>CM057469.1:10000-1210000 GCA_030035585.1 Dugong dugon | reverse complement strand
ATTTCATTTTCCTTGGATCCACAATCAATGCCTATGGAAGCAGCAGTTAAGAAATAAAATGACGCATTGCATTGGGCAAATATGCTGCAAAAGACCGCTTTCAAGTGTTAAAAAGCAAAGATGTCACAAAGATGTCACTTTAAGGACTAAGGTGTGCCTGAACCAAGCCATGGTGTTTTCAATTGCCTCATATGTATGCAAAAGCGGGACAATGAATAAGGCAGGCCAAAGAAGAAAGGATGCCTTTGAATTACGGTGTTGGCGAAGAATATTGAATATACCACGGACTTGCAGAAGAACGAACAAACTGTCTTAAAAGAAGTACAGCTAGAATGCTCCTTAGAAACAAGGATGGCGAGACTTCATCTCATGTACTTTGGACATGTTATCAGGAGGGACCAGTCCCTGGAGAAGGACATCATGCCTGGTAAAGCAGAGGGTCAGTGAAAAAGAGGAAGACCTTCAATGAGATGGACTGACCCAGTGGCTGCAACAATGGGCTCAAGCATAACAAGGATTGTGAGGATGGCACAGGACTGGGTAGTGTTTCGTTCTGTTGTACATAAGGTTGCTATGAGTTGGAAGTGACTTGATGGCACCTAACAGCAACAGCATCCTGTGGTTGTAGTCCCATTTGGGAATGGGTTTTCTTTGTTATGTTAATGAGGAAATGTTAGTGTAGGCTATGTCTTAAATCAGTCTCTGCTGAGATATAAAAGAGCAGATTAAGCAAGCAAGCAAGCTAGCAGAGATGGAAGATAGATGGCACACCACATGAAGATCACCAAGGCGCCAAGGAACCGAAGCTGGAAAGAGGCAAGGAGAGAGCCAACAGAGAGAGAAAGACTTCGCCTACAGCCGGCGCCCTGCATTTGGACTTCTAGCCTCCTAAACGGAGAAAATAAATTTCTGTTCATTAAAGCCACCCATTTGTGGTATTTCTGTTATAGCGGCACTAATCCCACAACAGTTTCACCAACCACGTACACTGCGAGTGAAATTATGCCGTGCGGATTCTCTGTGACTTGCTTTTTAAAAACTTGGTGAGATTCATCTGTGCTAATAATGTGTGCAGCTACTGTTCATTTTTTGTTGTATAATATTCTACTCTATTCATATCCCACTGTATTACCAATTATCCCATTGATGGAAATTTGGATTGTTTCCACTTTCTCCAGGGTCAATACCCAGGAGTAGAATTGCTCCTGGCCTATGGATTGAATTGTGTTCCCCAAAATGTTAAAATCCTAATCCCTGGTTGTGTGAACATGACCTTGTTTGGAAACACTGGAATAGGGTGGATCCTAATTCAATCATCGTGGTGTCCCTGTAAAAGACGAGACACAGAGACAAAGGAACGACAACCTGTGAACGTGCATTAAGCAGCCAAGCAACACTGGGGCTACCACAAGCTGGGGGAGACAAGAAAGGATTTGCCCCTGAAAACTTCAGAGGGAGTATGGCCTGGCCCACACATCGATTTGGACTTACTAGTCTCCAGAGCTATGAGCAATATATCTGTTCCTTATACAAAAACCGAAAACCAAACCCACTGCCGTTGAGTCGATCCCAACTCATAGTGGCCCTATAGGACAGTAGAACTGCCCCATAGAGTTTCCAAGGAGTGACTGGTGGATTTGAAATGCTGACCTTTTGGTTAGCAGCTGAACTGTTAACCACCAGGGCTCTATCCTAGTCTGCCCTGTTCTGATTGCTGGCAAATGCTGCTGTACCCCTCCTCCCTCCCACGAATGCCCTGAAGGGAAATGAGTCCCATTCTTGTTCATGATGCACCTTGTCCCCCTGTGGACCTTCAGGGGAAAGAAGTTTATAACAAGGAGAGGAGAAGGCGGTGGCGCTTCCTGGCCATAGCCTCAGGAGGCAGGATGGGGCACTCACGCTGGCTCCACTGAGCATGGTGTGAGTGGATGTGAGGTGGGGCTGACATCACAGAATCCACTGTGACGTCACTACCAGGCTACGGGACATGGAAATTCAAATGCAGCATGCCATCCTGAAATTGTAAATTTATTATTTTAATATTTAAACTGCAGTCCAGGGATTCTTCCTGAGCCCCAGCCCCCTTTGCAGCTTCCAACTCTGGCTCCATTTAGTGGGTTTCAAAGGTCACTGTCTCCGTGATCTCAGACGTCAGAGTACCCGTGATCTCCAGCCCCTGCTCACCCTCTGCTGTCTCCATGATGGCCTCCATGTTCCTCTCCTCCACCGTCTGAGACAGAATGTCCACCCCTCTGTCCCGAGGTGAGGCCCCTGTTCTCGTGGTCAGGCTGGCTCTGACGTTCCTCAGGAAAGAGCTGATCCTGCTGAGGCTCTTGGTCGTTGAACGTGAACTCCTGGCAGATAGGCTCCTCCCGGACTCCTTTGCGATGGGTGTGTGGCTGACGCCTTTGTGAGCCGAGGAGTGTCTGCTGCCCCAGGGGCTGCCACGGCCTCTGTCCTTTTGGTCATCTCTAGTGGCTCTGTGGCTGGCTATGGACCGGCCAGGAGACTTCCCGCTCATCCTGTCACCTTCTGTCTTGTGGCGACTCTTGCCTGTCCCACGGTGTCGGGAGCTCCTCCGACTGAGCGCTGTGCCCTTTTCCCTTCGCTCCCGCCTTGCCCTTCGCTCCCTGCGGGCTGCAATGTTGGGCTGGGGGCCTCGCTGGTTTCCATCCTCCCCACTCATGATGCCTCCACTGGGCAAGGCTGAGACCAGAGGCTCTGCGGCTGGATCGTCAGCTGGTGCTACACCAGTCTCTCCCCCAGACTCTGCTCCTGCAATCCCCACGTTCGTGCTGGCTTCCGGAGAGAGGCTGGTGAGCTCTGAGGACCTGCTTGCAGCCCCTGCCACAGCCCCCTTGATGCTCTGTGAGGACCCGTTGGCAGCACCTGCAATGGCGAGGCTGCTTCGGCTCCCTCTGGCGTCCTTGGAGGCTGCTCCTGCTATTGCTGTGTGTGTCTGCTGCTGTCCTGCAGCCTTGGTGGCCGCCACGCTCACAGTGCCTGCTGTGGGGCTTGTTACCGTCCCTACTGCCGCCCCTGTGGCAGGCTCTGTGGGTTTTGTGTTTGCGGTAGGTTTGTGGGTGGCATTTTGGATCCCCTCCCCACCAGCAAAAGCAGCGGAGGTGACCCCAGACACCTCCGAGAACACGTGGAGGCTCCTGATGCTCACCTGGTCCTGATCCCCCTTCCCACCGACATCCACTGGTCCCAAGCTCGGCCTGTCCTCCCGGTCCTCAAACACAGGCATGCAGATCATGTCACCAGCTGGAATGGCGTAGGTGCTGTTGTTACCGTCCACTGGGGGCCGCAGGAGATAAATGAGCTTCTCCCAGTAGGCGAAGAGGTCTTCGCGGGCATCCAGAGGGGGACACAGCTGCAGGTAGCAAGAGCGGCCCGTGGCAAACTTCAGGCGCAGCTGCTGCTTCTCACGGTCGTGGATGGAGATCTTGACAAACTTCAAGGGCAGGAGCCGGGTGAGCTCTAAGGTCTTGGCAGCCTTGCGGCCTCTTCCCCTGGAGGCCCGGCCGCCATCCTCCTCACAGCCAGTGGCTGGCCGGGCCAGCAGCATGACATCAGGCAAGGCGAGGATGGGGCTGGTGCAGGCAATGCCCACTGTCACCATCCGGACGCGGTTGTGCACATCAATCACCTCTCCCCTTTTGGTGATCTGGATGAAGTCGCTCTCAAAAATGGGTGCGTACTTGAATATGTCGTACTCCCCCTTGTACAGCTGCCGCTGCAGCTTCCCCATGGCGGTGTTGAAGAGCCCCACGGCAGAGCTGCTCTGTGCCGTGTAATACGGTAACAGAGAATCACTGCTCATGGCGGCTGCCTCCTGGCCCTGCAGCAGCGCTGGCACGGTGGTAGGTCTGGTCTTCCTTGGCCTCGTTGACAGACGAGGGGTCAGCGGTGCTCCTGGGCCAATGGTGGCTCCACACAGGTCTCTCAGCTCCCCGCTACAGGCACCTTTGGGCGTGGCTGGGGTGAGGGTGTGGATGTTTGCTGTGGGGAGGCCACAAGGGGCTTGGGCACCACGCAGAATCTCTTCTAGGGTGGAGAGATGTTGGGTGGGCTCCAGAGAAGTTTTCCGCCTGACTTGGATCTCTTTGAGGAGCTGCAAACAGCAGTCCTGGCGAGAGAGGTGACAGCCCTCTCAGCCTGAGTCCCCTGCGCAGCTGTATTTATCCCCAGCTGCCCTTTGTGAGCTGTCACTGTCATATACCCCTTTGTTCCTGTCCCCCCAGCTACCCCTCAGGGCAAGGCCCCCGTCCTCCCCACAAACACCTCTTTGCCTCTCCACAGAGGCATCTCTGGAAGGTGCCAAAATAGGATTTCTTTTCAAATAGGAAAATTCTGTGTTGGTGCTTTTTTCTTTTCAAATTCCAAGATTCAGCAACGGCACTAAGGCTCGAGGATGGAATAACTGGACACGTTTGAGCTCACGGCTTAATTTTGTTGGATACCTAGAATTGACAGTCTTGGCCATTAGCCCTTTCTTCTATAAAATCTCAGTAAATGTTGACAATAAAGACCTTTAGTGATAATGTTAAAAGACTTCCCCTTGGCACCATGGTGTGTGCTTCACATACATTATCATAAGAACCCACTGAGTTTGGCACTATTATTACTGTCTCCATTTTACAGGTAAAGAAGCTGAGATGGTATCACTTGCCCGCAGTCAGCAAACTAACAGGTGGTGGAGGCAGTATTTGAATCCAAGTCTACCAGTTGCCTTCAGGTTGATTCTGACTCCCGGCAACTCCACATGTGACAGAGTAGAACTGTGCCCCGTAGAGTTTTCAATCTTTTGGAAGTAGATCACCAGGCCTTTCTTCCGAGGCACCTCTGGGTGGATTTGAACTGCCAACCTTTTGGTTAGTAGCCTAGTGCTTAACTATTTGCACCAAGTCTAGCTGACCTAAAGCCTTTTTTTCTGAACTGCTATAGTACTTTGCTTCACAAAGAAGGCTTGGGCCAGACAAAGGTTTTCCTACTGGACTGACCTAACTACCTTCAAAAAGGCCAACTTGGTGCATTATGGGCAGTTGTGTAAGTAATACTCTCTGTTATGAAGAACCCAGATAGCTCCTTCAGACAATCTTTTTCCTCAGTGGCTGGGGTGAATTGGGGATTAAATGTTCAGGTGCTACCTATCATGGATTGAATTGTGTCCCCCAAAAATATCTGTATCAATTTGGCTAGACCATGATTCCCAGTACTATGTGATTGTCCATCATTTTGTCATCTGATGTGATTTTCCTGTGTCTTGTAAATCCTATCTCTATGATGTTAATGAGATGGGATTAGTGGCAGTTATGATAAGGATCAGTCTATAAGACTGGATTTTGTCTTGAGCCAATCTCTTTTGAGATATAAAAGAGAGAAGCGAACAGAGAGACATAGGGACCTCATACCACCAAGAAAGCAGCATGGGGAGCAGAGCGTTTCCTTTGGACTTGGGGTCCCTGCACTGAGAGGCTCCTAGACCAAGGGAAGATTGATGACAAGGACCTTCCCCCAGAGCCGACAGAGACAGAAAGCCTTCCCCTGGAGCTGGCACCCTGAATTTCTAGCCTCCTAAACTGTGAGAGAATAAATTTCTCTTTGTTAAAGCTGTCCACTTGTGGTAGTTCTGTTATAGCAGCTCTTGATGTCTAAGACACTGCCTCAATTCCTAGCCTCCATTATGCATGTACACAAGCAGCCTGTGTGCTAGGACCCAGTTATTCTCTCTTCAGTGAAATGAGGACAATCAGGAAGTGTAAGCTTCAGTTCCAGGGACCTACAAACAGCCTCCTGTCCTCACCTCCCTACGATGCAGAAGTGGCTTGGGAACCGTTTACACCCACGAGAGTGCCTTCCGCTCCACCTCCCGCCTTGTTGCCCCTCCCACAGAGCTAACCACCGAATGGGTGGGCTCCAAGCTGTTTCGTGAACGTCCTGAGAAGGACCCCGCTCCCCAGACTTCTCTACCAGTTTGATGTTAACGGCTGAAACCACACCGTAGACTCACTTCTTGAGGATAAAGGCTGCCTGTTAACATACACACGCCTGCTTGGAGCTATCATGGTTAAAAGACATAGACTTCAGCATTAGAAAGATCACCTGCTGACTTTGAGCATGTTACTTAACACTCCACTTTCTCGTCTGTAAAATGGGGATAACAGCTGTAAAAAAAAAAAAAGTTACTGTCAAGTAGATTCCAACTTACGGTGACCCCGTGGTGTGCGGAGTAGAACTGCGCTCCATAGGGTTTTCAATGTCTGTGATCTTTTGGAAGTAGATTGCCAGGCTTTTCTTGCAAGGCACCTCTGGGTAGATTCGAACGCCTACCTTTCTGTTAGCAGGAGACCACTTAACCATTTGCCCCACCCAGGGGCTCCTAATAACAGCTGTAAAACAAAAAAACCAAACCCATTGCCGTCGAGTCGATTCCGACTCATAGCGGCCCTGTAAGACAGAGTAGAACTGCCCCATAGGGTTTCCAAGGAGCAACTGGTGGATTCTAACTGCCGAACCTTTCGGTTAGCAGCCAAACCCTTAAGCACTGCGAATGGGACAATGCAGGTGAAGTATTTAGCATATTGAGTGGCTCCATGGATTGTTTGCACTCATCCTGAACACTCCTTTTCACCCTAGTGTGAATCTGTTCCTGAGAGCAGTCGTTTTTGGTCAAATAGGGAAGGTTCTGTGTTCTCACACAGAAGGCTCCACAAAGACAAACTCGGCCTCCTTTGAGGTTTCAGCTCAGGCAGAGCCTGGCTGGAGAGCACTATTCACTCCACAGAGAAATAGCCCTGGGAGAACACCAATCAGAGGACAGGGGTCTGGGTTTGCAAGGGCATATTCAAAGCCCAAGGGGGGACATCGAGACAGGATGGAAAATATTTAGCATTTTACCTCTTGATGGCAAGTGAGAGGATCCGATTCCAGAAACCCTGTCCTGGACCCTTTCAAGTTCTTCACTCCGAACAGGTGTCAGGCCAGATCTCAGGGCAAGACAAGGGGTGGGAGGAAGGTGGGGACGGAGGGTGGGGTTTCCATGCTCCACCAGTGTGACGTCACCAGCCGGCAGGAGGCAGCCTGGGAGAGGCATTGTCACACTGGGTGGCTGGCTGGCTGGGTCTGGTGGAAACCCCATCAAAGCTGCCGCTCTCGGACCCCCGTTCTTCCCTCTCCCTCAAATGTGAAGCAAGATGAACTAAACAATTTGACAGTAAATACATATCCATCATTTTATTATTATTAAAGTATCAGAATGTAACAGACTTGTCTACAGAAAACAAAACTGCCTTTAATGCATTTGTTGAAAGAACTTACAGTTACACTAACCGTGAACAGTGCATTTCTCAGACCACTTTTCCTGCCCTAGGTCCCACCACCTCCCTTCCTCTCAAATCCATGGTTGTCCATGGCAGCTTAACCATGGTTGCACAGTGGTTAAAGTGCTCGGCTGCCAACCAAAAAGTTGGTGGTTCGAATCCGCCAGGCGCTCCATAGAAGAAAGATATGACCATCTACTTCCATAAAGATTGTGGCCTTGGAAACTGTAAGGGGCAGTTCTATTCTGTCCTATAGGGTCGCTACGAGTCGGAATCGACTCGGTGGCAGCGAGTTTAAGGAATCCTATGCCCTGAAAACTCCAGAAAATCAGGTGGAATACCTTTCTTTGAATTATCACACCCATCCTAACATTTTTCTCTTTCTTCCTCTCTGCCCCCACCTAATTCTTTCCTGATATTTGAAATACATATTTGCAACAAGGCACACATTTGGACACTGTAACAGATGCAATTCAAGTGAATAATACTTTAAGAGGAGTTCTGAGGCAGCATGTAAGGAATCAAAGTTCTAAGTTGAACAACAGGCTGTACATTTTAGGTGTTTGTACATTCAGAGAAACCGACAGTTGAGGTATTCAGCAATTCAGGTTTTATTATCAAAAATCTATCTTAACACGGAACAGTTTGTCTAAAGGATATACTTGGGACTGTGTTTCAGGGTCTGTTGATGGGAAATTGAGCAATTGGGTGCCCTTGACTGAGGAACAGGATTTATGGCCAACGATCACACCTCATGGCACCTCAAGGAACAAAGTTGACCCTTTGAGGATATTTAAATCCCCCCGAAATGGAGGAGGGGGGCAACTAAACCCCAGTAACCAGCAGGTCTAACGGAACAGAAACCAGCTTACCACATCTTGGTTCCAATATTTATTATATTGACAGGTTAAGAATACTAGGATAAATAAGCAAGTTTCTCTTACAGAAAATTGTAATGATAATATTGAGCAGGATTAAACACTCTGAGGATTTCACAGAAACATCAGAATTTCCACAGCCAGACAGTAGCCAGTCTTTGTGACCAGCGCATCTTCTCACAGCGGCAAATGCTCTGCGCCAGATTTTTAAAAACATCTAAATGACATAAACAATGCCATCAGCAGCCAATAATGCAAAAGCCTGGACATCCCCTGGCTTCAAACATGTCTCCCCTGACGGCGGTTTTCAACCGCAAGAAAAGTGGAATTCTCTGGTTCTTTGGCCTCCAAACACCTCCTGACCTAAGTCACGGAGCAGTCCTGACCCCTTGGGAGCTGGCTCTTTCTTTCTGCTTCCTTCCTGTGATATTACAACTGAATTTGCAGCAGGGGACCTACAATCATGCCCATGGATTTCACATGAATGCCTGGGAGCCAAGGAAAAGGCAGCCTTCCCTGCTGGCAGAGCCATGTAGCGGGCCTGCAGGGGATTCTGTCTGCCGGGGCTTACAAGCCCCTCGAGCCTCTGAACACTCTGTAAGACACTGCACATGGGGACAGTCTCCAGACCCTCAGGAATCGGATCTGAGAAAGTCCTATAAAAGCCACACTAGGGCTGTGCGGAACAAACAAACATCAATGAGCGCAATGCACGGTTCTGGAACGAACGCCTTGCACACAGTGATTCCAGCACAGAACAGCATATTTGCTAGAAAGCACAACCCGGGCCGTTGCACAACCTGGCTGGCCACCATTCTCACCCCATTTCCCCACCAGTGACTGCAGCGGCAGAGGAGACGGCCCGTCCCGCCCAAGGTACGGACACTGTCTTGCCTGAATCCTAATGGTGGGACTCCTGGGTTTTGTCGAATCCGAAGGAAAGGTGGGCAGGACCCTCCCAGGGGCCACCCGGAGCATCTAAGAACGGCCAGTGTGATCAACCCTAAAACCTGGAGTTGAGGCAACAGTGCACTCGCCCTGGTCCAAAGTCCACCCTGGGGCCGAGTGGAGAGGCCCTCCTGCCTCTGTGGGTCTCTGCTGCCGGGATCCTAGAGGTGCACAGGAATCAGATCTCCAACAGCTTCCGGGTTTGGGGTGTAAAAGGAGGATTCAGTGAGGACTCCCCAGTTGCCCCCATACCATGGCTGCTTAGCTTTACAATGTTCCTTCTTTTATCTGTTGGATAAAGAGGTTTCTCTCATCTTCCGGAGTCCGCCCGTTCTGAGCCCGGACAATACAGGTGGGCCGATGGAGGTTGAGCATGTATATCAAATGCTGCTTCTCGTTCTTGAGCTCCTCAATCTGGGCCTTCAGTTCGGCATTCACACTCTCCAGCTTCTCCGACTCCTGGGGGACAAGGGAGGCGTTAGGAACGGAGCCAAAGGGCCAGGGGAGAGGGGGTGACCCAGGGGCACTGCCTGGTGGCAGGGGGAGTCCCTGGGGCCCCTCAGGCCTCTTCAAGCAGGGAGTGGCCTGGAGAGGGACCACCAGTGTCTCTGCTACAATGCCCCACAAAGCTGGGAGAGCAGCACTCAGTCTGGGAGAATCCAGGCCCTGGAGAAGCCTTTGAACTTGGAGGATTCTTCAGAGATGCCCTTGGGTTTCTACCACAGAGGCAGCTGTGACTCTACTGGCAACAAACCTTCAGTAGCACCAATGGTTGAGAAATCTCTTCTGCATGGAGCCCAAGAGCCCACAGGTGGGTGTTCTGGGCCTGCAAGGGCCTTGGGGGCTGGGGAGAAATCTAGCTCACGGTCCTTAATTTCTTGTGAATTCCTAATCTCACTGAGAAGCTCCTTTCCCCAGGAAAATGTGCACAGAGACACAAAATTTCATAATTTTCACTGACCCCTGGGGCAAGCAACAGAATCCTTGTGGGTGTGCGGACCTGGGTTAAGACTCTGTCCTGGCCTGTCCACGCTTGGGGGAGCGGGCACAGCCCTGGAAAGGCCTCCTGGCATCACAGACCGCCCAGCCTGCCCGCAGATGCTAATGCTCCTGGTGCTTGTCGCATCAGGAAGGTGAGCAGCTGACCTCAGCCGGAAGCTCAGACTGGTGGGTGAGTCGGGAAGAGGGGCTGCAGAGCTACAAATGAGACGGGGTCCCAAGAAAGTGTAACCACAGCTTGAGAATTAAGGAAATCACTTGTTTGAAGAGACTGATTAAAGGCTTTTCAAAGCAAGTCAAACGAGGGCTGGCAGCTTTTCTCAGGAAAGCAGGGAGAGAAGCCTCCACAACTGGGCAGACGTACCCTGCAGCCTGCAACCTGCCGGACATGTTTGGACCGGCTGAGGCTGCTGGAGTGTGGCCATCAGACAATCCTGTGGCCTTGAATTCACACGCCTGCTTTTATACCAGAGTCACAGTTGTTGTGCTAACAGCTTTGCTGCCTCCTCGTCCATCACCTGGCCTTTCTGCTACCAACTCTAAGGTCCTTCTTGGGAAAACAATTGCTGGTAGGCTTTTTTTAAGCCCCTTTCTGATACCAACATGAGGTTAGGGGTGGACAGGCATGACCAAGCAGTACGGGTAAGGCTAGAAGGCGCTCACTTTTTGCAGGCACTCGGTCTTCTCCTTCTTCTTGTTCCGGCACTTAGCGGCTGCGATCTTATTCCGTTCCCGTCGCCGCTTTTTCCTCTCATCTTCCTCAGGAGCTACCTATCAAACCCAAACGGCACACGCTTAATAACCGAAACCAAACCCAGACCCACGGCTGTCCAGTCGGTTCCGACGCATGGCGAGCCCACGTGTTACACAGCACAGCTGCGCCATAGGGTTTTCTTGGCTGCAATCTTTATCGAAGCAGATCACCAGGCCTTTGTGTCTGCAGTGCTGCCGAGCGGGCTCCAGCAGCCAACCTTTAGGTGAGCAGAGTTGAGCGCGAACCATTTTTGCCACCTAGGGAGCTTCAGACACTTCACAGGAAGCAAGAAATGCCACCCACCCCAAGGGCACTGCCTTCTATTGCCAGTAAAATCGGGCAGATCAGGGTGGCCCCTAATACTAAGTGATCTGAAGAAAATAAGGCCCTAGACTTTTGTGAAAAGCCCCTCCACACACACACGCACACCTGAGGATGAATAATGAAAATCAAAAAACAGTCAGTCAGAAATAAAATTATATTGGCAACGTTAAACCTAAAACCAAAAAACCAAACCAAACCCATTGCCGTGGAGTCGATTCCAACTCATACTGACCCTGCAGGACAGAGCAGAACTACCCCACAGGGTTTCCAAGGAGCGCCTGGTGGATTGGAACTGCAGACCTTTTGGTTAGCAGCCAAGCTCTTAACCGCTGCACCACCAGGGTTTCCAACATTGGCAATGTTAGTAAATCAAAATGTTAATCTATTTTAAACACACATTAGGGTTTAGAACTGAGAGTTTGATATTCAAATTGATGACTATTGGTGCTGAGTGCAATCATTCAGAGCAGGGAACATTCTCTTGGTAAATGTATCTACGGGGCAGTCTTCTCTGTCTTAGAGCATTGCTATGGGTTGGAATCTACTCGTCCTGCATCGTCCCCCTGCCGCCCTGCCTGGTGTCCCTCATCACAACTGCCTCGCTGTGCCTTGTCACCTTCCCAGAGGAGGCTGGGATCTGGGAAAAAGGTTTATGCTGCCCAAACTTGCAGGATGCCTGTGGGTTCCTATGGCTCAGTGTCTTCCTTTAAAATGAGAATTACAGCAACCAAGGGATCAGAACTACCAAGCAGACCAGCTGATGCGTTCTCCTCCCAACAGGAAAACCCACTTAACTGACTTAAGACTACAAGGCCACTTGGTGAACACAGAACCAGAGCAGACGGGCTGGGTGGCTTTAAGGAGTGTTTCCATTAAGCAAGCTTACTCACAGCGACCCCACGTACAACAGAAGGAAACACTGCCCAGTCCTGTACCTTCCTCACAATTGTTGCTGTGTTTGAGCCCATTGTTGCAGCCACTGTGTCAGTCCATCTCATTGATGGTCTTCCTCTTTTTCACTGACCCTCCACTTTACCCAGCATGACATCCTTCTCTAGGGACCACTTCCATTGCATCCTTTTATCTCTAGATAGTTGATTAAAACAAAATCTCCCTGAGTGTTTCATGGTCTCCCCTGCACTGTCCGTTACTAGACTGGGCACCAATGACTGTGATCTCCTCTGAGGAGAAATGGGGCACAGCTAAGGCCCCTAATGAAGCTTTATGGACACGGCATCACACAGTAGTACTGTTCACTGAGTGTTAAATAACAGCCAGGCCCTCTGCTCAACCCTGAACAAATGTCATCTCATTTAACCCTCAGATCAATCCTGTGCAGGGGTCATTATTACTCCCCTTTTAGATTCTTGAGCCCTGGTGGCACAGTGGTTAAGAGCTATGGTTGCTAACCAAAAAAGGTCGGCAGTTCGAATCCACCAGCTGCTCCTTGGAAACTCTATGGGGTGGTTCTACTCTGTCCTGTAGGGTCATTATGAGTCGGCATTGACTCGACTACAACGGTTTAGATTCTGAATCAACCTCCTTTTAAACTTAGTCTTTTTGGTCAGTTCCACCACCCCTAGCCCAAGGCTGTGAACTTGTCAGTTAAGTAAACTTGAAACACTCCGGTCTCTGAACCACCTTATATGGGTCTTCACTTTGCAACCATGAAGGAAAGACCAAAAAAGCAGCTGGGACTTCAGCTCTGACGTTCTTGAGCACCACAGCACTGCTAGCAACTCCCTCCCTGACTTCTCACCGCACCCACCCGTTACCCCCAGGTGTCCCACAGAAGATCGCTAAGTGGGGAACAGTGTAAGTGCCACAGACAGAACTGAGCTTGGAGCAGACACCTGGTACCAGGGCTGAGGGCACTGCTGCAGAAGGGTGGGGCTGGCCAGCTAGGCCTTGCTCCATGTTCTGGGTACCTGGAGCCCTGAGCAGTGAAAAGAATCACCACACTCCATGCTTCTCACACCATCTCAGGGCAGTAAATACCATCTACATGATGACTTCCAGCTTTCTATCTCTAGCCCTGGCTCTCCTCTGAACTTCAGACCTACATGTCCACGGTCTTCTTGACACCTCCACTGGGTGTCGAATGGGACCCGACCCCTGCTGTTCCTCTCATCCCGCCTCTACAGTCTACCCAGCAAGTGGGCACTCTGCCCTTAGAGCTGCTGAGACCAAACACGTTGGAGTCCTCCTTGAGTCTTCTCTTTCTCTCACACCCTGTGTCCAATCTACCAGTAAATCAGCTTTACCTTCAAAACAGACCTAGAATCCAACACGTCTCAGCCCCTCTGCTGCCCATCTTGACTCAGAGCCCCTCATCTCCCGCCTGGACTGCTGTGGTGGTCTCCTTTCTGTACACTCTGCTTCTGCTCTCACCCCTAACCATTTGTTTTCAACACAGCGGCCAAGGTGACCATTTAAAATTGTATGTTGGATCATGTCACTCCTCTGCTCATAAACCTCCAATGACTTCCTAGCTCACTGTGACTAAATGGTCGTGTCTTTACACTAGTCTACAAGACCCAACACAATCTGCCCTCCACCCACTACGTCAGCTCCAACTCCGCCCCCACGCCCCTCTCCACCCCAGCCTCCTGGCCCATCTGCTGCTCCTCAAGGTATGTCAGCCTCACCCCCACCTCAGTGCCCTTCTCCCCTGTCAGGTGTCCCTCCCCTCCAAGCCTGCTCAAAGCAAAGGCCGCTGTCAGCCAGCCTTCTCTGACCTCCTTGATTTAAAACAGCAAGCCCACCCCTGCCCCAACCTCCCCGTGCCCTTCCCTGCTTTATCTTTCTTCTTTGCACTTGTCTCTCACACAACAGATTTTCCTGTTTCATGTACTGTCACCTCCCCCCAGGAGAAGGTAAGCTCTCTGAGGGCAGTGGTTTTCTTTATTTGCTGCCTTGGCCCCCTGCCTGGAACGTGCCCGGCACATGGTGGGCGTGCACAAAGCATGTGCTGACAGAATGAGAACTGGGGTAGAACCTACCTCGGCTTTCGTGACCGACATCTCCAGGGGGCTGTCGCTGACCGTGACCGACTCCAGCGCAGACGACATCCGGTGGCAGAGGTGCTTGTTCTGGATGGCGAACCTCAGTTCCTCCTTGACAAAGGGTGTCAGGTTGGCAAAGTCCTCAAACACCAGTGACCCCGGAGGGGACAGGCAGGGGACAATAGCAGAGGCACTGACTTCTGAGGCAGAGACCTGGCCTGGGTGTTGAAGCATCATTTTGCTGAAAGACACATCAAAACGGAAACTGCTTCACGGGTTTTGGGGCATGGGATCACGTCCCCCTGCAACCTCTATCACCAGAGCCCCCACCCCAACAGGAAGTCCCATAGCCACGCCCAGCCCTCCACCCCCCCAGGTTCTGCTAGTTTTCATTTCATGCCAGCCTCATCTCGAATGAAACAGGTTCTTAAAATACAGATGTCAGTGACATGGATAAAAGGCCTCACTCAAGTTCATGAACGTTGACCTTTTGGGCCACTCTGAACTCAGAAGGGCAACTAGTGTTTGCTAGTGTGCAGTATATACGGTATATGCAAATGCAGCCTCAAACAGTTTTTAAAAAACTGTGTTGTTAGTCACCCTCGAGTCAATTCCAATTCCTGGTGGCCCCATATGTCACAGAGCAGAACTGCTCCATAGGGTTTTCTTGGCTGTAATCGTTAAGGAAGCAAATAGCCAGGACTTTCCTTCTGCGGTATCCCTGGGTGGGTTTGAACCGCCAACCTTCAGGTTAGCACGCAACCACAAACCGCTTGTGTCACCCAGGCATCCGAAAGCAGCAGAGTAATTTTATTTTATTTTGCTAAATCAGGGAGACTATTATGTAACCCCATTTTCAGCCTCGTTTTCAAAAAGAAGCTTAGAAGGTATCTGAAATCAAGTTGAATCTATCAGCGAGTGGACGTAAAAGGCAAGGAAAGGGGTGCCTCACTTTCGCAGGCGTACTTCTGACGCCTCTGTCTTAGGAGATGTCCTCCTCAGTCCTTGGCGGGTGGTGAGGGGTGGGGAGTCAGGCCACCAGGCGACTAGTAGTCTCTTCTTAAGGTTAGGGTTGGTGCAGGAAGACCTCAGAGTCCAGCAACTGAAGAGCCAAGAATGTGGACATCTGAAGGGGTTGTTCAGCCTTGTGGTTTACAGAGAGGCCTGGGCTGGGGCAGAGCAGGGGTGGGGACCGGGCCCGGCTCTGCCACTAAGGAGCGGCGTGACTCGGATCAGTCTCCTCAGCTCTCTGAAACTCAGTCTTCTTCTGGTGCATGGCTGAGCGCTCCTCAGGGCAGGGGCAATCTCTTCCATCACTCTGTCCTAGAGTCTGACCCCGCGCCTGGCCATGTCTACTCACAATGTCCACTGACCGGCTGGAGACCACCTGACTGAACTTAAAAAATGGGGAGGGGGCAGTTGAATGAAATGCCTCCATGGTCCCTTCTAGCTCTACCATTCTATAGCTCAGAGAATCCAAAGGGACAACAGAAACAGTTCCACAGTTCCAATTTGGAAAACCAGTTGCCGTGTCAAATTGATTCTGGCTCGTGGCGACCCCACGTGTGTCAGAGCAGAACTGTGCTCCAAACAGTTTTCAGAGGCTGATTTTTTGGAAGCACGTCATCATCTTTCTTCCAAGGCACCTCTGGGTGGAAGTGAAGCTCCAACCTTTTGGTTAGCAGTGAGCACGTTAACCTTGTACATCACCCGGGGACTCAGTCACCCATGAGTCTCCCCCTGCCATGTACACTCTTGAATGAAGAGCTGCTCTTTGGGATTGAGGCCACAGTAACCATCCCCCTCATCTCTGCAGTTCTCACGGGGCAGTGAGTGTGGGGATTGTTGGGGCAGGCAGTTCACTGGAGTGGCCCTCAATCTGGGACCTGCGGTCATTAGCCAAGTCCAGCCGACAGGAAGTCCTCTGGCAAATCCCTAATGTTTATCGAGTGCCTCCTTCATTCCAGAACCTTGTGCGCTTTCTCTCATTGAATCCTCACAAGAATCCAGTGAGTCAGGTGCTAACCCATTTTACAGGTGAGGTATCTGCAGCTAAGTAATTTGCCCAAAGTCTTAGAGACAAAACGAGGCAGTGCCAGGACTTGGGATTAGGTTTGTCTGACTCTAGAGCTCATGCCCATAACTTAGAGAATATAGAATATTTAAAAAAAACTGGCAAACAAACAAAAAACAGAGCAAACTTTTTAGGAGGCAGGTGTGGAAGTGGGGTGGGAAGCTGGACGACAGCACCGGAGGGAAGATAAGCAGAGAGCCGGAAAACCTGAGCTCTGCTGGATGAACTGCTGATGTCTGCACATCAGGGCATGCACTCAGGATGCCGCCTACATTCCGGGAGTACGTTTAAGTGAGTTTTTTATCCACAGAGTTCCCAAAATGGGGTAGAAGATCAAGATTTGAGGCCACATCAAGATTCCGCAGATGAATAATCTTACCCCCCAGTGGCTTCTCTTTATCCTCTGTTAAGGAAGGTCCCTAGGTGGTGCAAACTGATTGCACTTGACTACTAACCTCAGGTTGGCAATTTGAACTCTCTTAGTGGTGCCATGGAAGAAAGGCCTGGCAATCTGCTTCTGTAAAGATTACAGCCAAGAAAATTCTGTGGAGCAGTTCTACTCTGTAACACGCGGATGGGGTCGCCATGAGTTGGAACTGGCTTGACAACAGCCAGTTGGGTTTTTGGTTAAGGAAGGCTAATATCAATCACTCGATTTTCTCACAGTCTAGCAAGGAGTTAGACAATCATACATGACTCTGCTCTGGAAGCACTGTGCAAATAACCAGCAAAACCAAACCCGCTGCTGTCGAGTCAATCCCGTAGAACTGCCCATCAGGTTTCCAAGGAGCAGCTGGTGGGTTCGAACTGCCAACCTTTTGGTAGGCAGCCGAGCTCTTAACCACTGCTCCACCAGGGGTCCCTTATGCAAATACGGGGTGCATTATTACTGGGTCCCCAGGGATCCTTCCAGCCCAGGGCTGGCTCTCTGGCAAAGGTTCTGTGGAATCCAGATGTGGGTCCTGATGGGGGCAAGAATTCCAATTCCAATGAATGTTGTTCACTATTCAAAGAAACCTTGAAAATGTATGTGATTCTCTTCCCACAGCCCTGTGTCTTGAGTTAGAACTGAAGTTCTTCT
Organism: Dugong dugon; assembly: GCA_030035585.1. Lineage (NCBI taxonomy): Eukaryota > Metazoa > Chordata > Mammalia > Sirenia > Dugongidae > Dugong > Dugong dugon. The sequence goes on along the minus strand of CM057469.1, from coordinate 1,192,612 downwards.
ATCAATTTAATCTTATAATCTTAGGATGCTGGAGGGCACCCCTCTGATGGATGATAAACACCTCTGAGAAACCAGCTGTCTAAAGGCAGTCGTAAGATTCTTCCATGCATTCATGCTTTCCTGGCCTTTCCAACTTTATTCAACACCACATAGTTCAGGGACAGAATTCAGAGCCACCAGTGGGCTGGCCTTTGTTTGCAGGCCTGGATGGGTAGTTTGAATTCCACTGCAGTTGGGTATATTTCCATTTCTCCACTCAACTAAGTTTTTTGATGAGCTCTCACGGCTTGGGTCTGTTGTTTGGGATTTCCCCCCTTCTTACTGTAAAGTCAGCAGTCCTGATAAAGTGAAGAATGTCAGTGGTACGGAATGTTTTTATGAAAAGCACTGGGTGGACTTCCTTGGGGACAGAAATGGGTTGTAAAACGTTAAAAAGCCTCTCAGAAGATAAAGCGGTTGTTATCTGTACAGATCTGGTCTCTGCACTAGGCTGGAACCTAGTGTCTCGGGATACACTGTAGTTATTCCTTCACGTATTCTATTAAAATAGGATTCAGCCCAGACTCAGGCCGTGTACCGACAAGGAAAATGAAGCTAAATCTTCATACAATTTTTTCAGAAAATTGAGACGCTTGGAATGCTCCCACCACCACCAACTGACAAAAAAAAAAAAAAAATGTTCTGGGTTATATCTTCAAACCCGTCCTAGACCATCTGAGTTGACTTTCTGAGTTGATCTTGGAATTGTCCAGACCTGCAGCACAGAGCCTGTAGTTTGCTTCTACTTCATGACCTCCAGTCAGAAATGGTGTCACATCGTTAACGGTTTCATCATTTTTAAGAAAGTGAAACTTTACTCATGTATTTAACTGGAAATTCAGCTCCCAAGCTTTGTTTCCTAGTGACCTACAACGACACTGAATTTTCACTTTTGGTTTTTGTCTCTTGCCTTGAAGCACTACTCACAAAATACCTTCCGATGCTAGGAAGCCAACGTTGGCCTCTTCACCAACCCCTTGTCTCAACCCTCCTGAAGGTTGTAGGTATAAGGCTGGGCTCCAGGACCTGAGACAAAGCTTCTAGGTCTACCACCACCACTCACAAGCTGAGGGCCCACTGACATGCCACTTACACTTCCTGGGCCTCTGTCTCCTCACCTGTAAAATGAGCTCAGTATGGCCTGACCCAATTCCCATGCAGAACTGTCATGAGATTCATTAAGGTGGACTCACACACACACACTGGGTACCCTTATTACTATGATTCTACTTTCCCCATTTCACGGAGAACTCATTCTTTTGTTGTCAATGCGATTCAGTCCCACTAGTCAGGAATTAACTGGAACCCTCAAGAAATCCAGGCCAGCTCTCTGCTTCTTTGGCACTCTGACTGACCTCTGGGCTTGTGACACACCAGGTAGGTTCCACTCCCCTATATGCTGGCACCAGCCTGTCTCCACTGTTACGTGCTTGAGAGATAACCAGTTTCTCACATGTGAAACCATTCCTCCCTTGAAAAAAACTTCCCTGGTGTCCTGGCTATGTCTTTCCTCTTCCCTGGCTAGGCAACACTTGAAGCCACTGACCCTGCTCCATGCCAGCTTTAAAATGGAGCCAACCATGATCTCTATCTAATGGGACTCCTAGGGCACCGATATTAGAGTCATTTAGGTCAAATCCTCATTCTGCAGTCGAGTTAGCTGAGGCCCAGAAAGGTAAAGTGACTTCCTCAAGGCCGTAAAGTTGCTGAGTGGCCAGCCCAGGCCAAGCTGCTGACCAGCCACCTGCTGCTCTCCTTGTTCTGCCACCAAGAGGGATCCAACCCTGGGAGGGATCCACTTGAGGCACAGAGAACAGAGGGATCAACAGCCCTGGTGGCCTGGTGCCAACACAGAGACCACTGGGAGGGCTACGAGGGGGAGGGGACACAGATAGAGGAAAGGGACCCTGGCAGGAGAGAAAGTTAATTAGCAGCTGAGCAAAGAGGGAGGGAAGGGTGGGGCTACGACAGGAAGGGTCCAAAGGCTCCTGCAGTGCTGGGTACTGTACCTTATCCACACTGTGGGCCTGGGTGTCGCCTTTCATGCTGTCTCTGAAGCCATCAAGACCATAACAACTGCCCCTGACCCCTTTGTCCAGGACGTCCTCAAAACAAGAGCGTACATGCGGTAGCATCATTCCACCACAAATGCTAAATGCAAAACAAGGGGGACAGTCATACCACCTTCTCCTTTAGTTTAAGTTGGGGCAACGGAGGCCCCCAAAACAAACTGGGTTTCTCACCCACAATAAAATGGGTGCCCTGAGAAAACACCCAGATTTTCTAGCTCCCAGTTTTTGTTCTTATTGTGCCTCCATAATCAGGAATTTAGCAACATCTTCATCTGTAAGGCAACATGTGTGATTTAGACAGTGAAAGGCATTAAGTACACAAGAGAAGAAAGCGGGGTAAGCAGAGGAGGAGGAGAGGTGGAGAACGAATCTAATAAAAAGAAAGCTGGGACGAGAGGCCCCCTCCCCACTGCCTGGGAGGCTGGTCAGTGACCAGAGAGAGAGCCCCCCGTCCGTCCCTCGCCAGCCCTTTTCTTTCAATTACACTGCTCTACCAAAAACCCACCGCCGACGAGTCGATTCCGACTCACAGCGACCCTATAGGGCAGAGTGGAACCGCCCATAGGGTTTCCAAGGCTGTAAACGTTACCGGAGCAGAATGTCACATCTTTCTTCCGCGGAGGGGTGGTGACCTTTCGATAATAACCCGAGCTCTTAACCACTGCGCCACAACTCTAGAAGCCGAAAATCTTAACCCAGAAAGCACCTTGGTGGTTATCTGGTCCAGCCCCCACCTCGTGCTCGTAGACAGGCAGCGGGGCTGGCAGCGTCTAGGTACCCACCTCTCCCGGCTGCGGGCACCGCGACTCTCCGCAGCTCGAGGACATCGGCTGCCTTGTAAGCTCCCAGAGCCCTGGCCGCTAGATCACAAAGCCATTCTCTTCTCAGTTATCTGACTGGGGGCCCCTCACTCTCGCCTCCCCACGGTAGGTGTCCACGGGCACAAAGCAGAGAAACTGCGGATCCGCCATAGAAAAACCCAGAGCGAGAGTCGCAGGTACGGGAGAAACGCGAGCGAGAGATTTAGGACAGGAAGTCCCGGGTCCAAGAACCCGATACGAGCCTGTGCCGGGAGCCTCTCCGCCTTCCGTCCGGGACAGCGACACGCGCGCTCGCCACCTCTAAACTTATCTAACTTTTGCTCCGGGCTCCCGGCGCGGCCCCGCCGCTGAGCGCTCCTGGTGCGCAGGGCGACTCCCAGCCGCGGCGCCGGCGTCGCCGGCGTCGCCGGCTCACCCGTCCCTTCCCGGTTCATTCCGCTCGGCGCCTGGGGCAGCGCTTCCGCGAGCCCGCGGCCTCCGCGCCCCAATGCCGAGCCCGGGAAGGATCGGCTCAGGGGTGGCGGTGCCCGGGCCCGAAGCGATGGATGGAGCCAGGCGGCGATCGGGGGAGGCCTGGGATACACCCGAGCACCCACTTCCCCACACCGGTTCCCAGCGGGAAAGTAAGCGCCCAAGGCGGAGAGGAGCGGCGCTCGGAAGTCGGCTGGGAGCGAGCGCCCGCCCTCTCCGTCGCCAGAAACCTCTCGCGCCCAAAGTCAAAAGAGAAAGTTAGTTCTTTCACTTTTCGAGAAACTTTCTGAAGCGCAGAGAAGCGGCAGTGGCTGGGAGAAGTTAAGCCAGAGTTCTGGCGAAGTGGAGCCTAGGCGCGCGGGTCGGGGGTGGGCGCAGGGGTCGGGGGGCTGGTCACTGGAGGGGCGCAAAGGTAATGAAAGCGAGTCGCCCTCGCCGCGTTCACTCACTCGGCTTCCAGCGCTCACCTCCAGCCTCCGCTCGTGGCGGCCTGGGTCCCGAGGGCGGGCGGGGTCGGGGCGGGGTGGGGCTGGCTGGCTGTCCGGAGGGCAGGCGGGCAAACGCCGAGGACGCACGGCCGCTGCGCGGGCTGGCGGGTCCGCTGGGCGGCGACGCGGGGAGAGCGTTGTGCCGTGCGCGCCTCGCTGCGTGCAACTGTGGCTCGGAGCGCCTTGCATCACCCTTTTATAGCGCCGGGCTGGCGCCGCGCCCGCTTGCACCGAGTTACCAGTCCCGGGCTGACGTAATGCTATTAATAGCTTCCCCCAGAACTAGCCCAACTGGGCAGAGGAAGGCGGGGTGGAGGAGGGGCCAAGGCGGGGGGAGGTGGCGGCGGCGAGGGAGGCTCGGTGATGCAAGCTCGGGGAGGAGCCGGCCGAGGCGCGTTGTCCCGGCCTCGCACGCCGGGACACACACCCGCCCGCCCTCTCTCTCCAAATGAGGACCGGAGCCGCCTGGGCCGGCCGCCAGATGTGCGTACTGGCCGCTGCGTGTTCCAGGCATGAGCCAATGGTGCCCAAGCCAGTGGCATGACTCCACCGCGCTGGCATCTCTCCCTCCGCTAGGCTAAGGGAGGGGTGGGGAGAAGGCGGGTCCCGGCCGTGGCCCAGACTAGGTGAGGCCGGGAAGGGGGCGCGACCTTCCTCGATAATGCCTGGTCATTTTCTGGAGCTTCAGGAAAATACCCCTACCCCACCCCCCGCTGCCTTCTTCTCGAGTAGGGGGCTGGGGAGGGGGGGCAGAAGCGTTGGTCTCTGTTGTGGGAGAGGTGCCTGAAGTCACCCTGCCGTGACCCCACACCGTTACTCTCCGGGGTGACCTCGGCCGGGGTGACCGCGAGAAGCCAGCGCGTTAACCCAAGCGCGGAGGGCGCGGTCCCCGGGCGCCAGCAGCCCCGGCACACCCCACGTAAGCGCACTCGCAGATACACCTCGGGGCTCACTGGGACCAGACCCCGAGGAGATGGCGAGGGGTAGGACTGTGTCCGTTGGGATGTTTTTAAACAACCACAAAGCGTTTGAAATTGACGAGGAGGTTCTCAGCGAAACGAACGAGGGCGTGGAAAGATAAGAGACCGGGGGAAATACGTGGAGCCCGGGCAGAGGCTGCCACCGAGGAGCCGGGGAGACTAGAGAAAGAGACTGTGCTTCGGGGCCCGCGGGCCGGCCGGGCGGGAGCGGGTCTCCTCGCCTTCGGTCACTGTTCGGTGAACACTTGTCCTCATCTTTCTCGTGTTTTTCGGCGCGGAGAGCGGCCTGGGCGGGGACCGGACAGCGGGGACTGCGGACGCACTGACCGCCGCCAGGACGGGGCCCCGTAGTAGAGATCCCCTCGGTCCTCAGGCCGGGGTGACGGGATCTCGAGGCCTCTGCAGAACTGGGTTTGAACCTTGAAACGATTTCCCAATTCCCCGACTGTAGCCATCTCAGCTCCGACGGCGGCAGAACCCGGGACCTTCTCAACCACTCCTAGACGACCAGCTGTGGGCGCAGGTGTGGCCCGGGGCCTTTCAAACTCGCCTGGGAGGGAGACCCGCGGCAGCCGGGGGTGTTAAGGGGGTGTGAGGCCGAGGGCAGAAGCACCGTCTTCTACCTGCCTATTAAGAGACGGGCGATCGAAGGCCACAGTTTGGAGCAGGAACTCGAGGTGTCTCGGAGCGCCGGGTCCCACCGCACCTGCAAGGCGCAGCCCTCGGCTCTAAGGGTCGTGGCGGAGCCGGGAGTCTGGCGCCGGGTGGGGCCAGGGCGCAGCGTCCTGCCCTCACACATACACGTACACTCCCACCTTGGAGAATCCGCGTGCCTCCGCAGCCCTGCGGATTGCGAAGCAGCCTGAGGCAGAGATCCCCAGCGCTGCAGGTAGCACGCACCCGGCTTTCTCGCCCCCAAGCTGGAGCCTCACCCAGGTCCCCTCTCCCATCTGGCGCTTCGACCACGCGGAGGGCGGCCTCGGAAGTCCCCAGACCCTCCCCTCCCGGTCCGATAGCCCTGCGGTTCCACGCGGGATCCTCGGGGATTCTGCGCTGGAGCTGACAGGGTTCCCCTGGCGCGTCGCGCGGGAAGCATGGGGTGGGTGTTTTGCTTTACTTTTCGCCCTGGTAACGGCTGTCCCGGCCCCACCCTCCACCCCCCACGCCCACACTCCCTCGCACAGCGGGCTCCACACCCCCGCGCCCCGCCCTCCCGCCGACGCGCGGGCAGGTAAACCCCGGGCTTGTCTGCACAGCCTAGAAACTGAGCGAGAGCAGATGGCAGGGCGTTTGTACATTTAAATAAAAGTTATTTGGGATTCTCTGCTGATCCGACCAACCTGCGCTGGAATAAATAGCACTGTGATATTATTTATTATACATATTATGATAAAGTGAAACAAGGAGGTGGGGGAGAACCACGTGGAAGCTTTTCACTTCTTACTGCTGTGAAACGCCCCCGGGAATCTTTAACCAGATTACATTTTAAACTATGATTCCATTAATGCATTCAAGCAAGATCTGTGGAGGTTTGGCCCTTTTCCTTGACGGGAAATTCATCGTGGGCGGTAAACAGACCAGGGTCCACACAACAGAGCAAGAAAAGGGTAATGGCGAAGGGAGACTTTCACAGCGCGCTGTTGGTTTATTCCCGTCGTGCCTCCCGTTCCTCTTATTAATCTTGTTTCATTCTCGTGATTCTTGCTTTTGAATCTCCAAGTCACACCTGGGCAGAAATGCTATCGGCGTCCACAGAAGTCCGAGCCTGACTCTCTTTCTCTGCTTCTTTCTCTTACTGAAACCCTAAAAGCGATAAGAATCTTGACAGAGAAGCACACCCCCACGTGAATGAAACTCTTATCCAAGAAAAACAAGAACTACTCCAGGCTGCTTCCCTCTTCCCTGCCCCCAGAGGACTGTGAAATGCCTGCTCAACTGGAGAGAAACCAAGAAACAGCAGAAGGGAAGGTTCCCCCAGGCTCTGCCACCAGGGCCGGCGATCAGTATCTGAGCCTGTGAGTCCCGTTCATCCTGATTGTAATTAACGCCACCAGTGTCCACGGTGCACACTGTCACCACACACAGCAGTCCCATCTAGAGCAAGGCAAGAAAATCTCCCCAGACCAAGATGCTTCTTGGCACAAAGGCAAAGATGCCTCCTCTCCCGCCCTAGAAGGAAGCCTTGGCCAGGGTGATTTCAGGGGTTAATCCTCAGTGAAAGAGAGCTCCGCAGAGACTTGAATATTTTACTCCGGCAACCGCCTGGGGAATCCATGCTCAGATCAGCCGGGTGTGTTTTTGCTGAGTGAGATAAGAACAGAAGACTTCGTGCTGGGGCATGTGCAAAAGGAAAGGGAAATATTAAAAGGGGAGGGGAAGGCACTGGGCAGCTAAAAACAGCCCACTCGTGGCAACCAAATCTAAACACCAAAACACTGCAAGGAGCCAGGAAAGCAAACAACCAGGAAAGAAAGAAGCCCAAGAGACATTTAAAGCTTTTAGTCTAGTGGGCAGTCCCTTCCTACCCCCTCCCCCACCCTCATTATTCTGTTCTCCAAACCCGGAAGATTGTATTTGCTCTCAGAGATCTAGAAGCCCAAGTTAAACACAAGTTAAAATCAGCCAGGGAAGCAGCCCGGACTAGCAGCCCATCCACCGGGCTCAGCCCATTCTTCACCTCAGATCTGGGGTGGGTTGTCTCCTCCACTCTGCTCTCCAAAGCCCACCCTTTCTGTGAAGTCAGTTTAGCGTATAGATCACTAATTTAGGAGGCTCCAGCCTGAGGCCTTCTTGGGGAATGTGCGGCTGGCTTGCATAGTGGACTGTGAAGTGTGGAGGAAGTACGTTGATTCTGGTTCCAGCACTTGGCCGCTGTGCCTTGAAAAAGTCACTCTTCGGTCTTGTTGCCTCAGCTGGAAGATGACACTGAGAATAGCACCTAACTCACAGGGCTGTTGTGAGGATGAATGGAGAAAGGGGCACAGTAATGGTAATTACGGTTCAGGGAGGGCCTTCTGGGGTACCCCTCAGCCTCCCCCGGAGCTCATTCTGTCCTCCTCACTGGGAAACAGTTGGGGAGGAGCTGAGCAATGTCCAAGAATGACAATCTCCAGACAGAAAACCACAGGAGCCATCCCCGCCGTTATTCATCCCCAGCACCTGGGCTGCACGCCTGGGGCTCATCTCAGCCCCGTGCAGACCAATCACTGGCCCAGTGCAGAGTGTCCAGGGCTGGGAGCAGGGGATTGGGTTCTGGCCTGCTTCTGCCCCTGGTATGCTTGAGCAAGGCACTCCCTCTGTCTGAGCCCCCCACCCTACTCTGAAGGTCCTGACTGGGGAGTCAGGTGATACTGTCTTGGGAGCCTTGGTGACTTCTAAGAGATGAAGGGAGAGAGAAGGCATCAGAGAGAGTGTGTTGAACAGCACGTGGAGAGACCCATTTCGCAATCTCCTTTCCCCTACAAATACTGGAGTTGAGAAATGTTGTCCGACTCAATTCTCAAACACAGCCTGTGGTCTCGGCAACCTGTCTTCTCTCTCTCTCTATCTGAACATTTCCAAGAAATTTTACCCCATGGACTTGGTGCTTTGTAGGAGAGGAGGGCGACAAAGCACCCCAGACGAGGGTTGCATCTTTGGGGACCTTGTTGTGTATAGTCAATCATTAACAGCCGTAGGCACCCACCTTGGACCACAGGGCCGAAGCCCAGGTAGCAGCTATCCCCATGTACGAGAGGAGGGAGCTCCTGGAGCCCTGGGCATCTGAGTGGGCAGAGGACCAGCAGGAGTCAGGAGACCTGAGAGCCACCCACCCACAGCTTTACCTCCAACCAACCAAGTGACTTGGTGCAGGTCATGAGCTCTTTGTCTCGGTTTTGCCATCTATAAAATGAAACTAATTAGTATTGACACCCCCCACCAAAGGTTGTTGTAAGAATCAGATGGGATAGTAGATGTGAAAGTGATTTAAAAATAATGAAAAGAACCATGCTTTTTAAATATTCTTTTGGGAAAACTTTTTTTTTTTTATTCTTGTAGACTAAATGAAGTTTACATTTCAAGTTAGTCTCCCATACAAAATTTTATACATACATTGTTATATGACCCTAATTGCTCACCCCATTCTGCAACAGCACACTCCTCCTTTCTGTCCCTGATTCCCCGTGTCCAATCAACCAGCTCTTAACCCTCTCTGCCTCCCCATCTCACCTCTGGACAGAAGCTACCCCTTTGGTCTCTTGTATCTACTTGAGCTAAGAGGCACACTCCTCACGAGCATCACTTTATGTCCCACAGTCCAGCCCAATGCCTGTCTGAAGAGTTGGCCTTGGAAATTGTTTTAATTCTGGGCTGACAGAGAATCCAGGGGTCATGCTTTCCGGGAAAACTTTTCTAAGCAGATTTGTTTTTTTACTATTATGTAAACTTGGGAGGTAGGCAAGAGAAAAAAAAATTACTCACAATTTCAATACTGTTGCCATTTCGATGTGTTTCCCTTCAGTCTATTTCCTCATGTATAAGAGTTTTAAAAAGTTGTGATTTTAGATTACATGCAATTTTAAAATTTGCTCTTTTGTTATTACTCTGAAGTGTATGTGGTCTTTATTATTACTATTATTTCTAATTTAAAATATGTTGTTCATTTTATTGTGAAATATAGCATGCATACACATGACAGTGGTTAAGAGCTTGGCTGCTAACCAAAAGGTCGGCAGTTCGAATCCACCAGCCACTCCTTGGAAACACTACTCTGTCCTATAGGGTTGCTATGAGTTGGAATTGACTCAACGTTGGGCAATGGGTTTGGTTTGGTGTTTTTGGTTGTACATTCATTTTAATAATGTGTTAGTTTCTTAGTGCTGCTGTAACAAAAATACCATAAGTGAGTGGTTTTCATGAACAGAAATTTATTTTCTTACAGTTTAGGAGGCTAGAAGTCTGAATTCAGGCTCTGGGGTAAGGATTTCTCCTTCCGTCAGCTCTGGGAGAGGGTCCTTGTCACTTTTCAACTTTGTCCCCCGGTTCCTTGGTGATCTTCCTGTGGCGTGTGTCTTCTCCTTCATTTGTTCTTCCTTCTCCGTGCCCAGTCTTCTCTTTTTATATCGCAGAGGTGATTGCCTGAAGACACATCCTACAATTATACGGTCTCATTAACAAAGAAAGTCCTACTCCTAAACAGGATTATGTTCACAAGTACAGTATAGGGATTTAGGATTTAAACATATATTTTGGGAGGACACAATTCAGTCCATAACAAGTAATTAAACAAACACTGGGTACCCACCTCCCAAGTTAAGACACAGACCACCACCTCCAGTACTTAAAAGCCCCTGCGTGTTCCTTCTTGATCCCACCTGCCCTTCCTCTTCCCCCAGAAGTAACTGTCCTGACTTCATTACCATGATTTTTCGTGGCCAATGGATGTTGCACGATGGACTCAACCCTTTCCTCATTTTTGGTATTTAGGGTGTTGCCGTATTTTACTAGACTATTGTGCAAATTCGAGTCTTTCTTAAAGGGAAGCAGCTACCAACTACCGTAATTGCTCAGGTTGCTTAAATGGGGTTATCAAAGGGGCCTTGGTGTCTGTCATTAAGTGCTACCCAGAGTATCGTGGAAGATGGAAGGACCCCCAAAGCTGCAACTGCCTGTGCATTTTCCTCGTTTTCAAACATCCCAAACAAAAAATTCTCCAGGCACTTTTCCCCAGGGAGCATCTCCTTCAATCCTCCTCCCTCTGCTTTCCCATCCCCTTTATTTTCCGCTTGTCCTTCCTGGAACAGAAAATCCAGTCTGCGTGCAGCATGGGGCAGAGCAGCTGGAGCTGTGCTTCTACCTGCACCTTCAGGCAAAGTGCTCACGGTGGCTCAGGCCGCACTTGAGATCAGGCATCTCTTTGCCAGCTCTGTGTGTGGGTGACAGTGGTACCAGGTAGGCAGTCACCTTAGTCTGCAGCAGAGCAGGTTCTTGGAGTCTGATGGCACTGATTCCAGAGCTACAAGACATCAGAGCCCAAGGGACCCTGGGAGTCATCTACTTCCACCGTCCTCAAACTTGACATGAGCCTGCACTTGGGGACACCATTGTGCACCAGACCCAAGAGATGAACAGGAGTGTCTGTTTTAATTAAAGTGCATATAATATTGTTCTATATTAAACAAATGTGGATAGGGACAAATGGGGACTTCTAAGTAATGGAATTTGATGTCTGTGTCTTAACTTGAGTGGTAGGTACTCAGTGTTTATTTTATTAAAATGAATGTGTATGTTCTATACAGTCGTGCATGTATGCTCTATTTCACACTAAAATAAACAGCATATTTTTAATTAGAAAAAATTATAGTAATAAAGATCACGTGCAATTCAGAGTAAGAAACGAAAGAGCAAATTTCAAAATTGCATGTAATCTAAAATCACAACTTTTTTAAAAAAATTAGGCTGTAAAAGTCACACAAGAATTTTTAAGGGGAGAGAGAAAATATTAAATATATCTGGGGCTGGGGGGAGCACTGAAAGTCATACTTGCTGGACCTGGGGGCATTACTTCTCTGAAGCTCAGCTGCTCACCAAAAGGTCGGCAGTTCAAATCCACCAGCCGCTCCTTGGAAACCGTATGAGGCAGTTCCACTCTGTCCTGTAGGGTCGCTCTGAGTCAGAACTGATTCGATGGCAGCAGGTTTGGTTCTGGTCTTCTGCCTTGAAAGACCTCTGGTGGCGAAATGGTTAAGCGCTCGGCTGCTAACTGAAAGGGTGGTGGTTCGAACCCACCCAGCGGCTTCTCAGGAGAAAGACCTGACGATCTGCTTCCTTAAAGATTGCAGCCTAGGAACCCTTATGCGGGAAGTTCTCCTCTGTCACATGGGGTTGCAATGAGTCAAAATCTACTCAAAGGCACCCACAACAGCGTCTGCTTTTAAGTGTAAAATAATAACAGCAAGTGCCCATGCAGCACTCACTACGTTACATGTAGTTGATGCCTAATCCTCATAACAACCTTATGAGGTAAATACTATGCACATCCCCGTTTTATAGATGAGCAAACTGAGACACAGAGATGGTAAATAACTTGCCAGAAATTACACAGCTAGTGAATGGCAGAGCAAGATTCAAGTCCAGGCAGTCTGAGTACTTAACCATGATGCATACTGCCTCTAGCCAAGTGCCCACAGAAGAACGTGTGGCGTCATGGTGCAGTTCAGTGCCCTCATCTGATGGACGGGGACACTGAGCTCAGAGAGGAAAAGCAGCTCTCTGGGCTCTCAGAATCATCCATTCTCACACTGAAAAGAACCTTAGCAGCCATCTGGTCCACTAAACCCCCTTTTTGCCCCCAGCCTGGGGAGACGCTAAGATTGGGGCCGAGGTGAAGAAAAGCCAATTTTAAGAAGAGCGTCCAGCAGTGTTTCAGCGGTACCCTTCGCTAGTGGGCCTCCATGCGTCACATCCTTGGGGCGGAAAAGGGAGAGAGAGAAGCCACGGACGGCAGAATTTGGGACCTGCACTCAGATGGAACTGAATTCAAATCCTCATGCTGTCACCTCCTAGTTATCTTTATGTGGGTTCTGAAACCTCAGTTTTTCCTGTAAAATGAGGAACAAGGTGATATTGAGGATTACAAACAATGCATCCCCCTCAAGCTTCCACATCCTACACATTCAATAAATGCTACTCTTGTTTTCCTCTTCAGACTTAACGCTTGAAGCTAACAGGCCACATCCAACCCTGAGATATAGGGGAAATGTCTAGACCCAGATGCAAAGTTCCATCTCTCAGGCTGGTTTACTGACTGGTTTTTAAAACTATATATATATATATGTCAACGTGTGGCCAGGTCATATTGAGCAATTACTATTTACTGAGCATCTTTCAATTCTGAAAGACACAAGAAGTATCAAAAGAAGATGGAAGGAATACATAGTCACTGTACCAAAAAATATTGGTCAACTTTCAACCTTTTTAGGAGGTAAAGTATGACCAAGAACCAATGGTACTGAAGGAAGAAGTCCAAGCTTCACTGAAAGCATTGGCGAAAAACAAGGCTCCAGGAATTGACAGAATACTAACTGAGATGTTTCAACAAACAGATGCAATGCTAGAAGCACTCACTTGTCTATGCCGAGAAATTCGGAAGACGGTTACATGGCCGAGTGACTGGAAGAGATCCATATGTGCACCCATTCCAAAGAAAGATGATCCAAAAGAATGTGGAAACTATCGAACAATGTCATTAATATCACATGCAAGTAAAATTTTGCTGAAGATCTTTCAAAAGCGGTTGCAGCAGTGCATCCACAGGGAACTGCCAGAAATCGAAGCAGTATTCAGAGGAGGACATGGAACAAGGGATATCATTGTTGATGTTTGATGGATGCTGGCTGAAGGCAGAGAATACCAGAAAGATGTTTACCTGTGTTTTATTGCCTATGCAAAGGCATTCAGCTGTGGATCATAACAAATTATGGATAACATTGGGAAGAATGGGAATTGCAGAACACTTAGTCATGCTCATGCTGAACCTGTACATAAACCAAGAGGCAGTCATTCCAACAAAACAAGAGGATACTTGAGTGGTTTAAAATCAAGAAAGGTGTGTGTGTCAGGGTTGTGTCCTTTCACCATACTTATTCAATCAATATGATGAGCAAATAATCCAAGAAGCTGGACTATATGAAGAAGAACGGGGCAGCACCATTGGAGGAAGACTCATTAACAATCTGCAATATGCAGATGACACAAACTTGCTTGCTGAAAGTGAAGAGGACTTGGAACACTTACTGATGAAGATCAAAGACCACAGCCTTCAGTATGGATTATACCTCAACATAAAGAAAACAAAAATCTTCACAACTGGACCAATAAGCAACATTATGATAAATGGAGAAAAGATTGAAGTTGTCAAGGATTTCATTTTACTTGGATCCACAATCAACACCCATGGAAGCAGCAGTCAAGAAATCAAATGACGTATTGCATTGGGCAAATATGTTGCAAAAGACCTCTTTAAAGTGTTAAAAAGCAAAGATGTCACTTTGAGGACTTAAGTGAGCCTGACCCAAGCCATGGTATTTTCAATCACCTCATATGCGTGGGAAAGCTGGACAATGAATAAGCAAGACTGAAGAAGAACTGTTGGTGAAGAATATTGAATATACCATGGACACCAGGAGAACAAACAAATCTGTCCTGGAAGAAGTACAGCCAGAATGCGCCTTAGAAGCAAAGACGGTGAGATTTCGTCTCACATACTTTGGACATGTTATCAGGATGGACCAGTCCCTGGAGAAGGACATCATGCTTGGTAAAGTAGACAGTCAGTGCAAAAGAGGAAGACCCTCAATGAGATGGACTGACACAGTGGCTGCAACAATGGGCTCAAACATAGCAACGACTGTGAGGCTGGCGCAGGACTGGGCAGTGTTTCGTTCTATTGTACTTGGGGTGGCTATGAGTTGGAACCTACTCGACGGCATCTAACAACAACAACAACAACAACATTGCGAGCACATACTATGTGCCAGGCACAGTGGTAAGCACTTTTAAAAATATCCAGTATCTTGTTTCATCCTGGTAATAACCCTGTGAGGGTAGGTATTATTACTTCAGTTTTACAGGTGAAGAAACCCAGGCTCACAGGCAGTTGATTCAAATACAAGTCTGACTTAGTTCAGAACTTGTATTAAGCTATACTGTCACCCACATCTGAGCTTTACGTGTGCTTGTTGAATATGTGAATGCTCCTAGAGTTGACCTTACCAGGAAATTCCTACTCCTGAATTTCCAGAAGATTCCTGCTTCCAGATTCCCTGTGATACTGTCTCCTCTGCCAAATTTACAATTACTCCATAATTTGCTTTAACTGCAAACATAAGCCCAGGTATTCACTGAGTAAAACGAGTAAGGCTTTTTGGACTTTTATTCTGTTTCCCAAAATATGTTGCACTGAAATCATCTGATGATGAACTTGTTCTTGAAACTGGAGTGGCTGAGGACAGAGCGAGTCACTCCGGTGAGTTTGTACCTATCAGCCGATCCATCAAAACGTGTCCTTCTTCCGGGTCTGCTCTCAGAGGTATGTTTGCACACTGTGGGTTTCAAGGGCCATAGAAGAGCACCTCGTGCCTTTGAGGATCGTAAACTCTTGTTTAGATGGCAAATCAAACACAAGATACTGTGTCCAGCACGTAGGAGGTGTTCAGTATATAGATTCAGCAAGTGTTTAGTGAGCACCTACTATGTGCTAGCTCTGTGTCTGGAGCTGCAGGTGCTCAGTGATGCATCCCTGCCCTCCAGGTGCTCACAGATCATGGGAAACAGACTTGGCAATAGATAATTACGACCCCGTAGTATCGAGGCTTCTGCAGGGCCCCAAGAGAAAGCTACCCAGGAGAGCTGACAAGGAAGGACTGACGGACGAGGTGACTTTAGAGCTGGAAGTTGACAGCTGGCCATTTCCCAGGCAGAGGAGGAGGGAAGGGATTCCAGGCACAGACAGGCATTTGCAGAGGCTGTGGGTGTCAGGAAGATGGGGCTGTGCCCTGCTCATCTCCACACTCCTTCCCAGCAGCCAGCACAGCTCAGGCACATGCTAGGCTTCCATGCGCTGAGTGAGTCAGGCACACAACTGTGGAACCTGCAGCATGTTTGCAGAACAGTGGGGCCGGTGCCGGGTGGGAGCCTGCGTGGAGGGGAGGAAGAACTGGGGGCATGCGGGGGAGGAACAGACCGTGAGAGGCCTTGAAGGTTGTAATGATCATTTTGGGCTGCGCCCTGGGGACAAAAGGAGAGGTCATGTGATCTTCTGACTGCAGATGGACAGAAGCAGATGTTTTTCAGGAAGATTGCTGGTGGAGGGCTGAGAACGGACTGGGTGGGAGACGAGGACCAGGTGGACGTGCCAGGAAGCTGCAGCACGAGAAAGGTGAGGCGGTGGTGGCAAATGAACACACACGGAACCGAGTCCAGCACATACGAGGTGTTCAGGATACAGATTCGGCAAGCGTTTAGTGAGCACCTGCTATGAGCTGGTTCTGTGTCTGGAGCCGCTTATGCACAGTGATGCACCCCTGCCCTCCAGCTGCTCACAGATCGTGGGAACAGGCTTAGCAATAGATAAATACGGCCCCATAGAATTGAGGCTCTTGTAGGGCCCCAAGGGAGAGCTGCCCGGGAGAGCTGCCCGGGAGAGCACTCAAGGCCATATGACCCGAGAAGAAGGTGGTATCCCCAACCTTCACCTGTCATTAATTCAAAACAGAAAGTATCCACAATACACTCCCTTAAAGATTGTTGTTATGTGCTATTGAGTAGATTCCGACTCCTGGCAGAATAGAACTGCCCTATAGGATTTTCTAGGCTACGTTTAAGGGAGCAGATCGCCAGGCCTTTCTGCCTCAGAGCTGCTGTTTGGTTCCAACCGCTGAGCTTTCGGTTAGCAGCCAAGTGCGTAACCATTTCAGCCTAGAAAACCCTATCAGGCAGTTTTACCCTGTCACGTGGGGTCACTATCAGTCGAAAATTGACTCCATGGCACCCAACAACAACACACACACACACGTGTATATATGGTATGGAAAGAATTGTGTCCCTCAAAAACATATGTTGAAATCCTTACTGCTATACCTGTGAATGTGACTCTGTTTAGAAATGGGTTTTTCTTTTGTTAAAGGGGTTATACCGGAGTGGGGTGCATCCTACACCTAATCCCCTCTGAGTGGTGTTTGATGAAGGGGAAGACAGACAGGGAGAGACACACCCAGGGAAGAGATCCCATGAGGAACTGCCAACGAGCCCAGGGGCGCCTGGGGCTGCCGACAAGGGAGACCCTCCCCCAGAGCCCACGCCCTGATTTGGACTTTTAGCCTCCAAAACCATAAGACAATAAATTCCTGTTCTTCAAAGCCACTCACTTGTGGCATTTCTTGTTGTGGTAGCACTAGGTAACCAAGACAATATATTGTAAGCACAGGACAATCACAACTAAATAAATATTATAAATAAACAGAATATATGAATAGAGAAAAAAAGAAGAGCTTGCCATAAAATATTAAACCTGTTTTACTCCGGCTGGTGGAACTGTGGGTGATTTTTTTTCTCCTCTCCTTATATATTTCTGTATATTCCAATTTTTCTATAATGAGGGTATGTTCTTAAAAGTATAAACTTTATATTATAATGAAGGTAAAAGCTAATATTACCCTGTGCCTTTCAAAGGGATATAATTGCCTGCTTCTTCCAGTCTTGCCATCAAAGGACGCTAAGGACTGAGGTTCCACCCAAATCAACTCCTGGCTTAATTAAACGTGTCCAGCACCTCCCAGGTACCAACCCTGTGCCAGGGACAAAGCTGGGATACAGGAAAGAGTTATACAGGACCTGCCCTTAAGAAACTCACAGAACCCTGAGGAACGGAGCTATGACTTGAGGTGGAATGGATGACCGATTTGTCTTCCATAAAGTCAGGTGTGGTCCCGCTAAGCTCAGCATCAACTAGCAACAGTAAAACAAAAGGAAATCCAAAGTGGGTTCATCCAGAACTCAGAATGCTGTGGTAAAGTGGAAATAAGGTAGGACTTGGGTTCAAATCCTAGTTCTGCGCAGACTGACAACTGCAGGTCCCTCTCTGAGGCTCGGATTCCTCCCGTGTCCATAAAGGTGTCTCCTCTAAGGGGCTGGCTCCAGGAAGCAGCAAGAGTCCCAGCTCTGCCACTTGCTGGCCTAGGATGTTGGACAAACTACTTACCCTCCCCCTTCCCCCAGCTTCAGTTACTTCATCTGTAAAATGGAGCCAGGAAGGCTTACTCTGCAGGGTTGATATGGGGCGGGGTGGGGGTGGGGGGAATATATAGTAACCGGCATATAACAAATTATCAGTAAGTTGGCACTCTATTATTATAAAAGGTCACTAGGAGCCCTGGCGACGCAGTGGTTTGAACTCACCAGCCACGCCGTGGGAGAAAGATGCAGCAGTCTGCTTCCATAAAGATTTACAGCCTTGGAAAGCCTATGCAGCAGTTCTTCTCTGTCCTATAGGGTCGCTATGAGTCTAAAGCGACTTGACTGCAGGGTTTTTTTTGTTTTGTTTTGTTTTTTGAGGGAGGGCGATGGGTTGGGTGGTGCAAATGGTTTGCACTGAACTACTAATCTAAACGTTGGTGGTTCAAACCCACCCATCAGTGCTGCAGAAGAAAAGCCTGGTGATCTGCTTTCATAAAGTTTACAGCCAAGAAAACCTGATGGAGCAGTTTTACTCCGTAACACACGGGGTCGCCATGAGTCAGAATTGACTTGATGGCAATGGGTTTGGCTTTTTTAAATTTATTACTGTCACCTCTGAAATTCCTTAGAGTCCTTCAATTCTATGATTTTAAGCTCCATGTCTACAGTCAATGAGGAGGAGGACGACAATGACGGTGAGAGCGATGTCACCCTTTAAGAGCCTCTTTTCCCGTGTCACCATTTCCTGTTAGCCCTGGGTTCTGAAGAAGAGACGTGCATGTGGTCACAGCAGTTAGTCACCGGGAGGAGCCACGGTGCTCTGTCGGAGTCTGGCGTACCTGGCTTTGACTGCCGTCTCTCTCCCTCAATTTCCAGCACTGAGTCTCTGCCCCATGATAGGAAGAGCTACCTGCCACATAGGATTGCTGTGAGAAGTCAACTCATTCACTCACTCATCAAATATTGATTGAGTGCCTGCTGTATGCCAGGCATTTTTCAAGGTGGTGGGAATACCAGTATGAACAAGGCAGGCAGAGACTCTGCACTCGACACCAGCAGACACCCTAACGTTAATTCCTCCTCTTATGTTTGAATAATTGAAATAGGTTGTGGTGGGAACTGAAAGACATTCTCTGTTCAGAAGAACCAGTGTTGTCTCTTCGCATTCCTTTGAAGCGTTTGGGAACAAAACGTTGGCTCTACTAGCTCATCGTCCGTGTGCGAGAAGGGAGCCGCCATCTTCCTTTCGCCTTCATACTGACCTTGAAAAGGGCAAGGCTGGGTGAGAGGGGGCCACGGACTTTCTTTCGGACGTAGAAAGCCTTAGTTTTGACTCTCACATTCCCCACAGCATGCTTCTGCCCTGGCTCCCTTGCACGTCCCGACACATACAACCAGAGAAATATAAAACGAAACCAAAACATATGTTCCACCTGAGTCACTGTCTGTGTTTCTCCTTTATCACCAAAGCAATGAACTCCCACACAATTGAGGCTTGTTCTATTCAGGGTTTAAAACGTCATCTTCGTAATGAAAGCACACTATTATTGTCGTAAAGTCAACAATTGGAAAACACGTTCGTAGAAACCTCTCTCTGATTCATAAATATTTGGGTGGTGAAGTCACAGAGGTGGAATGCTAACTTTGCTGACACGCTGGTGATAAACATCAGTAGATGCTAATGTTACAGAGTAACAACTTAGCTCAGTCTCCAGTGGAAGGTGAGGACGGAAACTGAGCAAGTATTTTGTAATGGTCCTTATGAATAATCTAGTTTTTTTTTTTAAACTTAATATCCCAGTGAGGCTCTTTTATGGTTGGTAGGTGCCAGCAAGTCAGTTCCCACTCATAGCGACCCTATGTATCACAGAACAAAACACTGCCCGATCCTGCGCCATCCTCACAACCGTTGTTATGCTTGAGCCGATCATGTTGCAGCCACTGTGTCAGTCCATCCCATTGAGGGTCTTCCTCTTTTTCACTGACCCTCTACTTTACCAAGCATGATGTCCTTCTCCAGGCCAAGTCCCTCCTGATAACGTGTCCAAAATATGTGAGACAAGTCTCACCATCCTTACTTCTAAGTAACCTTCTGGCTGTACTTCTCCCAAGACAGATTTGTTCCTTCTTCTGGCGGTCCATGGCATACTCAATATTCTTCGCCAACACCATAATTCAAAGGCGTCAATTCTTCTTCAGTCTCCCTTACTCGTGTGCAGCTTTTATTATTGGGAAACAATTTCTCAATGAATAATCTAGGTATTTCAACATTCTCTTTTTCTGATGTTGTAATTCACTTGACCTGTAATTATTAATTCATTCAAGACCTATTTATGGAGCGCCGGCCTTCTCTCTTGCCACACGAAGTCCTTCCCAGACAGCCCCCGCCTTTTCGGCCTCAGCTGAGACCACTCCCCACAGGCACTTCAAGCCCCAACCACTAGAGGCGCTGGAGGTTTGTTTCTCCGTTAACGTGTCGCGTTCCTGCATTTTGGCCCAGACTGATCCTTCCGCCGGGAATTTCCTCTCGACTCCCCACCACCCCTTCTTCTCCGCTTGGAAGATTGCTATTTAACTTTCAAAATTCAGTTCCAAAGTCACTTCCTCACCCAGGTAATGTTCGTCACATCCAGGATTAGCTACATAATTTGTGGGGCCCAGGGCAAAATGGGAACGCGGGGCCCCTTGTTTAAAAATTATTAATTTCCTGCAGCAACAGCAGAGCCTGAAACCAAGTGCGGGGCCCTTCTGAGGGCGGGCCCCCGTGTGACGCAGAGATCCCGCGCTCAGGAAACCAGTCCTGGTCCTATCTTTTCTGTATCCTCATCGCTTTTATGGGAGCTGTTTGTTGCCCAGCCAGCATCCACGCACCCCAACTTAGGTAACCGGAGCCACTCCCCTCTGACTCCCTGGCCATTGCATTGGGCAAACCATCCCAGGGGCCACAGTGATTGGTCCAGGTATGGACTGGGGACCCAATCAGAGCCAAGAGCTGCCAGGAGGATGCGGCTGGGAGACAGGGCCCTAGCTTCCCTGCTGGGCTTGCACCTGGGTGCTGTGAGCCTGGGGCTGCTGGGGTGGCCACGTGGAGCCGAGAGAAAAGGCGGAACCAAGAGAAGCGAGGCTGCAGCAGGCCGGACCGGCAAACCTGGAGCTTTTAGATCCGTGAACCAGGACATTTCCCCTTCTTCCTTAAGCCGTTTTGAATTGGGCTTACTGACATTTACCGGCAGAAGAGTCCTAGGGGATGTGCATCTATTTAGCCCTTAAATATACATTTCTATATATGTGTTCCCCCACTGTGTATGAGCTCCTTGGGGACAAGAAGCCTGTTTTGCTCATCTTAGAACCCCCAGTGCTTGGGGTATTATTAAAACGTTCTTTTATTCTTTTAAATAAATAGAATAACTGTAGATGGCAAAACAACAGTGGACAACCTCATCTCCACCCCCCCACCCCCCCCAAACCCCAGTTTTTCTTGTGAAATTGAGCTGGTCTATGAAATCACCACTCTCGCTTTCTGTTTAATACACGCTAAATCTAGGTGGTCAGAGCGGTGATTGGTTAGTGCCATGGATTGAATTGTGTCCCCCCAAAATATGTGTTATCAATTTGGCTGGGCCATGATTCCCAGTATTGTGTGATTGTCCACCATTTTGTCATCTGATATGATTTTCCTATGTGTTGTAAATCCTACCTCTACGATGTTGATGAGATGGGATTAACGGCAGTTATGTCAATGAGACAGGACTCAATCTACAAGATTGGATTGTGTCTTGAGCCAATCTCTTTTGAGATATAAAGAGACAAGCAAGTAGAGAGATAGGGGGACCTCATACCACCAAGAAAGCAATGCTAGGAGCAGAGCGTGTCTTTTGGACCTGAGGTCCTTGCACTGAGAAGCTCCTCAACCCAGAAAGACTGATGTCAAGGACCTGAAGGACTAGGAGAATGGGGCTGCCCAAATTTGAGGATGCAGATTTGCCATTCCAGTCGGTCTGGAAGGCAGAGCTGAAGCCCAGAGCCAACAGAGAGAGAAAGCCTTCCCCCGGAGCTGACGCCCTGAATTCAGACTTCTAGCCTCCTAGACTGTGAGAGAATAAATTTCTCTTTGTTAAAGCCATCCACTTGTGGTATTTCTGTTATAGCAGCTCTAGATGACTAAGACAGTTAAGTCTGCTGACAGATGCTGGCAGCTCTCTCTTCTTTCCTCTGAGGTGGGAGTCTGTGAGCGGCAGACAGCTCCAGCCAGCAAAGGACCATTCACTGCCGTTACCTCCCATGCATTTCACACGGCCCTAAGAAGGAATCAGGGCAGAGGGCCACCTCCATTTCACCAACGGGAAATTGTATTAAGAGGCTGAGCGGTCTGGGCAAGGCATAGAGAGGTACTGTCCAAAACACAGCCACTTGCCAGATGTGGACATCGCTGGAAACGTGGCTGCTCGGAACTGAGATGTGCTGCAAGTGTAAAACACACACCAGACTTCAAACAAAAAGAAAAGAAAGAAAAAAATCATATTAATTTTTGTATTAATTACATGCAGGGATGATAATATTTTGAATGAATTGCGTTAAAATATATTATTAAAATAAATTTCACTTGTTTCTTTTTGCTTTTATTAATGTGGCTACTACCAAAAAAACCAAACCCATTGCCGTCGAGTCGATTCCAATTCACAGCGACCCTATGGGACAGAGTAGAACTGCCCCACAGGGATTCCAAGGAGCAGCTGGTGGATTCGAACTGATGAGCTTCTAGTTAGCAGCCGAGCTCTTAACCACTGGGCCACCAGGGCTCCAGTGTAGCTACTGGAGAATTAAAAATCCCACATACGGCTTTACATCCGTGCACGTTTTATCTCCATTGGACAGCACTAATCGGGAGTCTACAATCCTGGCTCATCCTCTTTCTATTCAGAGACTCGAGCTCCCTTCACCCCTCCTGCCCCCTCCTCTGAGGCTCTGAGGCACCACTGTCCCTGGTCCATCTTCTGCCTCCTGCCCCTCTGTCCCTCCTGTCCCTCTGTCCGTCCCCCTTAATACGGCAGAATGTACAAGAGATGGACTGACTTTAGGTCTGCCACCCGTAGACTCTGCTGACTTCTAAGGGCCCAAAACAGGCACAAGGCTAACTCTAAACTTTGGGAAATTGTCAGGTTCTTCTTTTAGCTCATATTCTCTGAACATTTACTTTGAAAGATAACTTTTCTGTACTTAAATTTTAAAAGAAAAATAAACCCTGGCTGGGAAGTCCCTGCCAATCTTGCATTCCAGTCCGGGGAAGCGTGCAGGCTACGTGGGATTCGTCTCTGCCTCCTGGATCGTTCTGAGCACCTGCCTGCATGGCCAGCTGCTCTTTGGACCCACCAAGCCCGGAACTAGAGGCGATGGAATTCAGCTCAGGAAGGGGCCTCCACTATACAGAAGGGTCTGCTCTCTGTGAGAGCTTAGCCATTAGAAGGAGCTGCTAAGCCAGGTGGAGCCCCTGAGTGGTGCAAACATTAACATGCTCGGCTGCTAACCAAAACGTTGGAGGTTCAAGTCCTCCCAGAGGTACCTCAGAAGAAAGGCCTGACAATCTACTTCTGAAAAATCAGCCACTGAAAATCCTATGGAGCACGATTCTACTCTGCACACATGGAGTCACCCACAGCAACCATACTGAGGATTTCTTTTAGGTAGGTCTGTGCGTCTGAACCAGCACCATTGGCAGGCCACTCAAAGGCTTACTGGAAATAGGGAGCTGTTGTGGGTGAAATCTGAGAGTTCAAGAGTTCTGGAAGTGGTTTTCAGCATCACAGACTGATGGGGAGTTTTGAGGATGTAGGGAACAGAGAGAAGACATCCGAGGGCTGAGGATGGTGACTGATATCAATATATACACAGAAGCACCGACACATTCGTTTGCTTGAGATCGCTTACAAAGGTTAAGAACGCTTACTTTTAAAATACCGTATCATCAATGAATGGATCAGGCTGACTCTACCTGAACCCACTGATCCATCCTAATATCCCTAGAAGTGGAACTACGGGACACTACAGCCCTCTAGCTGTGATGCAACAGAAAGTACAGGTAGTCCCCTACTTACAACGGGGTTCTAGTCTGCTGCCTCCGTCCTGAATCAGTTCTGACATAAGTTCAAAACCTCTTTTTTTTTTTTTAATATAGTTTTTGGCTTTTATTATCAGTATCTTTATAAATCTCATCTTTGAACATCTGTAAGTGAACATCTGAGAATGATAACATCAACTGCAACATTGTATGTAGTACATATTACTAATGATAAGGGAGTTGATTCTGACTCATATTGACCCTATAAGACAGAGTAGAACTGCCCCATAGGGTTTTCAAGGAGTGGCTGGTGGATTCGAACTGCCAACCTTTTGGTTAGTAGCCAGCCTCTTAACCACTGCACCACCAGGGCTCCCTACCAAGGGAACTGAGCTTGAATTTAATCAAGCTTCTGAATCTATTTCAGGAAAGTTAGAGGGTAGAGGAAGTGGTTAAAGAACACTATCAGGGTAGAGCCAGCCAAACCCAGAATGGAGAAAAGTCTTCAGGGCCGAGCACCTCATCTCTTCAACAACAAATAGCATGTAAAAAAGGGAGAAGAAGAAGAAGGGGGAATTATCAGACATTAAAAGAGACTTAAGAGACGTATCAACGTTATATAACATGTGGACCTTGTTTAGATCCTGATTTGATCAAACGGTAAAATAACATTTCAAAAGATAATTTTGGAAATATGAACATAGACCAGCTAATTAAATTACGTTAGAAAATTATTGTTAGTTAGGTGATTGTTATTTTTTTAAAAAGTTCCCTTACCTGTTAGAAATATACCCTGAGATGTGGCTAAAATGACATGAGACCTGTGATTTGCTTTCAAGTATCCATACCTGTTATGGATTGAAGTATGCACCCCCCCCAAAAAAAATCCCAATTCTTGTGGATGTAATTGAGGCCCTGGTGGCACAGTGGTTAAGAGCTCAGCTGTTAACCAAAAGGTCAGCAGTTCAAATCCACCAGCCTCTCCTTAGAAACCCTATGGGGCAGTTCTACTCCATCTTATAGGATCACTATGAGTCAGAATCAACTCGACAGCAGCAGGTGAATGTAATTTAATCAAATCTAATGTAATCACTTTCCATAATGCAATCTAATGTAATGCAATCAATCAGTTGAGGTCATTCTTGTGTAGGGCAGATCCAAAACCTAACTTCTGAATTATATAAAGAGCCGTAGAGACACAAAGACGTGTGTGCACACACTGGGGAAGACAGACACCGTGTGAGGATCTCCAAGAACCCAGGAATGCCTGGGGCTACAGCAAGGGGGGATCCACACTGCCGAGACCCTGATTTGGACTTTCAGCCCCCAGGACAGTGAGAAAATAAACTTCTGTTCTTTAAAGCTCCCACTTGAGGTATTTGTGTTACAGCAGCACTGGGAAACTAAGACACTACCACCAAAAAAAAAAAGAAAAAAGGTGTGTGTGGAAGGATAGGTGAAATCAGACTGGCAAAATGTTGATAATTGTTGAAGCTGGGTTTGGGGCATATGAAGACTGATTATACTATTCTCATTTCTTTTGTGTATGTTTGAAAATTCTCATGATAAAAAGTTTTAAAATAACTACAAAATGCCGTACCATCCAGGATAAACGAACGCAGTGCATATCTGTCCACAAACGTAACTGAGCTCAGCTGACCACAGCAGGCACTGGGCTTGGGGCAGGACGACAAGAGCGTCTCCCACTGCATTCATGGCGAACCCATAGGCCAGACCACGGTGTCTGAACAGTATTCACCTTCTGAAAACCGCATACCTCAGTGGCTATGTTTACCTTACCTCCGCCCTTGCTGGGACGCCAAGTGCCCTACTGAACCAGCTTGATGAGCTCCTGGATTCTATTTGTCCCCATGGGCATAAGCCAAAATACCACTTTAAATTGTCCTTGCAGTTGGGGCCTGGTGGCAAATGTTGTCTATAGTCAAGGAACCTCTGCTGAGCCGCAGGATGAGTCCAGAGGAGGATGCAGTGAGGGAGGCTTCTTTAAAGATTAGTCTTGAAACTAAAGGGGCACACCAACCCAGGGGCAAGGACTAGAAGGCAGGAGGGGCAAGAAATTTGGTAATAGGGAACCCAAGGTTGAGAAGGGAGAGTGTTGACATGTCGTGGGGTTGGTAACCAATGTCACAAAACAATATGTGTACTGATGGTTTAATGAGAAGCTAGTTTGTTCTGTAACCTTCATCTAAAGTACAATAAGAAAAGAAAAGAAAGATGAGTCTTGAAGACATTCTTTTGAGAAAGTGGGGAAAGGCCTTCCAAGTGGAGGAATCAGGACATACAAAGGCATCTAAGCACAAAGGAGTGTTTCCCTCCAGGAATGGGGAGTAGCCACATGTGCCTGGTCAGGGACCCTTAAGGGAAGATGAGGCTGGGAAAGTTAGCTGGGGTCAGATTGTGTGTCTTGCATGAATTTCATTCTTTCGACAAATTGAGAGCCTACAAATGGCCACATTCTTGGCAAATACGGGCAGTGCCCGCCCCTCCTAATAGTGTGACAAAGGGGGCCACGTGTTAGCCACCGCACAACCCGTTAGCTGTGGCTGTGGGATCCAGAGCTGTCTGTTACACCCCGGGTCTCTAACCCTGCTTTAAACCCAGCTTCACAGATGCAGATGGGACCAGGGCAAGCCAAAGACATCTACTTAGGTAATAAAAGAAGATTCCAGACTAAAAGTAGGATTTGGCTCAAGAAACCAGGCCCATCATAAAGGCATATTTCTCACTTGTGTACAGTCTCTCCCCCACAGCTAAGTGGTTGGCACACTTATATTACTATTTTAAAAGGTGTGTGGAAAACGTGCAATATTTGAAGGGACAATACTACAGACTGCCATTGCAAAATGAGCGTCTCTAGTCCTGATGCCTGTGTTCACATTTCATTCAACTTACAACAGTGAGTGCTTTTTAAATGCTCCCCCCTTTTTACAGTCCTAAAACTGAAGTAACATACGGACGAGGTAAGAAATCAAACAGTGTGGAAGTGTTTGTAATGGAAACCCAGGGTGCTTTCCAAAGGCTAATACCTTCAACTGCCTCTGGGAAACTACTTGGGTAGTGAAGCTCCTAACTCTAAAAAATATGCTGTTGTCCAGTCAGGTCCGACTCATGGTGGCCCCATATGTGCAGAGTATAACTGTGCTCCACAGGGTTTTCAAGTTTGTGACCTTTCAGAAGTAGATTGCCAGGTGACCTTTCAGAAGTAGATTGCCAGGTCTGCCTTCTGAGGTGCCTCTGGGTCGGTTTGAACTACCAAGCTTTCAGCTAGTAGTCAAATGCTTAGGGGCCCTAAATAATGTGTTTATGTAAATCTAAAAAATTCTTGGTCAATTTGAAATAATCTCTGTGGATTTACCTCCATAAAATGTGAGGATTTTTTTTTCCTATTTTTCTTTGCCCCCCGATTTTTTTTTATTGTGTTTAAGTGGAAGTTTACAGAGCAAATTAGTTTCTCATTAAACAGTTGATACACAAATTGTTTTGTGATGTTTGTTGCCAACACAGTGATGTGTCAACACTCTCCCCTTCTCCACCCGGGGTTTCCTGTTTCCATTCATCCAGTTTTCCTGTCCCTTCCTGCCTTCTCGTCTTTGCTTTTGGGCTGGTGTGCCCATTAGTCTCCTATATATGACTGAACTATCAAGCACGTCCCTCACGTGTGTTACGGTTGGCCCTATAGGCCTGTCTAATCTTTGGCTGAAGGGTGAACCTCAGAAGTAAATTCAGTACTGAGTTAAAAGGATATCAGGGGGCCATTCTCTTGGGGTTTCCCCAGTCTCTGTCAGAAACAGTTGTGCAGGGGAAGGCCGTAATGGGAACTCTCCACACTTTCTGCACAAATTCTCTGTGTTCCTAAAACTGCTGTAAAAAGTAAAATATATTAAGAAAACCATATATAGATACTGCCTGGGTGGGGCTGGTGGTGGTATGCCTGGTTAGGGGCCATCTGCAGGCAGGGAGGGAGGAGTGTGCTGAGCACCCTGAAGTTCTCATTGTTGGGTGCCGTCCAGTCGATTCTGACTCATAGTGACCCCATGTGACAGAGCAGAACTGCCCCATGGGGTTTTCTAGGCTGTAATCTTTTCAGAAGCAGATCGCCAGGTCTTTCTCCCATGGAGCCACTGGATGGGTTTGAACCGCCAACCTTTGGGTTAGCAGCCGAGCCTTCAACTGTTATGCTCCTTGCCCTCTCACTTAATCGCCTTGTTGTCACCTAAGATCTCACACGGCCTGCAGTCCTTCAGCCCTGAGCCTCTGCAGTTTCAATTTCTCCTTAAAAAAAGCCTCTCAGGGTGGGAGAGGGAGTCACCTGGCTACAGGGGGTCGAGAAAGCTACTTGGGGGGGCACCCCTCTTGATTCAGATTGTTTTCCCTGGTTTCAGCATCACCTTCTGTATTTGGTGTCCCTGGACACCGAGTCTGGAAGGGTCTGTAAGAGGAATAGCTCCTACTTGGCAGCTTCCCCCAGCAGGTGCCTCCGGGGGGCCCTTCTGCTCTGCTAATTACCCCCCCCACACACACACACCTCATCTTCCTCACTCTGGTGACATCTCTCATCTGCTGTTATCCATCCGCCTGTCCTTTCTCTCCTTAGGAGTTAATAATTTTTTTAATCGCTTTAGTGTTATTTTCAAGGAGTTTGGGGAGAGAGGAGGTACGTGGGCATGTTTGAATGAATGAATGCTTTCATTTTAGTGCCAACTGACTTTGTAATGGAAAAGCTGGTTTGTATTGACCATTTTCTGCCCTCTGAGTTCACAAACCAGAGTATTTCCCTGTTAAGAATATTTTGTCCTTGGCCAATGACTGCATCTCGGCGCCCAGCCTATGTGGGCTGGTCACGGGAGGATCAGGCTAGAGACTGTGGTTTTTGTCATGTAACCCACCCCCATGGCAGCAGCCTCAGCTTTTGCAAAGTCCACTTGTAAGTTACCTGTTTGGAATGCAAAACATATTTCCCATAGAAACCATATAATAAAGGAATATTTTAGCTCCTAGACCAGCTTTCAGAAGTCTTCTTAGCTCAGATAAAGTTCATAGGTATGTATATTCTTTATTTATTAATGTATCCATCTCAAACATTCATTGAACAATAATCATGCATAAGGAGTTCTGGTAGTACAGTGGTTAAGCGCTCGGCTGCTAACGGAAAAGTTGGCAGTTGGAACCCACCAGCCGCAGGAGATAACAGTGGCAGTCTGCTTCCATGAAGACTACAGCCTCGGAAACCCTGTGGAGCAGAACAACTCTGTCCTATAGGGTCGCTATGAGTCGGAATCAACTTGACAGCATTGGGTTTGGTTTTTTTTGTTTTTAATCACGTCCAAATCGAGTGTTATGTTATCATCATAAGGTCCTATCTAATGTGATCTTTTAAATACATCACATTCCTCCAGTTTTAGCTTCCATTGTTTTTAACTTCCAAATGCTCATCTCTTTTCCAAAACATAATCCTCTTCTTTTCTCCTTCCCGCTACCTCCCCCACTCCACTTTAGGAGAAAAAGAGAATAAAGCAAAGCTCGTGTTAGAAACAGTGAAAATGCTCATTTGTCAGAGACAAACAGCTCAGAGGATGCCTCGATGCCCAGGAGGGCAGGTTTGGGTGGGGGACTCATTGCAATGATGTGGGGGAAACTGAGAGTTAGCGCTTCATCAACTATTTGGGAATTCCCAAGGCTGTAGCACTGATAGGAACAAGAAGCCACTTTTCAAGGCTTAAAAGTGATAACTGCTGGTTATTTTTTGCCCTTCCTTAAAATGCAAAGGTGATGAGAGCTTGTGGCGAGCTCAGCACTTGACAGTCTCTTTTCTTGGACGTGGATTCATGCTTGGCTGGCAGAGAGGGTGCTCTCCACTCAAGGAGCGGGGGACTGCTACTTTGTGGGGGAGGCTGGAAGCTCTCATCAAGTGAGGCTCTTTGGTCCTTTCTCCAAGGTCATCATCCTGGACAGGAGTATCATCCACCATGTTCTTTTTCTCACCCACCACACAAGTACTGAATGCTCAGTATGTGCCAGGCACTGTGCTTGGGGCTGAGCACGCCTTCATGGAGTCACCTCCATACTGCCCACTCTGCACTTTGAGCAGTAGAGGAGACTCATGCACGAAGGCATGAGAAGAATGTTCCCTCCTCCCAAGCTTCCCCAGCCCTCAAAGTTCTACCTGCTGGGAGAGAAGGGAGCTAGGAAAAAGGCAGAAATAGGCAGAGCTGCCTGTGGAGGCCTCCTTTGTCCCCCGCCAAGCTCTAGGCAAGAAGATAACAGAAGCTCCATGAAAATGTGGGGAACCCCAGAACAGAGGAGACTTGCGTCCCCTTCTTCTCTGTCCTTCTTCCCGGAGAAGCCTGTATGTGAAGGGTGAGGCATGGCTGGGGGTGGTGCCAGGTGGCGGCCCGGGGCAGCCTCACAGCATCAGCTGAGACCTCTCCTGCCCACAGGCTGGACACAGGAGAGCTGAGAGACGCTGGAGGACCCAGAGAGCTTGGGAAAAGGAGAGCCTGGCCGTCCTAGGGGGAGGCAAGGGGTGGGTGCCAAGGACCAGGGGTCATGGGGACTCTATACCTCAGTGAAGCCTTAGTGGACAAACGCCAACAAACATGGAGCTGGCGCCTCTCTCAGCACAGACAAATCTAAGCCCCCGCCTCCACCACACTCCCCAGAACTCGCAGCCCCTCCAGGAAGAAGGAGAGAAGGAGACCCAGGGTAGAATGCTGAATCTGACTGCGCTGATAACCCAGAATGACTCTGTAATCATTAATTTGGCGGAGTTTATCTAGACAAGACTAGATGATGTTTTCTTGCAACAGAGGGAGGTTTCAAAATTCAAATCAATACAGAATACAATCTATCACCTTTGCGTATATGCGTATGTTAAAAAAAACTCCTGCAGCCGCTGAGTCAATTCTGACTCATAACTACCCTATAAAACAGAGCAGAGCTGCCCCATAAAATTTGCTCCTGCTTCACAAAGAAGTAGATTTTAAAAATCACACATCCTCCTAAATCCTCGGGAAAAACGAACAGGTTGAAATGGAGGATGAGCGGGAGGACGACCCACTTTGGGTGAGGAGGAGGTTTGAGGAGCGGTCTTGTTAAGCTGAAGTCTGAAGAAGCGGAAGGAGCAGCCAGGCGGGAGGTCACAGAAGAGGGCGCTGCACAGAAGGAGGATCCTGGTGGCGCAGCGGTTAATAGCTCAGTTGCTAACCCCATAGATAGGTCTGTGGTTCAAATCCACCAGGCGCTCCTTGGAAACCCTATGGGGCAGTTCTACTCTGTCCCGTAGGGTCGCTATGAGTCGGAATCGACTCAACGGCAACGGGATTGGTTTTTGATTTGGAGGCAGAGGGAGGAGCCCCGGGTGGTGCAAACAGGTAGCGCGCTTGACTGCTAACAGAAAGGTTGGAAGTTCAAGTTCACCCAGAAGTGCCTTGGAAGAAAGGCCTGCTTCCGAAAAACCAGCTACTGAAGACCCTGTGGAGCACAGTTCTGCTCTAACACATGGGGTCGCCATGAGTCAGAATCGACTCCACACAACGGGTTAGGCAGAGAGAACACCAGGAGCTGAGCCCCTGAGGCAGGAAAGAGCTCCAGGTGTTTGAGAAACTGGAGGAAGTTCAGCGTGACCGAGCGTGACCAAGCGCAGTGAGTAAGGGGAGGACAGCAAAGGTGAGTGTGGACAGGTGGGTAGGCAGGCCCACCCAGCAGTGCCTTTGGGGCCTTTAGTGGTCAGAAGCTCCCAAACCGCCACAGCAGGACCCTGCTGCTCCGTCCACCCCTGCTTTGCCAGCAGGCCTTCCCCGCTGCTCCTTCTACCCCTGCTCTTTCAACAGGCCTTCCCCGCTGCTCCGTCCACCCCTGCTCTGCCAGCAGGCCTTCCCGGCTGCTCCTTCCACCCCTACTCTGCCAATAGGCCTTCCCCGCTGCTCCTTCCACCCCTGCTCTGCCAACAGGCCTTCCCCCCTGCTCCGTCCACCCCTGCTCTGCTAACAGGCCTTTCCCGCTGCTCCTTCCACCCCTGCTCTGCTAATAGCCACTCCTTGGAAACCCTATGGGGCAGTTCTACTCTGTCTTATAGGGCCGCTATGAGTTGGAATAGACTCAACAGCAACGTGTTTGGTTTTCTTGTTTTTTTTTTTTTTTAATACTAAAAAAATTTGTTTTTATCTAAAATTCACATTTACCTGGGTATCCTGTATTTTTATATCTGGCACCCTTTCAGGTGGAGAAGGATGTGTTCCACTGGCTTAAGGGAACATTGTCTTCCGGTGTTCCTTATACATTTTAGAAGGTTCCTTTTTCTCAGAAATTAACGTGCATTTTACAGATTGCTTTTTATAGTGATCAGAAAACAGCTCTAAATAGCATTTTGTTAACTGAGTTCTAATGTCTGTGTTCTAGAAAACAATCAAATTGTATTTCCTTAAGGATATGCAACTATACCCCTATCTAGGGGTCATGCATCTGGCAACTTCAAATATCAAAACACAGCCAAGTTTCTGTTGTATATGTGTAATGTATTTCACATGTACGTATTCAGTAGGCCTCCGAGTATTGAGTGATTGCTCTGACGTTTTGATTTATGTAGTTTGCAGTTTCACAGTATGGGCCATATTTCATTTACGCCACGTATTTCTCTTCAAACCACCAATAACGACAGAAAAAGTGCACTTTGTAACAGTGTAAATACCTAAGGAACCACAAGTATTTTCTGCCTTTTAAATTCCATAAAGCACACTTGCCCTGACAAAACAGTAACAACAACAATAAAAGGAAACCCCCACAGCACCCACAAGGGATGCCAGGGGGCCCGTGCACTTTATTGAGGATGCTGCTGAAGCTTTCTCAGACATCCCCGCAAAACCCGTCTTTCTCCTCTCAGGTCGTCTGAGTTCTTGGTTGTCAGGCTCTCTACCTCAAGGGAGAGCAGAGGAGCAACGAGGGGGGTAGCTGAGGTCTCCACTAGAGGCATGCCCACCAAGAGCAAAAAGCAGTGTGGGGGACGAGAAGAGCAGAAGCCCCCCTAAACACAGGGCAAGACCTCAAAGAGCACCATAGTCAGGGGGCACTTTGTGTTCGAGCCAGCACACCCCACGCTGTCTCAAAAGGCACACAGTCGAGGGACATCTTGTGTGTGAGCCAGCACACTCCACACTGTCTCAAACAGTACACAGTCGGGGAACATCTCTTGTGGGAGCCAGCAGACCCCATACCATCTCAGCCCCAGTTGATATCACTGTGTTACCGAGACAAACAATAACTATTGTCACCATGCAAAAATTAAATTACGTTCAGGTCAAAAGTTTCATCTTTCCATCCCTCCGGAAAGGTTGCTATGACACTTTTTAATGTATTAGTATAGTTCTGAGAATTCTGGGAAATATCACAAGTTTCTCAGAAAATTGGAGTACTGCAAACGCAAGTGTAGCTGTTGTTAGGTGCCACTGAGTCAATCCTGACTCACAGTGGCCCCATACGACAGAGTAGAACTGCCCCATAGGGTTTTCTAGGTTGTGATCTTTACAGGAGCAGATCACCAGGTCTTTCTCCCATGGATGGGTGGTTTGAATTGCTAACCTTTTGGTTAGCAGCTGAGTGTTTAACCATTGTTCCACCAGGGATCCTTAAATATGGGGTAATTACTGGCTTTTGATGTGCTTGTTCTTAGTAGTGAAAATAGAGTGAAAAACTATTGTCATATGTTACATCCAAAAAAACCCCATGGAAACTGGGAAAAATAGTGAAAAAGAGGATCACAACAGAGATCACAATCTGAGAATGAGGGGAGGAGAAGCAGGTAAGTAATTGTATCAGTCACTACAGTCTAGATTATGCTGTGGTAACAAACAGCCCTAACAGCTCAGTGCCTTACAACAATGGATTTCTTTCTCCTTCACACTACATATCCATCACGGGTCAGCTGGTGATCTGTTCTTTTATCCTCACTCTGGAATTCAGGCAGTCGCCATCTGGATTTTGAGGACTAAGGTGAGCCTGACCCAAGCCATGGTATTTTCAGTCACCTCATACGCATGCAAAAGCTGGACAATGAGTAAGGAAGACTGAAGAAGAACTGATGCCTTTGAAGTATGATGTTGGCAAAGAATATTGAATATACCATGGACTGCCAGAAGAATGAACAAATCTGTCTTGGAAGAAGTACAGCCAGAATGCTTCTTAGAGGTGAGGATGGCGAGACTTCATCTCACATACTTTGGACATGTTGTCAGGAGGCATCAGTCCCTGGAGAAGGACATCATGCTTGGTAAAGTAAAGGGTCAGCGAAAAAGAGGAAGACCCTCAATGAGCTGGATTGACGTAGCGGCTGCAACAGTGGACTCAAACCTAACAAGGATTGTGAGGATGGTGCAGGACGGGGCAGTGTTTCGTTCTGCTGTACATGGGGTCACTGTGAGTTGGAACCGACTGGATGGCACCTAACAACAACAACCACCATCCGGATAGGGGGTTGCCATCCCACCGTGGGATGTTCATTTTATAGAAGAGGAATTCTGGGTTTAGGATGATGAGGTGACTTAGCTAAGTGCAGAGACAAGTCTGAGACTAAGGTCTTGTAACTCTTAGACCAGTGTTTCTTCTCTTCCGTGGATAAACAAAGCTCCGTTAAACTCCAAAGGTGTGGTCTACTTTTCGACGCTAGCCATCATTCATTCAGCTTGTTATGTGCTGACATTATTCTATGCATTGGATGTAAGATGAGGGTCAAAATATGGTGGGGAGGTATGTGGAGTTGGGGTTTCCAAACTGGGGAAAGGAGGCAGGAATAACTGCCCCAGAGAGTTCCTGGGGCTCTAGCTCCTAGAAGTTGCAGGCCTGGGCCTCAGAGGACACAGACATGGTCTAGTAACTGGGAATGTGTCAGGGACTGGATCTGCTGTGTTCCTCTCATCCCGGCGTGGCAGTAACCCTGAGCTGGTTCTAAACTGGGGAGCTGGAGGGCCGGGTGGAACAACTACAGTAGTGGGAAAACAGGAGGGGTGAGCTCAAGGGGGGAAGAAAGAGAAAGAAAACAGAAGCAAAAACCAAACAAGCATAGCTTCCAACTCAGAGGAACCTGCAAACCAAATTTCCAAAATACACAAAGAAATCTAATGCTGAGAAAGACAACCGACAAAGTCAATAATCAAGACAGGATTTTACTCCAGACTGAAATTAGTTATAGGGACAAGCTTCACAAAGCATTTAGAATAAGTACATTTGAGTTGTTAAAAGAAACGAATAAAAGAAATGAAAAACAAAATATGTAGAAATAATACCAAATGGTATAAAAAAGAGCCAACTGAAAATCTCAGAGATGAATAACATAATCATTGAAATTAAAAATGTACCTGGTGAGAAAAATCTCTGCGCTGGATAAAGCTGAAGAGTGCGTGAGAGAAGCGGAAGCACCCCAGATTGTAGACAAAGAAGAGGAAGTGCTAGGAGACAGGGAGGATCAACTGAGAGACACCCCCACCATCTAACAGGAGAAGAAAAAGGAAGGGATGACCGTGAGGCAGTGCTTAAAGACATAAGTGCTGCGAGTCTTCTAGAATTGAAGACTTTAAATCAAAAAGACATTTGAGTGGCAAGTATGGAAATAATGAATCCATTCCTAGATGCACTGTACCAAAATTGCAGAATTTTAAGGATAAGGTGACAAGCAAAAGTTAACAGAGATAAAAGAAGGATAATCTACAAAGGAATGAAAACTAGTATGACAGTAATCATTTCAGAGACAACAACAGATTCTAGAAGACAATAGGTGATATGTTCAACATGCACAGGGCAATCACTGTCAGTCTAGAATATACACCCTGCCAGTTAAGACGTCTCAGACATACACAGACCAAGAGCGTTTACCACCCGGACTGTCAGTAAAAGAAGTACTAAAAGAAAGATATTATATTTTGGTAAATACAATTAACTATTATTTTTCATATTTAAAAGGGTGAAATTATAACTCTAGAACAAAAAATAATAACATGAGGGCAGGGTTCAACAGGCCGTGGTCAAGAAGACAATGAAAGCACTTAATACTTTAAAAATACATCTAGCAAAAATAAAAAACAAACAAACAAAAACAGGACAAAAAATAAAGAAAGTATTCAACCTATGAAACTAGGAAAAGAACAACAGAGAAGCCAAAACTAGAAATAAGAAAATAACAAATATAAGAGAAAACAAAGATATAGAAAATAAGTAAGATTTGGGAAAGATTAATAAAACCAAAAGTTGGTTATTTGGAACAACTTTGAGAAATAAACAAACTTCAGGAAAAACAGATTGATAAAACAGAGAAAAGGAGAGACAGAAAATAGGAACAAAAAGAAATAAAAATAGATACAGTGGAGATTTTGAAATGCATACAAGAATTACATAAATACATAAAAGAATTAACAATATTATGTCAATAAATATAAAAACTTAGAGGAAATGGATAATTTTCAAGAAAAATAGAATTTTGGTAATTTATTTAGATAAAACTAGAATAAAACCTTAACCATGAAAGAAACTAAATTGTTGATCAAAAGTCTCCCACCTCCAAAGACACCAGGCCCGAAGGATTTTCCCAGAACTTTAAAAAAAAAATAAACCAGATAAACCCTGCTGTTTTGGATTTTTTTTACAACTGTTTCAGAGAATTGGGAAGAAAAGAAGATATTCAACTTATTTTTTGAGACAGGAAAGCTAGACAAGAGCAGCTCAAGTAAAGAAAATTATGACTTTATCTCACTTTCAAGGTACAGGCAAAATCTTAAAATATCATGACCAAGTAGGATTTAATCTCAAGAATGAAGGGATAATGTAAGATCAGGAAACATATTAAAGTAACAGATTAAAGGAGAAAGGCCATAATATCACCTCAGTAAATGCAGAAAAAGCATTTGACAGAAAGCAGCATTCATTCATGGGTTAAAAAAGAAATCTCAGTAAACTAGGTATAGAGGACAGCTCTCTTTACCTGGCAGGGGCATGTGTCAAAACTCTATAAGCAAATATCGTACTGGTGAGGTTTTAGAGACATTTCCATTACGGTCAGGAATAACGTAAGGACGCTAGTCAGAAGTCTCTACTCAGATTATACTGGCGGTCTTATCCGATGCAAAGTAAAAGAAAGGAGGAATGGAAGGAGGGAGGGAGGGAGGGAGAGAGGGTCAGAGAGACAGAGAGAACTTTTCTTGTTTGCAGAAAATATGATTATTTACCTAAAGAACTAAAAACATTTCACAGAGAAATTTAGAAATAAAAAGTGTTCAGCAAGGGTTAAAAAAAAAATCACACAAAAAAGTGTTCCTAACAGTAATAACTCATTAGAAAATATAATAGAAAAAAATTCTATTCACAATACTAACAGAAATTACATGGTACCTGTGGATAAATTTGTTAAACGTGCAAGACCGCTATGAAGAAAACTATGCAAGTATTATTGAACAATATAAAGGAAAATCTAAACACGTGGAGATACATACCATGTTCTTTGATGACAGTACTCAATAACATAAAAATGTCAATTATCTCCATATTGATCTGTAAACTTGATGCCATTTTAATAAAAGCCCCAAAATATGTGTGCGATTATTGACAAGCTAATTCTAAAATGCACATGAAGTGGCCCAGAAGAGCCAAGATAATTTTGAAGAAGAGGGTGGTGGCAGGACTTGTCTTACCAAACATTCAGGCTTATTAAGGAGACTGTGGGGGTGTCGGTACAGGGGATGGACATTTAAATGAGTGAAATCTCTATATGTGACTGAGATAGCATCGCAAAGCAACTGGGAGAGAAGGTGGGATTGGGACAACTGGTCATCCCTGTGGGAAAAAAGCAAAATTAGATTCCTACTCACACCAACCACAAGGTTAAAGACCTAAATGTGAAAAGGAAAGCTTTGCAACTTTTAGAAGAAACCGTAGGAAAATATAGTTATTATCACCAGCTAGGAAATGGTTTCTTATATAAGATACAAACATACAAGCAATAAAATAAAAGGGATAAATCTGATTACATCAAGACAACAAACTAATGCACAAAAAAAGACACTATAAACAAAGTGGAAAGACTAATTACAGAATGGGAGAAGGTATTTGCAATGCATATAATCCCAAATAAGAGATATTTTAAAAAGCAGAAGTTATACAAACTTAATTCTTTGATCACAGGGCAATAAAACTAGCTAACAATAACAGAAATTAAAATAAAAACAACAATTAAAGTATAAGGACAGAGCAAGAATTAAAACAAAAACTGAGGTGTAAGAACAGAGCAGTTAGAAAATAATTAAAATAAGAATATTCCATATCCAACATTATAAAATGTCATCAAAGCTGTGTAGAAAGGTAAAGATACAGTCTCGAAGTTCTCATTATTTTTAAGGAAAAGGAAAGTGAAAGTATTCAGTCCAAGGATTTAGAAAAAGAGCAATAGCAAGGTTATTATGAAATCAGGAGAAAGAAAAGAGTAAAGGCAAAACAAAACTAGATGAATTAGAATACTGGAAAATTTACGGAATAAATTATTTTAAAAGCTACTTTAAAACACACACAAAATAGAAGAGACAAACCTTTAGAGAACCTAAAGAAAATGAAAAAACCCACATGAATAATAAAATTAGAAATAAAAGCAGGGGTTCAGATAAGGAGAACATATTTTAAATACAAGACATTACTTTGCAAAATTATAAGCTATGAATTTAAAAAACTTACTTGAAATGGATGAGCTTCTGGAAATATATACATTACCAAAATCAGAAGTATACAACCTAAATATACCAATCACGACTGAAGAAACTTTAAAAAAAAGGGAGAGGGGAATTTCCTCCAGAAAAAAGTGTCTAGGCCTAGAAAACTTTATAGAGAAAATCTTTCAACTCTTTAGGAATAGGTAATTACTATATTTCAATAATTGTTTTAAAACACTGAAAAATATGGCAAATTTATCTACTTAACTTCACAAAGTTAGCTCTGACGTCAAAACTTGAAAAAGAGAGCTAAAAAAATAAGTAAATAAAAATAAAAAACCTCTTTAACTTATGAACACGGAAAAGAAAATCTAAATACATCAAAATTAACAGGGTATCAAAAGAATAACCCAAGTCAGGTTTATTCTGGAATAAAAAGATTTTATTACAATAATATATCACACTCACAGGTTAAAAAATAAAATGCAGTGGGATTTTCAATAGATGCAGAAAATGCGTTAAAATTCAGCCACTAGTTTTTATTTTAAAAATGATTACAAATTTAAACACTCCTTTTTAACAAAATAAGAATATTTATTTCAAGCAGTCAAAATCATCCTTCAGAATTAAATACTAAGACTATAGTTAATTTATTAATCTTCATTGCTAAAATCAGGAACAAAACAAGGATACAGGTTATTGCTATTTTTATTTAATTTTGATTTGGAAGTTCTGACCAATGAAACAGAATACAGATAAAAATAGGATGCATAAAAATTGGAATGGAAAAAAGACTTATAATTATTTGTAGATGATATATACCTGGAAGCTCAAAAGAACAGTTCAACTAAAAATTATTAGAATTGATGTGAGAGTTGAGGAGAACTGCTAAATGGCCCAGCTACCACTACTGACTGTTCTGACCAGGGACACAATAGAAGGTCCCAGATAGAATGGGAGAAAATGTAGAGCAAAACTCAAATTACTAAAAGAAGGCCAGACTTACTGGATTGATTGAGGCTAGAGGAACCCCCGAGACTATTGCCCTAATGTATCCTTTGAACTTGGAACTGAAGCCACACCCAGAGGTCACCTTTCAGCCAAATAATAGACTGGCTTATAACACAAACAATATCACCTGTGAGTACTGTGATCCCTTAAGTAATCAACTATATGAGACCAAATGGTCAACATTTACACAAAAGCAAAGATGAGAAGCTAAGGAGGGGCAGGGAAGCTTGATGAATGGAAACAGAACAAACAGAACGGAAATAACGAGAATGTTGACACATTG
Organism: Dugong dugon; assembly: GCA_030035585.1. NCBI lineage: Eukaryota > Metazoa > Chordata > Mammalia > Sirenia > Dugongidae > Dugong > Dugong dugon. The sequence goes on along the minus strand of CM057469.1, from coordinate 1,152,982 downwards.
TGAAAAACGCAACCAATGGCACGAAACAAGTTGTATAAAAACTGGTAAATGGAAACCTAATTTGTTGTGTAACCTCTTACCTAAAACACAATAAAATATTATTTAAGAAAAAAAGAAAGCTGCTAAATATAGAAAGAAGCACAAGGGCCAGTAGTTTTTTTATATGCCTGAATTACCCAGTTATAAAATGTAATAAAAAAATCAAACTACAACAGCAAAAATTAACAAGGATGACAACATTTGAAAACCTCTATTAAATGCCTTGAAATAACTTTAATGAGTACATGAAAGCTTCATATGATAAAAAGTACAAAATGTTCCTGAGAAATGTGAAAGAAGACTGGAATCCTGAGTGCTATCACAAAGATGTCAGCTCTTTTTAAATTAATTTGCATGCTTGATGTAATTTCAATAAAAATCTCAGTAAGATTCTTTTCAGAATTTGGCAGAATTCTTCTAATGTTCATGGAAAGAATAACTAGATAGGAACAGAGGAAAAAAAAAAAAAGTTAAACATGAAAGGAAATGATGGGACGTAGCCCTGCCGAGAATTAAACCATTTGAAAAAGCAAGCATCAATAATAAAACATCCTAGAACTGACAAAGAAACAAACATGGAAATCAGTGGCACAGAACAGATATTCTGAGACCACGTTACATGTGAGAACTTTATCTGTGATAAAGAAAGCATCACAGAGTAGGGGATAAAATGATTATGTAATAAATTGTGCTCAGATAATAGATCATTTAGGGGGAAAAAAAAAAACCTCACAACTTTACCTCAAATTAAACATCAAAATAACTCTTAGATGCATAAATAGATGTAAAATACAAAACCATTCAGACAAAACTAAAAAAAAATTAAAACAGAAGCACATAAAAAAGTTCAATAACTTCAGTCTTCAAGGGAACGCAAATTAAAACCACAATAAACTCCTACCACACACCCAACAGAAGGGCTAAAACCAAATGTTGGCGAGGATATGGACACGCACTATGGTTGAGAGCGTAAAATGGTACAACCACTTTGGAAAAGAGTCTGACAGTTTGTTACAAGACAAAGCCGACACCCACCCTGTGACTCAGCAATGCTGTCCAAGTGAAAACCGCTTCAAAACAGGGGTCGCCCTGAGAGTGGAGTGGAGTGGAGGCTGACTGGGAAGAGATACTAGTGAACTTTCCGGGGTGGTATTAAATTCTGTATCTGATGGGAGTTTGGGTTACACAGATACATGCCTTTGTCAAAACTCATCAAATGGCACAGTTAAGATTTGTGCATTTCACTCTAAATTTTACCTTTAAAAAGTTTTTTTGTATTATAAGAAAATATGGAATAATTCTCAAGGTTCTATATGCAAAAGGTCATTCTTTAGAGAGGAAAATATTGATGGATTGTATTACTTTAAATCTTAAAAATTCTGTGTATCAAAAATAAATATATAACCAATGCTAAAATGTAAATACCAAGCGAGGGAAGGCTTATTATAAAAAATATTCAACAGGAGAGTCTTTATATTTTTATGTATGGGTAAATATTTATATATTACATATATAATACACATCACACGCATTATATATTCTCAGTTATTGCAGATATTAAGATAACAACAGCTATATGGGCACAGACTGAATACAAAATTCATAAACAAGAAATAAAATTTGCTAACAAACGCAGGGGAAATTTATCCATGCTGACAGAAATTAAAATTAAAATTGCATTGAGAGTAACGTATAGGCCCCAGAATTTGCATACTCTTTGATTTAGCTATTCTCTTTTGAGAAAATATATTAAAAATAAATTAATATGACTGTGCACAAAGATTTAGCTACAAGAATGTTTACTGCAGCACTGTTTGTAATACTGACAAATCAGATATTACTCAATTGTTTCATACAGAGTACAGGTGAAATACATTACAGTACATTTAGAGGGCTCCTGTGCAACATTGAAAATGATGTGTAGAAGAACATTTAATGATATGGGACATGTTCACATACGGAACAACCCGTAGAAAAGGTAAACGACACTCGATCCTGTTCGCCCCTCCGGACACGGACACGCAAGGCATCCCTCCCTTCTTCTCCTCCCCCTCTGGAAGCTGTTTCTCTTTCACTTCTGGTGTGGAGAAGCTGAGCTGACATTAGGACTGAGAGAAAATAAAACTCCTTTCAAAAGTGGGAACAGGAAAAAAACTGGTCTATTTTCTTTTTATTCAGGAAAAATGTATATGTGCACGATTAAAAATTCAAACAGTAAAAAGGTGCATAGAATAAAAAGTAAGACTCCCTGGCTAGGCCTAGGCCCCTTGGTCAGGTTTTCCCATCTCCTTCCAGGTGTACTTTTTAGAAAGGCTTCCATCAAAAGCAAGCAAGCAAGCAAGCAAACAAACAAAAAGCCACAAGAAGAGAAAAAGAAGGGAGGGAGGAAAGGAAAGATGGAAGGAGAGAAGAAGGGAAGCGGAACTATTAGGAAAAATCAGATTGAGCTTAGCCGATGACGGTTCTAAACAGCTGGAGTTTGTTTTAGAATACATGTTAAACACCTGGATTCTTCAGCAATCTGCCACTGACTCAATAACACTATTGAGTTAAATAAATAGTATTAAATGAAAGTATTAAATTAAGATGCTGAAACAACACCACTGAATTATTAAAATAATATTAAATAATACTATTAAATGACTAGTAATTCTATTAAATTAAAATTAACTGTCAAATAAATTCAAAACAAATAGATCAGGATCAAAGGTGAGGAAACTTTGTACTTGAGACACCTTAGGGAATTGTGATCATGTCACCCAAACCCAAATCAGGGTACATTAATGCACCTACAGGAACAGTGGAGTAGAGGATGTAAAGTCAGGACTGTCTTGGACTTGCAACCTTGGCATGAAGAGAGGGCTGGAGATTCAAACAGTAAAAAGGTGCATAGAATAAAAAGTAAGACTCCCTTACCTTAGAAGTGCCCCCAGTACTTGCGCCGCAGTGCACACTAAATTTCCTAAGGAAGCATCCTCAGGTGTTGGATGGGCCTGTAGATCCTGACTTTCTTTAACAACTTCTGGATTGATTAGCCGTGGATGTACTGGGTTGTATTTACTGCCCAAAGTAAGCCTAGTAATCTTATTCACAGGTGGAGAGGGCAGACATGTTAGTCCAGGCTGTCCACAAAGAACAGAGCTGGGACCTCCGAAGAGGCGGGGGGTCTTTATTTCATCCTAAGGGGTGGAGGACCCCACACGATGCAAATGTGGAGCATTCAAATGGTATTTACTGAAGGGGCAAGATTTAATAAAACAAATAAAAAGACATTCTTAAGGGAACTGGAATATTTGTGTGCGTGATTCAGCTACCAGCTTCATATACAATTAGTTCATGACTTTTTCTGCACGTTTTTTTTAGCTTTTTACTGACCACTCACCATGTGAAGGACACCACGCTAGATGCTGTAAGAAGCTTACGAGATGAGAGGAGGTGTCTGGGGAAGGAAGCAACACGAGAAAAAAAGCAGAAGGAAGGAGTTCATTTAGGGATGAAGGGAGGAGGGCAAGAAGAAAAGACAAAGCAGAAAAGCCAAAGCAGGAATCAAAGAGCAAGAGGACAGAGCCATGTGTTTCAGAAAGTGGAAGAATTTTGTGAAAGGCTACAGCTATACTTGTAAGCCCTTATCATGCTTTAGAAATATAGTCCTTGGGAACAACTGCCTCCTCTGTCATGAGACCAGAAGAGCTGGATGGTGCCATTATTGAACATTTTGATCAAGGATGCTATAGAAGAATCCTTGATCCAAAAGGAGAAACGCAGAATAGAATTTCAAATTCTCATGGACTCCAGACTTTCTGGAGCCATGGAGCCTGGATGAACCCCTGAAACTATTGCCCTGAGATAATCTTTAAATCTTAAATCAAAAATATCCCTGAGGTCTTCTTAAAACCGAACAATAGTTTAGCCTCACTTGTAAAGAATGGAACAAGTGGATAGCCACATGCAAAAGAATAAAATGAAATTAGGCCCTTACCTCAACCATATAAAAATTAGCTAAAAATGGATCAAAAACCTAAATGTAAGAACGAAAACTACAAAATTCTTAGAAGGAAACAGGGGTAAATCTTCATGATTTGGATTTGACAAAGGATTCTTAGATACCAAAAAAAAAAGATAAATTGGACTTAATCAAAATTAAAAACTTTTGTTCTTCAAAAGACACCATCAAGAAAGTAAAATACAACCTACAGAATGGGAGATAATATTTGCAAATCATGTACCTGATAAGGGAATTTACCTAGAATATATAAGGAACTCTTAAAACTCAATAATAACGAGACAAATGACTCAATTAAAAAATGGACAAAGGATCTGAATAGACACTTCTCCAAAGATGATAATTGTTCATAATTTCTCCTTTTCTTTTGTACCTTAAACGTGTATCTGAGAGTGGAACTTTTACTTTTTAAGGGAGTATCCAGTCCAACTAGTTATCCTGCGCTTGCCACCACAATGGCCTGCCTAGACACCAAGTGGACTTGATGGTTACCACACCTGCATTCATGATTTCAGGCCAAGACTCAGCAGGTAAAATTAAGCTGAACAGTTCTCCTGATCTACTGCCAACATACAAACAAATTAAAAATACCCCCATGTTTTTAAATGCGCCTTCTCCAAAGGAGTGTCCGACTTTCATCTGACTTTAGCATTAATAGTTCTCAAGGATGTGAGCAGTTATTTTTTCTCATTAATGAATTAATGCCTTCAGTAGACACATCTCCAAGCATGGCCCCACCTGCGGAGCCCAGGCCCTAGGCAGGGGGTATGAAAGGTAAGAAGACCAGCTAAACAGAACTGAGCGCTGGTCTTTCTAGCTCTTATCTCATTCATGAATTCTGCAAAGATTTACTGAGCACCTAGGTGAGCAGGCGCCAAGTTAGACGCTGGAGGTACGGGGCAGGACAGACGCTGTCCGGCCTCCCGAGCTCGAGGCTCTTCCTCTGAGGAAGGCAGGGCAGCTTTATGATTACTATTCTGGTTACAGAGGAGGAAGCGGAGGCAAGGCTGGGCTCTCAGCTCCTCTCCTGCCCTCTAAATACCTGGCACACCGCACTTTAATTGCCCTCAAACTCCCCTCTCACTAATTAGGCAAAGGAGCTTTAGGAAGGCATTCCCCCTCCAAGGGCTTCTGCTCCCCATCTGTAAAATTGGGGGAGATGATTGTGTCCCGTTGTTCCTGCCTTAGAAGAGTAGTGCATTCCTTCACACAAAGTTACACTATTATTATAATCAATACTGGTAATAAATCTGCTTTAAGAAATAACTTGCTTAAGTCTTTAGATCCATTTTTCCCTAGAGTTGTGTAAATGGGGGTGGAGTGGGGGAACTACATTCTTTTTTCATAAACAGTGATCAGACATCAAGGTATTCAGATAAAGCTGTTAGATCTGGATCCGTCCTCAGGGAACCCTGAATTCACCCGCCAAATGGTTTGCGCTGGACTACTAATTTAAAAGTTGGTGGTTCGAACCCACCCAGCAAATCCGTGGAAGAAAGGCCTGGAGATCTGCTTCTTAAAGACTACAGCCGGGAATAACTATGGAACTCAGCTCTAGTCTGCACACATGGGGTCGCCGTGGTTTGGTTGAGGTTTATCACCACGTCTGAATGGTTTCCTAAGAAGGGGCGGCGCCGGGAGGAGGGGTGGTTTTGGGGAGAGCCTGCCCCTGCTCCTCCATCGAGTCAGCTGTGGCAGCAGCTGGGCACCCCGGGAGCTCAGATGCCCGCTGCCCCGTGAACACCCCATGCCGCGATTACTCATAGCTGGAGAATCGCTGGCCCCTGAGCAGTGTGTGAATGTCAGATGAGTCAGCAGCCCCGCTGCTCCAGGCCGCCCCCCAGCTCCCGCGCCCCAGCCTCAGAAACCAAAAAACTGGGGAGCCCCTGCGGGGAGGAGGGGGACCTTGCAGGCTCAGAGGGGCCGCGTTTGCTCTCGCTGCAGGGGGCGCGGGACCGTTGAGGGACAGCCGTCAGCCCCAGGTCAGTCTGTTTAGGGGAAGAGTAAACGGGATTTCCGAGAGCTTCTGTAGGGAATCTGTGATTTCCCCCAGGGATGAGCTGAGAAGTCACTGCCACTGCCCGGCGGTGGCCGGCTATTTCCGGGGCCCTGGTGGGCGGTGGTTAAGCTCTCAGCTGCTAACCAAAAGGTTGGTAGTTCGAATCCACCAGCTGCCCCTTGGGAACCCTATGGGGCAGTTCTACTCTCTCCTATAGGGTCGCTGTGAGTCGGAATCGACTCGACGGCAAAGGCTTTGGTTTTGGTTTTGGTTTTGTTCCCGGAGGAAGGTGCTTTTACACCGTGGGAAGCGAAACCCAGCCGCCTGGGCAGGTGCACGGTCCAGGACTATTATCCTGGGGCGTCATAGGATATGGGGGCTCCTCCGGTTTGCACGGGACCCAGACCTTGGCTGGGCTCCCCACGACCTTCTTCGCCTTGGCGCTGTGCCCACTGGGCCTGCACCACCCCTCAGCTTGCAGCTGCTTTTCTCCGCTATTTTCCGCATCATTTACAGCCTTTCACCGTTTCCCCTCCCTGGGCTGCTGAGGAAGGAACAAGAGCTCAGCAGGACAGGTCTGGAGGTTCCCTTGGCGGGAACCCACTCTCCACCCCCTCAAGCTTCCAGCCCTGGTCACAGTTCAGCCAGCCAGTAACCCCAACCCCCCTGCTCTCAGCCGTCCTTCCCCCAGTCCTCAGGGCTCTATTTAAATACATTTACATGGTGCCTCAGAAGACTTTCAACTACATTGTCTGCCTTTTGTCTGGTAATCGCCCCTATGTTATAAATGGGATGACTGAGGTTCAGAGAAGGGAGCCCCTTGTCCAAGGTTACACAGTGGTGGCCCTTCCTGCTCTGCAAAGAGCAGAACCGAGTCCACGGTTGGGGTTGGAAGGACCCCAAGTGCACATATTTTCACAGATGAGACAGTAACCCGTCAAAAGAGAGGCTGCGACTTGCCTAAGGTCATATGGCTCGTCAGTCCTGACTCCTGGCCCAGGGCTTTTTCTCCCTAACCTTGTCACTCACCTCACTCTGGGCTGTTCCCGTCGAGACACCAGGACAATCAGCTCTCCCCATAGCCAGCACACACCCAGTGAGAGCCATACACCTTACCCCGGTGACACAAAGCATTTTATTCCCAAAGGGCCTCAGAAGCGGTCTGGACGTCCAGGAGGACACACTGAGAGGAAGGTTTAAACCAAATCCAGCGGCGTCCTGTTGTGACACGACTCATCAGTGCTCCAGTTGACTGCGCACTCATCAGTGGAATCCTCAAACCAGGGCCTTACCCAGAATGCGGCTGAGGTGGCATCAATACCTCAGTGAGGTGTTGATCTGGCCCCATGGTTGGTATGTAATCTGTGGAGGGGTGAGATGCCTAATCCAGCCCAGAGGTTCTGTAGCACCCTAACTCTGCCCGATTCGATCCCCATCCCTCAGACCACTCTTTGGGTGCCACGTGGCTGGTGCACTCAACTTCCTTCTTCCCCCACTTTTCAGGGTAGCGTCACCCTAGCCTGGCCACGGCAGGTATTCCCCCAGCTGGCGGCTTCCTGACCAAACACCTTTCTCCCTCAGCATCTCCCCAACTTGGCCCCAAAGTCAAAGAAAAGGTAAGACTCACATTTTGGGGTGAGGTGCTGAAAATCCAAAGGATTTTCTCTCCAAAGGAGAGTTTCTCCTCTTGCCATGTCTTCATGCCTGGTTCTGTCCAACTTATCCTTGAGGTATGGTTGGACAACTAAAGCTGACCCTGCCCCTGCCCCCCAAAGCAACCAACAGCTGTTACTATATTGAGTAGCAGTATGATGTCATGTATATGTGACTAACCCACCGAGGCTTCCCTGCGAGCCATCATCTAAATATGACAGCATTCCATCATCCTGACCTTTCCAGGGAAGAAAGCTGAGTGAGGGGCTTGACACTGACTCCTGGGGCTCAAATCCACTCCTGACCTTCTGAGGCCAGCACCTCTGATGCGGAGTCTGAGGACAGGCACACCCACTCCCACACACAGACCCCCTTCCTAGGAGAAAGCGGCCGGTGTTCCCCCACTGGCTTTGAAATGAGCAGTGATCAGAGAGTTCCATGATCCCGGTCACATGACAGGACTTGGCCAGGGGGGAGGGGTTTTATATATTTAGCATGCCCTACATCCTGGGAATTGGGCTAGATACTTTATATGTTTTTCATTGGATTCTCAAAATGCTCCATACAATCCCCATGGAGATCAGAGGGGTTAAGTAACTTTCCCAAGGTTTCAGACCTGGTGGTGTTTGGGCTTCGATTTCAGCCCAAGCCTGTGTGAGCCCACAGTGGACTGAACCCCACAGAAAGGTGCTATCACCTCACTTGCCTTTAAAACTTCATTCTAGTGTGATTCACACTGAAAAGAGAGACGGTGGCAGGGCCTGGTCTTCCTCTTCTGGACACGAAGCCAGCCTCCATACTCCTGCTACCCCCATGGCACCCGGTAGGGATGCCCCCACAGTGTCCAGTGTCCCTTCCTCAGGGACGAGCTCTGGAGCCAACCTGAGGAGAGCTCTCTCTCTGTCACACACACGCGCGCGCGCGCGCACACACACACACACACACACACACACACACACACACACACGCAGCGTCCACCGTAAAATCAAGACATTCCCTTCACCCTGCACACCAGTTATGCTCTGATGTTTGTCTTCCAGCCCCCAGTGCAGCTATTCCTAATATGTCTATGTGGTTTCTACTCAGTAACCACACAGGTTTCTCTTTTCTCATCTGTCCATCTATGCATCCACCCACCCACCCACGCACGCACATATGCATGCATCCATCCATCCATCCAACCACCCAGCCACCCGTCCATCCATCGATCCATTCATCCATCCATCCACCAATCCATCCATCCACCCACCCAGCCACCCGTCCATCCATCGATCCATTCATCCATCCATCCACCAATCCATCCATCCACCCACCCACCCACCCATCCATCCAACAAGTATTTACTGAGCATCCATTCTATGTTGGTTTAGATGGTCTTTAGATGACACTGATTGTGTTTTGGAAAGTTGGGGTGCAAAGTTACACTCATTACAGCACCCAATGACATTAATTAAAGTTTTTCGTTAGGGGTGGGGGGAGAGGAACAAAAAGACAAAGGGTAAGTGACTGACTGAAAATAAACCTGTGAGGCCATCTGAACAAATAATACTAATTGCTATATCATTAATTAGTTAATTATAGCAAGCCTTATATAGCACCTCCTGTGTGCCAGGTCCTGTCTAGGTGCTTTTACATAAATGGTAAATCTACTTGTTGTCTGAAAAGGCTGTTCAGGCCGAAAATATAAATAGATTAAAGACTGTCTCAGATAAATTCCTGGAGGGCAGATTTCTAACAAGTGATTAAAGTGGAGTTGGGGACGGTCGGCTGCATTCCTAGCCTATGAGAATGATGTCATGAAGGGCAACGCTGTCATCCAGCCACAGTAAGCTCATGGGTCCCCTGGAGGCAGGTGCTCACGCAGGACAGAGCTCAGAGCCACACCTTTGCTACTGTGTTACTGTGGAAGGGGGTTCAACCAGGGACCCCTGGGCTTCTCACTATCCAAGGAGCCAGCCAAATGGCTTCTACCCCGCCCTTCCAGCTTTCAGGCGAGCAGGCTGTGTGTCAGACCATCGCTCCACAAAAGCAGAGCTTTGCTTTGTGTTTCCCCGTGAGTCACCAGCATGGCTGGGAACAGCCCCAGAATTCCTGCCCCTTTACTACTGAGGCTGTTTGCTGGAGATCATAATCCTTCCACATTAGTGACCAGCTGCATTTATGGCTCCAAATGACATTTAATGGGGCCTCTGGGATAGGAAAAGGATGGGGAGCAAAGGCTGGGAGATAAAAAATCAGAACCTGAAATGACACACAAGATCTTTATTACAGAAGGTTTAACAAGGGCCACCCAGCTTGTTCTATCATTCCTGCGGGAAACAGTTCCCAGGACTGAGGAGAAATAACTCCCCACATGTCCTGAACTGGGTGGGAGACAGAAGGAAAAGGAAGAGAGGACATTGCCAGAGGGACTCAGGGACTATGTTTTCCATTTCTTCTTCATGATTTCAGCTTCCAGACTAAGCCAGACTAGGAAGAAAGTCCTGGCAATCAATCCGCTTCTGAAAATTAGCCAATAAAAACCCTATGAATTATAACAGAATATTGTCCGACTGTACTCAAAGATGCCAATGATTGTGAAGATGGCGCAGGATCGGGCAAAGTTTCCTTCTGTTATACATAAGGTCGCCATGAGTTGGCGCCTACTCAAAGGCAACTAACAACATTGACTTAATGCCACCATTTTTCTTCCCTCTCGTCACATATATGACTCGTTATGGTTCACCCTGCGTGTTCACCATTGTCCCACCCGAACCTTGTAACAGGGAGTGTGATCCACAGATAGAGCTGTGGGCTGGAAGTCAGGGACCAGGACTCTCTACCTCTAACAGGCCCTGGGGCCCTGGGCAGGTCACCACATTTGGACCTCAGCTCCCTTATAAAACAGAGGCTGGCCTGGTTGGCCTGAAGGCACTCTACGGCTCTCAGCTTCCATGTCTGTCCAGCACCAATGCAGATGAAGAAGCTGCTGTCCACATAGGCCCTAGCTGGGTGTTCTCCATCTCTGGGAGCACACACAGCATGCTGGGCCACAGGCACCGGAACCTGGCAGATCGGGAAAGCCGTGGGCAGCGCCTCCATCAGCACAACGGGCAGAAGCAGGGGACACAGAGCAGAGAGCTGGGTGGTGGCTGGAAACTGGGTGTAAGTAGAGAGGGTTCAGCTCCATATGTCCCCACGGGGCAGGCTGGGGGACGAAGGTACTCCTGGGGCCTGGCATGTGTGCCCAAGGATGGGCTGTGACCCTCGGCCAAGGGCCAGTAATGACTGTCAGGAGATATGGTCACAGCAGTTCACACACTGGTTCATTTCCAGTACACAGGAACCATCACTGCTCAAACTCTGAGAAGCTACTGTTTTCTAATTTGCTTTTGGCAAGGACACGCTGTTCCAATAGGATATTTTCTGTCATTTTTCAGCCGAGAGGGGACTGTGGCCGAAGAGTAACAAGGTATTCCTCCTGTGCTTGGGTAGATCTGGCCACAGGGTGCCAGGTGAGTGGCATCTCTAGTCTCAGGAAAGGAAATGCAGGTCAAGGGCTGGCCTGGCAGGGCCTGGACTAGGGTGAAGTGAGTGAGGTGCCCAAAACGCAAACTGCAAGGACTCTCGGGGTCGGGCAGGGCAGCACCTGAGAGCCAGTGCCTCCTTACTCACCTCACCCTTGCTCCACCCCTGAGGCCTGGCACCTCCTTCTCTGGAGCTCTTTTGGCATGGGGTGGGGGGTAAGGGGTGAGGTGGGAGGGAGTGGTGAGTGAGTACTTGTTCAGAGGCACTGGGACTGCATTAAAAAGGACAAAGCTCGTCCTAAGGGCCAGAGTGTTGCCAACAGTCCACACTCAACTACTATCCTAAAGGTTGGCGGTTCGAGCCCATTCAACTATGGAAGGAAATCCTGGCAATCTGCTTCTCTGGAGATTACAGCTGAGAAAACCCTATGAAGCAGTTCTACTCTGTAACACATGGGCTCACCATGAGTCGGAATCCATTGTAACGGGTTTGGTTTGGGTTTAATGGACTTAAAAACTCATCACTGTGGAGTCGATTCCAACTCGTAACGACCATATATGACACAGTAGAACTGTCCAATGGGGCTTCCAAGGAGCAGCTGGTGGATTTGAACTGCCGATCTTTAACAGCTGAGCTCTTAACTACTGCACCACCAGGGCTCCTTAAGGGACTCAACATACCCAGAATTGGACATATTTTTAACAGCCGACCTTTACCACCAAAAACACAGATTTTGGAGTCCAGCTGACCTGGGAATGACTTCCAGCTTGCCATTCACTAGCTGTGTAACCCACAGAAACACACCGAAGCTTGTTGTACCTTATCTCCTTCCTCATCACTGAAATGAAGACAGTAACATCGACCTCAGGGAAGAGATATGAGGATTAAACGGGGGAAAATAATGAAAACATCCGGCACGTAGTAAACCTCATTGATAGTTCACTGTGGGGCCGCGACAGTGCCTGATGATCAAGTTTTGGACGGGGTTCCTGCCCTCTGGAATACTCCACAGGCAACATCGGCGCAGGAAAGAGGTTTGGAGACTAGTTCATGTATTTCACACTGAGAAAACTGAAGTAACTTGTTTCAGGCCATACAATTAATGACACAGTTAGAACACAGCAGAAAACAGTGATAAACGGGCCAGGCTAGCCCAAACTGATGGATTACATGAACATTCAAACCACAGCCTGATTCTGTAAGTGAACGGAGAGAAAGTCAAGGGCCATGGAAAACTCCTTCCGGCTTTCGGGTCAGAATCAGAGAGCATCTGAGACGTCCTTCTGGTTAATCAAGGAGGACTTCCAGGAGGAGGTTCTGGGACTTCAGGAGGCACGCCGTTGAGGCTCAGTTGCTCTCCTCTTTCACCGCATCTCAGTAATCAACATTTCTCAGTACAAAGGCGTGTAAGGTGCACTCTGATTCTACCGGTCCTCTACCCAGCTCTTGTGTGAGCCCACGCCTGGTCCCTTTAAGGAATCGAAACGTCGCGAACATTCCACCAGAGGCCTCTCCACCTCCCCGCGGCGCGCTGACGTCACCCTTCCGGGAAACGGCTGCCGTCAGCGCGTTCTGGGCGGGTGGGGACCCAGCCGATGACTCATCCGACCGTGCCCCGTGCGCCCCTCTCCCGGCCGCGCGCTCGTGAGCGCGCCGCGCTCCTTTCCAATCTTAGCTGCCAGGCTTCCTCCGGGTCGCGGGAGGTGAAGGCGGGCGGGGGGCGGCTCCCTGGGCCATCCTTCTCCGCCTGGGTCCTCCGGGACCAAGCGCAGGCTGAGCCGGGCCGCGGGCGAGTCGAGGCGCTGCCGCTCCCGAAGGCCCGGCCCGAAGGTCCTTCAGCGCGACCCCAGCCGCAGCCCCCGGGGCCCGTCAGCGCGACCACAACTCCCGGACCCGGGGGTCCGTCAGCGCGACCCCAATCCCCAGAGCCTCGGGTCAGTCAGCGCGACCACAACTCCCGGACCCGGGGGTCCGTCAGCGCGACCCCAGCACCCAAGGGTGCGTCAGCTCGACCCCAATCCCCAGGGCCCGGGGTCCGTCAGCGCGACCACAACACCGGGACCCGGGGTTTCGTCAGCGTGACCCCAATCCCCAGGGCCCAGGGCCCGTCAGCGCAACCCGGCGAGGCCCCGCGCGGCGTCGGCGCGGTCAGTGAGCCACGACCCCCTCCAGGATGGCGACTCTGGACTCAGAGAGGACTGGCTTCTGGAAAGTTCTCTGGTGGATGGGGTGGTGTAGCTGTCTGGGGTCCAAGAGACGTTGAATGGCATTTGTAAGTGAGCAGTGATTAGGCAGTGTCTCCACACCACCAATGGACATCGGGGTTCGTTCATATTTAAGGCCTTTGTGAGAATATGAAATCATCGGGGACCCCGGACCTGGCTGCGTCTCGCCACGCCGGGAGGATTGGGTCCCCCCGAGGGGAGGAGCATCCAGTGCACGTGGCCGTCTGCAGTGGGAGGGGTCAGGTGCACGTGGCCATCTGCGGTGGGAGCGGTCGGGTGGCCATCACAAGCTCATGGTCACTGGCTGAGGAGCTGACGCCACAAAACCAGGCCGACCTTCCCGAACCAGATGAAAGCTTGGTTTTGAAGAAAGCAGCACCAGGTTCCTTGTGAAGTGGATGCTCTCCTTCTGTTTGGGGGAAAGTTCGGGAAGGAAACTCTGTCACCGTGAAGTGAGGGGCAGTTCTGACTGCGGCGTGGTCGGCGGTCACCGTGACCTGTACGCTGCTGTTGGTGACGTCCTCGGATTTCACAGGGTTGTCTCTGCAGACAGCTTATAAAGCAACGTTCATAAAGCCTTTGACCTCGTTAGATGAAAAGTGTTGGAAATTACACAAGAGTATTAAATATGATGAGCCGACAGTGTCAAATGGAGCATGGGAACATTTTCTAATTGTTGGGTCATTAAAAAGTTCTATTTCAAGTTGTTCAAGCCTTTAACCTTAAAATTTTTTCATATCCCCCCCTACCTTTTTTTTGAAGAAAAAATAATGGTGGCAATTGTGGGATAAAGGTAACTTTGGGGATTGTGACATGAATGAATGAATGAAAATCCAGAAATCCAAACATGTAATTTGCATTTGTTTCGCCAAAATACCACTTGGCTTTTCAGATGCGAGTATGGAGCCTACAAGCCTTGAAGGGCTGTACTCCTCAGTCAATATCCGTCTTAGAACAGTTTTTAAAGGACTGAGGGTTTACAATCTAAGCTGTATTTAGAATGGTATTTGTAGCAATTAAATACATCCAGAAATATGCAATGTGTTTCATATTGTTCATATAGCAACAGAAGTCTCTTTGTCCTGATACAGGACAGTCCCTACCACATTTCTTCTCAACGTAATGCCTATTTTGGGAGGGTCTTAAATGAGCAGGTGGTAATGGTGATGAGTGATGTTCTCAAACAGCCAATTTCCCTTCATGTGGGCTACTGTTGTGCGTGTGTATAATGTATAGGAACCTTAACGTAAAAGTCATCACGTGCAGAATTTACAAGTTTTAGTCCGGAAGTTGAGTTTTTGCTTTAAAAATACTTAGCCCTGGAATGGTCCACCTGCATCCTGTGGGCAGCCTGTTAGCACTTCTGGGAAGCTTTCCCTGACCCCACGTTGTCCCTACTGCCTTTGAGCACGTGCACACACGCACGCGCGCACGCACACGCACACACGTCTGTTATTCAGTTACTCTTCACTGCACTGTGTTGGCTTGTTTCTCCCACTAGACTAAGGTGTGGACACTATGAACTAGGGGCTTTTATCTACGTGTCTAGCACCTAGAATAGTGTTGTCGTGTGCAGTCGAGCTGACTCACAGCAACCCTATAGAACAGAGTAGAACTGCCCCCATAAGGTTTCCTAAGCTGAAACCTTTATGGGAGCAGACTGACTGATCTTTCTCCCACAGTTCGAACCGCCCACCTTTCGGTTAGCAGACGAGCGCTTAATCACTTTGCCATCAGGGCTTCTCTAGAAGATTGTTAGCAAGTAGTGAAAGATGAATTTTTTGTTTGTGTTTTGTCTTGTTGAATGACTCTGAGTTTCCCAAGCCAGATCATACATTTTGGGAAGGGAGAGAATTCATAACTGAGAGGCACCGAGCTACTGACATATATGGCTGCTGTAAGAGAAAGTTTCCTTTTCCAATCCCACATTGCCTCCTTCCCCCTCCCCCGCTCATGAGGAAAGAAAGAAGGAAAGTAAACCAACAGCCAAACGCTAAATTATTTTGGGATCTAAGTAGTGTGGTGTCCTCTTAGGTTCAGTATGGTGAAACTGTGTCCACCTTTCCAGCCATAGGACTGTAATCCACATACTGGTGAGGTTCTAGTCACTTCTGTAAACAACAGGCATTTCAGAACCTCTTGCTTCGGTGGATAGTTAAGACTGGTTGCTAAATGGAGTGTTTACATTTCCTGTAGAGGTGGTCTCTGCACAGTGATACCTCGTGGCCTGCCTAGAGAGAAGATTTAAGCATATAAAATGCAGAGCTTGTTCTTATTCTCTTTCTTAGAAGCTACCATTGCCAAAGAGAGGGGAATCTTTGCAGTAAAGCTTCACCAGCCAGAACGCTCGGACAGCTGGAATTGATGCCGCACTCAATTTTATGTCAGTCTACTGACAGCAGATAAGTTGTTGCCAGAGATGTAGTTTTGAAAATAAATATATGTTAGTTATTACAGAGCCCTACAGAGCAGTGGTAAGCCCTCACCTGCTAACGGAAAGATCGGGAATTGGAGCCCACCAGCCACTCCGAGGAGAATGATGTGTCAGTCTGCTTCCATAAAGATTCACAGCCTTGGAAACCCTATGGGGCAGTTATGTCTGTCCTACAGGGTCACTATCAGTCAGGATTGACTCAATGGCAACGAATTTGGTTATGGGACAGTGATTACAAATGTTTTCAGTAATAAATAACTTACTGCCTCTGTAAAATCCTAAATCAGCAGGTTCACATTTTTACATTCACTCTGTTTAATTGAATCAAATGAAGAAAAGTGGTGTACATTTGAAAGCAAGATCTGAAATAGGATTTCAGAAAGGCATTTCAGCTACATTTTCCCATACGAAGTTACATCAGAGTAATGAAACGTGGAATGAGGGATATCACTGCTGATGTCAGATGGATCTTGGCTGAAAGCAGAGAATACCGGAAAGACGTTTGCCTGTATTTTACTGACTACAGAAAGGTGTCTGGCTGTGTGGAACATAACAAATTATGGATAACATTGAGAAGAATGGGAATTCCAGAACACTTAATTGTGCTCATGAGGAACCTGTACATAGATCATGAGGCGGTTGTTCAAACAGAACAAGGGGATACTGTGTGCTTTAAAGTTAGGAAAGGTGTGCATCAGCATTGTATCCTTTCACCATACTTACTCAGTCTGTATGCTGAGCAAATAATCCAGGAAGCTGGACTATAGGAAGAAGAAGGTGACGTCAGGGTTTGAGGAAAACTAACAATCTGCCATATGCAGATGACACAACCTTTCCTGCTAAAAGTGAAGGGGACTTGAAGCACTTACTGATGAAGATCAAAGAGTACAGCCTTCAGTATAGATTGCACCTCAACATAAAGTAAACAAAACCCCCACAACTGGACCAATAAGCAACATCATGTTAAAGGGAGAAAAGATTGAAGGTGTCAAGGATTTCATTTTACTTGAGTCCACAATCAATGCCCACAGAAGCAGCAGTCAGGAAATCAAATGATGTATTGCTTTGGGCAAATCTGCTGCAAAAGACCCCTTTAATGTGTTAAAAAGCAAAGATGTCACTTGGAGGACTAATGTGCACCTAACCCAAGCCATGATATTTTCAATCGCCTCATATGCATGTGAAAGCTGGACTATGAATAAGGAAGACTGAACAATTGATGGCTTGGAATTATGGTGTCAGTGAAGATCTGCCAGAAGAATGAACAAATTATCTCTCTTGGAAGAAGTACATCCAGAATGCTGCTTAGAAGCAAGGATGGTGAGACTTCATCTCACATACTTTGGACGTGTTATCAGGAGGGACCAGTCCCTCCAGAAGGACATCATGCTTGGCAGAGTAGAGGGTCAGCGAAAAAGAGGAAGACCCTCAACGAGATGGATTGACACAGTGGCTGCAACAGCGGGCTCAAACATAGCAAGGATTGTGAGGATGGCATGGGACCGGGCAGTGTTTGCTTCTGTTGTACACAGGGTCGCTATGAGTCGGAACCAACTCAACAACAACCTCTCAACCCTCCCAACAGAAACAACTGTCACTGCAGAGACTTCTCTTTGTTGAGCTCAGATTTGTGAACGCATATGCCAGAGTTTTTTTATTTAACTTCTGTGATCTATTATTTATTAAATTTATTTACTTTATTACAATTTTGGAAAGAATAAAAATTCTTGGAGTAATTTGTACCTAGTTGGCACTGTTCTGTCACATCCTAGGACACTTTATCTAGGTCTCATGGATGTCAGAATCCCAGTACCATCAGCATTTTTCCATGAAGAGCCTCAGAATATTTGCTGTTAGCAACCTAGTTGGCCCTTAGTGTTTAGAACGTAGTCATTCTTCTTTTTATTCTTTCATGTAGTTTTTTTTCACATTTAAAAAAAATATTTATTTATTTATTTTCATTGTACTTTAGATGCAGCTTTATAGAACAAATAGTTTCTCATTAAGTGGTTAGTACACATATTGTTTTATGACAATGGTTAACAACCCCGTGACAAAACACTCCCTTCTCAACCTTGGGTTCCCTATTACCAGCTTTCCTGTCCCCTCCTGCCTTCTAGTTCTTGCCCCTGGGCTGGTATGCCCAGTTAGTCTCGTTTTGTTCTAGGGGCCTGTCTAATCTTTGGCTGAACGATGAACCTCAGGAGTGACTTCATTACTGAGTTAAAAGGGTGTCCGGGGGGGTCATACTCTCGGGGTTTCCCCAGTCTCTGTCAGACCAATAAGTCTCATCTTTTTTTGTGAGATAGAATTTTGTTCTACATTTTTCTCCAGCTCTGTCCGGGACCGTCTATTGTGATCCCTATCAGAGCAGTCAGTGGTGGTAGACGGGCACCATCTAGTTGCAATGGACTTAGTCTGGTGGAGGCCATGGTAGTTGTGGTCCATTAGTCTTTTGGACTAATCTTTGCTTTGTATACTGTTTTCTTCATTATCCCTTGCTGTCGAAGGGGTGAGACCAGTGGAGTATCTTAGATGGCCGCTCACAGGCTTTTAAGACCCCATATGCTACTCACCAAGGTAGAATGTAGAACATTTTCTTTATAAACTGTGTTATGCCAGTTGCGCTAGATGTTCCCCAAGACTATGGTCCCCACAGCCCTCTGCCCAGCAATTCAGTCCCTCAGGGAGTTTGGATGTGTCTATGGAGCTTCCATAACCTTTCCTTGTACAGGTTGTGCTGGCTTCCCCAGTATTATGTACCGTCTTACCCTTCACCAGAGTTACCACTTATCTGTTGTGTATTTAGTTTTTCTCCCCACCCCTCCCATCCCTCGTAGCCAACAAAGATTGTTTCTTTTTGTGTGTAAACTTGTTCATGAGTTTTTACAGTAGAGTTCTCATACAATGTTTGTCCTTTTGTGATTGACTTATTTCACTCAGCATAATGTGTGAACATAGTCATTCTTGACAAAGTGATGTTTGGAATGTCTTTCTCTCTTTCAGATTTTTTGTGCCATTTTTCATTGTTAAACATTAATAAAAACATTACCAAACCCAACTCGTTGCCCCCCAGTTGATTCCCACTCATAGCCATCCTATGTGCAACAGAACGAAACACTGCCCAACCCTGCATCATCCTCACAATAATTGTTATACTTGAGCCCGTTGTGCCGTTAGATCCTTTGTGCCTAGCAGGATATGTTTATATACACATATAGGGCTAATCCCTCTGATATCCTAAAACTCAAAACCTTAAAAGTAAGCTTTTGTTTGTGCAGTATTATAAACTGCTCTTTTTCAGGAAGCTTATTAATACAGTCATTTTTCAAAGTAATAAACCGCCTGCCTGCCACTTATAGAACAGTTATAACTGTGTTAGCATTTCTACTGTTTTTAGTAAAGTCTAGAAATGCTTGAAAGATTAAAAAATGCCATGGAAGCCTGGTAGAGTCCATAGCAACATTTTTATTCCTACCCAAAATAAACTACCATATATTAAATGAAGATTCAATGAAAAAATATTACTTTACAGTTAAATCTAGAATTGGCATTGCTACAAAAATATATCTAACCAGCTTTTATTTTTTCTTGACTACTGTTAATTATTTATTTATTTATTTAAAATAAATAGCTTTATTTAAAAATGGAAAGACGTTTTTCACAAACTTTGTGTGATTTTTAAACAATGATCTCTGAAATAATGAATAATGCATTCCTGTAAATAGAACTGTCACAAATTTAGAAATAATTTTTGTGAGATTGTATCACAGATGTTGAAGAGTTTTTTACTGTTAAATTTTTTGTCCAAATTTAGCAAACTGTTACGACTTTAGAAAAATCTATACAAGTATGTAATTATCAGTTGTTTGAAGCTTGTATTTTCTGCAATCAGAAGATCTGAAGCTCTATGCTGTATAAAAATACCACGTAAATCAATAAAGAAACTGTTGTTGTTGTTGTTGTTGTTGTTGTTAGATGCCATCGAGTTGGTTCCAACTCATAGCGACCCTATGTACAACAGAACGAAGCATTGCCCAGTCCTGCGCCATCCTCACAATCCTTGTTAGGCTTGAGCCCATTGTTGCAGCCACTGTGTCAATCCATCTCATTGAGGGTCTTCTTCTTTTTCACTGACTGTCTACTTTACCAAGCATGACGGCCTTCTCCAGGGACTGATCCCTCCTGATAACATGTCCAAAGTACATAAGACGAAGTCTTGTTATCCTCGCTTCTAAGGAGCATTCTGGCAGTACTTCTTCTAAGACAGATGTGTTCTTTCTTCTGGCAGTCCATGGTATATTCAATATTCTTCGCCAACACCATAATTCAAAGGCGTCAATTCTTTGGTTTTTCTTATGCATTGTCCAGCTTTCACATGCTTATGAGGCGATTGAAAACACCATGGCTTGGATTAAGCACACCTTAGTCCTTAAAGTGACATCTTTGCTTTTTTAACACTTTAAAGAGGTCTTTTGCAGATTTGCCTAATTAACTTACATATCAAGCTATAGCCATATGATCTTAATAGTAACAGCTTTGACTCATTCCCTTCCACATTCCCATCAATATGCAAAAGCATATACTAACACTTCAGTTAAATAAGCTAAAGGCTCTCCTGTATTTATTTATTCCATCTAATTATGAGAAGAGACAATAACATTCCTTATTAAATTGACTTAAGCTTGGAGTTAAATTCACATGGGGATGGAATAGAAATAAAATATTCTTAAACATTTTAGAAACTGGAAAATCGAAGAACTGGTCAAATACAGTACTGTTTAAGTCTTTCCTTTCTAAAAATTAACTGTCCAATTAACTGCAATGTTAGTATTTAACACCAAGTCTGCTGTCTGTTTCAATCTACTTATCTCCTCCCCTAGACTGAGCTCCTCAAGCGAGGAATTGTGTCTTTTCGTGTTGGAATCCTTGGTGCCTAGGAAACATAGACAGCACCTAGTAAACTATTTTTGTTGTTGTCTTTCTCTCTTTTTTTAATTTTATTTTTATTGTGGTGGAAATATACACACCAAAACATCGGACAGCACAACTTCCACATTTACAACCCAACGATACTGATTACATTTTTCATGTTGTGCCACCATTATCGTTATCCTCATCCAAAATCTTCCACCACTATTAACATAAGCTCAGTGTGCTCCAAACAAAAACCGCCTCTTTGCCCCTCCCTCTCACCCCAGGCAACCTTTACTAATCTGGTCTCTATATATTTACCTATTTCTTATAAGCGAGCTCAGAGTATTTGTCGTTTTGCGACTGATTTATTTTACTCATCATGTTTCCAAGGTTCATCCACGTTATGTTATACAACAGGGCTTCATTTCTCCTTATAGCGGCACGATATTCCATCGTACATGTATACCACATTTTGCTTATCAATTCATCTGTGGATGGGCATTTCATTTCCACCTTTCAGCTACTGTGAAGGGTGCTGCAGTGAACACTGGTGTACAGGTTTCTGTTTGCATTCCTACCTTCACTTCTGGGTATATACCTAGAGTTGGGATTGCTGAGTCATGTGGTAATTATGTGTTCAACGTTTTGAGGAGTCGCCAGACTGTCTTCCATAGTGGCTTCTCCATTTTGCATTCCCATCAGGGGTGGATGAGGGCTGCAGTTTCTCCACAATCCCGCCAAAACTCGTTGTTTTCTGTTTTTTTGATCATTGCCATTTAACGCGGGGTGACGTGAAATCTCTTTGTTAGTGATTTGCATCTCTCTAATGGCTAATGAAAGCCCTGATGGTGCAGTGATTAAAGCCCTCAGCTGCTAACCGAAAGGCTGGCAGTTCAAACCTAGCAGCCGATCCGCAAGAGAAAGATGTAGCAATCTGCTTCTGTAAAGATTTACAGCCTTGGAAACACTATGGGGGCAGTTCTACTCTGTCCTGTAGGGTTGGTATGAGTGGAAATTGACTTGACGGTGGTGGGTTTTTTGGTTTTTAATAGCTAATGATGTTGAGCATCTTTTCATGTACTTGTTGGCCATTTGAATGTCTTATTTGGTGAACTCTCTGTTCATGTCCTTTGCTTATTTTTTTTTTAATCTTAACTTTTTTTTAATTGTACTTTAGATTAGGGTTTACAAAACAAACTAGCTTCTTATTAAACAATTAGTACATATATTGTTTTGTGACATTGATTACCAGCCCCACAACATGTCAACACTCTTCCTTCTCCACCTTGGGTTTCCTATTACCAGCTTTCCTCTCCCCTCCTGCCTTCTAGTCCTTGCTCCTGTCCTTTACCCATTTTTTGACCAGTAAATTCTTGTTGCGTGAGTTTGAATGACTAGCAAATAGCTACAAAAGATGGTAAGCTTTTTGCTTCAATCTCTATTTCATACCCTTGAATAGGCATGGTCTGTTTTTATCTGTATGCTTGGGGTGTGTGTGTGTTGCAAATATTTCAGAGTGATACCACCTTTTCACACCCACCTTCTCTTCCATCCCTGTAGCCTTGGGTCAGGAAGATTTGGGGGCAGTCATAACTTTCCCACATCTTTCATTGAAAAAGTGGCTTTATTTACATAATTCAGATGTCCAATAAACATTTTTCCCAAGTAGAGATATATGATTCCCTTGTACTGGATTTACAGATTTCATACATGTAATAGAGGGAAGAGATAAGCATAAAATTGTTTCTAAAAGAGGTTATTGGCCTAGGATGGGACAAAAATAAGACGACTAGAAATAAATAATCCAAGGGAGCAGGTGCAATAGTACAACCCGAGCTCTGACACAGGAGACCTGGATTCTAATGCCGTGCTCCTCTGACTTGGGGTGAGATGAGGTTTCTTTACTTCTCTACATCTGTTTCCTCATCTGTAAAATGAGCCTGTGCAGTGAGCTTTAAGATTTCTTCCAACTCTACGAATCTCTGTTTTGAATGACTTTTGAATGGCAGAGTACTTGAGTTGCCTCGGTTGAAGCTTTGTGCTTGTTTTGCTTTGTAGCATTGTGCCTTTGCTACATCCTTGTGATGTAAACACCAGTCTTTTCAGAATTTCCACTTTTCAGATGGGAGTCTGTGCCTTGTGGCTTAAGGTCATGTGATGATTGCCTAACCTCATTTTAGGTGTCTTCCTTGGATTAGCAGATGTTTACAAGGAAAACAAGCTAGTCTCTTCGGGGAAAAGAGCTTACTCTACGGCACGATTGCTGTTGGCCCCATCAGTTATTCCCCTTTTTCAGCCAGATTAAATTTTACTTTTCACATTTTCCCCTCTTCTGTCTTATGCACAAAGAAACCAATGTTTTCTGGAACAGAACAACTGCAATGTGAAAAATCACTATCCATGCTTGACGGTACTCCAGGCTTCTGCTGTAATTCCCTTTACCTCCAGGAGACACTCCCAGCTTTTGCTCCTTCCTACTATCAGAACAATCCCCTGGACTCTTCATGTTTGCCCACCTCTGCTCCAAGCCAAACACCTGAACTCACCCCTTCCATCAGCAATGGAAAGGCTTTGAGGGACCGACTCCCAGGTGAAGAACGCCAAACATTGCACAACTACCTGTGTGTATTTATACAAGTTTTCAAATTAAAAAAATGAATACATGTGCAACAAACTTCACACACTGGGGGAAGTAAGTCTTCACAATCCAGACTCTGAGTCCTCCTTCCCTGAAATAATACTTTTGAGATTCTTCCACAACATATATATTATTAAATAATATTGTGTTTTCAGTGAAAGTTTACACAGCAAACTTGTTCCCATTTAACAATTACTACACAAATTGTGCAGGACATTAGTTAGATTTTTTATGATGTGTCAACATTCTCATTAGTTCCGTTCTGGAGGTTTTGTTTCCACTAATCTGGTTTCCCTGTCTCCTTATCCTTTCATCTTTGCTTTAGAGTAATTGTTGACCATTTGGTCTCATGTAGATGATTTTTTAAAGGTTCACAGTACTCATGGGTAATATTCTTTACTATATGAACCAATCTTTTATTTAACTAGAAGATGACCTCAGGGGGTAGTTTTGGTTCAAGGTATATATGAGATATAGGCGGCAGTCTTGAGGCGTCTTCTAGTCTCAACCAGTCCAGTAAGTCTGGACTTCTTAAGAATTTGAGTTCTGTTACACATTTTTCTCCCCTTCTATTAGGATCCATCCATTATGGGAAGATCAGAATGGTTGGTAGTGGTAGCCGGGCACCATCTAGTTCTTCTGGTCTCAGGGTAGATGAGACTGTAGTTTGTGTAGACTGTTAGCCTGTAGACTACTTTCTTCTCTGAGTCTTTGATTTCCTTCTTTATCTTTTGCTCCAGACAAGAAGAGACCAAATATTATACATTATATATGTATTTTAAATCATATGCTATCTCTTGTGTGTGTTTTCTTCCCTAAATGAAAATTACAAGCTTATTTCTTTTGAGTGATATACACAGCCTGATTATTACTATCTTCTAACATCATTACAAGGTCTACTTTAAAGTTTAAGATGAACAATAAGTAAAAAACAAAATTATATTAGAAACAGAAAAAAATTAACAGAGTATCAAACTGAAAGTAAAGACTCGATTTGGGTACAGGGTCTACTACTTGAAACAAGTCATCCGTAAGAACCATCCACTCAAAGATTCTATGATTTGGTGACTTTCTACATCCATTCACTTGGATAATAGAATCCTCCAAGATCACAATCAGAAGTCTATGTGACTCTTCTGTTAAAGAAAGGGAGGAAGAAAACTAACATTTTTTGAAAGCCCTGGTGACACAGTGGTTAACCATTTAGCTGCTAACCAAAAGATCAGCAGTTCGAATCCACCAGTCACTCCTTGAAAACCGTATGGGGCAGTTCTACTCTGTCCTATAGGGTCACCGTAAGTCAGAGTTGACTGGACAACAATGGGTTTTTGTTTGTTTGTTTGTTTGTTTTACCGTGGATCTGGTGCCAATAATGATACATAATTATCTCATTTGGTTTTTAAAGAACTTTAGGGGATATGTTTGTTTTATGTGTGATTACGTAAAAATATTTTCGAGTTAAATTGCTATGATTAAAAAAAGATAAGACACAGATGAGCATGTATGGTATGATCTCATTAATGTAAAAAAGAAAAAAAAAGGTACGTTCTTGTATATGCCTAGAAAAATTCTGGAAAACAACACAAGAAAATGTTAATAGTGTCATTGCAGCACTATTCACAATAGCCAAAAGGCGGAAACAACCTAAATGCCCATCAATGGAAGAATCGATAAGCAAACTGTGATACATACATAAAATGAAATACTACTCAGCCAGCAGGAAAAATGAAGTCTTGATACACGCTACAATATGGATGGACAGAGCTGGAAGCCATTATGCTGAGTGAAACAAGTCAATCACAAAAGGACAAATATTGTACGATCTCATGTATATAAAAAGACAAGAACAGGCAAATGTATAGAGAACAAAGTTAATTAGTGGTTACCAACATGGGAGCCCCCACGCATCTGTCAGTTTGTCGTACTGTGGGGGCTTGCATTGCTGTGATGCTGGAAGCTATGCCATTGTATTCAAATACTAGCAGGGTCACCCATGGCAGACAGGTTTCAGCTGAGCTTCTGGATTAAGACAGACTAGGAAGAAGGACCTGGTGACCTACTTCTGAAAAGAACTAGCCAGTGAAAACCTTATGAATAGCAGTGGAACATTGTCTGATATAGGGCTGGAAGATGAGCCCCTTAGGTTGGAAGGCACTCTAAATACAACTGGGGCAGAGCTGTCTCCTCAAAGTAGAGTTGACCTTAATGACTTGGATGGAGTCAAGCTTTCGGGACCTTCTTTTGCTGATGCGGCATGACTCAAAATGAGAAGAAACATCTGCAAACAGCCATTAATAATTGGAATGTGGAATGTATGAAGCATGAATCTAGGAAAATTGGAAATCATAAAAATGAAATGGAACACATAAACATCGATATCCTAGGCATTAGTGAGCTGAAATGGACTGGCATTGGCCATTTTGAATTGGACAGTCTTATGGTCTACTATGTTGGGAATGACAACTTGAAGAGGAATGGCATTGCATTCATCATCAACAAGAACATTTCAAGATCTATCCTGAAGTACAACGCTGTCAGTGACAGGATAATGTTCACACACCTACAAGGAAGGTCAATTAATACTACTATATTATTCAAATTTACGCATCAAACACTAAGGCCAAAGATGAAGAAACTGAGGATTTTTACCAACTTCTACAGTCTGAAATTGATTGAACATGCAATCAGGATGCATTGATAATTACTGGTGATTGGAATGTGAAAGTTGGAAACAAAGAAGGATCAGTAGTTGGAAAATATGACCTTGGTGATAGAAATGATACCGGAGATCGCATGGTAGAATTTTGCAAAACCAATGACTTTTTCATGGCAAATACCTTTTTTCACCAACATAAACAGCAACTATACACATAGACCTCACCAGATGGAATACATAGGAATCAAATAGACTACATCTGTGGAAAGAGATGATGGAAAAGCTCAATATCATCAGTCAGAATAAGGCCAGGGGTTGACTGCGGGAAAGGACCATCAGTTGCTTATATACAAGTTCAAGCTGAAGCTGAAAAAGATTAGAACAAGACCACGAGAGCCAAAGTATGACCTTGAGTATATCCCACCTGAATTTAGAGACCATCTCAAGAATAGATTTGACATGTTGACCATTAATGACCGAAGACCAGATGAGTTGTAGAATGACATCAAGAACGTCATACATGAAGAAAGCAACAGGTCATTAAAAAGACAGGAAAGAAAGAAAAGACCAAAATAGATGTCAGAAGTGACTCTCAAACTTGCTTTTGAACATAGAGTAGCTAAAGCAAAAGGAAGAAATGATGAAGTAAAAGAGCTGAACAGAAGATTTCAAAGGGCAGCTAGAGAAGACAAAGTAAAGTATTATAATGACACGTGCAAACACCTAGAGATAGAAAAACCAAAGGAAAGAGCATGTTCTGCATTTCTCAAGCCGAAAGAACTTAAGAAAAAATTCAAACCTCGAGTTACAATACATTACATCTCAACATAAAGAAAGCAAAAATCTTCACAACTGGACCAATAAGTAACATTGTGATGAATTGAGAAAAGATTGAAGTTGCCAAGGATTTCATTTTCCTTGGATCCAGAATCAATGCCTATGGAAGTAGCAGTCAAGAAATCCAAAGATGGTTTGCGTTGGGGAAATCTGCTGCAAAGATCTTTTAAAGTGTTAAAAAGCGAGGATGTCACTTTGAGGACGAAGGTGAGCCTGATCCAAGCCACGGTATTTTCAGTCACCTCATATGCATGTGAAAGCAGGACAATGAATAAGAAAGACCAAGGAAGAATTGAGTTACCGTTTTGGCAAAGAATATTGAATATACCATGGACTGCTAGAAAAACGAACAAGTCTGTCTTGGAAGAAGGATAGCCGTAATGCTGCTTGGAAGTGAGGATGGCAAGATTTCATCTCACGTACTTTGGATATATTGTCAGGAGGGACCAGTCCCTGGAGAAGGACATCATGCTTGGGAAAGTAGAGGGTCAGTGAAAAAGAGGAAGACCCTTGATGAGATGGGCTGACACAGTAACCGCAACACTAGGCTCAAACATAGCAGTGATTGTGAGGATGGCACAGGACCGGGCAGTGTTTTGTTCTGTTACACGTAGTCACTGTGAGTTGGAAATATCTCAACAGCATCTTACAGCAACAGCAAAGCTGCCGTGGCCTGTTCATTAAACCATATAGAACCTTGATTCCTAGTATCAACAGCACACTGGGTAGAATAATCTCCTTGTTTCTACAAGAAACGAAGTAACAAAATTTACCTAAAGAATAGATAATGTTGTGAGGATAACTTCTATTTCTGAGTTCTATTGTCCTATATACTGAAATCATACGAATAGTCCAGAATCCTCTAACTAGAAGGCCATCAATGGAGGCCATCTATCTCTTCCTCTCTGCAACCCAGCAGGACGACACCTGAGCCTCTCCATTCCTCTTCTTTCTGTCACCATGTACCCTTTCTTTAAAAAACAAAAGCCCACTGATAGCTTATAAGTCTTTTCAAGAAAATGTTCTAACAAGTTGTTGTTGTCAGGTGCTGTTGATTCGATTTCGACTCATATCCACCCAAATGACAGAGTAGAACTGCCCCATAGGGTTTTTCAGGCTGTAACCTTTACAGGAGGAAATGGCCAGGTTTTAGTCCCAGAGAGTCTCTGGGTGAGATTGAACAGCCAACCTTTTGGTTAGCAGCTGAGTGCTTAACCGCTGTGCCACTAGGATACTTGAATCAGAAAATTCCCCTTGAAGTCTAACCTAAAGGGCTCCAAAGAAAAATCTTCCCAGATAAATATGTATTTATTAAGAGAATATTGGAAAATCAGTAAGAAAAAGAGACGGAAACCATAGAAGGCAACTCCGTTTGCTAAACACAGACGGTGTAAGGGACTGAAACACGGAGGAAAAGGCCCCAAAAGGGAATTTAGACCAGATACACCAAGAAGAGGAATGAGGTAGGGTAGTGATGAAGGCCCCAACAATAAAGGCAGAAAACCAGAAACAGGAAATGAAAATCAAATGACAAAGGACAAAGGGAAATTGAGAATGTTCACGCACTGTGAGGAATGTAACCAATGTCATTGAACAATTTGTGTAGAAATTGTGGAATGGGAAGTTAAACTGCTGTGTAAACCTTCACGGAAAACACAATAAAATAGTGTTCTAAAAATTTTTCAGTGGACGATGTCAATGAAGCACTTAGTACAATGCCTGATACCTAATATATGCTAAGTAAACGGTAGCTGTTATAAATATTATTTTAAACTTATGAATTAAAGAAAATTTTGTTCTTTCCTTGTGCTATTAATTATTTATTACAACCACAGGATGATTATTACATGACCTTCAAATACATAGATCACTACTCTCTCAGCGTACAAGGCCATCGTTTCTTATAATCCGTGTTTATTAACACCCTTGATGATGGACGATTAGTGACAAATTTTACTATCTCAAATTTTAAAAAAAGGGAAGCAGAGACAGCTTCAGCGTTTTATTCCCAACATCATGCAGCAAATCTGGGCTTAGCTGAAGTCAATGCCTGCATCTCAGAGTCCCATACTCTGGCCAAGAAGTCCTGCCAGGACAAAAAGAGCCAATTAGTTATTTTACATTCTTATTTATAAGCTGTATCATGAAGAATAATCTAAGCAGTAATTTTGACTGATTCACTTATAAAAATCTGCACTTGCCTTGTGGTATTCAGTATTTCTTTTAAGGACCATCTGAAGCATCATTTATATTTGCGAACTAAGGACAGCAAACACTGAAGGGATAGAGGCATTTAATACTGAAAATATGGTCATGTTATGACAAAACAAGTCATTCACGCATTGATATGCTCCTTAGGAAAACTGCCTTATCAATTCCATACTTATCACATTAAAAATTTGTATGTTTTTTTAGTTTGGCCCTATTTTCTATCCCT
This sequence comes from Dugong dugon, assembly GCA_030035585.1. NCBI lineage: Eukaryota > Metazoa > Chordata > Mammalia > Sirenia > Dugongidae > Dugong > Dugong dugon. The sequence goes on along the minus strand of CM057469.1, from coordinate 1,123,637 downwards.
ATGTCATACTAGAAAGGAGCCCTGGTGGCACAACGGTTAAGTGTTCAGCTGCTAATTGAAAGGTTGGAGGTTCAAACTCACTCAGTGGATCCAACGGAGAGAAGACTTGGAGATCTGCCACTGTTAAGATTACAGCCTAGAAAACAGGGGCGGTTCTACTCTGTTACATGGGATCGCTATGAGTAGGAATTGATTCAATGGCACATAAAAACAACGACTTGGAGTACTAGTACCAATGCTAATGATCTTCATACTAGTATCTATCTATGCTTCCCTACCATGCCTCGTCCCTCCCTTGCAGGTGTCCAGCTTTCAGTCCTAAGATATGATTTAGAAGAAGGACATAAATTGGTTAAGAGGCTATAATGTCAGTGTTCACCCACCCCACATGTGTTAGCAAAGACCATAAAGGCCAGAAAACTGGAGGCTGTGAGCATCCAGACCAGGGTTTCCCAGCTTTGGGGTTCAGGGCTTAGTAAAATTCCAAAAAGTTGGTGGGGCTGACATTGAAGTGCCACCCTTCAATTTTACCAAGTAAGGACACTTACAACAACAACTACTGTAAATGCTCAGACAACATTTTCTTCTAAAAGAAATAACAAGTCAAGTTTTTTAAAAAACCTGGTAGGAAGGACAAAAATATTAGAGTAAAGACAATCAATAAGAAATGATAAATGATGACATTTAGACTGTTTCATATACGTGTGTATATGTTTAGTCATTTTTTTTTTTTTAATCTCATTTTGCTGGAGACCACTGGAAATGGGTTGGCGTAATTACGACAATTATCTTTGGGAGCCACTCTAGAGACTTCTAAAGAGCCTTTAGGATAAATGTAAAATACAAAATCACAAGGTGCCCTCTACTGAGGGATCTCTCTGTTCCAGGTCTTGTGCTTGGTGCTTTGTGTATCTAAGGAGAAATGACCACCTGGTAACGCTGGAGCAGAGGAGCCTGCCCCCGATTTTTGTCAGATTCTCATCACTACGAACGCCGTTACAACCCAAAAGACCTGACTGGTGAGTTGCTCTTTCCAAAAACATGCTGACAACATGAAATGTAAAAACTCACATGTCACAAACAATCATACCAATCACTTCATGGGCTCCACGTTCTTTCACAAGAGGACAGAACATTGTCAGGTTTTTGTCACAAGCTTTGTGCTGTGACAAAGCAGTGCTTTGACCCGTGTGCTGTGCCTGGTCTGAGACCACAACAACCAGCCAGTCATGACAAACCAAAAATAGTCCCATAGTCTAAATCAAGACACGTGGAGGGTGACCACCCTGAGTCACCCAAGCTCATTTGTTGCTTTATTTTTGGAGAAGTTTAGTGGGGACTGAAAGTATGTTTCACTTGCTGGTTTTTCTCTCCAAATAAGAGTATAAAGAAAGGAACTGGTCATGTGGTTTTGTTGAACTTACCATGAAGTTTGCAACTAGTATAGATGATGTGATCTTCAGCTTTGAAAAAGCCACATCTAACTGGTTGAGATGATGTGTCTCTCTGAACTGCTTACACTGCCCAAAAGATCTTGGCTTGCGATCTGTTGCATAAGAGAATTGTGCTCCCCAGAGTGCACGTTATCCTTGCAAGATCTCTGCTGCCACGCAGGATGAGAAGGCTGGTGTGGAACAGAACGTAGTCGCCTATTTGCCTTATTTAGTCTTATTTCCTGAACAATTGCCAAGGCCTCCACTTGACTTAAATTATGTAGCTCAGTCTGAGAAAGCAATCAGACAAGGGCACAAATATAATTTTAATATAAAAGGAAAAGTTGGATGTAATGATCTAGGACAGACAAATACTTCTTAAACAAAATAAAGGTATTTATTTCAAACCTACATCTAATATGTTAATTACTAGTGGAAAAAAAAAAAACACTAAAGGCAAGAGGCTCATTCTTTCCTTTTTTAAAAATATTGATCTGGAAGTCGTAACCAATGCAATAAGATAAGAAAAAGAAAGAAATTATTAACTATTTTAAAGTAAAGACAAAATTATCTTTACAGATAATATGATTATCTACCAGGAAAACACAAGGGTAATTTTTTCAAAGGACCAATAATGGAGTTTGGTAAGTTAGCAAGTTACAAACTAAACACATAAAAAGCAGTAGATTTTTTATTAGAGCAGCAACAGTCACTTAGAAAGCATAAAGAAAAGAAAAAAAAGCTAAAGAATGTTATGGATATTATTACGCCAGCTACAGTTTTCTCTTTTCCTAGTGTGCAAACATGGCATCCATCTAAAACTGCAGAATACTCCTATAGATTTTAAATTAATATATGTTTTCCAGCAGAAAAGTATAACTTATCACTTGTTCATTTTAATAACATTGACACACCTCTATTTACAGTTCTGTACTAAGAACTATGGAGAATACAAAGGAAAAAGAAAAAAGCATGGTCCTTGCTCTTGAAGAGTTCACAGTGCTTTTTTGAAAGAAGTAATGTGCTTGTGTGAAATTACTAGAAAGCCCTTTCCTACTGAGCATCTTCAATGAGGAAACCCCTTTGAAAGTCGTCATATGAAGAGTGATGGGTAGACTTACCACAAATATGATCAGAACTTGGTCCTTGCCATTTATGCAAGCTATTAAAGAGAAAAAGGCACAACTATTTATCATTATAAGGCAATTAAACTGAACCCTTAAAGAGGAAGAAAGGCTTTCAGCAAACAGAGATAGACCAGAGGGCCTCCAAGCGAGGGAACTACCTTGGGTAGGAAAGTATGGGGCGTGTTTGTGAGAGCTGAGTAATCCTGTTTGGCTGGAGGACAAGATTACATGGAAGGGTATTAAGAGGTAAGACCAGGAGGAAAGATTAGAGGCCAGATCTCGGGTTGGGGGTCTTAAGTTCCTAGCTACAGAATTTACCTTATATTTGCTATCATCGGAGAGACTTCAAACATTTCAAAACAAGGAAGCAAGCTGCCTAGAGCTGTGTTTCAGGAATCTTGGTCTGATAGTGACATTTGGGCACGGAGAGACAGGGGATAGAAAGTCTGCAAGGAATCTTTGGAAAGACAGGCGGTGGGGACCTGAGACTGACCTGGATAGGCTCGAGAGACACTGAAGAGGTGGGGTTGAAGGGCTCTGGCACCTAGAACAGTGCCTGGCCTTTAGTAGGTACTCAATAAATATTCATCAAATGAATAAGTCTATGTCCTCCCCTTCGTAGGAGGACTCAGTGCAGCTCGTAGCTTTTCTTCACAGCACTGTTCACAGTTGTGATTTTAAACTTATGTGTGAGATTGTTCGCTGAATGTCTTCTCCTCCCATTAAACTGTAAGTTGATCAAGGTTGAAACCATGTCTTTCTCTCTCCCCTTTATTTTTTCCCCCCACTCCATAAAGTAGGCATTCAGTGAATACTTGTTGACTCTATAAACTTGTCAACTCATTAGCTATGGGATTGGGAGAGATAGAGGAGTGAAAGATGATTCAGGTTTAAAACTTATTTTAATGTTAGTGGCACGTTCCTCAAATGTTAATAGGAATGTTCGGAGGAAGAGCTGGTTTGGGGGAGAAGATGATTCCTTTGGTGTTAAACTGCTGCATTTGAAAGACGAGGAGGATGATCTAGATGAAATGATCCAGTTGAAAATGCGAAACTAGAACTCTGGAGATAAGTTGGACTATTACATCTGGCTGTTAGAGGGAGCAATTCCCGAGTCTGCACATGTGTGGAGCTGGTGTGGGAATGAAATCAGATTTAAGGTCTGGGGGGCATCTGCATAGTGGTGTTAATTGAAACAGTAGGAGTGCTTGAGATCACCACGAAGGATGTGCGGAAATGAAGAGAAAGTGGGTTGGGGACAAATCTTGGCACACGCCTGTGTTTCAAGGAGGAACAAGAGGAGCCAATGAAGGAGCCGGAAGAAGTGAGTTAGTCGTTTGGAGAAAACTGCATTCCACTAGCTCCAAAGACAAGGGGATAAGATTTTCTAGAAGGTAGTTAACAGTTACATGAAATTCATTAGGAAGATCAGTGGGGGTAGAATTCAAGAAAGGCTATTACAACAGGCTGTTAGAGTGAGCAATTCCAGAGTTTGCGTATGTGCCGAGGGGTGTGGGAATGAAATCGGATTTAAGGGGACAAGGTATGAGAAGAAGGAAGCAGGTACAGATTACTGCCTCAACAAATCAGGTGGGAAAGAGAAAGGGTAGAAGTGTTCGCCTTGATTCTCTGTAGATACCACATGTTTAAGTGAATAACTTGCCCAAAATATTTAAGCTACACACCGGAAATCCAGTCCCATTTAGCATCTATCTGTCCTGTAACTTCCATGATAAGTGCCATTCCCAAAGGCCAGTCAACACAAAGTTGCTGATGACTTCCTAGAGCAGCAGCACAGGGCTGAATGCTGGGAGGGAGGTGCCGAATGCAAACATAAAGAGACCCGCAGATTGGGAGGAATGACATAGGAGGCAACAGAGAGCCACACTAAGAACAGAGCCGGAAGTCATTCAGCCCCTGCTCTGGCCCAGGCCCTGGGATCTGATTAAGGGATGAACCTGGGGGATGAAGAAGGTCTCAGTCCACAAGGAGCTTTCAGTTCAAGGGTGGACTTAAGGGAGGAGATTTATCAGAGGACAGGGGATTAACAAAGCTGGAATAGTGAGGGGCTAGAATAGCAGGGGAGGCATCCTGTCTTAGTTATCCAGTGTTGCTGTAAGAGAAATACCACAAGTGGGTGGCTTTAATGAACAGAAATTTATTTTCTCACAGTTTAGGAGGCTAGAAGTCCAAATTCAGGGCACCAGCTCTAGGCAGAGGCTTTCTCTCTCTGTCAGCTCTGGGGAAAGGTCCTCTCTCTGTTGGCTCTGGAAGAAGGTCCTTGTCTCAGGTTCTCTAGCCCGTGCTCCTTGGTTCCTTGGTCATCTCCATGTGGCATCTGTCCTTCTCCATTTGTGCTTGCTTGTCTCTGTTAATTTGCTCTTTTTATATCTCAAAAGCTATTAGGCTTAAGATATACCCTACACGATATGGCCTTATTAACACACACACACACACACACACACACACACACAAACCAAACCCCTTGCCATCAAGTTGATTCCGTCTCATAGCGACCCTATAGGACAGAGTAGAACAGCCCCGTATGGCCTCCAAGGAATGGCTAGTGGATTCAAACTGCCGACCTTTAGGTTAGCAGCCGTAGCTCTTAACTACTGCACCACCAGGGCTCCATCCACAGCTATAGGTGTTAGGATTCCAACACACAGTTTGGGGGGACACATTCAATTGAACTTACAGGTTGGCTTTAATGAGTCAGAGCAGGAAAAGGAGGCACCAGCCTGTGGCACCCGTGAAGACAACACAAGCGTGAGGACCGCCTTCCGGGGCCAGTTACAGCCCCTCCTGATGCAGTGAACGTGGAGGACTGTCGGGCTTAAGAGTGGGAGAGGTTACCAGGGTCATCCTGAAAGCCATTCCCTGACCCGTGGAGGTAGCTACCCCTCCTTAAAGACCTTAAGAAAAATTTCAACCCTGCTTGTTCTTTGTTTTTCCCACACTGTCTCTCTGAGCTGCAAGTGGAAATATACTTGTGTCATGATCATGCTACTGGTTAGGAAAAACATTTTCCACCAAAATAAAAAATTCGTATGAAATTTCACAATCTATGATATTCATGTGAAGGGCCATCTCAAGACCAGACAATGCTTCTCCACTCACCTTTTTGGAATAGGAGGAAGGAAGGAAGAGTTGACCATAGTCATCAGAATCAACCCACTCTTTCACCCACAATCTGCAAGGCGAATGCAAACAGACTTCTCAGATGCCCTGTCATCTTGTGTCATCTCTGTCATGAGACCAGGCGCAGTGCACCTCAAAGACCCATGTGATTCCAAGATCCTCTCCTGCCATGTAGCCCACATCATCACAGTTGTAGGTTTTGAAGAAGCAGAACAATGGACTGGCTGGTAGAACTTTATTCTTCCTGATGCCACTTGATATCAGACCCTTTTCTAAAGAGCCACTTCATTTTTATTGCTGGGGTAAGACTAAGGGACCCCTAAGATCCCTGCCAGGTTTAAAAGACTTTAAGGGCTGTGTGCTTGACTAGTGGACTCTTTTGGTGAGGGGTGGGGGGTGATAAGAGTAGGGGAGGCACTATTAGCTTGTTCATTCCAAGTCTAAAGATAGAAGAGAAATGAGCTCTCAGAAGCTTAAGGAGGGCATGATTATAGGGAGGTGACTTTAGAATATTCTATCAATGGCTGGTATTTCCTCAGCATGAAACAAAGGGAAGCACAGATAAGATGCACACTGAAGTCTGAGGACTGCACATCTAGGCAATAATTTAGAGGACTGGGCAGGGTTCCTTTCACCTACGGTGCTCCACAAGGAGCCTTGGTGGTGCAGTGTTTAAGCGCTCAGCTGCTAACCGAAATATTGGTGGTTCGAACCCACTAGCTGCTCTGAGGGACAAAGATGTGTCAGTCTGCTTCCATAAAGATTTCAGCCTAGGAAAGATTAGTCCAAAGGGCTAATGGACCACAAACTACCCCAGCCTCCACCAGACTGAGTCCAGTACAACTAGTTAATGCCTGGTTACCACTGCTGACTTTTCTAACAGAGATCACAATAGAGGGTCCCAGACAGAGCTGGAGAAAAATGTAGAACAAAACTCAAACTCACAAAAAGAGACCAGACTTACTGGTCTCACGGAGATTGGCGAAACCTCTAGAGTATGGCCCCTGGACACCCTTTTATCTCAGTACTGAAGTCACTCCTGAGGTTCACCCTTCAGCCAAAGATTAGACAGGCCCATAGTGGACATACCAGCCCAGGGGCAAGGATGAGAAGGCAGGAGGGGACAAGAAAGCTGAACAAATGGAAATGGGGTACCCAAGGTAGAGAAAGGGAGAGTGTTGACACATCATGGGGTTGGCAACCAATGTCACAAAACAATAATTGTATTAATTGATTAATGAGAAACTAAATTGCTCTATAAACCTGCATCTAAAGCACAATTTGAAAAAAAAAATAAAAAGATTTCCACCTTGGAAACCCTATGTGGCGGTTGTGCACTGTCCTATAGGGTTGCTATAAGTTGGAATCAACTCTACAGTAGTGGGTTTTAAGATATTCCAAAATTACCATTCAAGAGCTTAACACAATATTTTGTACACCATCCCTGATTAAAATTTTACCAATAAATACAGATTTCCAGGAAATTCCTGAGTGTCTGGAAACTGTGGAATTATTTTGAGATGTTCACTGAAGAGTAGAAAAGGATCCTGCCATCCAGTGAGTCCCTAACAGCTGCTGTCTGGAACACTGTGACCATCCCGGTGAAGGGGCCAGGTTGAACCTACAAGAGGGACTGAAAGAATCCACACCATGACACTTCCCTTCCATCTGACTTGGTGACTAACTTCTGGAAGTCTTCGAGATCATTCAAGAGTTTTCGTCTATTAAATCACTGGGTGGACACCGGAAAAGGCCTAACATCCAGGAGCAAAGACAAAATAGTCTTCTTGGGTATCTCAGCTCACCTACTGGAGAAGGCACTGGTTAGGCATTTGTTTCTGTTTTCAGTCTTACCCAACTGTCTTTGCCAAAGACTCAAGAAGAAATGGCTCAGCTGTGCTATGGTGATGAGCACCCTGGAGATGGGTACAAAGAAAGATCTCTCTTCTTTCGCCGTCAATGTTTTCGGCAGTTCTAGGCCCACGGCTCAGGTACGCCTTCCCAGGTCCAGATTCTCTTAGCGGAGGCTGAAACCAGGAAGAACCCTTGCTTTCATTTACAACGTAGCCCGTCCTAATTCCTTTAATTGTTTTCTTCCTTCTTTGAGGGTACAGAGGAATAGTCTGGTGATAGTCAACCATGGTATCAAGACTCAGAGCTCTCACCCACTGTGTTCAGGTTATTCACAGGCTCCCCATGTTTCACAGAGGAAGCAAGGCCAGGGAGAAGGCCACACAGGAACAAGAAGGTGCATACGCCCACACAGTTAATCCTTTAACCCTCCACCCCACTGTGGTCACCACCCACCCCTCCCCATTCCTCACACCACCTGATGACCTGTGTCATTCTTTTCTCCCCAAAATTGGTGCTTGAAATTCATTTTAATCCGATACCCCTGGATACAAATGTTAATGAGAACAAAGTCCTACTTCTAGACATGAGGAGTCCCTGGTGGTGAAATCTTTAATGTGCTTGGCTGCTAACTGAAAGGTTGGAGGTCCAAGTCCACCCAAAACCACCTTGGAAGAAAGGCCTGGCGATATACTTCAAAAAATCAGCCATTAAAACCTTGTGGAACACAGTTCTACTCTGACACACATGGGTGGCCGTAAGTTGGAATTGACTTAATGGCAACAGGTTTGGTTTTTTGGTCTAGACATGAGAACTTAAACATTTGTCACGCTGTCCCAATCTACAGTGGAACCAGTGGAGGTGTAGGAGGGGACAGGCTTATTCTGAGTGAAGCTTTTCCTGTTCTCTTAAAAAGAAGGCTGCTCCAAAGATTAGACAGGCCCATAAAAAAAATCGAGACTAAAGGGGCACACCAGCCCAGGGGCAAGGACTAGAAGGCAGGAGGGGACAGGAAAGCTGGTAATAGGGAACCCAAGGTCGAGAAAGGGAAAGTGTTGACATGTTGTGGGGTTGGCAACCAATGTCACAAAACAATATGTGTACTAATTGTTTAATGAGAAGCTAGTTTGTTCTGTAAACCTTCATCTAAAATACAATAATAAAAATAAAATAAAATTTTAAAAGAAGGAAGGCTGTTCTTGTTTCAGCCCCTGGATCAAGTCTGGAGTCCTGGGGCTCCACCTTGCCACCCACTTCAGCGTGAGCTCAAGGAAATTTCCAAATCTCTCAGGGCCTCAGTTTCCATTGTGTGAAAGTGTGAATAATGTCCCACCTCTCCTGGGGTTGTTATGAGAACTGTGAGCCAAAGTACAGTGTTTGAAAGTGCCAACACGGGGCATCTCAAGAGTTTGTCTCAAGAGCTTTTCCCTGAGTGGCTAAAAGTGCCCTTTCTTCTGGAAAACTCTCCAAATGCTGCAAGTGCAGAATGACACATCGTCTTTGTAGCGCAAAGAGTAGGTTAATGAGAAATGACTTCAGTTTATTGCATCTTCTGGTAATCCTGTGATGCCATGGCAAAAACAAAAAGCACATGACTACTCGTAAGCCCGCTGCGCCTGAAAAAGAAATAGGATTCGACTCAGAATCAGGCTGTAAAGCTAATTGCTCTGATCCAATAACAGCGTGGCATCATCGGCCCTAAGGCACGGGGAGGGGAGGGCAGGAGGGACAGGGAGCACACGGGGAGGGGAGAGGAAGCACAGGAGGAGGCAGCTCCCCGCTCTGCAGACACTCAAGCCAATGAAAAATTCATGAGGAGATGTTTTATAGCCAGTGTCTAATACCACTGCTGGATCACAAGCTGATCTGAGCCAATCAATAGTATTCATCATCCTGAAAGGAACTAGTGATTGCATGTTTATGAGAACTGGGAGGTTTTCCAAGCCAAGGTACTTTCTGGTTACTTGGTATGTGTCACCCTTAAAAATACAGAACTCGTTTTGAAAATAGAACCCAAGACCTTTAGAAAATTATAACTGGGGGAGGAGGAGAGGTACTTTTCAAATTTAGGGGGAAAAGCATTCTAATTCTTTAAGACAACCCAATGACTACATTTTATTTATTTTTATTTTTTTATCAAAGGCATTTATTTCTATAGTTGACTTTACTGAATATTGGGAAGACAGGGAAGTTTAAGTTGCAGCAAGACAAATAATTTAAAGTAGAATATTTGACATCCATGAGCTTAAAATGTTTCTTGGCCCATATCTCAAGCTTTTGCTTCTCATCTCATGGCTCAGTCAGCTGTGTGATGGTAAATGTTTCACAACTGGCTCTCCACAACAACTACCACCCTGATTTGTAGCAATTGCAATTTCCATGGTGTAAATACCCCCACTCTGGCTGACTTCAAGCTACCAACTGGATGTCACTGAACACGGAGTTGTGACAAGATATAAACAGTTGGCTCTTGCAGTTGGGTGTGAGTGGGTTCCAGCACACAACTAACTGGCTTAACCCCTTTTCCTCCTTTTTTGAAATACCCTCCACCCGCCTTCCTCAAATCCTTCCCATTTTCTAACGAGAGAAAATTAGATTTCCTTTTAAACTGCTCTTTCCATCCAGACCCTGCCCTTGGGCCTATATTTTCAGACCCAAATAGTCCATTGTTATATTTCTAAATAAGTTTCCTAGTAGGAGTTCTAGCACTGACTATTAAGATAATATACTTTACCCCTGGAGTAAATAGATAATTTGTTATCGGCTATGAAAACTTCTGGCTCACCCTCTCTAAGTTACTGAGCTGTTGAAAGGTATCCTGCTTTTGAATTTCAACAACACGTTTTTTTTTTCTTTTAATTCTTTTGGGGGGTATTACACGAGTTTATTTATTGTTGTAGTTTAAATGAAGTTTACATTTCAAGTTAGTCTCCCATACATACATTGTTATGTGACCCTAATTGCTCTCCCCATACTGTGACAGCACACTCCTCCTCTCCACCCCTGATTCCCCATGTCCATTCAACCAGCTCTGAACCCTCTCTGCCTTCCCATCTCACCTCCGGACAGAAGCTGCCCGTTTAGTCTCTCGTATCTACTCGAGCTAAGAGGCACACTCCTCACGAGTACCACTTTATGCCCCACAGTCCAATGACTACATTTTAAATTGAAACAACTTTTTGCTATTGGTGGCCGATTTTTGGTCTGTGATTTCTTTTTAGTTAGCTCCAGAAATTATCTTAATAACGCTGTAGCATTTGGGTGAAACTGCCCCAAATACAAGAGGGAATGTGTGGGAATGAGATCATGAAAAGCGAGTGGGCTTGGGTATCATCACATTTCACTAAGTCCCACAGGGGTTTGATGTTTGAAAACTTTTACAGATCTCAGAAGCTTCAACTTGAGTCTAAGGGTTTGCTTTCTGCTCAGATGGGAAAAGCGCTGAAGAATGATGGCTTGGAAAAAAAGCTAGGCACTTGCATATTTGCAAACAAATAAGATTTCTTTTTCTGCCTGTAAAAGTAACACAAGAGCATTGTGTTTGAAAAATACAGAAAAGTAAAAAACAAGAAAATAAGCGCACTGTCCTGAATAATCTGCTTAGCAATATGGCCTATTTTCTTTCAGGCAGCTCTATGCACGTATATCCCACCGTTGCCGTTGAGTTGATTCCGACTCATAGCGACCCAGTAGGACAGAGCAGAACTGTCTCATAGAGTTTCCAAGGAGCACCTGGTGGATTCAAACTGCCAATCTTTTGGTTAGCAGCCATAGCTTTTAACCAGTACACCACCAGGGTTTCCATGCATGTGTATACACGTGTATATCTATCTCTCAACCCAATACAGTTTTATATCCTGAATTCTCGTTGTGCATTTATTTTGTAATCATTTTTGCATGTCAAAACATTCAGATGTGATATTCTATTGCCTAGTTAATACTCTCTTAAGGAATGTGTCATTCCATTCCATTCCTGTTGTGTCGGACAGGCCATGCATTTCAAGCCCCAAGGCTGTGCCCGCGCGGGGTCATAGCCTGGCCTTCCCCACCCCTCCGTCCACTGAACCCCTACTCACCCATTGATGCTCAGTCCCAGCACCACCACTCTGAAGCCTGCTCTCCCCAGGAGGCAGCATGGTGGGGGGGGGGGGCAGCCTGGGCTTTGGAGGCTGCCGAGCCTGGGCTCCAGACCTGGGACAGCACTTACCAGACGGCTGACTAAGCTGCAGTCTCATCATCTGTAAAATGGGTGCGATACTCCCTACCTCAGAGTGGTATAGAGTTTGTTTCTTCACCCCCTTTGGGTTTCTCCGCCTTCTCCCCAGAGCAGCTCTGGGGCAGTGGTTAACAGCCTGAGTGAGCCTGAGTGAGTGATCTCACCTCTCTGTGCCTCAGCTCTTCATCTGCGTGGTAGGGATTACAGCACCGTCTCCACAGCTCTGTTCTGCGGGAGGGTTAAATCGGGACCACTTGGTGCCTGGCGCGAGGAGAAGCAGAAGAAACGCTGGTTCTTCTACATCTTGCAGGGATCTCACGGCTGTCAGTTGTTGTCACCAGAGCATTAGCTCCTCTGGGACGTCACCTCCTCTTGGAGCCACTCTCCAGCAAGCCCCAGCGACCACTGGCCCGGCTGGGCCCTCCTGCCTGTTGGCCACACCCTGCAGAGGGCTCTGCCACCAGACGTCCTCGGTGACCCCTGCTCAGTGGGGACCCTGGAACAGAAGAGCTCGTCCCAGCAAGTGGCCTGGAGCAGGAGGCCCTCCTCAGCCAGGGCTTAGCGTCCAGGTATTGGGATGATGCGGAAAGGAGGTGGGCAGTGAGAGCAGTGACCGAGCCCTTCTCAGTAGAAGGCCCTGCGGGAGGTGCCTCAGGGAGGGGCTACAGCAGGCTCACCCCTTCCTGTCCTGGTTCTTTCGTGGGGAGGTGACAGCGTCTTGCCTTTGGTGCCACTAGGCAGATCCCAACAGGAGGGTAGCGTTTACTCAGAAACTGGTGTGGTAGCGGTCTTAGAGGGTGCCTGCCCTGCCCCAGAGCCGCGTTATTCTCTGGCTGTGGTGATCAGAGTTCGCTCTAGGGAGACGACCCCATCAACATCTTCGGGGAACTGGTTAGAAATGAGAGTTCTTGGGGCCCAGCAACTAGTGTTTTAGTGCACCCTCCAGACCATTCTGATACACAGTCAAGTTTGAGAACCACTGCACCAGAGGCGCCTGCGTGGGGAGGAGAAAGGAGAGGAGAGGAAGTTCCGACGGCATCCTCTCTCCCAGGCCCTTTCTAGGACTGGCTACGTTCCTTTACCCACATTCTTATATCAAACCCTCTTTGTTTGCTCGAGCTGGTTTCAAGGGCTTTCCGAACTAAAGCGTTCTGGGTAAGAAAGCTGGGTCATTCAAAGAGAAGTGAAGCTCTGACTGACCATGGCCCTCTTCAGCGTCCGTCCCTTGTGTGGCCCCAGCTCCCCTGCTCAGCTTGCCTGGTGCTGACTCATGGTCTCATCTCCTGGGCAGAGGCCACACCAAGGCACAGTGGACTGTCCACCCGTGTGCCTCAGAATCCTACCCAAGGAGATAATCGGATCTGTGCGCGAGTACTTGTGTGCAAACATATTTGTTTCAGTATTATTTATATAAGACAAAGCGGAGGGGCGGCGGGGGGCGGGGAGGAACAGCCCAAATAGCCAAGAGTAGAGGACTGGTGGAAAGAACTGTGGTGTCCCGTCTGACGGAGTACTATGCAGCCATCTCAAATGATGTTTCCATAAAGCACTTGGTGTCAAGGGGGCAATGGCAACAATATAATGTTAAGTGACGAATAAAACCATATAGGTGCATACAGAAAATCTGGAGGAAATCACACAAAATGGTAACAATGTTTATCATCTCTGGATAATGGAATGAAGAAGTATTTTAATCTTTTTCTTTATGTTTTTAGTATTTTCCAATTTCCTTGATCCTTTTTCTTTTACATACTTTTTATCTTTTAAAATGCTTTTTGGTACTTTCTAATTTTCTACAGTGAACATATACTACTCTTAGGAAGAGACAGAAAACAGTAATGTTGTGTGAACTTGGGTTAGACGCTTTATCCCTCCCGGCCTCCACTTTCCACCCCTCCACGGCACCTTTCAGGAGCGGAGGCCCCTGCCCTCCGGCTCTCACAGCTGCCATCCTGTGGGCCTCCCCCGCCTCCAACGCAGAGAGTACGACCCTTGACAGCTCCCCCACAAGATATTTTCCCCTTTAACTTCCAGTTTGCCATATTGTTTGTCAAGAATCAATGGATCTGGTGGCTGCTTCATTCTTTCCCGCCCTCTCACCAACTTCTGCTGGTGACAGCAGTGATGAGCTGAGCTGTCAGACAGGAGCAGGTGCTGGCGTGGACCTGCCGGACCCGGACTCGGGCATGAGCGTGTCAGCAGACGCGGGCTCGGGTGTGAATGTGGGGGCTCTGGTGTGAAGGTTTCCTGCCTAGGTCTGACAAGAGCAAGAGCAGAGAGGGCCATTGGTGCACAGGCGAGATGGAGGGAGTCCAGCTCTACCCTGAGGCTGCCCTGAGCTGGCCACAGGCAGCTCTGCCCCGGCTCCCCAAGGCCGTAGCAAGCTCTGGGAGCTGGAGGTCCTAGAAGTCAAATCCAGGGGCAGGCCCAGGTGTGGACAAGTTCAGACAGTCAGAAAACAACAGAGCAACCCAGCACAATGCTGGCCTGTGGTGAATACACAACCAGTATTTGCTGCGGGGAGAACAGATGAAGCTACATCACAATCTCTGGAGGTAAAGACTGTCTACCAGACCGTGCCAGCCAGGGCCGGGGGGTCCATGCACAGACAAGCTTGCAGGGTTGGGGCTCCATGCACAGACAAGCTTGCAGGGCCGGGGGTCCATGCACAGACAAGCTTGCAGGGGTGGGGCTCCATGCACAGACAAGCTTGCAGGGCTGGGGGCTGGGGAGAGCCCCACTGAGTTAGAGGAAGGTGCAGAGCAGAGGGGAGAGCAGGGGTTTTGGAATCTAACACAGGTCTGAATCCCACCTCCTCCACTAAGCCGCTAAGTCACCTGCCTGGGCCTCATTTCCTCCAGGCCTTGTACAGGCTGTTCTGGACGCTTGGCATCTTTCCCTGAGTCAACTCCTACAGAGCCTCAGGTCTCAGCCTCACCGACTTTGACGAAATAGAGTTAAAACAAAAACATCAACCCAGTTAGCTGACTAGTGATGATGTATTTTCATCATGACGTATAACTCAGCCAATCCATCAAGCATTCCTTCCTTCTGCTCAGATTGATCAGGTGTCAGCCCGTGTGTTCCTAAGCCTGTAGCAAGACTCTCTTTTTGCAGATTTGTTCATTCAGTTAATCAGCGTTTCCATCTTTTGTTTACAGTTATTCAACACTTGTCCTTGCAAAGATGAACAGAAGAGAAGCCCTGTCCTTGTGTGTCACGGCCTGGGGGAAGACACAGGTTAACTAACTTATAATACACCACATGGTTAGTGCCATGATGAGGAAGATGAAGCACTGCCTGGGCGGGCGGCATGGGCAGCCTCCCAGGGGAAGTGACCATGGAACAGACAAGCCAGTAGATGTTTAACAGGTAGACGGGGCATGAGAGATAGGGGGACAAGAAGATGAGTGAGGGAAGCACTTTCCAAAAGAAGAAATAGCGCGGGCAAGGCTCAGAGACGCGTGAAGACCTGGCTGTACAAGGAATGTGTGCGCAATGACCTGAGCATTGGAGACAAAGGGCTTCGGAATCATGCCTCCCCAACACGCCCCCTGCTGCTTGGCACCTCATCCCCCCGCCAGAACGGAAACCCTTTCTCCTTCCTCCTCTCTCCAAACCCTACTCATCCTCAAGACCCACTTCCTTCATGAAACCTTCTTGGACTAGGTACCAAATAATTGGCCACTTGACTCCATTCTGTTTTGTATGTTTGCATTCAAAGACTTCATAACAGATCTCACCTTCCTACCAAATGGTAAACTCCTTGAAGGTGGGGATAATGGTTTGCGAGTATTCTTCAATTCCCCTGAGCATCCAGGCCAGAAACCAACTGCTGCTCTGTGAATACTCACAGAAGCCACACTAGCCTGGCTGGTAGTCCATTGAAGTGCCATCAATGGGATAACGAGAACCACCCAAAGGTCTGAGAAAGCATCTCCTGCTGATGAGGGGCATGCCATGAAGGCCAGTAACTAAGAGGTCACCCCAGGTGGTTTTCCGTTGCTGCACCCCACATGCCTACCTGCACTCCACACTTGACAATTCTCGAGGCATTCTACATGCACTGGAGCCCTGGCAGTGCAGTGGTTAACAGCTTGGCTGCTAACCAAAAGGTCAGCAGTTCAAATCCACCAGCCACTCCTTGGAAACCCTATGGGGTAGTTCTTCTCTGTCCTATAGGGTCGCTGTGAGTCAGAATAGACTCGGCAGTAACAGATTTGGTTTGGTTTTCCACAAATATTACCTTTTGAATCCTCCCTGTAAACCTGTTAGGTTAGCAGAGCAGATAACAAAGCCTCCCTTCACCCGCACACCTTTTAGGAATGACTTGCCAGAAGCCACAAAGCTCAGAGGGGCAGCATCAGGCCTTGGCCTCTGCAGCCCCGAAGCCCCAGCTTGGATCATCAGCTGGGATTTGAACCAGGCTTCCAGCAGCCATGGCCCACGCCATGAGCCCACATTTAACAAAAGTTCCGGGAGCTGCCGCCCTGGGGGCAAAGAGACTCCCCACTAACATAGAGTTCCCTGGCAACCCTGGCTGGGCCTGGACACCTGCTTCTGCCCACGGCGTTTTATTTTCTGGCATTTGTTTCCGAGGGGACTAGCAGGCACCTGCTCCCCTGCTTGGGTCCTTCACCCTGCATGTCACTGGGGAGTGCCCCGTGGCCCCGCGCTTTGACAAATGGGCTTCTTCAGGCAAGCAGGCAGTGACTGAAGCCCTGCCAGCCACACGGGCCATCCCTCTGCATCACCCGCTTCCAGATGCAATTAAACGCATGTGTCACAAAGCTTGGCAACCGTTCCAGGAGGCAGCTTGGCCTTTGCCATGCCATTGTCCTGTCTAGCGGTTCTAATTTCATTTGGCTGCCAGCTTGCTTGGCCTTTGGCATCTTGCTATCCTGCTCCATCAGCTCAGACAGCTCAGACCCAGCGTGCATGGGGGAAATTCCCGGGCCTTCTCCCTAAAGAATCTTCTGATCTATCTCTCTAGATAATGAAAAGATGCTTTGTGGCTTAGGAGGGAGGCTTCCTGGGACACTCCCCATTCCTCTGGTGCAGAGGAGGAGGGTCCGTGGGTGGTGGACTTTTAGCCTAGAGCCCAGGCTCTCTGAGCGGGAAGCAGGGTGGGGATTCAGACATTCACTCATTCCACAATTTTAACTGAGCCCATGCTATGAAGGCTGCAGATAAAAAGCCTTGCCCCCCTGGGGTTGATATTCTGGGAGTGGGGAAAGCGACAGACAAATAAACTAAAAACGAGGTGAAGTATGCAGTGTATTAGGGGCCGTGGTGGTTCAATGGTGGAATTCTCATCTTCCGTGCCAGAAGCTCGGGTTTGATTCCCGGCCAGTCTACCTATGTGCAGCCACCACTGTCTGTCATTGGAGGCTTGCACATTGCTATGATGCTGAACATGTTTCAGTGGAGCTTCCAGACTAAGACAAACTAGGAAGAAAGGCCTCTAGATCTACTTCCAAAGCGTCAGCCAGTGAAAACCCCATGGATCGCAACTATCTGTTCTGTTGTGCATGGGGCCGCCGTGAGTTGGGGTTGACTGGACTGCAGCTAACAACAGCGTGTAGTATACTAAAAGATGCTCTCAAGAGAACCTGGCCGCATGGGGTGCTCTTCCCAGCGCCCACATAGTACCTAGCACGTAGTAGGTCCCCAAGGATGGAATGACTGAAATGGCGAGCTCCTCAGGGCCAGGTTTGATTCCCACACCCCCAGCCACAGCCAGTTGGGTGCTGCTAGGCTGGAAAGACTCCCTGGAATCACCCACCAACCCTGCTGGCAGGGATATGGTTCAGGAGCCAGAGTCCACCCAATGCAACCCCCTCCACCAAACCCTGCTGGAATGTTCTCTTCTGTCCTATTCTTTCCTCTTCCCTCCCCAGAATCCAGTCATTCAGGTCTGCACAGCCCAGTGAGAGGCCTGCTGGCCAACAGACCAGGGTGGCACGTAGTGACGAGTGAGCTGAGGAGGGCAGAGCTCTGCAGTGCCGCTGTTCTGTGTACTGCAGGTAGTTAGCAGCAGCCTCAGCCTCCACCACTACGTGTCAGCAGCAGCCCCTTCCTGATTAGGATACCCAAAAATGTCTCCAGACGTTGCCAGATGCCCCGTGGGTGGACAAAATCACCCCACTTGAGAACCACTTGCCTAACTCCGTGTCACCAAACTCCCTTTACCAAGAAGCATCTTTGAGTTTTTTGGAACATCTGTAAAGATTGGCAGTTCAACCCACCCAAAGACTCCTTGGAAGAAAGACCTCGAGATCTGCTTCGGGAAAGATTACAGCCCGGAAAACCCTATGGAGCGATTCTACTCTGTAACACCTGAGGTGAGCATCAATCAGAATCAGCTTGATGGCAACGGGTTTGGGTTTTTTGTTTTGTTTTTTATTGACATCACTGGTAACCTGTGGTATTGTGAACACTCTGGGAAGTGCTGGCTTCCTGAAAAAGCCCACATCCCTACCACAAGGCCAAGGCCTTGGGATCTGGCCCCGCCTGGCCCTCTGGCCACATCCTCTTCCATACCCAGTCTCTACTTTTTGCTCCAGTAGAGCCCAACGTAAGTTCTGCATTTCATACCTCGGGGCCTTTGCTCATGCTACCCCCCCCCCCCCCCCCCCCCCGCTGCCTGGAATGCCCTTCCCACCTGTCCTCACCTGGCTCACTGATTCACCCTTGAAGACTCCACTTGGGTATCATCTCCTGCAGGAAGCCTTCCCTGAAGCCCAGACAGGGCCAAGTGGCTCCCTTTGCTCCTGAGCTCCCGTAGCACCTGAGGCCTCAGTCCTTCCTACCACTGATACAGGACCCATGTTCCTACAGTCCCATAGTTTACGGAGTTTGGGTTGATGGGCCCATTTCCCCAACTCGACCCACTCTTTTCACCACTGTGTCTCCAGAACCTGGCAAAGTGTCCAGTACAGAATTAGAGTTCACAGTTAATCGAAACATAAGTAGAACACACAGCTGGGTGAAATAAAGGTTGCTGTTGTTAGGTGCTGTAGAGTTGACTCCGACTCACAGTGACCTTATGTTGCCCTGCCCTGTGTCATCCTCACAATCGTCAGCATGTTTGAGTCCATTGTTGCCACTATGGTGTCAATCCATCTCACCGAGCCTCTCTCTCGCCCTAGCTGGCCCCTACTTCACTAAACATGATGTCCTCCTCCAGTGATGATCCCTCCTGATGACGTGTCCTAAGCAAGCTGTTCAGGCAATCCTCTGTCGTGATTCATAGGTTTTCATTGGTTGATTTTCTGAAGTAGATCACCAGGACTTTCTTCCTAGGAAGCTCCACTGAAACCTGTCCACCATGGATGACTCTGCTGGTACTTGAAATACTGGTGACATAGCTTCCAGCATCATAACAACACACAAGCCACCACAGTACCACAAACTGA
Organism: Dugong dugon; assembly: GCA_030035585.1. Lineage (NCBI taxonomy): Eukaryota > Metazoa > Chordata > Mammalia > Sirenia > Dugongidae > Dugong > Dugong dugon. Next base: position 1,104,451 of record CM057469.1, on the reverse strand, counting down.
CAGACGGGATGAGGAAGATAAAGGTAGAGGGAGTGAAGACGAGGCAACATGGGCTAAGAGGAGAGAAGGAGCCAGGGGACCAGGGGATACCATCTTTTTTATGACACAGGAAGAGACGATAAGTTAACTGCCTCTCATTCCTTTCTCCGGGCTCAGTACTTGCCTTACCTTTTATCTCACATCCATCTCATTTCCCAACCCTTGAACAATCTTTGTGGTTCACACCCCTCCGTGCCTTCTTAAATTTTCCAGAGACTTCCTTTGTGGTCAATGTGAAGTGCCCAGAGCAGGAGGAACACAGACTGTTTCCCCAAGAGCATTGACAACAGTGAGCATCCCTTCCACTTAGTTAGCTTGACGATTCTGCAATTCCCTGGGCCTCACAATCGCCTTGACCTGGTGGCTGTTTAGATGAGCCTTGCCTCAGGGCACTGGCAAATTATTTTCACAAAGAAGTGAGTGGAGAGAATTTAATTGAAGATTATGCTGATTATTCCCTTTTCTGTGTCAGGGACTGCTCCACAGGGAAGCCTGGGAGGGGAGGTTTGTGGGGACAGGGAGGAGATTTGGAATTTTGAAGGGAAAAGCCCAGAAGACCATCCCTGGAGAAGCTCTGTGCTCTGAGCCTGGGATGTGGGAAGTCTGTGCTTGAAGAGACATCTGAGGGTTGTTGCTTCTTGCTAGAGATGGCACCATTCAAATGTGACAGAGTAGGAGGCAAGGGGTGTGCAGGGCCTACACATGTTCTAGGCTCTTTCATTCGAGTTACTTTATTTAATCTTTACAACAATCCTGTGAGATAGACACCTCCATTTTACAGACAATGAAACTGTGAGGAAACAACCCACAGAAGGAGGGACATTTCCAAGGGCATATTAGGAGGAGGAATACCATAATGGGGGGAGAGTCATTCTAACTTAGATCTTGTAACTCCAAGTCCAGACAGTTTTCCATGGCCCCATATCTCCTTCTTATGGCGGGATCTCATATATCAGGGATGGGAGGGGAAACAGTACTGGGTCAGTCATCCTTTAGCAGCACTAAATCCCCATGACACAGGCCCAGGACTCAGGAGGCAGCCCTGGACTGCCCTCACTGTGATGCCCCTAGCAAGCCTGTTGGCCTTGCTGGTTGGCAGCAACCCTCAACCAGCCTCACGGTTTGAGCTTGTGCTTTCTGGAGTCCTTCACACATTCCTTCCATCCAGCCTACCTACATGAGCCCCACCTCAGCTCTCCACAGGGCAGCTGCTCAGGGAGCTATCTAGTCTCCCTCAGCCTTCAACAGCCTAGCAATTTCCTGCCATGTTAGCTCCTGTTTATCATTGGAACTGGATGTTTTTCAGTCAATCAGCTAATTAGTCAGCCAGCCAGCCAGTCAGTCAATCAGCCAGCCAGCCAGTCAGCCAGTCAGTCAGTCAGTCAGCTAGCAAGTCAGTCAGCCAGCCAGCCAGCCAGCCAGCCAGTCAATCAATCAGTCAGTCAGTCAGCTAGCAAGTCAGTCAGTCAGTCAGCCAGCCAGCCAGCCAGTCAGCTAGCAAGTCAGTCAGTCAGTCAGTCAGCCAGCCAGCCAGTCAGTCAGCCAGCCAGTCAGTCAGTCACTCAGTCAGCCAGTCAGTCAGCCAGCCAGTCAGTCAGTCAGCTAGCAAGTCAGTCAGCCAGTCAGTCAGCTAGCAAGTCAGTCAGTTACTCAGTCAGCCAGCCCGCTAGCCAGTCAGCCAGTCAGCCAGCCAACCAGCTAGTCAGTCAGTCAGCTAGCAAGTCAGTCAATCAGTCAGTCAGTCAGTCAGTCAGTCAGTCAGTCAGCAAGCCAGCCAGCCAGTCAGCCAGTCAGTCAGCAAATGTCTGCTGAGGGCCAAGCACTGTTATGGGAGATGGAGACACAGAGGAGAAAGAGGTAGTTAGAGCTCCTGCTCTCTGGGAAATTACATCTTAGCGTGGTGGGGGTGTGGGTAAGGATAGTGCACAGGAGAGGCAGAGGATCCTGTGGGCTACAGGATCCACCTTTCCCTTTTATGAGGTCCCAATTCCCTGGCAGACACACAGGGGCAGGTTTGAGGTGGGGAATTCTGAGGACACCGCTGCTTAGGCTGATGCCGCCCCTTAACCCCCACCCCCACCCCAAAGATGTATGGAAACCACAAGAATGCCCCTCACTGCCATACACACACACACACACACACACACACACACACAGAAACTGCTCAAAGATTCACAGCGAGAGGCTGGAAGCCTCCTGAAGGAGGACAAGGTCGTCCAGTTCTGCCCATGGTGGCAGGTTGAGGTCGTTTAGCCTGAATGTGGTTCCACCTCCGATAACTAACGGCTTGGGCCAAATCCTATCTCACACTGATGGCGGGGAGTTGGACACCTAGGTATGTCTGGGGCAGGTATCTTGACCTTTCTGTGCCTCGCTTTCTTTTGTGGGGTAGGGACTGCACTAAGCTTAGTGCTGAGGACTGCTGTGTGGAATGAACGAGACTCTGAATGTACAGTGCTTAGCAGGGAGCTGGCACGTAGTGAGGGCTCCGTACACGACAGCTCGGCTGTCTCACTGCCTTGCCCGCTTCTCCAAGCAAAGTCTTCTTCCTGCTTTCTTGTTCACACCTCCCTGACAACAGTCCAGAGTCCAGGGAGGGGACTGCCTGGGAAGAATGCAGTGACAAAGGCCCTGGCCACATCCACAGTGTCCCTGGTGGCAGCTGGCCCATGGTCATGGGCTTCCCCTGGGAGCCGTTGTGTTGGAGAGTGAACTTGGAGTCAGACCTAGCTTGAATCCTGGCTCTGACATGTCCCTACTGGTGGCCTTGGGGAGGTCACCCAAACTTTCTCAGCCTCAATGTCTACCCCTGTAAACTAGGGATAATAATAAAAAAACAACCTAACCAAACCAGTTGCTGTCCAGTTGATTCTTACTCATGAAAACCCCACGTGTGTCAAAGTAGAACTGTGCTCTGTAGGTTTTTCAATGACTGATATTTCAGAAGTAGATCACCGTGCCTTTCTTCCAAGGCATCTCTGGGTGGACTCAAACAGCCAACCTTAGCCGCCAAGTGTGTTAACTGCACCACCCAGAGATGCCAGGGATGGTAATGCTCCCCTCCAATGCTACTTGAGAGTATGGAATGATATAATGTAGGTGAAGCGACCACCTTTCTTTATTCAAAAGAAACAATGAGAGGACGCGCACAAGAGAAGACAACAGGGTGCCAAGTGGGGGTGGGGAGGCGGGGAAGGTGATGAGGGAGCCGGTGGGGGGAGGAGGGCACTCGACTTGGAGTCCCTGATGCTAACAGCCGCATTCGTGAGTGCTCACACTGCTCTGAAAGCTTTTTACCTACTGTCCCTTGAACGCTTGCAAAGCCCCGTGAGTTTGGTGCTATCTCCATCTCACAGATGAAGAATGAAGAGGTTAAGGAATCTGCCTGAAGTCGCACAGCTTGCAAGTGGCCGAGCTGGGATTCAAACCCCTGCTGTCTACCCTCAAGGCCACTGTCCCAGACCCTCTGAGTGCTGTCTGCTGGGCCTGGGGGGGCTGAGTCACCACATCCTCTTCCTGTGACGTCCCTGCGACTCCAGGAGCATAATCATGCCAGCTTCAAAAGGAATGTTGTGACAGTGGCTTAGTGGTCCTCGCCCCTTTCCAGCTCTTGGCAGGGGACACAATCAACGCTAGGCTGTGCCTGATGGTTACCTATTGGTCCCGTGGCTTGAGCCAAACAGCTTGCCAGGCCAAATTGTTGGAATGGTTCAGTGACGGGTGCTCTATTAGGAAAAAATTCACAATGCCTTATTCAGAGCGAGTCACAGAATCCCCGTGGTGAGAGATATTGGGCAGGGGTGGAGGGACAGCTTTTTGCAGAGGAACTCTGGCCCCCAAGTGCCTTGGGTCTGGCTACCTCCTACCCCAGGCTCCCAGAGGGTCAGTACTGAGTGGTGACCAGGGTAGGTGGGGGAGGGAGGGCAGAGAGGCAGCCTCTTGATGGGGAGGATGTTGCCCGGTGGTGGATTTACTTATGCCTCACACCGGGTGTCCTGGATTCCCGAATTCTCTTCTGGCTTGCATGGAATTTCCCAGGATGCTTTTGGGTCAGGCTCCAGATCACTCCCTGCTCATCTCCAAGGAATCTACAAAAGCCTCACTAGGACCTGGTCAGCCAACAAATCTTTCGTGGAGTTTGGGGGAACCCTCTTCTCTCTGCCTATGAGTTACCAAAAAAGAAGATGAGTGAGAATTAACCCTCAGAGGGAGGAACAGTAAGCTTAGATGTTGCGGTTCTCTTCTGATTTTTCCCCCTTAAGACCCACACACCCCCACGATTACAAGAAAGGTAAGCTGTAAGCACTGACCCTTTGCTCCTAAGCGTGACAGTACGGGAGTGTGGGAGGGCAGCGTCAGGGAGGAGCAGGTGGCTCTCCTTAGGCAGAAGTCATTGCAACTTGCCAAACGAGTCTGACCATTCCCCATCTGCTCCCTGGGTACAGCAAGTGGAATTTCTTTAATATACCCCCAAACCCAGAGGCTAGGATAGAGCATGGGGCTCAGGAGACGTGGGACTGCCTGACTGACATGAAAAACGTCCATAGCATGGACACAGTGGAAACCAGCTCATTCCTGGTGGTCACTTGTCTTTGTTGTTGCTGTTGTCAGCTGCCGTGGAGTCGGCTCTAACTCACGGTGACCTTATTGTAGGAGAATGACACTTTGCTGGGTGCTCTACGGTCTTCAGCATCCTGGAATGTTTGAGGCTGTCGTTTAGGCTATTGTGTGGTCACGTGTCTAGCCATCCACATTCTGCAAACCACTAAAGGCCAGGTAGGATGCAGAAGCAGTGACAACAGCGACCGTGGCTGTTCCCCGCGAAGCCCACACGTCCCCAACGGGAGAACTCCTCAGGCTCTTTCTGGGATCCTATTGACTCTGACTTTAATCGTAATTCCGACGGGATTAGCAATTTTATTTCTCAGCCCAAATCACCTTAGAAGCATACAAGTTGGAGGGTGGGAGAGCCTCAAGAACTGTGATGTTTAACATCTTGGGGGTCGATGACCTCTGTGGGAATCCGATGAAAGCTGTGCACTCTAGCCCCTCCCTGGAAAATGCACATGCCTCCAGTGTGTTCCACGCGATACCAGGCAGATCTTAGCCCCCAGAGGCCCTCATGGGACCCAGGTTAAGAACGTTGCTGTAGGGATAGGCACACCTGAAAGCGGACCGCCTAAGAGCAAGAGAGGGGTTGGAAGAACTCTAACGAGCAGACACAGTGACTTTTAAAACTGCTACCTAGATCCCGCTGTATGGAGCAGACTTCCCTCACACATGAAAGGCCTGGACACACTGCGGTGGGGTTCATCACGATGGCTCTGTCAGAGGCTAGCTCATGTTTGGTGCCTCGACCGAAGAAAGCAAGGGTGCATGTGATACTTCTAAAAAGGGGAGAATCCACCGAGCATTTGTGATGTGCTAAGCACTCCTCTGCTCACCAAAAGCTTGGCAGTTTGAACCCACCAGGCGCTCCTTGGAAACCCTATGGGGCAGTTCTCCTCTGGTCTATAGGGTCGTTGTGAGTCAGAATCGACTCAACAGCTACAGGTTTGGTTTACTGGGTTTTTCTCATTTGTTTGTTTTTTGGTCTAAGCACTCTTCTAGGTGCTTTATCTGTTTTAACTCATTTGATCCTCACCACAGCCCTGTCAGCTCTCAGAACACCAGCAGCCAGGTGTCACTGTCTTTCCAGGTAGGCGACTGGACGATTCTTCTCTGAATAGATTGAGCTACCCCTCTCCCTTCTCAGCTCCCAGGAAAAGTCCTTTGAGAACTCTTAGTAAAACAGTCTTCTAGCCATTGGGGCACCTACTGTGAAACCTACTAGACCACAAGCCTGCCTCGCTGTTCAATATTGAGGAACACCAGACATTTGAGGAAAGCCACAAGCTTCCACTATGAAACAGAGAAGATTAAAACAATAGACAAAAAAGGTACATATCATACAGCAAGCAGAAAAACCTCAAAAAAGCAAACTATAAATTAGTAACCTCAGGAAAATAAGACATGAAAATAGGATTTCATGAAATAGGAATAACCAGAGAAGAAAGCATTCTTGGAAATTTAAAAGATGATAACTAAAGTTAAATTTTTCAATAGAAGGGTGCCCAGCACAATGAACAAAAAAGATTCCCACTACAGCACATCAATATCAAATATTAGAACACAAGGGACAAAGAGAACATCTGGAAAGCCCCAGAGAGAGTAAAACACCTTATAGACAGAGGAATAGAAATCAGAAAGGCATCAAACTTCTCACCAGGAACACTAAATAGAACGCAATGGATAAATGCCTTTGAAATTCTAAAGGAAAATGATTTTCAACTCAGAATTCTATACCCAGCCAAACTGTCACTCAAATGTGAAAGGAAAATAAAAGCATTTTCAGATATACAGGCCAAAAATTATGCACATCATGAAAGAGGAAGCCATGGAATACAGAAATGGGGGCTCCAGCACAGAAAGAAAAGGTAAAGGGAAGCCACAGGGTCAATGAGAGAGGAGCCAGCCCAGCCTGAGCAGCAGGGCAGAGCACTGGGAGGGAAGTCTCTGGGGGGATGGGAATGGGGTGAGAAACGAACACATGAACATAAGGCATGTTTGAACAAAACAAAGCATAACCTGTCACCATTGAGTCAATTCCGACTCATGGGCACCCGCATGTTCCAGAGTAGAACTGCTCCATAGGGAATTCTTGGCTGTCATGCTTATGGAAGCAGATCACCTGGTTTTCTTTGGCGGCACCACCCTGGGTGGGTTCAAACCACCAACCTTCCTGTTATTAGCCAAGCACAAACCATTTGTGCCATGCAGGGACTTCACGTTTGAACAATGGGAAAAATTGTTGCTAAAACTCTGATAGATTCATTAAGGAAACTGGGAGGAAAATTGTAGCCAGTAAAGGAAACTAAGAAATGGTGGAACTGGAGTAAGAAAGAGCATTTACAGGAATATTTTTAAATCCAGAGTAAACATCAGAAAACGCTGCTGAGTTGAGCATGATTATTTCTGGAGCACGGCAGGGGGTAGAGGGTAGGGATGGGGACTGCAACTTTGGACGTGTCTTTTAGCTGTATTCGATGGGATGGGCCGCTTTAATAAAATAAACATTAGTTATTTATGGGAGGGGAAAAAAAAAAAAAAAGCATGGGCTCTAGAGTCAAAGTGCCTGGGTTCCAGTCTCTCTCTACCCTTCATTGGCAATAGGGCCTGGATCAAGCCCAGGCATTGCTGATCCTCGGTTTCCTTATCTGCCTTGTGAAATTGAGGAGAGAATGTAGTTTCTGTAAAGCGCTTGGTCAAAGGATGTGCTCGATAAATTAGAGCCATTATGGTTTTTTAGGATTTTTGAGAAGTTCCAGAGTAGAAAGTGAAAGAAAATTCCACTGTTCTGGGTTTGGGAGGAGTCCCTCGAGCCTGGTTAAATGTCACCCTTGCATTTTTCAGTAAGTTCTCCAGCTGTGGTCAAGCTGCAGATGTTCTGTGAACTCCCCGCCCCATCCCCTTAGTGTCTGGTTATTAGCGATGTCACAGTCAGCTTTAAGAGTGGGTCAGGAGGAGCTGGGGGTGCCATGGAGAGTGGCTTTTCACATAAAGGCCCAATTCATTCACAGGGACATGCCTGCGGGTTTTCTTTCTGACACAGTCTTCCCACACAACAAATTGCATCCATGGGAGGGATCAAAAGCAGCTCCAAGATGGGGCATTCCCTGCAGATCTAGAGGCTGGGAGGCACAGTGGGGAGTATAGTGGAGTCAGGCAGGAAGGTTCTGCCCCCTGACCTTACAGAGTCCTAGGCTCAGAGCAGCCCACAGAGGCCTTGCGCCTCCCCCAACTATGAGGGCCTCCAAGGGGTGCCTGAGGTTGAGTATGCTGACCCCTTGGCTGTAAATATATGTACATATTTATTTAAGCAATTATATTCAATGAGGAAAGTCGGAGAAAGAGAAACTCTAAAATGTTAATCATAGCTCTCTCTGAATGGTGGGATTTAGAGGGATTTTAATTCCTTCTTGCTTATCTGTGTTCGAATTTTTGTGCAGTAAATCATACATTCCCTTTATAAATAATTAATTATAATAAATAAAGAACAAGGTGCTGAATCTCTGAGAATGGAGTGAAAAGGTAGAAGGGAAAGTTCCACGGCCCCTAAAAGGGAAAAATGACCCCCAGTCTGAGAAGTTTGGGTACAGCGGGGAGAACGTAATATGCTCTTCTATGCTTTAACTCATTCACTCTTTACAACGACCTCATGAGACAGGTTCAGTTATTATGCCCATTTTACAGATGAGAAACTGAGGCACAGAGAAGCACGAGCGCAAGGTCCCTATAAGGCACTACAATGGAAGGAGGAGCACAGTTGTATTCAGGGAAACAAGAGCAATGCTTAAATCCCAGCGACAATCACTCTTTTCCTGAAGGAAAACTACTTTTTACTTCTAGGAGGTCCTCAAGGTCACCAGTGCCTTCTTGGCTCCCTCCTCCTGCTCCACCTCCTGAGTCCCCAGAAGGGGACAGCAAGGCCACTGCCACAGACTTAGAAATCAACCACCACAGCCTGGAATTTAGGATCCACTAATATTTACCAAAGGAACCCTGCTTAAGCCCTGGGCTGCTAACCTAAAGTTTGGCCATTTGAACCCACCCAGCAGCTCCTCGGGAGAAAGACCTGGCCATCTGCTTCCATAAAAACTACAGCCTAGAAAACCCTATGGGGCAATTCTACTCTGTCATACAGGGTTGCTGTGAGCTGGAATAGACTCAACAGCACACGGCAACATTTACCGGGGGCAGCGGTGGTCCAGTGGTAGAATCCTCGCCCTCCATGTGGGAGACCCGGGTTCTATTCCCCACCAGTGCACCTCAAGCACAGCCACCACCCATCTGTCAGTGGGGGTTTGCATGTTACTATGATGCTGAACGGGTTTCAGTGATGCTTCCATACTAAGATGAACTATGAAGAAAGGCCTGGCGATCTACTTCCCATAATCAGCCAGTGAAAACCCAAGGATCACAACGGTCCCACCCTGCTATGCATGGGGTCACCATGAGCTGACGGCGGCTAACAACGGCAGTGTTTACCAAGGGTCTATCCAGCAGGCACTCTTAAGGTGCATCCACAGTCACTGCCTGCTTACTCCTTACCCCACTCTGTGAAGCTGACTTTGACACTCAGCCCTTTCCACCCTTACCATGTATGTTTATCGTCTTCCCCCACCCCACACTCTGTATTGTGAGTTTTGTGAGGGCAGGGACCTTAAACATCCTGTATACTGTGTATCACCAGTGTCTAGATCTGTGCCTGACCCTCATTCCTTGTTGTACACCAATGACCTGGCCCCATTTAGCCAGGAAGGAACTTCAGGCTCAAAGACCATCAGGAACTTGCTCAAGATCCCACAGCAAATGAATGTTGGAGCTGAGCGTTGAGGTTGGATTCTGATCTCCCACCAGGCGAGGTGAATGGTGGCTCACACCCTGGAGAGTCCTTTTTCAAGGCACGTGTCCCAGCGGGACTCACCTGTGGCCCCTGGGAGCAGCAATGGCCAAGTCAACCCAATGGGCAGCAGTCTGGGGTGGGTGGGAACAGCTGAGGCCTTGAGAGGGCTGAGCAGATGGTGACACCAGGAAGTAGAGTCAGAACAAGAAGCAGCATGGAGCAGTGACCAAGGGCATGGACTCTGGGGTCAGATGTCCAACTTCTAGCTCTATTTACTGACTGTGATCGCAGGCAACAGTTTAACCACTGTGAACCTCAGGTTCTCATTTGTAGAAAGGGGGCAGTACTCATGGGGTTGTTGTGAAGATTAACTGAATTAATACTGAGTATTTAGGACCACAACTGGCCCATAGTAGGAGTGTGTGTGTGAGCGTGCGTGCGTGCATGTGTGCATGCGCATGTGCAGACTTGTGTGTTTCAACAAATAGCATCAAGCTGGGTAAACACCCCCAGCACAGCAGTGCCTGTGTGGGATCCAGCCACCTCTGAGTTCCCAGTCACACAGAGGGAGACATGCTTGCAAACACACGGTGATGACCACCCTTAGCTGAGGCCATGTGTCGGCCTTGCTTCATGACAATCCAACCCCAACCTAACAGCTTCAAACAAGCACAATTTTATTGCTCACAGGTCTGTGGGCCAGGAGTTTGGGCTGGGATCAGCTGGGCAGTTCCTCTGTTGCTCTCACCTGGGTTGCGCATGGGGTTGCAGTTGCTGGCAGGTCAGCTGGTGTCATAGATTGAATTATGTCCTCCCCCAAAATGTGTAGGTCATGATTCCCAGTGTTGTATGATTGTGCACCATTTTGGAATCTGATGTGATTTCCTTATGTGTTATAAAATCTACCACTTGATGAGGTTATACTGATGAGGTCTACAAGATTGGATAGTGTCTTAAGCCAATCTCTTTTGAGATGAAAAAGAGAGAAGTGAGCAGAAACACATGAGAACCTCATACCACCAAGAAAGCAGTGCCAGGAGCAGAGCACATCCTTTGGACTTGAGGTTGCTGCGCAGAGAAGCTCCTAGACCAAGGGAAGACTGATGACATGGACCTTCCTCCAGAGCCAACGAAGAAAGCCTTCCCCTGGAGCTGACGCCCTGAATTTGGGCTTGTAGCTACTGGACTGTGAGAGAATAAACTTCTCTTTGCTAAAACCATCCACTCGTGGTATTTGTTAGAGCAGCACTGGATGACTACGACAGCTGTGGTACTGGGTGGTCTAGGACGGGGTTTGTCAACCTTGGCACTGTTCTGGGCGGGATCACTCTCTGTTGTGGGGCTATTCTGTGTACTGTAGGAAGTTCAGCAGCGCCCTGGGATCTGCCACTAAGTGCAGTAGCACCTCTCCTCTGATTAGGACAACCCACAGTACCTGCAGACAGATGGCCCCTGGGCAAAGTTGCCCTCCGTTTGAAAAGCACCCATCTTGGGGAACTCCTGGGGACAACTCATCTTTGCTCCACGTGGTCTCAGCTTCCGGTCGGCTGGCCCAGACTTCTGTGACAGCCAGAGACAGCAAGCCCCAATGCCCAAGTGCTTTCCAAGCCTCTGCTTGCATCATGTTTGCTGATGTTCCATGGGCAAGAGCAAATCACATGGTCGAGCCCACAGCCAGTGCGGGCAGGGGCTGCCTGGGCTTGGGAATAGGGGGGCGGATTCTCTGAGAGCTGGGACTGTGTCAATCATCTGCCACAGAGACTCATCCTCACAGCAACAATCAGTGTTGCTAGTGTGCACACAGCACCAGGGGAGCCTGTGACCTCAGGCCCCACTCTTCCTCTCTGTGACCTCACCTGCCCAGCAGGGGAGGGAGAGGATGATTTTGTGTGGTCCCTGGGGCTGGGGGCCCAGTGCTGTGAACCCCAGACTGGCTGGGAGAGAGCAAGATGGCCAACTTCACACAGCAGGGAAGGGTACTTCAGGGGGGTGCTGAGCCCAACGTGAGGGGGATTTTCCTTGGTCCTACGACAGCCCCAAATCCTTGTCTGCTGGCTTTGCTGGCTCTGCCAGATGGTCCTTCCCGGGCTAAAAACTCTTGGATTTGAAAATAGAAAAACCAAACCTGTTGCCACTGAGTCGATTTCAAATCATAGTGACCTTATAGGATAGGGTAGAACTGCCCCATGGGGTTTCCACGGCTGAAATCTTTATGGAAGCAGACTCCCACATCTTTCTCCTGGGGAACAGCTGGTGGGTTCAAACGGCTGACCTGTGGGTTAGCAGCCTAGCACCACCACACCACCAAGCCTCCTTTAAAATACAGAACGTAAAATACCTCACAATCTTAGAGCAACTTATGGTTCTCAGAAAGTCTTTCCATACTCTATTAGGTAAAGTAACGCGAGAACCCACGAATTTCAGGGGCTTAATATAACAAAGCATCCCTGGGTGTTGCAAGAGGTTAACACGCCAGCTGCTAACCAAAAGTTTGGAGCTTTGAGACCACCCAGAGGTGCCTCAGAAGAAAGACTTGGCTATCTCCTTCTGAAAAATCAGCCAGAAAACCCAATGGAGCAGAATTCTACTCTGACACACATGGGGTCGCCCCAAGTCAGAATCAACTCTAAGGCAACTGGTTTTGGTTAACGTAGTAAAAACTTATTTCCCATTCGGTTAACTGTCCAACAAAGGTGTTCCTGGTTGGGGGTGGGGACCCTGTCATTCAGGAGCCCAGGCTGAGGAGACACTGTCATCTTCATTCCAGAGCTTTGGGGTCACCCTGGACAATGACATCCTGCCGGTAGACGAGGGAAAAAAGCAAAGAGCCACATGGGAAGGTTTGTGAGCCAGGCCTGGGAGTGGCCCACGTCCCTGCCCACATCCAATTGGCCAGAGCTCAGTGGACGCTGCGGGGCTGGAAATGAAGACAGCCATGAGCCCAGGGGCAAACGGAAACAGGTTTTGTGACCTCTGAGCTGTTTCTGCCATGAGAACACAGGATCCCCCGAAGGAGCGCTGTTCCCACATGTTCCCACGGGCCGAGCTATGTGCAGGCAGCAGGGGCGCTGGCTCACATTCGGACAGAGACCAAAAGCCAGGTCCAGTGTCTTTCTTTTGTCATTGCACCTGACTAAAGGGGAAAAAAAAATCAGCAGACCCTGTGGGATTTCTTTAATTTCTGTGACCTGGTTTTGGTATTGTCTTAGTCACCCAGTGCTCCTGTAACAGAAGCACCACAAGTGGGTGGCTTTAGCAAACAGAAGTTTATTTCGTCACAGTTTAGGAGGCTAGAAGTTCAAATTCTGGGTGCCAGCTCTAGAGGAAGTCTTTCTGTCTCTGGAGGAGGGTCCTTGTCTCCTCTGAGCTTCTGCTCCTGGGCCGTCTTCATGTGCTTTGGCATCTCTCTTCCCCATCTCTGCTTCCTTAATCTGCTCCTTTTATATTTTGTAGGAAATTGACTCAAAACACACCCTACACTAACCCTGTCTCATTAAGATAATAAAGACAACTCATTGCCAAATGGGGTTATAACCACAGACGTAGAGGTTAAGGTTGACAACACATATTTGGGAAAGATATAATTCAGTCCATAACAGGTATGCTCGCCCCAATTTCTTCTGCACCCTGAGTCTAGGCCTGGGCTGACACCAGGGAGCATGTGGCTGGTAAAGCTGCTGCTGGCAGGGTGGGGGTCTCTTTCTCTTAGCAGGGCTCCCTTCCTCCCTACCCAGCTCAAGATGACAGCTCCGTCTTTGCCCCTCCTTCTTCTTCCTCACCCTTCAAACCTGGTGTGAAATCTTAACCGATTTCATCTCCTCAGTATGCCTCACCCCAGCCCGCCTCCCCTATCCCCATGGCCACCATTCCAAGTCACACCACTGCCACCTCCAATCTCTACCCACCTCCCTCACAGGCTTTGGAGTCAAGCCCCAGCCTGTGAGTTTGAACAAATTACTTCAAGCCTGTTTCTCCATCTATAAAGTGAGGGCCATATTAGCCTAGAGACATGTAGTGGAGATTGTGTGAGTCAAAAACCCAAGTAAAATGTCCTTTTTAAACTGCGAAGCCCCAAACCAGCGTCCCCCACTCCTACTGACATCTAGGGAGGTCTTGTGTCCACTGTCCTTGGCTTCCCACTGCCTGCAGCTCTGAGCTGCGGATCCTCACCCTGGCCAGCCAGAGCTTCCACCGTCTGGTTCCAGCCTTACTTTCCCCTTGATGGGTTCAGCCAGGTACAATGTCTGCAGTTCTCCCATACACAGCCCCTCAATTCCACTGCCTTGGAATTTTGTCTCCATGCCTTGGTTCAAGCTTTTTCTCTTCCTAAATGCCTTCTCAGATGTGTCACCTCTCCTTGCCTTGGTTCAAGCTTTTTCTCTTCCTAAATGCATTCTCAGACGTGTCACCTCTCCTTGCCTTTGTAAGCATTATTGTTAGTTGTCTTGGAGTTGGCTCTGATTCATGGCAACCTTACGTATAACAGAAGGAAACTTTGCCTGGTTCTGCACCGTCTGCATGATTGTTGGTATGTTTGAGTCCATCATTTCGACTCTTGCATCCATCCATCTCATTGAAGGTTTCCCTCGTTTTCTCTGACCCTCTACTTCACCAAACTTGGTGTCCTTTTATAGTGATTGGTCTTTCCTGATGACACGTCCAAAGTGAGTGAGTCATTGACTCCCACGGCTCCACCAGACTGAGTCCAGTACAACTAGATGGTGCCTGGCTACCACCACTGACTGCTTTGACAGGGATCACAACAGAGGGTCCCAGACAGAGCTGGAGAAAAATGTAGAACAAAATTCTAACTCACAAAAAAAGACCAGACTTACTGGCCTGACAGAGACTGGAGAAACCCTGAGAGTATGGCCCCTGGACACCCTTTTAGCTCAGTAATAAAGTCACTCTCGAGGTTCACCCTTCAGCCAAAGATTAGACAGGCCCATAACACAAAATGAGACTAATGGGGCACAGCAGCCCACGGACAAGGACTAAAAGGCAGGAGGGGACAGGAAAGCTGGTAATAGGGAACCCAAGGTTGAGAAAGGAAAGTGTTGACATGCCGTGGGCTTGTTAACCAATGTCATAAAACAATATGTGTACTAACTGTTTAATGAGAAACTATTTGTTCTATAAACCTTCATCTAAAGTACAATAAAAATTATTAATAAATTAATTAAAAAACAAAGTAAATGAGTCAAAGACTCACCACCCTGGCTTCTAAGGAGCATTCTGATTGTATTTCTTCTAAGACCTATTTGCTCATTCTTTCAAAGCATAGCAGGGTACCAAACCTTTCATGAAATAGACTCCACTCCTTCTGAATTCTTAAAAACGCTCACTTAGTAACATGTTATTGCCCTCTGCCTCATAATTATTAACGCAGCAAATTAAATTACTGTGCATCAGGCTGGGAGAGGGGTAAGACATGGGCCCGGCCATAACGGGCTCTTTGATGCTTGAGAGACAGATGCAAACGCAGCCAAGCATTGGGCAATGGACACAGAGAACTTAGAATGTGCTAACAAGGTGAGGAAGGGGCCCTGGTGGTGCAGCGGTTAAGAGCTCAGCTGCTAACCAGAAAGGTTGGCAGTTTGGATCCACCAGCTGCTCCTTGGAAACCCTATGGGGCAATTCTACTCTGTCCTAGAGGGTCACTATGAGTCAGAATCAACTCAACAGCAACGGGTTTAGTTTGGTTTTTTAATACGGAGAGGAAGGAGCCCTGCTGGTGCAAGTTAAGCACTCGACTGCGTACCAGAAGTTTGGCTGTATGAACCCACCTAGTTGTTCCATGGGAGAAAGACCTGGCGATCTGCTTCTGTAAAGATTACAGCCTAGAAAACCCTATGGAGCAGTTCTGCTCTGTCACATGGGGTGGCTATGAGTTGAAGACGACTCAACAGCACTTAACGACAGCAACAATAAGGAGACGCTTCCCAGGGGAGGTCAAAGAGCCGGGCCTTGAAAGGTGTCTGGGACTTCTCAGGTGGAGAGGGCAAGGGGGATCCCAGCGAGGGGAGTACAGGGGGTGTGACGCTGCACTGAGCCTCAGGGAGGGTCAACTGGTATATCTTTAAGGGCAGGATTCCCGCTGGCTCATCCTTGCCTCCCCAGAGTGGTTCCTGGCCTCAGGGTGCTGTCTATCTGACCCACGGTGAGAGTCTCCAGGCCCACCAGGCCCAGAGACACTAAACCAGTGTCCTGCCCAGGAAGAGCTTCCCCCACCAACCCCCCGCCCCACCATCTTCCTGGGTCATGCCTGCGGTGCTTACTCAAAATATCCACTGAACGAGTGACAGGGGGCCCATGAAAGGATCCTAGGCCTGGTCTCAACTCTGTCAGAGCCTTTATGAGCTGAAGCAAGCAGCTTGTCCTCTCTGGGCCTCAGTTTCCCCAGCTGTCAAGTGAAGTGACCTCTAAGGCCTAAGAGAGCCTTATGGCAAGGGAATTAAACCCATAGGCTGTGGAATCGGGCTGCCTGGGTACAAATCTCCACCCTGCAGCTTTCCGAGTAACTCTGGCATGTAAATTAATCTCTCCATTTCCTCAAGTGTAAAAGGGACAATAATACTGCAAAACCCCACCAGAACACCATAAGTGGGAGCCAAAAAATTCAATTGCACAAAACTTGGAGTCTCATTATTGTGAGGATAAGGAAAACACAGGGAGCTCAGAGCCAATTGTGTTGATTTTTAAATATATTTTTGAGATAAATAATTGAATTCAATTATTATGGGGTTTTACAGTACAATTAAATGTGTTAATATATACAAAGTGCTCAGCACAGTAAGTGTGCCATAAAAATGGCTTAGTAGTAGTAGTAAAACAAGAGCTCCCAGCTGGGCTAGAGTGTGGGCTCCCCAAGGAACAACTCTGAGGTGGATGAGAGCCATCAGGGGCAGACCCTGGCAGTTCTGAGCCCCACTTGCTGAAGCCTGGATTCTTGCAGGCCTGACACCCACTGCCGCAGGCCTGCTTCCATGGTGGTTCTGGTCTGCCCAGGGTTAGAGCCTAGAGATCCTGGGGAAACCGCCGAAGTGCGCATTACCTCTGGGCTGGCAAAGATAATGTTTTCCAGTTTCCCAAGAGGTGGGGGAAGAGGATAGGGATGTCAGTTAGAGACCGCCCTCCCCTTTGTTGCTAAAAGCGCTCTGAATCAAGAGCATGATTAAGAACCTACGCAGTCATTCCCCTTTCTGCTTCTGTCACAAGAGAAAAAGCAAGCTCCTCTTTGCTCACAGGGGAAAAGCAGTATCAGAGCAAAGCCAGCTCCTGCTTCTCCAGCCCTGGGGAGGATTGCCCTGGCCCTGGCCGGCTCCCCTCCCTGGGCAGGGCCTGCAGCAGGATTGCTGGGGCAGGGCTGCCAGCCTCCCACTCCCCCACCCTACATTGTGACCAGTACTCCAGGCCATGTGCAGATGCCACCACACCAGGGGGCAGCTCAAGTACGAACCTGGCCCCCAGTACCTTCAGAAGATGAGCAGGGAAGGGTTTCCTCCTGGGATCTGGGCTCAGCTCCATTCTGAGTCTTAGAAGCACAGGTGTCAGTGAGCAGGGACCCTGGACAGCCCGTCCTCTGACAGATGAAGAACTGAAGTCAAGAGGGTGTCCGTGCCTCCCTGGCTGATTCCTCTCTGTCTCCTTTGCTGCTTCTTCTCATCTCCCGACCTCTGAACTTTGGCATGGCCCAGGGCTCAGCTCATGGACCCCACACACCATCTCAGTGGTCTCATCCAGGCCTGTGGCTTTATATACCACATATATGTATGTATGTATTGGATAGATAGATGATTGATAGATAGGTAGACAGACAGATGGATAGATTGATTGATAGATAGATGGTAGATTGATAGCTAGAAGAGAGATGACTCTCAAATATGTATATCCAGCCCAGAATCTCTCCCAAACTCCAGACTCACACACTCAACTGCCCACTCAACTCCTCCACTGGGATGTCTAATAGGCATCTCAAGCTTCGTGGATCCCAAAGGAGTTCCTGATCCTTCCTTCTCCTGCAGTCCTCCTCATATGAGCTCATGGAAATCCCATTATTCCTCAGACACTGGAGTCACCCTTGGCTTCTGTTTCTCTCATACCCACACCCAATCCGCAGCAAATCCTTCAAAGTATGTACAGATTCTAACCACTTCTCCCCATCTCCCCACCACCCTGCTCTGAGTCACCTTCACTCCTTGCCTGGTTTCCAGTTGTCTTCTACTTGGGCTCCCTGATTCTGCCCTGTGCCCCAGCAGCCTGTTATGAACTCGCTTAGCAGCCAGACTGTCCTGTGAAAACCAAAGTCAGCTGAGGTCCCATCTCAGCTCAGAGCCCAGTAATGGTGTCCCATCTCACTCAAGTTAAAAGCAAAGTTATTGCAGAGGCCCACTTGGTCCTTCAGGCCCACATGACCTCTCTACCTCCATGCCTTGAACTCTCTCCCTGTCCACTCACTCCAGCCACAATGGCCTCAAATAGGCCAGGTGCACTCCCACCTCGGGGTCTTGGCACATGTCGAGGACACTTCCTCCAGGTGTCTGCACGGCTCACCTCCCCTCCTACTGGGCACAGCTTCATTCCATTTCTTTATTCCAATACTATTTTTCAGGAAGGTCTTCCCTAACCTCCTTGATTAAAATTACACTTCCTCATGTCCCCCTTTTTACTTAATTTTTCTCCATTATACTCATCACCATGGAACATACTATATATTTTATTTATTTGTTTTGTTTATTTCTTGTCTTCCTTGACTAGAATGTAAGTTTCTGGAGGAGAAAGATTTTTATCTGACACATAGTAAGTACTCGACAAATACTTAAAGGAATGAGTGAATAGGAATCAAGGGTTCTGGTTTCTGTGCCGACTTCTCCCATGGGCACCATGGCACTTGGCTCATGAAACCTGGAGCCAATGAATGGGAGAGCAAGAAAACACCTTAGATCATCAAGTTCAATTCCTCCTTCTGTTAAGGGACACTGAGGCCCACCAAGAGGGAGGATATCCTGAAGCATCACAGCAAACCCACTATATCCTCTGGTCCCCCTGCCACCCACAGCCAGCAGTCACCCCATTGTGACAGTAATTTCCAGTCTCCTGAGCTATAAATTTAGAACAAGGAACCTACAGAAAACAAAGAAATGAGGTATGGGGTAGGGGTATTTTTAGCCTTGCTGTGTCTTAAGTGTGTACATACACAGAAAGCTCTCTAAGTGTGGCTATATATAGGTCTTAAATAAGGAAGCAAGTTGAGTGGTGGGTCAGCTTTTCTGGGGGTGTCTGAGTGAGACTATTGTAACCAGAATAGTTCTGAGCCAGAGTGGCTGATTCCAAGGAAACTGTGGCACTGTTGAGTAATCTGGAAGCCGCACACCTCACAGTGGGGTCAGAAGGAGTCTGAGGAGTTAAATTCTCTTTTTTCTTCTCAGTCATCCAGAAGCACCAATAAAACTCCAAGGCCCACCCCAGCCCAGTAACCAACCAAGGCTTGTATGGTCAAAATCTTCCCGTGGCCAAGAGGCCCCAAAGAGCCAAAGCAATTTTGAAGAAGAAGAACAAAGTAGGAGGACTCACACTTCCTGATTTTAAAACATACTATACAACTACAGTAATCAAAATAGCCTGCTGCTGGTATAATATTAGACACATAGACTGGTGGGATAGAATTGAGAGTACAGAAATAAACCCACACGTCTATGGTCAACTGATTTTCGACAGGGTGCTAAGTCCATTCAATGAGAAAGGACGAGTCTCTTCAATAAATTGTGCTGGGAAAATTGGATTTTCACATGAAGAAGAATGAATCAGAATCCATGCCTCACAGCATACACGAAAAACAATTCCAAATGGATCAAGGACCTAAATGTGAAAACTAAAACCATAAAATTCATAGAAGAAAATATAGGGATGTGGCCACGAGGCCTAGTTTTTAACAATGGATTTTCAGATACGATAACAAAAAGCCTGAGCAGCAAAAGACAAAATAGATAAATAGGACTTCATAAAGGGTAAATACATTTGTTCATCAAAGAACTTTACCAAAAAAGTGAAAAGACAACCTACAGCTTAGGGGAAAATTTTTTGGAATCTATATCCAATAAGGGTCTAATATATATATTATACTTCTACAACTTAATAACAAAAAGACAAACAACCTAATCAAAAAATGATCAAAGGACTTGAACAGATATTTCACCAAAAAGAATATTCAAATAGCTAACAAGCACATTAAAAGATATTCAGCTTCATTAGCCATCGGAGAAATGCGAATCAAAACCCCAGTGAGATATCACTTCATTCCCATTAGGATGGCTAAGATTAAAATAACTGTTGGCAAGGATGTGGAGAAACCGGACCCCTTATCCATTGCTGGTAGGAATGTAAAATTGTACAGCCACTGTGGAGAATAGTTTGATGGTACCTCAGAAAGTTAAACACAGAATTACCATGTGACCCAGCAATCCCAGTCCTAAGTATAAACCCAAGAGACTGGAAAGTAGAAACACAAATACACATGTACAACAGTGTTCACTGCAGCACTATTCACAATAGCCAAAAGGTGCAAACAACTAAAATGCCCATCAACAGATGAATGGATGAACAAAATGTGCTACATATGTACAATGGAATACTACTCAGCCACAGAGAGAAATGAAGTCCCAATACATGCTACAACATGGATGAACCTTGAAAACATTAAGCTGAGCGAAATAAGTCAATCACAAAAGGACAAATATTGTATCATCTCACTTACATGAAATATCTAGACTAGGCAAATGTATAGAGACCAAAGTTTATTAGTGGTTACCAGGGGCAGGAGGGAAGAAGTAAGGGGGAGCCATTTTTTAGGAAACAGTGAGTTTCTGTTTATGGTGATGGGAAATTTGGCAATGATTGCAGGAGATGGTTGCACAACATGATTAATGTCATTGACATCAGTGAATTGTATATGTGGGTAAAACTGTGAATTGGTAAATGTCTTGCTATATATATTTTTGCAATAATTTAAAAAAAAAATCTTCCCATGGTGCCAATTGCTCTCTCCTTGGGGGCAGACGGAGATTCTAAATGGGGAATCTCAGGAGAAACCTGGAGCCTCTGCCTCCCCATTTGCCCAGACATGCCTCCCTGGGAACCAGGAAATTTCCCAGACCTCCGACCAGCCCTAGGAGACAAGGCCGGAATCAGCGTGGAGTGTTTCCTACAGGTCAGGCACTCTGTTCACCATGGATTATTTCATTCCATACGACAACCCCATTAGATAGATGATGGATGGATAGATGGATGGATGGATGGATGGATGGACGGATGGATGGATGGATAGGTAGGTAGGTAGATAGACAGGATCAATGGATGGATAGGATAAGATAGCTGTCATCCAGTTGACTCCGACTCACAGGCACCTTACAACAGAACAGAGCGTTGCCTATTCCAGCTTCATCTTTACAATCTCCAGCATGTTCAAGTCTAGCATTGCAGCTACTGTGCCCATCCATCTCACCGAGAGTCTCCTCACCTGCTGGCCCTCTGCTTCACCAAACATGATGCCCTCCTCCAGTGATTAATCCCCCCTGATGATGTGTCCAAAGCAAGCAATTCAGACAGTGTTCTATTGTGATCCATAAGATTTTCATTGGCTAATTTTTGGAAGTAGATTGCTAGGCTTTTCTTCCTAGTCTGTCTTAGTCCAGAAGCTCCGCTAAGACCTGTCCACCACGGGTGACCCTGCTGGTGTTTGAAATACTGGTGGCCTAGCTTTCAGTATCACAGCAGCATGCCAGCCCCCACAGTACAACAAACCCTATTCCCAATCCTTTGCTGTCAGGTTGATTACGATTCACAGTGACCGTATAGGACAGAGTAGAACTGCCCCATAGGGTCCTTAAGGCTGTAAATCTTTTACAGAAGTTGCCACAAGGACTGCCACGTCTTTCTCCTTTTCAGTTAGCAGCCAAGTGCATAACCACTGTGACACCAGGGCTCCTTGGAGCCCTATTAGAGAAGTACTATTATTATCTTTCCCACTTTACAGTTGGGGAAGCTGAGGGAAAGAGTGGGTTAGTAATTTGCCCACACGTTGCAGCTTAAGTGGCAGACTCAAGCAGTCTAGCTGCACAGCTCTTGCCCTTAACCATCGGGTTGTGCTAGGCTAGGCTGCACTAGGCTGGAGCACAGGAATCCTGGGTCCAAGTCCAAACTCCGTGTGACCTTCATTCGTTAAGCATGTATTTACGGAACATGTACTGTGTGTCACTGATGGGAGATTCCTGCCCTCGTGCAGCTTACTCTCTGGTTGGGGGAGACAGACAATAACCACATAATTAAATTTTTATTTCAGACATTTATAAAGGCTCTGGAGTTCCTGGGTGATGCAAGTGATTAACGCATTCAGCTGCTAACCAAATGCTTGGAGGTTCAAGTCCACTCAGAGGAGTTTGGAAGAAAGGCCTGGTGATCTACTTCTGAGAAATCAAACATTGAAAACCCTGTGGAGAACAGTTCTACTCTGACACGTGGGGGGGTCACCATGAGTCAGAACTGACTCCATGGCAACTGATTTAGGGTTTATAAAGGCTCTAAATAAAGAAACACAGGGTAATGGGACAAAGACTTCTGGAGACAAGAGGATCACTTCAGCCCAAGTATCTGGTAAGGTCTATCTGAGGAGGCAGCAGAGACCTGAATTTTGACCAGGAGGAAGCCATGGGAAGACATGAGGACACTGGTCCAGGACTGGCCAGTGATGGCTAGGTGGGACTGGAATCCAGTGTCCAGATTCTCCATGTTCTCCTCACCATTCCATGTTCCCAGGCCACCCTGCTCCTTGCCTGGTCAGCTCAGGCGGAGGAGCCTGCTGACGAGGCCCCAGTCTGGGTTAGCTTGTCTGAGAGATGGAGGCCGATCTTCTGGACCCTCTTCCTGGGCAAGGCCTGGAGGCACATACGCAGCACTGACCCCTCACCCACATGGACGTAAAGTATCCAGGGCCGTGTAGCAAGTGCAAGGGTTAGGTCTAGTCCCGACTGACCTTGCAGCCTGTCCTGGCCTGGAGGCCCACAACCTCACACAGACCAGCCACCTTTTCTTCTTCCTCTCCTTCCTACTGCTCAGGATGGGAAACAGGACCCATCCTGAACAGGACAGTTTTTTTTCTCTCTCTTTTTTTTAAGAGTTCACAAGCCTTTATTTAAACCCAATATAATGTCATTTTACTCAGAAATATAACAAGCTTTGCTATCTAGTTGTCTTCATAACAGGAGACTTACAGTAAATTAGAAATGAGGAAGGCAGTGTTGCTGGGGGCAGAACACTCTGAGAACAGAAACAATTATCTAGTAACAGCCTAAGAGTAGGAAAAGAGAAAAAAATACTATAAAAAGTAGACTCAAGAACTCAAAAAGCAAAGTAGTCTGAGATCATTTATGTGTAAAAAGAGCCCTCACATAGCGGTAGCCCTTGCAGTCTTTTTTTGACATGATTTTCTTTTTTTTTTTATTGTACTTTAGGTGAAGGTTTACAGAACAAATAGTTTTTCATTAAACAGTCAGTACACATAGTGTTTTATGAGATTGGTTAACAACCCCATGACATGTCAACACGCTCCGTTCTCAGCCTTGGAGGACCTTTTTTTTTTTTGTGAAAATATACATAGCCAAAGATACACCATTTCAAAAATCTCTACATGTACAATTCAGTGACATTGATTACATTCTTCCAGTTGTGCTGCTATTCTCACTTTAGATGAGGGTTTACAGAACAAAATAGTTTATTAAACAGTTAGTACACATATTGCCCTATGACAATGGTTAACAACCCCACTACATGTCAACACTGTCCTTACTCAACCTTGGGTTCCCTATCACCAGCTTTCCTGTCCCCTTCTGCCTTCTAGTCCTTGTTCCTGGACTGCTGGCCTCATTAGTCCTGTTTTGTTTTATGGGGCTGTCCAATCCCCTGCTGAATGGTGAACCTCAGGAGTGACTTTACCACTGAGCTAAAAGGGTGTGTGGCGGCCATACTCTCAGGGTTTCTCCAGTCTCTGTCCAGTTTTTTCTCTCTTAAATTTCAAATTAAGCTTAAAAATAGGTTAAACACTCGATTACTCAAAATTCATAGCTTCCTAACAGAAGTTATGCTATGAGAAGTCTCCTTTCCAGCCCTGTTCTTTGGACGGTCCCTTCTCAGAGACAGACACTGTGACTGGTTTCTTGTGCAGCTTTCCAGAAACAGCCCATGGCTATGCCAGGGGTCAGAAAATGCCTTCTGAAAAGGCCAGGTGGTAAGTCAGCTCTGCGGGCCGCAGGCCTCCTTCTACAACCACTCCACGCTGCCAGTGTAGCACCCATAATACAGAAATGAATGAGTGTGGCTGTGTTCCAATGAAAATGTATTTAGGGACACTGAAATCTGAATGGCATACCATTTTCACATGTCATAAAATATTATTCTTCATTTCTTTCCAACCATTTAAAAATGCAACACTTAGGTTCATCAAAAGACTTCATCAAAAGAGTAAAGAGAACCTACAGACTGGGGAAAAAATTTGGCTATGACATATCAGGCAGCGGTCTAATCTCTAAGACCTATAAAATACTTCAATACCTCAACAACAAAAAGACAAATAATCCAGTTAAAAAATGGGCAAAAGATATGAACAGACACTTCCCCAAAGAAGACACTCAAGCGGATAACAGACACATGAGGAAATGCTCAAGATCATTAGCCATTAGAGAAATGCAGATCAAAACCACAATGAGATACCATCTCACCCTGACATTACTGGCACTAATCAAAAAAATAGAAAATAACAAATGTTAGAGAGGTTGTGCAGAGATTGGGACTCTTATGCACTGCTGGTGGGAATGTAAAGTGGTACAATCACTATGGAAAATGATATGATGCCTCCTTAAAAAGCTAGAAATAGAAATACCATATGATCCAGCAATCCCACTCCTAGGGATGTATCCTAGAGAAATAAGAGCCATCACACGAATAGACATATGCACACCCATGTTCATTGCAGCACTGTTCACAGTAGCAAAATGATGGAAACAACCTAGGTGCCCATCAACAGATGAATGGATAAAAAACTATGGGACATACACACAGTGGAATACTACGCAATGATAAAGAACAATGATGAATCTGTGAAGCATCTCACAACATGGATGAATCTGCAGGACCTTATACTGACTGAAGTAAGTCAGTCACAAAAGGACAAATATTACATGAGACCTCTACTACAAAAACATGTGAAAATGTTTCCACACAGAAAAAAAATAATCTTTGATGATTACGAGGGAGGAAAGGATGGGGAGGGAAATCGCTACTAGATAGTAGACAAGTGTTAACTTTGGTGAAGGGAAAGACAACACACATTATAGGGGAAGTCAGCACAACTTGACTAAGGCCAAGTCATAGAAGCTTCCTAGACACATCCAAACTCCTTGAGGGACGGAGTCACTGGGCCTAGGGGCTGGGGACCATAATCTCAGGGAGACATCTAGGTCAACTGGCATAACATAGTTCATGAAGAAAATGTTTTACATCCTACTTTGGTGGGTAGCGTCTGGGATCTTAAAAGCTTGTGAGCAGACATCTAAGATACATCTGTTGGTCCCATCCTGTCCAGAGCAAAGGAGAATGAAAAAAACCAAAGACACAAGGAAAACATTAGTCCAAAGGACTAAAGGACCACAAGAACCACAGCCTCCACCAGCCTGAGCCTAAAGTGATGGTGCCTGGCTACCATCACCGACTGCTCTGACAGGGATCTCAATAGAGGGTCGCAGACAGAGCAGAAGAAAAATGCAGAACAAAATTCAAAGTCACAAAAAAAAAAAAAAAAAAAATGACCAGACTTACTGGTCTGACAGAGACTGGAGGAACCCCTGAGACTATGGCCCCTGGACACCTTGCTAACTCAGAACTGAAGCCACTCCCAATGTCCACTTTTCAGCCAAAGGTTAGGCAGACCTACAAAACAAATAACACCCATGAGGAACTTGCTTCTTAGTTCAATCAAATATACGAGACTAAATGGGTAACACCTGCCCGAAAGCAAAGACAAGAAGGCAAAAAGGGACAGGAAAACTGGATGAATGGGCGGGGAAACCTGGGGTAGAAAGAGGAACAGTGCTGACACATTGTGGGGACTGCAACCAATGTCACAAAACAATTTGCGTATAAATTTTTGAATGAGAAACTAACTTGCTCTGTAAACTTTCACCTAAAGCACAATAAAAAAATTTTTTTTTAATATTAAAATCATTCTTAGCTCACCCGCTGTACACAAACATAGTAATTTGATGTATGGATAAACTATATTTAGACATTCTTCTGTCGATGGACATGCAGGCTGGCTCCAGTCCTTTGCTATTACGTATCATGTTGCAGTGAATAAGCCTGTCCACACTGCAAGCCATGTGCAGGTAAGGTATCTGTAGGATAAACTGTGGGACAAGTGTAAGCAAAACGAAACAGCCTTTCTTCTTCCAGGCTCCTCCATTGTGGTGAAATGAGTTTCTTTACGTGGCCTTTTGCCTTGGTTGCGTGAAAAAGACAGAAAGAAAACAGCCTGGGAGATTTTCCCCCTCGGCCCGGAGGGGCTGTTACAGTTGCCCTAGTTCTTTGGAGAAGCTTGTTACTTTTGACCAGGGAAAGGCCAGTCCCTGCCAGCAGAAAACGTCAGTTTTAATGCAAATAGATGCAGCCCCTTACAAGGGGACTAGCCAGTTTAGTCCACAGAGGGGATTGGTCAGTTATTATGCAAGTAGGGTGAGTAAAATCCACCCAATAGGATTGAGCCACTTGCCTAGACAGGCACCCATCTCACAGAAGTTGAGGGCACCCTCACTATCACCAAGAAGTAGAACCTAGAGCGAAACCCCTGGTCCCTGTGCTGAAAACCTTCTAGACCCAAGAGACATAGAGAGCTGTAACTCTGGAATGGGAGCAGCAGAACTGAAAGACTGGTGGGAGACATCCTGGTGGGCTTCCTGACACACAGACTGAGGCGGATACAGTGGGCTTGCTCACCCACGGAGCAGAGGAGCTGAGCACTTTCAGGCAGGAGGCTTGCTGGCAGAGGGGGTGCCTCGGGCACTTGTAGGTGGACCTAAAAGTGCTGTAACACTTGCCTGAGCATGGCAGGGGGCTGAGCGGGGCCTGTCCTCAGGGGGCCAAGAGGAGCCTGTCCACAGGGGGCCGAGAGGAGCCTGTCCTCAGGGGGCCGAGAGGAGCCTGTCCTCAGGGGGCCGAGAGGAGAGTGCCTGGTACATATCACACACTCCCTGGGTGGCGCAAACGGTTAAGCGTCCAACTACCAACCGGAAGGTTGGTGGTTCAAACCCACCCATATACATCTCAGAAGACAGGGCTGGTGATCTCCTTCTGGAAGGTCACATACTTGAAAACCGTATGAACAGTTCTACTCTGCACACATGGCATTGTCATGAGTCAGCATCTACTGGACCAGCAACTAACAACAACAATCATAGCTCTATCTCCCTCACTTACTCAGTGCCCAAGCTTCACTCACTCAGGCTACCAACCCTACAGCCCTATTACACTGGGACCACTTGGGAATCACCTCATGCTTGTGAACCTGTTCTCTGTTCCTGCTGCTCCCCTTAGGCTAGGCAAGCCCCCACCCCCACCCCAGCTCTGCCCACCTGTTGAAAAGCCACTCATCTTCCAAAGCTCAGCTCCCATGCAGCTTCCCTCTGAGGCCTCAGGCTCCTCCTTTCTATCTCCCCACCCCTCCCCACGTCTACCGCTCTTTCCACAACCTCCTTGGCACATACTAGAATCCCATGTGCTTGAGCCATCCCCTACCTAGACTGTCAGCTCCCAGAGGGTAAAGTCTTGGTATTTAGCTATTTATTTGTTTGTTTATTGTGGTAAATACATATGAAATAAAACATTTGCCGTGTCAACATTCTTCACATGTACAATTCAGTGACATTAGTTGGAATCACAATGTAGTGCAGCCTTCACCGTTCTTTCCAGATTCCTTAACATCCTTAACAGAAACTCAGTGCCCCTTAAAGCCTAGGTCTTTTTTATCTCTGAGTTCCTTCAGCACCTACCACAGAAACTTGCATGAGGGAGGTGCTACAGCAAATGCCTTTAAAATTCTTGCAGGCTTGAGCTGGTTGCAAACGCAGAATATGAACATGTGAAAAAATAATTAGACATTACCTCTTCATGGTCTAGGACCCAGATACCTATAAACAGAATGGACTGAGAAAATTTTCCATAAACCTCAGAGGTAGGTTGGTCTACTGGCCTCTGCTCACCCATTCCCCATCACACTGCCTTTGGGTTAACAAATCCCACAGTCCCACTGTCTGCTCTGCAATCAGCATCCATCTGCCTTTCATTTCTCCCACAGATAATTCTAGATGATGGAGAGCAAACTTGAGTGCGGGTCTCACTGACTTGGGGTGCAGACTCCTTGTGTGGCTCAGAGAGCTTTCTGCTCTTCACACACAGGGTTCCAAGAAGTCAAGATGTTGGGCTACTTGGCTTTTGACCAGATTCCACTGAATACAGTTGGGACTCTGTGTGTGACTGGGGCTCAGAGAAGAGGGCAAGGCCACCAATCCATGTATTCAGAGGGACCGCATCGGGCCGCATGTAATAGGATTCCCAAATAACTAGCTTCTTTTTTTTTTTCACGTAACGTAAGGAGCCTTGGTGGCACAGTGGTTAAGAGCTCGGCTGCTAACCAAAATGTCAGCAGTTCAAATCCATCAGCGGCTCCTTGGAAACCTTACGGGGCTGTTCTACTCTGTCCTATAGGATCACTATGAGTCGTAATCAGGTTTGGTTTGGTTTTTGACATAAATCCCAAAGTCCGGAGGACCAGAGCATGTACAGTGGCTCCCTATCCCTCCATCAGTGTCCCAGGCTCCCTCAACCTCTCTGCTCTGCTATACTTAGGATGTGACTTCCATCTTCAAGTTTGCTGTATGGTCTAAACATGATCGCCGTGGCTCCAGCCATCATATCCTTACCCCAGACAAGGAAGAGGAAAAGAGAGTAAGGAGCAAAAGGGCACATGTCAGTTGAGTCAGCCTCCTTCAAAGAGCTTTCTCAGAAGTCCCTCCCAGTGGCCTACGTCTCTTTGGCCATACCCATGATCCATGAACACCTTAGCTGCAAGGGAGTCTGGGAAATGTAGTTTCTTTCTTTCTTTTTTAACAAACAGAAATTTATTTTCTTACAGTTAGGGGGCTAGAAGTTCAAATCCAGGGCACTGGCTCTAGGGGAAAGCTCTCTCTCTGCAGGCTCTGAAGGAACTTCCTTGTCTCTTCAGCTTTTGCTTCCTGGTTCCTTGGTTATCTTCATGTGGCATGGCATTTATCTTCCCCCAACTTACAGACATGCAGTTTCTTAGCTGGTACATTGTTGCCGAAAATACAATTGGGGATTCTGTTAGTATAAAAAAAGGGAGGAGTGAATACTGGGTGGGCAGTTAGCAGTCTCTGCCATAGTTGGGATAATCAAGGAAGACGTCATGGAGGAAATGGATATCAGGAAGGAACCCTCGTGGTGCAATGGTTAAGCGCTTAGCTACCAACTGAAATGTCAGTGGTTTGAACCTACCCAGCAGCTCTCTGGGAGAAAGACCTGGTGATCTGCTCCCATAAAGATTACAGCCTAGAAAACTCAATGGGACAGTTCTACTCTGTCACATAGGGTCATTGGGCAGTACAAAGGCGAATGTGCTCTGCTGTTAACCAAAAGGTTGGAGGTTTGACTCCACCCAGAGGCACCTCAGAAGAAAAACTGGGTAATCTGCTTCTGAAAAATCAGCCATTGAAAACTCTACGAAGAACAGGTCTACCCTGACACACATATGGGGTCCCCATGAGTCAGAATTGACTTGATGGCAACAGGTTTTTACTGATTTTAGGATTCAGGTTGGGGAAGGAGATCATCTCCTGTTATCCTCACATCTGAGAGGGCAGTTCCAGTTCCTATTTTAGAGATAAGAAAAACAAAACCTGAAGCGGTTCAATAACCCAGTGTCACATGGCCAGTAAATGGTAGTCTAGGTTCAAACTTCAAAGACCACCAGGCCCGCTTCTCCCCACCAGGCTCCGTTCTCCCCTCCAGGCCACGCCGCCAAAGTCAGTGTGTGTATAGAGAGGAAGGAAAGGGGAAAAGGTCCAGAGGACACGCTAGCGTTTCCAGAACAGAACCCAACAGGACTCCAGGCCACAGAAGGAAAGTGGAATGGAGACTGCCTGGTGGCTCCAAGTGGGAGTTTTGGATTATACAGAAATTTATTTTGGGACTACTTCCCAGAAGGATTTAATGTCAGAAAGAGAGAGAGAGAGAAGGAATGAAGGAAGCCAGGAAGGAAAGAAAGAGAGAGAGAAAGACAAGCCAGAGCAAAAACATGAAATAAAAGTTAAAAATTAAATGGAAAACCGGAGACATTTTTGAGCCTTGAGAGGACTTTTGTTGGGGACCCCAGAAGCAGGGCAAGGCAAGGGGTGGGAGGCTGAGCCAGGAGGACAGTACAAAGTCGGGGGAGCAGGGGCGTCCCTGCTCAGAAGGCCCTCGTCCCCCTGGCAGCAGAGTTTGCACCTGTCAGGAGCTGGCCAGGCTGCTCTGAGTCCTAGGGCTGGGTGGCCAGCAGCGGGGCTGTGTGCCCTCTGCCTGGAGCCACATTCTCACCCTCTGGGTCACCTGCATGGCTCAACAATGCAATTCCCTTCCCTCACCCTGGAGGGGTGTCCTGAGACCCAGGAAGTCTTAGGGTCTCGGGTTTCACCCCAGACTTGGCGGCTCAGGGGGTTTGAATGTACCCGGGGGTGCCAGGCAACAGCTGGGAGGTCAGATGCATCTCTGCCCCTTCTGAGAACAGAAATAATTAATCCTACCTTACAGGACTTTGGAGAGAAGGAAATGAGGTACATAGAGAGCCTGGGTCCCAGTAAGTGCTTAAAAAAATGTAACCTGTTAATTTTATTAATGTAGTTATTATTACCTTTGTTGTCATTGTTGTTGTTGGGTAGACTGTGGCACCATTAACTAAAATTTGGAATATAGAAGGAGGAACACCCTACTGGGGCTGGGGGAGGCTGGGATGATCACTTAGCTCCATATCAGAGAGAAGATGAAGCCAGACCTTGACCTCAATCAATTAACACATAGAATAGTTGCAAATGGGAACCAGAAAAGCCAATATTCCAGCACTTCATGGACTTATTAGTGAGCAGGGATGTGTTACACATCTGTGTGCCCAGCATGGCTTTAAACGCTCTGACAAATATGTGAAAAGTAAAAAACCAGCTAGTCCAACCATTGGGGAATTGTGGCAGGCGAATTTTCTGGACACCTGAAAATTTACTAGTCCCATACACCTTAAGGATTTTTATAAAATGTTAAACATTTTGGATGAAACTACTTTTAAATGTGTTACATTCATCCACGGTGTCTTAGAGGTTATTGGACACAGCTTCATTATGAACGTCATCTACTCTGTTGTCCTGTAATGTGACGATGGCCTTGAGGGTTGTTGGGATGTGGGTGGCTGTTTGTCCCCACTATGGTCTTGGGGACTCTGCTTTTGTTGTAACACCTGCCTTTGCACCTTTTCTAGGTGACCGCCCACCGTCAGTCTTCCATGTGTTCACTTCCCTGCCCTCTAAGCCTCCCTGTAGCAGCCCTTCTCCTGTTTTCACACTGTTGCTTCCAATCTGCTATAAATTTGGAGACCAGACATAAGTGGTTCATCTATTTGTGCCCTGGTGGCGGAGTGGTTAAGAGCTACAGCTGCTAACAAAAATCTGAATCCACCAGCTGCTCCTTGGAAACCCTATGGGGCAGCTCTGCTCTGTCCTATCGGGTCACTATGAGTCAGAATTGATTCAACAGCAATGAGTTTGGTGTGTTTTTGTTTGTATTTATAGTACATCTTGTCCCCAAAAGGACTGTGACACTCAAAACGAGAAGAAATAGCTGCTAACATCCATTAATAACCAGAACGTGGAACATATGAAGTACAAATCTAGGAAAACTAGAAGTCGTCAAAAATGAAGTGGAACCAAAAAAGATCAATATCCTAGGCATTAGTGAGCTGAAATGGACTGGTATTTGGCCATTTTGAGTCAGACAATCATGTGGTCTACTATGCCGGGAATGACACGCTTGGCATTTCTCAAGTTGAAAGAACTGAAGAAAAAGTTCTACGGCAAAATATTGAACTACGCAGGAAGCATCAAAAGAAGATGGAAGGAATACACAGAGTCAATGTACCAAAAATGTACTAAAAAGAATTTGTTGATGTTTGACCATTTCAGGAGGTAGTATATGATCAAGAACTGATGGTATTGAAGGAAGAAGTCCAAGCTGCACTGAAGGCTTTGGCAAAAAACAAGTCTCCAGGAATTGATGGAATACCACTCAAGATGTTTCAACAAACAGATGTAATGCCAGAAGCACTCACTCGTCTATG
The DNA here is from genome assembly GCA_030035585.1 of Dugong dugon. Taxonomy (NCBI): domain Eukaryota; kingdom Metazoa; phylum Chordata; class Mammalia; order Sirenia; family Dugongidae; genus Dugong; species Dugong dugon. The sequence continues at coordinate 1,072,493 of CM057469.1, read as the reverse complement.
CTAAGAAATTTGGAAGACAGCTACCTGGCCAACCGACTGGAAGAGATCCATGTCTGTGCCCATTCCAAAGAAAGGTGATCTAACAGAATAAGGAAATTATCGAACAATATCATTAATATTACATGCAAGTAAAATTTTGCTGAAAATCATTCAAAAGCAGTTGTAGTAGTAAATCAACAGGGAACTGCCAGAAATTCAAACCAGATTCAGAAGAGGACATAGAACGGGGAACATCATTGCTGATGTCAGATGGATCTTGGCTGACAGCAAAGAATACCAGAAAGATGTTCACCTGTGTTTTATTGACTATTCAAAGGCATTCGACTGTATGGATCACAACAAATTACGGATAACATTGCAAGAATGGGAATTCCAGAACACTTAATTGTGCTCATGTGGAACCTGTACATAGACCAAGAGGAAGTCATTCGAACAGGACAAGGGGATACTGCGTGGTTTAAAATCAGGACAGGTGTGTGTCAGGGTTGTATCCTTTCACCATACTTATTTAATCTGTATGCTGAGCAAATAATCTGAGAAGCTAGACTATATGAAGAAGAATGACGCATCAGGATTGGAGACAGCTTCACTAACAACCTGCGATATGCAGATGACACAATCTTGCTTGCTGAAAGTGAAGAGGACTTGAAGCACTTACTGATGAAGAGCAAAAACTACGGCCTTCATTATGGATTACACCTTAACATAAAGAAAACGGAAATCTTCACAACTGGACCAATAAGCGACATCATGATAAACGGAAAAAGGATTGAGGTTGTCAAGGATTTCATTTTGCTTGAATCCACAATCAACGCTCTTGGAAGCAGCAGCCAAGAAATCAAAGGCCGTATTGCATTGGGAAAATCTGCTGCTAAATACCTCTTTAAAGTGTTAAAAAGCAAAGACGTCACTTTGAGGACTAAGGTGCACCTGACCCTAGCCATGGTTATTTTCAATCACCTCACATGTATGTGAAAGCTGGACGATGAATAAGGAAGACCAAAGAAGAATTGATGCCTTTGAATTATGGAGTTGGAGAAGAATATTGAATATACCATAAACTGCCAGAAGAATGAACAAATCTGTCTTGGAAGAAATACAGCCAGAGCGCTCCTTAGAAGTAAGGATGGCGAGACTTTGTGTCACGTACTTTGGACATGTTATCAGGAGGGATCAGTCCCTGAAGAACATCATGCTTGGTAAAGTAGAGGGTCAATGAAAGAGAGGAAGACCTTCAACGAGATGGATTGACACAGTGGCTGCAACAATGGGCTCAAGCATAACAACGATTGTGAGGATGGCGCAGCACCGGGCAGTTTTTTCTTCTGTTGTACATGGGGTTGCTATGAGTCGGAACTGACTCGATGGCACCTAACAACAACAACATGTGTCAAGCATTTTACCAGCTGTTTTGCAACCATTATTTTATTTTCACAGTAGCCCCTTGAGTGAGAAATTTTTACCTCCATTTTATAGATGTGTGACCTGGGGCCCAGAGTGTTTAAGCAACTTGCCCAAACTTGCCCAAAACTTGTTGAAGCTGCCAGTGATTAGCCAGGCGGGAATTTGATGAGCTGTCTCCAGCTCTGAGAATATCTGTGCTTTTCCCTCTGCGTCATTGCTCCATTTTGCAGTAAATTGCTTGTTTCCTATTGTTTATTCCTGGGTTTAGTGGTCATAGTTCCACCTTCCTAAACAGAATGAAAGCCTCTTGAGCACAGTAACATGACTGCCCACTTGGGTATTAACTCTGGGGAGTGATGTCACTAGGGGTATGTCAGAGGGGGTGACACCAAAATGACCAGGGTCCACGGCAGCTGTGGGGTGGGGGGCGGGCCAGCACCTCCGGAGGAGAGGCCACCAAGGAGACATGTCACCTGGCAGTCAGGGCCCTGGTGGCTGGGCCCAGCATTCACCGTTTGGCAGAGAGGAGGATCTCTACTTTGGCCAATGGGGGAGGGGAGGAGCTTTGGGGAGCCATGGGGGGCAGGCCGGGAGGGGCAGGCCTGCTCTGCCCAAGGGAGGGGTGACACCATAAGTTACCACACTGGGTGACAACAACCCTAGTGATGCCACTGACTCTGGGCCGGGGGAAGGCATAGGGGGCAGACATTCATGCCAAGGCCCAGGTGACACCTTGCAGCGACTTGGAAGCTTCATAGGGGAAGACTGGTGTTGAGCCCAGGATCTTTGCTAAAGAAATTCTAGAGCTGTTGCCTCTGAGAAAACCCTTTCATACAGAGATTCTTTCCTGGAAGGAGCGTAATTGGAATTCCAGTGGAGTGGACTTTCCAGCCAAAGCAAGAAATAGGTAGCATCCCCTCAGGGCCTGATTCTGCTAAATAATGCTTGCTCTGAGGCTTTGCTCTGTGACTAAAACCTTAGGAGGGAAACTGGCCCCTCACATGACTTACTGATTTCATGTGACAAGGCAGTTTCTGTTTGTGTTTTGGTTCTCTGTCAGAAAAATCTGAGCTCAGCAGGGAAACCCCTCCCCCACGTGACCAGAGCCCAGGTGACCACAGTTGACTTGGGGCAAGGCATTTCACCGGGTGACATCACGCCCTTGCTGATTGCCCAGGTGTTTCACGGCCTCCAGGGCCAACTCAGAACTTGCATCACTTCTGAGACTTGGATATTAACTTGTTTGTCTTTGGTTAATAGTCAATCTGGATTGGGGGCAGACAGGAGAGGTCACTGAGACAACCAGACAGAGAACGTGTCCTACAGAGAGCTTAGAGGGACTTGGGCCTGGGCCCACAGTGGTCCCCTGCCCCAGGAGTCATCTCAGGTCTTCTGGTCTGAGACTCTGAGGCTGATGGCTCACCGGTGTCCAGTCCCTCTTGCAGACTTCAGATTCCAAGCCTCACTGGAACAAGCCGAAGGCCCTGGGCAGGCACTGCTGAGTCTTATGCTGTGGAGACAGACGTGTTCTCACCTCCTCCTTTTCAGGGGAGCTGCTGCTGGAGGAGCCTGGATTCCTCTCCTCCCTCTGCTTCTGGCCTAAAGTCAGAGCTCAGTCTCCCCACCCGCCCACCAATTTTTTTGTCCACAGGCAAGTGGCTAAGTCACTTCATACTGCCGTGGAGGGGTCGGGCTGGGGAAGTGTGTAAAGATCACTCCCTCCACCCATTACCTTATGGAAGAGGAGAACAAGGCTGGCAGAGTGACTTCCCCAAGCACCCAGAGGCAGCTACCTGATCCAGACCACTCACTCACCACCTTCCGGGACACCTTCACTTCTGTGCTGTCAATTTGCCCATCTCCCAAGTGTGAAACGGGTCCCATCCTCACAACTGCAGGATGAAGACTGAGATCACCTGAACTTGTGAAGGGTCCATTACCCCATTGCTCTACCACCACCACCAGTTGCTGTCAAGTGGGTTACAGCTCATGACCACCGTTGGTGTTGGAGTAGAATTGTGCTCCACAGGGTTTTCAATGGCTGATTTTTCAGAAGTAGATCACCAGGCCTTTCTTTCAAGAGTGGACTCAAACCTCCAACCTTTAGTTTAGCAGCTGAGCATGAGAACAGTTTGCACCACCCCATTGCTCTAGTGTTTCTCAAACTTGAGCCAGCATCGGAATCACTTTAAGAGCTTGTTAAAACACAGATTGCTGCTCCTCCTTTCCACTCCCAATATTTCTGATTTGGGCTAGAAACGAAAGGAAGAAATGATGAAGTAAAATTGGTGAACAGAAGATTTCAAAAGGCAGCTTGAGACGACAAAGTATTGAATGAAATATGCAAAGTCCTGGAATTAGACAAGCAAAAGGAGAGAACAAGCGCAGCATTTCTCAGGCCGAAAGAACTGAAGAAAAAACTCAAGCCTCAAGTTGCAATATTGAAGGATTCTACGGGGAAAATATTGAACAAAGCAGGAAGTATCAAAGAAGATGGAAGAACACCTATGAGTAGCTGATATATGACAAAGGCCTAAAATCCGTTTATTGGGGAAAAGACAGTCTCTTTAACAAATGGTGCTGGCATAACTGGATATCCATCTGCAGAAAGCTGAAACAAGACCCATACCTCACACCATGCACAGAAACTATTTCAAAATGGATCAAAGACTTAAATATAAAATCAAAAACTGTAAAGATCATGGAATAAAAAATAGGGGCAATACAAGGTGTCCTAATACATGGAATAAACAGAATACAAGACATAACTAACAATGCACAAACACCAGAAGACAAACTAGATAACTGGGAGCTCCTAAAAATCAAACACTTATGCTCATCAAAAGACTTCACCAAAAGAGTCAAAAGACAACTTGCAGACCGGGAAAAAATTTTTGCCTATGACAAATCCGATCAGCATCTAATCTCTAAAATCTACCAGATACGGCAAAACCTCAACAACAAAAAGACAAATTACCCAATTAAAAAATGGGCAAAGGATGTGAACAGCCATTTCGCCAAAGAAGGCATTCAGGCAGCTAACAGACACATGAGTAAATGCTCACAATCATTAGCCATTAGAGAAATGCAAAACAAAACTACAATGAGAAACCATCTCACCCCAACAAGGCTAGCATTAATCCAACAAACACAAAATAATAAATGCTGGAGAGGTTGTGGAGAGACTGGAACACTTATACACTGTTGGTGGGAATGTAAAACGGTTCAACCACTTTGGAAATCCATTTGGCCCTTCCTTAAAAAGCTAGAAATACAAGTACCATACTATCCAGCAATCCCGCTCCTTGGAATATATCCTAGAGAAATAAGAGCTGTCACACAAATAGATATATGCACACTCATGTTCATTGCAGCACTGTTCACAATAGCAGAAAGATGGAGACAACCTAACTGCCCATCAACCGATGAATGAATAAACGAATTATGGTATATTCACACAATGGAATACTATGCAATGATAAAGAACCACGATGAATTGGTGAAACATCTTGTAACATGGAGGAATCTGGAAGGCGTTATGCTGAGTGAATTTAGTCAGTTGCAAAAGGACAAATATTGTATGAGACCACAATTATAAGAACTCAAGAAAAGGTTTAAACAGAGAAGAAAACATTCTTTGATGGTTACGAGGGTAGGGAGGGAAGGAGAGGGGTATTCGCTAACTAGATAATAGATAAGAATTATCTTCGGTGAAGGGAAGGACAGCACACACTACAGGGGAAGTCAGTACAACTGGACTAAACCAAAAGCTAAGAGGTTTCCTGAATACAACCAAACACTTTGAGGGACAGAGTAGCAGAGGCGGGTATCTGGGGACCATGACTTCTTCAGGGAACATCTAGGTCAATTGGCATAACAAAGTTTATTAAGAAAATGTTCCACATCCCACTTTGGTGAGTGGCATCTGAGGTCTTCAAAGCTAGTGAGAGGCCATCTAAGATGCATCAATTGGTCTCAACTCACCTGGAGTAAAGGAGAATGAAGAACACCAAAGACACAAGGAAACTATTAGCCCAAGAGACAGAAAGGGCCACATAAACCAAAGAGTTCATCAGCCTGAGACCAGAAGAACTAGCTGGCGCCCAGCTATCACCAATGACCGCCCTGACAGGGAACACAACAAAGAGTCCCTGATGGAACAGGAGAAAAGTGGGGTGCAGAACGCAAATCCTAGTAAAAAGACCAGAATGAAAGATTTGATTGAGACTGGAGGGACCCTGGAAGATGTGGCCCCCGGACTCTATGTTAGCCCAAAACTAAAACCATTCTAAGGTCAGCTCTTCAAAGATTAGACTGGACTATGAGATGTAAAATGATACTTGTGAAGAGTGTGCTTCTTAGCTCAAGTAGATACATGAGACCAAATGGGCAGCTCCTGTCCAGAGGCAAGAAGAGAAGGCAGAGAGGGTCAGGAGCTGGTTGAATGGACACGGGAAATCCGGGGCGGAAAGGAGGAGTGTGCTGTCACAGTATAGGGAGAGTAACTAGGGTCACATAACAATGTATGTATAAATTTTTGTATGAGGGACTAACTTGAACTGTAAACTTTCAGCTAAAGCATAACAATTTAAAAATATATATTAAAAATAATAATAAAAAAAAGATGAAATACACAGAGTCACTCTGCCAAAAAGAATTTGTCAATGTTCAACCATTTCAGGAGGTAGCATGTGATCAAGAACCGATGGTGATGAAGGAAGAAATCCAAGCTGCATTGAAGAGATTGTCGAAAAACAAGGCTCCAGGAATGGACAGAATATCAACCGAGATGTTTCAATGAACAGATGCAGCTCTAGAGGTGCTCACTTGTCTATGTCAAGAAATTTGGAGGACAGCTTCTTGGCCAACTGAATGGAAGACATCCATATTTATGCCCAGTCCAAGGAAAGGTGACCCAACAGAATGTGGAAATTATCAAAGAATATCATTAATATCACACACAAATAAAATTTTGCTGAAAATCATTCAAAAGCAGTTGCAGCAGTACATCGGTACGGAACTGCTAGAAATTCAAGCCAGATTCAGAAGAGGATGTGGAACGAGGGATATCAATGCTAATGTCAGATGGATCTTGGCTGAAAGCAGAGAACATCTGAAAGATGTTTACCTGTGTTTTATTGACTATGCAAAGGCATTCAACTGTGTGGATCATAACAAATTATGAATAACATTTCGAAAAATGGGAATTCCAGAACACTTAATTGTGCTCATGAGGAACCTGTATAATTGATCAAGAGGCAGTCATTCAAACAGAACAAAGGGATACTGCATGGTTTGAATTCAGGAAAGGTGTTCATCAGGGCTGTATCCTTTCACCATACCTATTCAATCTGTATGCTGAGAAAATAATCTGAGAAGCTGGACTATATGAAGAAGAATGTGGCATCAGGATTGGAAGAAGACTCATTAACAACCTGTGTTATGCAGATGACACAACCTTTCTTGCTGAAAGTGAAGAGGACTTGAAACACTTACTGATGAAGATCAAAGACCATAGCCTTCAGTATGAATTACACCTCAACATAAAGAAAATAAAAACCCTCACAACTGGATCGATAAGCAACATCGTGATAAAAGGAGAAAAGATTGAAGTTGTCAAGGATTTCATTTTACTTGGATACACAATCAACACTCATGGAAGCAGCAGTCAAGAAATCAAATGATGAATTGCATTGGGTAGATCTGCTGCAAAGACTTCTTTAAAGTGTTGAAAAGCAAAGACATCACCTTGAAGACTGAGGTGCGCCTGAGCCAAGCCATGGTATTTTCAATCACCTCATACGCATGTGAAAGCTGGACAATGACTAAAGTAGACCAAAGAAGGAATTGACGCCTTTGAAATATGGTATTGGCAAAGAATATTGACTATATCACGGACTGCCAGAAGAACAAACAAATCTGTCTTGGAAGAGGTACAACCAGAATGCTCCCTAGAAGTGAGGATGGCGAGACTTTGTCTCACGTACTTTTGACATGTTATCAAGAGGGATCAGTCCCTGGAGAAGGACATCATGCTTGGTAAAGTAGAGGGTCAGCGAAAAAGAGGAAGACCCTCAACAAGACGGGTTGACACAGTGGCTGCAGCAATGGACTCAGGCATAGCAATGATTGTGAAGATGGCGCAGGACCAGGCAGTGTTTTGTTCTGATGTGGGTAGGGTCGCTACGAGTCTTTGCACACAATTATAACAGGTCTATATAACTGTAGGAGCCCTAGTGACTCAGGATCAGTGGAGACTATGCCACGCTGTCCTGGGCAGCTTTTGGGGTGTCAGTGCAGCACACAGCTTCCTTCTCCGGGGATTACCACCCTAACCCACAGTGCGAGCCCACCCCCTGGGTCTGTCTGTGTGACATCACTGCCTGTAGTAGCTTACAGGAGATGCTGGGAGAGTCTCAGAGTCTCTCTTCTGGGACTTGAACCTGGAACCCAGGGCCAGCCTGTAATTTGTCATCTCAAGGTCGATGGGGCGGGCATGTCCTGCGGGCAGCCGAGGTCCAGGCGCAGGCTGCAAAGAGAAGGGGGATGGAGCAGATGGGCACAGGCCAGCAGAGTGGGGAAAGAGTCCAAGGACACACCCCCAGCCAACTAATCCACTTACTCCTCCCTTTCTACCCCCCTCCCCACCCCTCCAGCCCCTACCTCCACTCTCCCACCCGTAGCCCTCTCACTGACTCCCCCAGCGCACAGCACACCACCCAGCCCCGGGTGGAGGAGATGACGGAGTGGGTTCTGGTGCCCACTCTGCCCTGCTCACTGTGGCTTCTCAGCTTCAGTCTTCCCATGTGGAACTGAGCTTGGGCCAGAGTCCGGCCTCCTCCTTCTGAACTTTCCCCATGATATGGATAGACATTAAACCCACTGGTGTCGAGTCAACTCCAACTCACAGCGACCCTAGAGGATACAGTACAACTGCCCCATAGGGCTTCCAAGGTTGGAAATCTCTGCGGAAGCAGACTGCCACATCTTTCTCCCGTGGAGCGGCTGGTGGATTCAAACCACCAACCTCTCAGTTACCGTCAAGCGTTTAACCTCTGCACCACCGGGGTTTCTTTTTGTCTAACATTAGGTACTCAAAATCTGAACATCATTCTCCACTTAAGACCCTCCAGCAACTCCCTATTACTTTTGAGATCAAGCCCTATCTCTTGCATGGACCGGAGGCCTGCCTGATGCTCCACTGCACCTCTTGGGCCTCATCTCCCTCCTGGCCCCCGCACTCAGCTCTCAGCCGTGTTGATCTGCAGCAGTTTCCCCAAGAACCTGTGTGCTCTCTGGCCTCTAGGCCAGGCTTCTCTTTACAGAGAATGCTATCTCCCCCAAACCTCCATCAACCACTAACTCTTCTCCAGGTGTCCCCTTGGTATCACTTCCCCAGGACACCTTTCCTGACACCTGGTCTGGGATGCCCCTCTCATGTGCCTGGCACCTGTACCTCTGTCTCCCTATCATCACACTGTTGGTAATGGCCCATTTACCTACACACTTCCTCTGCTTCAGAAGGTCCTGAGGTTAGGGCCACCGTTGCTCCCCCGCCAGCCCAGCTGACATTGTAAATGCCCAGTGAGTAGTTAAATAAACATCCTTGCCTGAGGATAGTGGGCTCCAGAAGAGCCCACCGCTCACCAACCTTGTCCACGGTGGTTTATGGGAAATCCAGCTTTCCAGAGGGAGAGGCAGAGGAAGAAGGCAGCCCCTAGATGGGTCAGGTGGAGGTGATTTATGAGTTTGTACCTGGTGAGCGAAAGGATACTTTCCTGGAGGAGAGGGTCCCATTTAAAGGACAGGTGAGGTTGGCAGGGAGGAAGCCCTGGGAGGTGTAGGGACGAAAGCGCAGAATCTGGGGGGAATAGAGGAGGCGAAAGAGGAAAAAGAGCCCTGGGTGTTGGGCAGGGCTGAGGGATAACCCCTTCCTGGACACTGGGGCTCATGTGCCTCCCTGCTGCGTATTCCTGGGGGCACCAGGCACCAGGTGCCAGGTGCTCGTGGGCTTGGCTGTGGCTCCACCGCATGACGGGCACATGTGCCCTGACCTGGAGGAAGACACCTTGTGCCCTGACCTGGAGGAAGACACCTTGCGGCCTGGCCTGGAGGAAGACACCTTGCGCCCTGACCTGGAGGAAGACACCTTGTGCCCTGACCTTGAGGAAGACACCTTGTGCCCTGACCTGGAGAAACACACCTTGCGGCCTGACCTGGAGGAAGACACCTTGCGGCCTGGCCTGGAGGAAGACACCTTGCGGCCTGGCCTGGAGGAAGACACCTTGCGGCCTGGCCTGGAGGAAGACACCTTGTGCCCTGACCTGGAGAAACACACCTTGCGGCCTGACCTGGAGGAAGACACCTTGCGGCCTGGCCTGGAGGAAGACACCTTGCGGCCTGGCCTGGAGGAAGACACCTTGCGGCCTGACCTGGAGGAAGAAGCTGTTGGGCAAAGTTACATCAATCGAGTACAATTCTCTCGGCGATCACTGCCTGATCGGCTCTGTACAGCCCCTTTCCAAGCTCAGCCCCTGATGGGGTGGCACACATCTGGTTCCCTCTGACACAAGAGGGAGGGGGGCAGGCACAGTGTCCAGTGCCCGGCGGGGTGGCCCAGGGCCATTGGCTTCCCCCCGGCTCCAGGCAGTCTCCTCTGCCTCTTGCCTCCCTTGGTCTTGGCTTCCAGCGCCCCGAAACCTCCGTGGCATTGCTCCTCCATCACTGCAGAGCAAGGATGTGACTTCTCCCAGCATGGAAACCCTAATTTCTCTGGTGTCCTGGGAGTGCTCCCAACCAGCTGTGCTGAATGAGAAGCTGGGCTTCCGGTCCACTGAGTCCCCAGGAAGCCTATGATGTGAGACTTCTTTGTGATTTGTGATCTATGTTCAGAGCTGCCCAAGAAAGAAGTTATCAGACTTGTTGTTAGCTGCCATCAAGTTGGCCCCCGACTCACAGGGACCCCATCACAACAGAATGAAATGCTGCCTAGTCCTGCACCATCCCCACGATCAGTTGCTAATCAGACCATTGTGGTCCATGGGGTTTTCACTGGCTGATTTTCTGAAGTAGATCATCAGGCCTTTCTTCCTAGTCTGTCTCAGTCTGGAAGCTCTGCTGAAACCTGTTCAGCATCCTAGCAACATGCAAGCCTCAACTGTCAAACAGGTGGTGGCTGCGCATGAGGTGCATTGGCTGAGAATCAAACTCGGATCTCCCTCATGGAAGGAGAGAATTCTACCCCCGAACCACCACTGCCCCCAAATGTCAGTTAAACAGTGAACTGACTAAAATTGGATCTAAGGGAACTCAGAGAAAGCCTGCATTCACCTGTCTTCCCTAGCCATGTCAGAAATACTTTTACCCCTAAGAAGCTTGTACTGTGGTTGGGGGAAGAAAATGAATGTGCATTACAAAAAAACAAGTGCAGAGAAAAATTAAATATTAAATGGTGTGGTGCTTAGTGATTCAACAGGACCCTAGTATGGCTCAGAGAGCTGGTTCCAGGTCAGAGAATTCACGGGGAAGCCGGGAGACCAGAGGCTGTGGGGGAATTCGGATCAGCAGAGAAAAGATCGGAGAGACTTCCAGAGATGGGAAACCGCACGCGCGAAGGCAAGGAAGGAGGAGCTGCCTGTGGACAGGAGGGCGGACTGACCGGAGGTTACGAGAAACACGCAAGAAGATGAGACGAGATTGGAGAGAGAGGGTGTGTGTGTCAGGAGGTGCGTGTGGGGTGGGGGGGCAACTACGAGGTCTCTTCACACCCCGCCCCAGGAATTTGGAGTGGTGGGAATGGCGGAAGGATGTGACTTTGTTTTTGTCATGGTGAGGAAGGGGGAGCAGTGGAGGGGCGGGGGAGCCCAGGAAATTTTCAGCAAGTGCCACGTGCTGCTATCACAGAAGGGCCCTGGTGGCGAAGTGGTTAAAGCACTCAGCTGCTAACCAAAAGGTCAGCAGCTCGAAACCACCAGCGACTCCGAGGGAGACAGATGTGGCAGTCTGCCTCCGTAGAGATTTACAGCCTTGGAAACCCTATGGGGTTGCTGTGAGTTGGAATCAACTTGACGGCAGTGGGCTATAACAGAAATACCACAAGCAGATGGCTTCAACAAACAGAAATTTATTCTCTCACTGTCTAGGAGGCTAGAAGTCCAAACTTAGGATGCCAGCTCCAGGGGAAGGCTTTCTGTCTGTCGGCTCTGGGGAAAGGTCCTTGTCATCAATCTTCCCCCGGTCTTGGAGCTTCTCACTGCAGCGACCCTGGGTCTAAAGGATGTACTCCATTCCTTGTTCTTCATTCTTGGTGGTATAAGGTCCCCCTGACTCTCTGCTTGCTTCTCTCTTTTATAACTCAAAAGAGATTGACTCAAGATACAACCTAATATTGTAGATTGAGTCCTGCCTCATTGACATAACTGCCTCATTAACATCATCGAGGTAGGATTTACAACATGCAGGAAAATCACATCAGATGACAAAATGATGGGCAATCACACAGTACTGAAATCACGGCCTAGCCAAGTTGACAGACATTTTGGGGGACACAGTTCAATCCATAACAGAGACTGAGTTTTCTTGTGGGTTAGCTGACTTGGGAGCCAGGGGAGCCCCACTTCCCCTCAGGCTCCTGCCTCCCACTACAGCAACGAGGTTGCCAATTGAGCAGAGACAAGGCCACCACTCCTGTATGGCCAATCCCCATCACAGGCCCTGGGAAGCCATGGAAATTTCTGCACAGGGAATGGCAGGATTCAACATCTTGACAAACATTCTGAGGTGCCTAGTAGGTGCAAAGCACCATGGGGAACACAGAAATAAAGTTAAGCAGGGCTCTAGCCCACCAGGGACTCTCAATCTAGGGGAAGAAACTAGACCTGGGTTGGTAACATTGATGAAAGGCCAAATAGGGTACACGTTAACAGGGAGCAGACTCTAGGGGTAGGGATGGAGGTGATGAGAGGCTGGATGGATGGGGGATAGAGGTATGAAGGATGGGGGGATGGAGGGATGGAGGGATGGGGGATAGAGGTATGAAGGATGGGGGATGGAGGGATGGGAGATGGGAGATGGAGGGGTGGAGGGATGGAGGGGTGGGGGATGGAGGGGTGGGGGATGGAGGGGTAGGGGATGAAGGTATGGGGGATGGAGGATGGAGGGATGAAGGGTAAGGGATGGAGGGTTGGAGGGATGGAGGGTTGGAGGAAATTAAGCCTGACTGAGAGGACTGGGGAAGGATCATTTGAGGATGCCACGGGGTTTGCATCATCTCAGCGAATGAGTAAGAGGCTGTCAGGCATTGAAGATGGGTTGGTGGATCTACTAGGAAGAAGGTTGTGGTGAGGAGCAAAGTAAGCACAGCACAGAGATGGCAGAGCCCATGGTCTGCCCACAGAAGGGTCAGCAGACCTGCGTGAGGAGAGCACGGGGGGGTTGGGGGGGGTGTCCTGGCCTATTAGGGGCTGGGGACAGAGGTGGGGGAGGCCGTGGCAGATGCTGAAGGCCAGGTATGGAAGGTCTGGAGAAAGGGCGGGCCCAGGATTCACACAGCACCCACTGAGCACCTGCCTGAAGGATGAGACAGGCCCAGCCCTAGCAGTTCTCAGGCTAGTCGGGGAGGCGGGAAAACAAACACTATTCATGGTGGAGAGCATTGTGTGGGAGCACAGAGGAGTGATGGCCTCTGCCTGGGACCTGCAGAAGGTGGGGCTGGAAGACTGTGAGCAGCACGTGGGGCTTCGGGAGAAGTGGGAGGTCCCTGGGTTGAGGGAAAGGTGAGGTTTCAGGCAGCAGAATCAGCATGAGAAAGGGGGCAATGTTAGAAAGGGACTAGGCACAGTCAGGGAACAGCACTTCGATGTGTCTGGATCTGTGGAGCCTGTGAGAGAGAGAGATAAATCAGGTGGGAGGCCTTCACTCCTTCACTGCCCTGACAAGGGGTTCAGACGCCATCTTCTGTGGTGAGGAGCACCAGGGGTCCTGAGCAGGAGCACCGTGACCAAAGCCATGTGTAAGAAACTAGTTCTGACCACTTTGAGGAGGATGGTGGGAGGGGTCAGACCAGGAGGCAGAGACCAGTAGGGAGCTGGTCGTAATGGCCCTCACCAGTAGACAGGGAAGGCAGGAGGACCTGTGAAAACATTCTGGGCCACATCCACAGGCCTTCGCCACCAGTGGGATGTGGGGAGTGAAGATGAAGGAGGAATCACAGGAGGCAACAGGATTTCCTGGTTATTGACTGGGTTAGCCAGTCACCAAGAGAGGAAATATAAGTAGATAAGCAGACTTGTGGGGCAGGATGTGAGTTGTGTTTCAGACATTTTGAGTTTGAAATGCCATCTGGGTGGTGATGCCCTACAAGCAGTAGAAAATACTGGAATTTAGGACAGAGGTCAGGATCTTGAGGAACACCAGTACTTGAGGAGATTTTAAAGCCTGGGAAGAAAGCACCGATAGAACGGCGAGACTTCCAGGAGGAGCTACGGGGTCTCGTGAGAAGACAGCCTAGGGCGGGGCCATGGGGAAGGAGAGGGAGGCCCCACGTGACAGGCTCATATGGAGGGAGGTTCAGCAGGAGTTGGCAACAATCTGGATGCAGAGAATTTAAACCTGGAATGTTGACTTTTACAGAAGGGAACACATTTGGTTGGGGTGGGGGGTGCAGGATGCGATGATTTTGGATTTGAACCTATTTAACCTTAGGAGGAGTACCTGGGTGGTGCAAACAGTTCAGTGTTGGGCGGCTAACCAAAAGGCTGGAGATTCAAGTCCACCCAGAGGATCCTTGGAAGAAAGGCCTGGAGATCTAGTTCCAAAAAATCAGCCATTGAAAACCCTAGGGAGCATGGTTCTACTCCAACACACGTGGGGTGACCATGAGTCGACGTCAACTCAATGGCAACTGGTTTAGTTTTTGGTTTTAATCTTAGGGGATGGTGGGATGTTGACATCAAGGTGTCAGAGCTGCACACCTTCCACAGAGGGTGTCCGATAACACACTGAAGGGCTAGAGAGCTGAAGAGCATCAGGCAGAGAGGGCAGCATGTAAGAGAGTCCAGTCCCCTGGCCCCAGCTGTCCCCAATGACCCCTCGTGTGTTAGTGAAGAGGGCGCCATTCTTGGGGCTTGCTGGGGGAGTGGAGAGCTCTGGTTCATTCTACAATACCTATCCCCTCCCAGACCCCCTCCCAGAGCCCCATCCCCACCACTTCCTGGGGGTTCCTGATGTTCATAGACTAACAGGACTTGTCCTACGTTGGGGTCCTGCACCCAGCAGACCGGGAGCTTGCTGAGCATGGGAAGGAGTGGCTCCTTTCTTTGGATTCCCCACAGTGTTCAGAACAGGGCCCACACGTGTAGGGGCGGCACACCCCACAGACAGCGTGCTCCCTTGCAAGAGATCTCATTTCTTCCCAGCAGGAATTTGGGCCAGATCCCACTGGCGCAGGCTGTGATCACCACAGACTTCCTAGTTGAGACCAGGTTTGTCAACCCAGGTGGCAGTGGGCTCCTCCTGGCTATTTACCTAGTGTGCTTAAATAGGTAAGATGCCTGGGATTCTGGATGAAGGGGCAGCAAAGGATTGTTTTTATCTGGACCTGCTCAGCCCACCTGTCCCAGCGGCACCACGTTATCAAATGTTTTCTAGTTCCCATGGAGACAATCAAGAGCCAAGGTTTGTTATTGTTCCAGAGAGAAAAGGAAAGGGCCTCAGTATGAGGACTGACGTCCGTCCATCCAGGCAGTGAGTCACCCTCCGTGGTGCCGCATCCACGTGGTCAGCTTCCTGTGGTCTGAGGCTCCCACTGGCCTCCCCTCTTTGGCAGGAGGCTGGCCCCTGTCTGCATCTGTCAGCAAGCGTGCATAACAGGGCACGCTAGAGTGCCAAGTCCTGCCCTGGACACCACAGGCCGGCTAGCTGGTCGGGGAGGAACACTGTCAGGGAGGCACAGTCCTGCCTTCAGGGAGTGAGGGTTCATTGGGGGCACAGTTCTTGTTCTTTCAGAGTGCACAGGTATATGCACAGTTTCTAGGGCCACCAAGTCACTTGGCCTCTCTGGGCCTCAGTCTCCTCAGGCATACAATGGGCATAACAGTACTATCTTATCTAACCTGTCTTGGAAGAAGTGCAGTCAGAATGCTTCTCAGAGGCCAGGATGGTGAGATTTTGTCTTGCTTACTTTGGACCTGTTATCAGGAAGGGCCAATTCCTGGAGAAGGACATCATGCTTGGTAAAGTAGATGGTCAGAGACAGAGAGGAAGACCCTCAATAAGATGGATTGACATCGTGGCTGCAACAATGGGCTCAAACATAGCAATGATTGTGACAATGATGTAGGACTGGGCAACTTTTCATCCTATTATACATGGGATCGCTACGAGTTGGAACTGTCTCAATGGCACCTAACAACATCAGGTTACTAAGGAAAATAAATGAGATACTGCAAATAAGGTGCTTAGCATTATACGAATCACTCAATTAATATTCACTTATGATTATTGATGATTGGCTGGTCACTGGCCACACATCTCTGGGCCATCTGGATGATGAAGCAGAAGGAGTTCATGTTACTCCCCAAGCAGAAGTACCAACCCCCTAGGGGGATGTCATGGAGCCATGATGAACACACACATCCATCTACCTAGGGGGCAGCCTTGGGGCCATGATGAACACACCTGCATCCACCTAGGGGGCAGCCTTGGGACCATGATGAATACACCCCCATCCACCTAGGGGGCAGCCATGGGACCATGATGAATACACCCCCATCCACGTAGGGGGCAGCCATGGGGCCGTGATGAACACACCCCCATCCACCACCGAGAACTTGAAAGAAGAAGCCCCATTGCTCAGACATAGAAAGGAACAGAGTAAGAGATCCATAGGTTGGCCAGAGGAGATGAGACAGCAAGGTGGCAGGCACTTCAAGAGCACCCTGGAGAGACAGTACCCAGGCCACCCAGGTGTGCACAGGTACCTCCAGGCTTCTAGTAATTCCCTTGTTGGGACGCTGTGCTGGCCAGGTACCTTCTGACGACAACTGGCTTTCTGAATAGAACTCCCTAGCAGGAGAGAAGGTTCGAATGGGGAACATAACTCTGGCCCACTAGATGGTTGCATCTTCACCGCCCAGCCTTCCCCAAGCGGAGCCCCATACATCACCCCCTCTGTAGTCACCTGACCGCACCCATGACCATTGTCCATGCTAACCCCTGCTAGACCCGATAGCCAGACGAGCTAAGAGCTGCCCCACTGGGCTGCCCCTGAAGCAATGATTTTCAAACTGAGGATGGAGACCTGTAAGTGGGCATGGAATCGGTTTAGTGGATGCGATGAACAGTTTTAAAAATTTAGACAGAATAAAATATGTTAAACTACCTCATGGGCAGTAAAGGTGAGTGTTTTCTCACGAATCTTGTGTGTGTGTGCACCCATACACATACACACACACACACACAACCTAGATATACATAGGAATCAGGGTCCCAGCAATAGAAAGATGTCATATTCTAACTGGGAGGTTTGAGGAGCACTTAATAGAATATTTACAAAGATGTGGGCCAGCTGGAGGGAACAGAGATGGTGCAGGGCCCGGAGCTAGGAACAGCGGCGCTTAGTTACCACCCTCAGACTTGAAGGAGGGAATCATTTTCATGAGAAAGATGTGGAGACAGGAGCTGTGATGGTCAGCTGAGGGACAGGACCAGCCAGTCTCCGTGGCAAACCCTGACAGGGATTCGACACTTAAGTTCACTCCCCCCCCCCACCCCCAGATCTCCTGCCAGGACACCCACTGGCTGAACCCAAGGGGAGCCTGAGGGTGAGGAGCCATGAGCGAAGCCAACAGGGGAAGAGGCACTTGGATACATCCAAGGCAGAATGCCAGCCCTGGATACAATGTGAAACAGCCTGTGTTACTGTGGGTCTCAGTCAGTAAAGGTTAACAAACAGCACCCTGGAGACCTGCGTCTGACACCAAGTGCCTGCTGTGAAGAAGTCAAGCGTTTCTAAGAGCCCACAGGTCAGGGTCAGCCGTGTGTACCGATGGCTTTGGCGTGGCAATGCTAATGCCACAATGATACTGCCATCCTGGCGCTCTCATCGGCAGCTGGAGCTCGCCACAACATCCAGCCACGCTCTTCACAAGAGGCCAGGGAACCATCTTCAGTCACCCAGATGCCCGGCAGGGGGCCAAGCACAACCCACAGTTCCCACAAGGCTGTGGGACGAGGGTCAGAGGCGCGATGGGTGGAAAACAAGACGTGGAGCGGGAATCGGTGGGAGAGAGGAACAAAGAAGGCCTGTGGTCAGTGGCACCCACATCAGGCAGCTGCCTCAGCTCCTCTGGGACAAAGGGCAGAGTTCTATTTCTAGCTCCCGTAGGAGCGGGAGTAAACCATCATCTTGATTTCCACACGCTGGAGGTTGGCTCACCAGCCCTTGGGCTAAGGGTTGTTGTTCTGGACTCCCATAATGCTGTTCCTAAGCTGCATTTCCATGGCCCACACTGCCGCTGAGTCAAGCAAGGCTTGGTCACATGCTAAAGTCTCACATCCTCTTAACCAAGTGTGATCTGGCTTGAAGGCTGAGTCTCCTGACCACGGGGGCTGGGTGCCAGCGTGCATAGTCAGAGAACCTCAGACCACCAACCACAGCCCGTCCCCTACCCTTCTTCAGGTGGCGGTGGGCCATGGCACTCACTGACAGCCAGGCCCACTTCCAGAAGAGAGATGTTCCTGGAAAGGAAATAATTTCTTCCAGTGATTGAAAAAAAGACATAAACAGTGTTCACGACTGCAGACAGATTTCATTTTGTTCTTGCTGTTTTTTGGGCAACAGAAAGCAGCTCTGCCCTTCCGAGGCTTCATTCCCTCCTGGGTTACTCACCCGCACTTAGGGCGGCGTTGTTTACTTGCGAGTTAATAAGATGGAGAGCATTCTGCCCTTTGAATGTTCCTCCTCCTTCAGGATCTCCTGATTTCTGTCAGCCCCATTCTCATCACTGAGCTGGGATGGAGCTCTGAGGGCGCCGTGGAAGGTAGCTCCTAGACCAGCCCTTCTCTGTCCAAACCAGCAGGACCTGGGGCTGAACCCTGGCACTGGATCCCAAAGACGGTTTGAGGAAATGGACCGTCAATGTCATATTTTTGAAGTCAGCCAAATAGAAAGTCGTTGATTTACTACTTAATCAATCTGAAATGAGTAAAAATTAAACTAGAAGGTAAAGAAAAGAGAAAGCCCAAGAGGGCTGGTCTCTTCCAATGATCGTACTTACTGACTCGGGCCAGTGAGTGTCCAATGACCTGTTAAAACCAAAGCGCCTCTGACAATGCCTGGATAGCATCACTTTACTGCTTTGCTTCACTTTTTGCTGCTCTATCAAGAGCCAAAACCAGTTGACTTCAAGTCAACTCTGACTCATGATGACGCCATATGTGTCAGAGTAGAGCTGTGTTTCATAGGGTTTTCAGTGGATGATTTCTTTTGGAAGTAGATCACCAGGCCTTTCTTCCAAGGTGCCTCTGGGCGAATTTGAACCTCCAACCCTACAGTTAGCAGCTAAGCACCTTAACCATTTGCACCCCGGGGGCAAGAGCCACATGGCGTTCACTCCCTCTCTGGGTAGCTCACACCTCCGACCACACATAAGCGTTGTTGACTCTCTCTCTCCCTCAAACACTGAGAAAACCCTCTTAGAGGAAGCAGCTGTGCCATATTCACCTCATTCCATCCCTACGGATGTCTAGGCTATGATAGCAGCTCAATAAAATATGTATGCACTGGAAGAGTGAATTAAACATTCATTATGACTAAGTTTTTGAATATGAAAAAAAAACAATAGCTAGCCACGACTTTCAAAACTTGTATTTTTGTGTATTTTTTATTATGGTAAAATATGTATAACAGAAAATGTGCTGTTTTAACCATTTTTAAAGTGGACGATTCAGTGGCATTAATGATATTCACAATATTGTGCAACTATCATCACTATGTGTTTCAAAAAAGTTTTCATCATCCCAAACTGAAACTCTGTACCCATTAAGTAAGAAATACTCATTTTCCCCTGCACCAGTCCCTGGCAACCTCCAACCTACTTTCTGTCTCTGTGAATTTGCCTGTTCTAGAGATTTCATGGAAGTGGAATCATGCAATCTCTGTCCTTTGGTGTCTGGCTTATTTCATCCAGCGTAATGTTTTCAAGGTTCATTCATGTTGTGGCATGCTTCAGAACTTCGTTTCTGGCTTCCCTTTATGGCTAAATAATATTCCATTGTATGAATACACCACATTTTGTTTATCCATTCATCTGTTGATGGACACTTGGGTTGTTTCTACCTTTTGGCTATTGTGAATAATGCTGCTGTGAACGTTGGTGCACACGTATCTGTATGAGTCTCTGCTTTCAAGTCTTTGGGGTATATAGGCAGGAATGGAATTTCTGGATCATATGGTAATTCTATATTTAACTTTTTGAAGAACTGCCATAATGTTTTCCACAGGAACTGCACCATTCTACATTCCCACCAGCAATGCACAAGGCTTCCAATTTCTCCACATCATTGCCAGCACTTGTTGTTTTCCTTTTAAAAAAAAAAAAATTATTATATCCACCCTAGTGGGTGTAAAGTGGTATCTCACAATGATTTTGACTTGTATTTCCCTAATGACTAATGAGGTTGAGCATCTTTTAATGGAATTATTGGCCATTTGTATATCTTCTTTGAAGAAATGTCTGTTCAAGTCCTTTGCCCTTCTAAAATTAGGTTGTTTTTCTTTTTGTTGTTGAGTTGTAAGAGTTCTTTATATGTTCTGGAATTTAAACCCTTATCAGATACATGATTTGCAAATATTTTTCACATTCTAGAAGTTGTATTTTCACTTTGCTAATAAAGTTCTTTGGTGTAGAAAAGTTTTTAATTTTTATGAAGTTCGATTTATTTATGTATTCTTTTCATGCTCATGCTTTTTGGGTCATATCTAAGAATCTGGTCCAAAATCCCAAGTTATGAAGATTTACCCCTTTGTTTCCTTGTAAGAGTTTTATGGTTTTAGTTTTTATATTTAGATCATTGATTGATCTGGAATCAGTTATCATATATGATGTGAGGTATGAGCCCAACTTCATTCTTCTGCATGTGGAAGTCCAGATTTCACAGCAGGATTTACTGACTGGACTGTTCTTTCCCTATTGAATAGTCTTAGCACCCTCGTCGAAAATCAACTGGCCATATATGTGAAGCATATTTCTGGAATCACTGTTCTATTCTACTGGTCTATATGTCTATCCTTATGCCAATACCATACCATTTTGATTACTGTAGCTTTGTAGTAAAATTTGAAATTGAGAAATGTGAGTTTTCCTTTGTCCTTCTTTTTCAAATATTGCATTTGGCTATTGCAATTCCATCTGAATTTAAGGATCATTTTTTTCTATTTTTGCAAAAAAAATAGCCATTGGAATTTTGATAGGGATTGCTTTGACTCTATTGATCATTTTAGGTAGTATTGCTATCCTGATAATATTAAGTTTTCCAATCCTTGAACATGGATGTTTGTCCTTTTTTTTTAGCCTTCTTTATTTCAGCAATTTTTTTTGTTTTGTTTTTTAGTGTATAAGACTTTCACCTCTTTGGTTAAAGTCATTCTTGGCTATCTTTATTCTTTTGGATGCTATTGTAAATGGAATTGTTTTCTTAATTTCCTTTTCAGATTGTTCATTGCTGATGTGTAGAAACACAACCGATTTTTGTATGTTGATCTTATACCCTGTAATTTTGAGAAATTCATTCATTAGCTTTAGTATTGATTTGAGTTCTTCTTTCTTTTTTAATTTAGCCATTTACAGTTATAAATTTTCCTCTGAGCACTTCCTTCACTAAATCTCCTAAGTTTTGGTATGTTATGTTTTCATTTTTATTCATCTCTTAGTATTTTCTAATTTCTCTTGTGATTTCATCTTTGACCTATTGGTTAAGAATGTCTAGTTTAATTCCCACATATTTGTGAATTTTTCAGTTTTCCTTCTGATATTGATTTCTAGTTTCATTCCATTTTGGTCTGCTGAGAAGATTTCATCTTTTTATTTTTTGAGACTTGCTTTGTGGCCTAACATAGGGTCTATCCTCGAAAATGTACCATGTGCACTTGAGAAGAATGTATCCTTCTGTTCATGGGTAGAGTATTCTGCGTTTGTCTGTCAGGTCTAGTAAGTTTATGTTGTTTCTGTTGTTGTTAGGTGCTGTCAAGTTGGTTCTGACTCACAGCGACCCTGTGTACAACAGAACGAAACACTGCCCAGTCCTGCTTCATCCTCACAATCATTGCTATGCTTGAGCCCATTGTTGCAGCCACTGTGTTCATCCTTCTTGTTGAGGGTCTTCCTCTCTTTTGATGACCCTCTACTTTACCAAACATGATGTTCTTCTCCAGGGACTGCTCCCTGCTGATAACATGTCCAAAGTATGTGAGACGAACTCTTGCCATCCTTGCTTCTAGGGAGCACTCTGGCTGTACTTCTTCCAAGACAGATTTGTTCATTCTTCCAGCAGTCCATGGTATATTCAATGTTCTTCTCCAACACCATAATTCAAAGGCATCAATTCTTCTTCAGTCTTCCTTATTCATTGTTCAACTTTCATATACATATGAGGAGATTGAAAATACCATGGCTTGGGTTAGATACATTTTAGTCCTCAAAGTGACATCTTTGCTTTTTAACACTTTAAAGAGGTCTTTTGCAACAGATTTGCCCAACGCAATGTGTCATTTGATTTCTCAAGTGCTGCTTCCACAGGCGTTGATTGTGGATCCAAGTAAAATGAAATCCTTTACAACTTCAATCTCTTCTCTGTTTATCACGATGTTGCTTATTGGAATGTGAAAGTTGGAAACAAAGAAAGATCGGTAGTTGGAAAATATGGCCTTGGCAATAAAAACGACTCCAGAGATCCCATGATAGTATTTTACAAGACTAACAACTTATTCATGGCAAATACCATTTTTCAACAATATAAACAGTGACTATACATGTGGACCTTCTTGGATGGAATACACAGGAATCATATCAACTACAGTTGTGGAAAGAAACAATGGAGAAGCTCAATATCATCAGTCAGAACAAGGCCAGGGGCCAACTGTGAAACAGACCATCAATTGCTCACATGCAAGTTCAAGTTGAAGCTGAGGAAAATTAAAACAAGTCCACGAGAACCAAAATACAACCTTGAGTATATCCCTCCTGAATTTAGAGACCATCTCAAGAATAGATTTGACACATTGAACACTAATGACCAAAGACCAGAAAAGCTGTGGAGTGGCATCAAG
The DNA here is from genome assembly GCA_030035585.1 of Dugong dugon. Classification (NCBI taxonomy): domain Eukaryota; kingdom Metazoa; phylum Chordata; class Mammalia; order Sirenia; family Dugongidae; genus Dugong; species Dugong dugon. Next base: position 1,049,764 of record CM057469.1, on the reverse strand, counting down.
AATATCATACATGAAGAAAGCAAAAGGTCATTAAAAAGACTGGAAAGAAAAAAAAAAAAAGGCAAAATTGGATGTCAGAAGAGACTCTGAAACTTACTTTTGAACATAGAGTAGTTAAAGCTATTGGCAGAAATGATGAAGTAAAAGAGCTGAACAGATTTCAAAGGGTGGCTAGAGAAGACAAAGTAAGGTATTATAATGAAATGTTCAAAGACCTGGAGTTAGAAAACACGCTTGGCATTTCTCAAGCTGAAAGAATTAAAGAAAAAATTCAAACCTCAAGTTGCAGTATTTAAGTTGGTTTATAGTGTTGTTCAAGTCTTCTATTTCCCTATAAAGTCTTCTGTATAGATGTTTTCATCACCTCAGTAGACAATATGTGTTCGTTTTTGCCTGCCCACATTGAGCCTCCTTCCTATTTGGAAGAGGCCACCGGTGTGTGGTATTGGTGGGAGGCAAACAGTCATCTAGGGCCAATGTGTGACCCATGCTCAATCCATCGAGTGTCCATGCTTGGGGCCTTGACCCTCAAGGGAGACATGGGCAGTTATAGATGGCATTCAACCATGGCAGTGGAGTCAAGAGTGCAGCAATCAGTGATCAGTGGTCAGTGACAACTGGTAGCAGCATCAACACTGGCTTCCTAACCAGACTGTGTGGCTGTGACTATGTCTTTAGCTGCCTGGCCTCCCTTTGGTCTTCTCTCACCCATTTTCCTGAGTTTAGTTGGCCAGGCCCCTAGTTAATTCTGTGAACTACCCATATTCTTTTCCATACGTTTACTCTTAATTTGAGTTAACCAAAGTTAGTTTCTGATATTTGCAGCAAAAGTACTAACAGATAAAGTCCATAGGTTATCAAGCCTCACTCCTTGCATTCACCATCCCCGTTCATGGTGCCAGTCTTAGCTGAGGAGACCCAAGTCAGAGATGTGATGACTCTGTCTAGGGTATCACTAGATCTTCTTCCGGAGATATCTGGTCCCATGTTTCCCAAACCTGCAACACTTTTTGAAAAATATAGATACTAGATGCCAGTTCTCCTCCCAAGTACATGGTATGAGATTGCACTTCCCCACCATGGTAGATACAGTCACCAAAGAAATGTGAGCAGAAGTGATGAGTGTCATTTTGGGTGGAAGCATTAAAAGCCAATTTATATTACCTCCATGCCATGAGACCAGAAGAAATAGACGGTCCCAGCTACCATCATTGAACATTTTGATCAAGGACTCAAGAGATGGATCTTGATCAAAAGAAGAAAATTATGGAATGGAAATTCAAATTCTCAGTGGAAACCACACTTACTGGATACATTGAAACTGGAGAAACCCCCGAATCTAATGCCTGGAAACAATTTTTAATGAACTGTGCATGTAAAATTCGTTGAATGGGTATATATTTTGTTGTATATATTTTCACCAAAAAAGAAAAAAGCCAGTTCACAATTCACCACACTCTTCTTTCCTTCGCCATGGAGCCCAACAACACACCAGATGGTGGCTGCTCTCTCAGCCTAGGTCCTGGAGTGAGGACAATTCAGAAAAGAGTCTGAATCCAACCCAAGACAATCATTTAGAGGGAGCAAGAAAAATCTTTTGTCATCATGGTTTATAAAGAAAATGTTCTACATTCTACCTTGGTGAGTAGCACCTGGGGCCTTAAAAGCTTGTGAGTGGCCATCTAAGATACTTCACCGGTCTCACCCCGTCGGGAGCAAGGGAGAATGAAAAAAGCTAAAGACACAAGGAAAAAATTAGTCCAAAGGACTAACAGACCACTACTACCACAGTTTCCACCAGACTGAGTCCAGTACAACCAGATAGCGCTCGGCTACCGACTGCTCTGACAGGGACCACAATAGAGGGTCCCAGACAGAGTTGGAGAAAAATGTATAATAAAATTCTAACTCATTAAAAAAAAAAACAAAACAAGACTTACTGGCCTGACAGAGGCTGGAGAAACCCCAAAAGAATGGCCCCAGGATGCCCTTTTAGCTCAGTAATGAAGTCACTCCTGAGATTCACCCTTCATCCAAAGATTAGACAGGGCCATAAAACAAAACGAGACTAAAGGGACACACCAGCCCAGGGGCAAGGACTAGAAGGCAGGAAGGAACAGGAAAGCTGGTAATAGGGAACTCAAGATTCAGAGGGGAGAGTGTTGACATGTCTTGGGGTTGGTAACCAATGTCACAAAACAATATGTGTACCATTTAATGAGAAGCTAGTTTGTTCTGTAAAGTACAATAATTAAAAAAGAAAAATCTTTTGTAATATCAAGCCATTGAGATTGGGGGTTGTTTGTTACAGTAGCATGATCTACCTGGTCCTGACTCACAGACCTCCTTAGTCTGAATCACCATGAAGCCTAAACTGAGGTATTTTTCTAAGTCTCATTCCAGCATCCGTGATTTAAATGATCAGCCAGATTTGGGAAACCCCACTGTGTTCCACGCTGACCCTAAGGGCCAGTTCTGAACACTCTCAAAGTGGAGGGTGAATGGTTGCTCCCAAAAGACGTGTCCATGTGTTAATCCCAGAACCTATGAATGCTACATTATGTAGAAAAAGGGTCTTTGCAGACTTGATTAAGTTAAGGATCTTGAGATGAGGAGATCATCCTGGATTATCTGAGTAGACCCTAAGTCCGCTGACTAGTGTCCTTCTAAGCGTGAATCAGAGGGAGCTTTGGCACAGATACAGAGCAGAAAGTAACATGAACAGGAGGCAGAGATTGGAGTGATGCAGCCAGAAATCAAGAGATGCTGGGAGCCCCCAGAGGCTGGAGAGATAAGGGAGGGTTCTCCCCTAAAGCCCCTGGAAGGCAGCCCTGTCAACACCTGCTTTCAGACTTCTGGCCTCCAGAACTGTGAGAGATGTTGTTTTCAGTAACCACGTCTGTGGTAATCTGCTGTGGAAGCGACAGGACACTGATACAGAGACTCGGTGGAAGGTTCTCCGGCCAGTGTCTCATGAAGAGAACAGGAGCGTCAGAGAGATGGGGATGGGCAGCAAGGGGCAAGGAGTGAGGCAGCCAGGGCTGACCACTTGAGAAACCCTCTCTGGGACAGGGGCGTTGGAGCAGGAGTCTGGGGCTCAGTAGACAAGCAAGGGCAGGGTGTTTCAGAGAGAGACTGAGAAGTGTGGAGACCAGCATAGGGGCCGGCAGGTGTCCTAGACTCAAAAGAGCAGCAGAATCCGTGCTGGGGTTGCGGGGAAGGCGTTGAATGAGATGGGAGGCCTGGCAGGCATGGCCTGAAACCCACGTTAATGTTTATAAAGCTTGAATGGCAATTTGAAAAAAATGCTTATGATGTAAAATAGGCCAAAACTGCAAAATTCCAAATTGTATCTATGTCCTATCTATTATCTGCCTACCTACCTACCTATCTACCTACCTACCTATCTACCTACCTACCTATCTACCTACCTACCTATCTCCTATCTATCTATTTATCTACCTACCTATCTACCTACCTACCTACCTACCTACCAACCTACCTACCTACCTATCTATCTACCTACCTACCTATCTACCTCCTATCTATCTACCTACCTACCTATCTACCTACCTACCTATCTATCTATTTATCTACCTACCTACCTATCTATCTATTTATCTACCTACCTACCTATTTACCTACCTACCTACCTATCTATTTATCTACCTACCTACCTATCTATCTACCTACCTACCTCCTATCTATCTATCTACCTACCTACCTACCTATCTACCTACTTATCTACCTACCTACCTATCTACCTACCTACCTATCTACCTACCTACCAACCTACCTACCTACCTATTTACCTACCTACCTACCTACCTACCTACCTACCTACCTACCTACCTATCTACCTACCTACCAACCTACCTACCTACCTACCTACCTACCTACCAACCTACCTACCTACCTACCTATCTACCTACCTACCTATCTACCTACCTACCTACCTATCTACCTACCTCCCATCTATATACAGAGAGAGAAAGAAGGAGGAGGAAGAGCAGAATACATGAGAAGTTTTTTTGGTCATTATTGAAGTTGCAACAATATTCAATAAACGCAAGAACACAAGCTGAGAACTTTGGAGTTTATGTAGAAATAATAGGAGACACTGAACGTTCTTGAGGACCGGCGGGGGGGCGCGGTGCGGTGGGAAGAGGCAGGGTGACGCACGCGCTGATTAAGGAAGATAGCTCGGGCGGCCCTGTGCAGAAAGCAGAAGCCTTGCCGGAGGCCAGGAGATCCGCAAAGGGGCTGTGCAGCATCCCAGGAGTGAGGTGAGAGAGGCGCAAACCCTGTGGGCGCAGAGCAGGAGCTGTAGGTCTGCAGCCTGGGGACGCCCCAGAAGCTCCATGAACAGCTCGTCTACTCTCCACTGCCCTCTGGTGGCCGGAGCGGGGAAGCCAGTCAAGCCTGGGCCCTCCCTCCTTAGCGCCCTGGTGTCCGAGCACGGTGAGAACACGCAGAAGGAGCTCCAGGCACTAGCGTCAGGGAAAGCTTCCCCGAGGATGCAGTGCTTCCACGGGGCATTGTAATTGTTTGTCACAAGGCCAGGCTTGCTGGCAGGACTGTGAGAGGTGAGGCCCCGGAACATCATGGGCTAAGGCATGGAGGATTGAAACTGTATTGCATCATCAGGGAATATAAATTGTTCGGTAGGACCGGAGAGTAGGGTTTGTGGGGGTGGTGAAAGGCAAGGCTGACGAGGTGGGCCTGGAAAGGCGTTTGACCTGCATGGTGGGCAGGGGGAACCGTCCGACGGTTGAAGCACGCGTGTGATATAGGGAGGAAGGCAACGTTATCAAATGGGCACTTGAGAAAGATCGTTCTACCGAAAGTGGGAGACCGAACGGAGGGGATAGGGCCGGTGGGAGGGAGACCAGTTAGTCCAGGCCAGAGAACCTAAGGCCCTGAGCTAAGCAATGTCTGTGAGGATGGAGAGATCATTCATTCTTTCTTTCCTTCATTCATTCACGATGAGTGCAAGATGCTGGGGACGGAGCTGCACCCCAGCCTGCAGGCACCCACGCCTCTCCCTCAGCACAGTGGGCGAGATGCTGGGGACGGAGCTGCACCCCAGCCTGCAGGCACCCACGCCTCTCCCTCAGCGCAGTGGGCGAGATGCTGGGGACGGAGCTGCACCCCAGCCTGCAGGCACCCACACCTCTCCCTCAGCGCAGTGGGAAAGGGGCAGCTGAGACGCCTGCACATCTTGACAGCAGTTCAGAGAGATCCACAACAACACTTGAGGGGTCTCTGGACTCTGACTTTACAGAAATTACATGAGAGGGCTAGTCCACACTATGGCCTTCACCGATTCACCACTGTGCAGCTCTCCTGTGGCATTTGCAGGAACTGGCGGAGCGATAAAACGTCCCCCATGATGGAGACAACGCTGATGAAAGCTGAAAGTCAGTTAACTTGTGTTGTGAAAACAGGCGCAGGACACAGGGACTCAGCCGAATTGCAGTTTGGATAATGATAGCTTTTCTAGGCGCCCCGGGGACACAACAGTTAAGCCCTCTGCTGCTAACCTGAAGGTTGGTTGTTCAAACCTACTAGCAGCTCCACAAGAGAAAGATCTGCTCCCATGAAGATTGCAGCCTAGAAACTTCTATGAGGTGGTTCTACTCTGTTACGTGGGGTCGCTGTGAGTCAAAAATGGGCTCAATAGCAAGCACCTAGCAAGCCCTAGGGGAGCGGGGGAAGCTGAGGCATGGGAAATGGGGTTGGGGGAAATAGTGTCACTCAGAGACATGTCTCTCTTGAGTCTCATTTCACTCCTCTGTAAGATGGTGATGGTGATGATTTACCTTGTATGAATGCTTAGGTGTGTTAACGGAGATGAATGTAAGAAGTGGTTTGTAATCAGCTAAGCCAATGTTCCTAGATTATCATTACTATCCCTAGCTAGAAGGATACCTGGTGGCGCAGTGGTTAAAGCGATCGACTACTAACTGAAAGTCAGTAGTCTGAAACCACCAGCGGCTCCAAGGGAGAAAGACGTGGCAGTCGACTTCCACGGAGATTTACAGCCTTGGAAACCCTATGGGGTCGCTCTGAGTCGGAATAGACTCGGCAGCAGTGGGTTTCGTTTTTTGCTGTTTGTTTTTTTGTTGTTGTTATCCCAAGCTTAAGTAAACAAACCACTTTCATGTTAAGGATTTCACTAAAAATCACCACAATGTGAAATGAATATAGCAAATTGGAGAAATTACAAAGGTTCCTGAAATCAGAAATGGCTCCTAAGAAGGAGCCAAAAAAAAAAAAATACTATTGCCGTCGAGTCAATTCCGACTGAAAGTGACCCTATAGGACAGAGTAGAGCTGCCCCATAGGGTTTTCTAGGCTGTATCTTTATAAGAGCAGATCACCAGGTCTTTCTCCTGAGGAGCTGCTAGTGGCTCGCACCACCCACCTTTTGGGTAGCAGTGAGCCCTTAACCACTGCGCCACCAGGGCTCCTTATCCCAAACGTACAGACGTGGGAACCACAGCTCAGAGCGTTGAGCGTGGCTTTGGTCCGTTCTGGCAGGAAGAGAAGGGACACACAAAGCGGGGACTGAAGGGGGTTTGGTGAGAAGACTGTTTGCCGAGGGGTGGGCAGACGAGGGGGTGGGGGATGGAGCACCCACAGCCAGCAAAGCAGGGAGCTGTCGCCACCCGAGACCTGAGGGGGTGAGGAGTGGGGACGGTTCCAGGTCCCGGGGTGGGCTCCTCTCGGGAGAGGGCTGTCCACGTGGAGGGTGGCCTTCAGCAGAGGCTCCGTGGCTCCACAGAGGAAAATACAGTCTCCACTCTGAACACTAACCCAGACCCTGGATGGTGGCCTTGAATACTTAATTTTTCTCCATTCTAGGCAAAAGATCAACATGAAGGAGACTTAGAAAATCATGAATATCACACAAAGTAATATTTTGCTGAAGATCATTCAAAAGAGGTTGCAGCAGTACATGGACAAGAAACTGCCAGAAATTCAAGCCAGATTCAGAAGAGGACATGGAACCAGGGATATCATTGCTGATGTCAGATAGATCCTGCCTGAAAGCAGAGAATACCAGAAAGATGTTTACCTGTGTTTTATTGACTATGGAAAGGTATTCAACTGTGTGGATCACAACAAGTTATGGATAACATTGGGAAGAATGGGAATTCCAGAACACTTAGTTGTGCTCATGAGAAACTTGTACATAGATCAAGAGGGAGTTGTTCAAACAGAACAAAGGGATACTGAGTGGTTTAAAGTCAGGAAAGGTGTGTGTCAGGGCTGTATCCTTTCACCATACTTGCTCAATCTGTATGCTGAGCAAATAATCTGAGAAACTGGACTATATGAAGAAGAACGGGGCATCAGGATTGGAGGAAGACTCATTCACAACCTGCATTATGCAGATGACACAACCTTGCTTGCTGAAAGTGAAGAGGACTGGAAGCACTTACTGATGAAGATCAAAGACCACAGGCTTCAGTATAGATTACACCTTAATATAAAGAAAACAAAAATCCTCACAACGGGACCAGTAAACAACATCATGATAAACAGAGCAAAGACTGAAGTTGTAAAGGATTTTATTTTTACTTGTATTCTCAATCAATGCCCGCGGAAACAGCAGTCAGTAAATCAAAGGATGCATTGCATGGGGTAAATCTGCAGCAAAAGATCTCTTTAAAGTGTTCAAAAGCAAAGATGTCACCTTGAAGACTAAAGTGAGCCTGACCCAAACCATGGTGTTTTCAATCGTCTCAAATGTATGCAAAAACGGGACAGTGAATAAGGAAGACTGAAGAAGAATTCATGTCTTTGAATTATGGTGTTGGCGAAGAATATTAAAGATACCATGGACTGCCAGAAGAACAAACAGATCTGTCTCGGAAGAAGTACAGCCAGAATGCTCCTTAGAAGCAAGGATGACAAGACTTCGTCTCACATACTTTGGACATGTTATCAGGAGGGATCAGTCCCTAGAGAAGGACATCATGCTTGGTAAAGCAGAGAGTCAGCAAAAGAGAGGAAGACCCTCAACAAGAAGGATTGACACAGTGGCTGCAATGATGGGCTCAAGCACAGCAAGACTGTGAGGATAGCACAGGACCAGGCAGTGTTTCGTTCTCTACTACATGGGGTCACTATTAGTCAGAACCAACTGGACAGCACCTAACAACAAGTCATTATCCTAAACATATTGCATCCACTGCTGTTGGGTTAGGGAACATCTGAAATGTTTTGCATCATTTCCTACTTAACAGTTGTTGGCAGCCACAGCCAAGCTCCAGCCCACCTACCGTGACCTCGCTCCCACCTACTGTGACCTCACTGTCACCTACCGTGACCTCGCTGTCATCTACCGTGACCTTGCTGTCACCTACTGTGACCTCACTCCCACCTACCATGACTTCACTCCCACTATGTGACTTCGCTCCCACCTACCATCACCTGTCACCTACTGTGACCTCACTCCCACCTACCATCACCTCACTCCCACCTACCGTGACCTGTCACCTACCGTGACCTCACTCCCACCTACCGTGACCTCGCTCTCATCTACCGTGACCTGTCACCTACTGTGACCTCTCTCCTACCTACTGTGACCTCACTCCCACCTACTGTGACCTCGCTCTCACCTACCGTGACCTGTCACCTACCGTGACCTCACTCCCACCTACCATGACCTCACTGTCCTCCCACCCAGTGGCCAGACCAACTGGAAGCCAGAGGATGAGGGAGCTCACTTGTGGGGCCTCAGGTCAGCCCCTGAGGCACAGAGGAAGGTGGGGAAGGATGGAGGGTGGGGCTGGAGGGACAGATGGAGAGCACACAGCACCAACATCTTCCTGGAGGTCCTACAGAAAGTGCCAGAACTGGGTTTAAGCCAATTTTTATTAATCCAAAGGAAAGGATTCTAGCAGGGGGCAAGATACATGGGGCAGCTTGGCACTTTGTCCTTCAAATCATGTCATGCTGCTAAGTCCCCACTCCTCCAGTGTCCCCACCAAATCCCCACCCCCAACACACTTCTGGGCCCAGGTCACCCGCCCAACCCCACCAATTGGTTTGGGCTCAGTGAATCCAAACTCGACTCAATTTCAGCCAGAACCAGGCAGATCTAGAAAGGTAACTTGGCAGCAAATGAAAATGTGTAAAACCAAATAATGCAACCCAAGTTGACGAGAGCTGGCTTAAGATTACGTGTTGCTTTGGGTCATCACAGTCACTGCTGCTCACACTGAGTGCATCATGGCACATATGCTCGGAGTTAGAGATGGGACTGCCGCACAGAAACGCATGTTGGTGAACACACCGCAGGAAGAACAGCATGTAAAGCACATCTCTGAAGTTCCCAATCTGAAATTATTCTATTGGGAGTGGCTTCAAAAGTGGCCAGGGGCCAGGTCAGGGAGGGAAGAGGACTTTGTTTTTCTCTGTATTCTTATTGCTGGCGCTTTGTCTGCAAGCACGTATGCCTTCTCTAATACAGAGAAGTTTCTAAGGCACCTGATGGTCAGTGCGTGTGTGGGCTGGGGCTCACCTGGCCCTTTGTAACACGGACAGGCCCTCTCTGAGTAGACAGGTGAGGATGTGGGGTGGGAAGGGGAGAGAAACAGGCACCCAAGAAACCGCACGTGAGCAGCTCGCCCCTGGGCCCTGCAGACCTGTTATTTTGCGTTCCTTGGGCAGGTCACCCTACCCACCAAGTTCAGCTCCTAATCTACCTCCTGCTTCTTTTCTGTCTCTCTGGGGTGTTTTCTGTCCCATCACTGGTATAAGCTTCTCCTGTGCTGAAGCTCCCGCTCCCACCCAGCTGGCAATCCTGGACCACACAGGTCACTTCTCACTCTGCATCTCCAGGGATGAAGGATCGGGGCGGGCTGGTTAGTGAGCCGGTTGAAGGGAGGAATTAAACAGGCTCTTGTCCTGGGCTGACTCTGTTACACCCGACAGAATGTTCCAGCTGCCCCCAAAGACCTGACGCCAACTCACGGTGCCCAGGGCCACCCTTGCCATTGCTGACAAAATGCCTGGAAGCCCACCCAGTGCCGAGGGTGGTGGTCCGGCTGTGACCCCCCACGTGGTCTCCTGCTCACAGCTGAGCTGGTGGCTCCGCAGCTCCTCTGAAGCCCAGCTCAGAAGCACCAGCCCCAGGAGCTGCGGCCTCGGCCTGGGCGCCCCCTGTATTCCTGCCTCAGCAGGGACCAGAGCACGGCAGCACCTGTGCATGAGGCCTCACAGTATTAACTCCACCAGGAAGGGTCAGGGCTGGCAGGGGCTTCGCCTGAATTTCCACAGGTGGGGAAACTGAGTCACTTACCCAGGATCCCAGGGGGGTGTGTGGGGACCAGGACTGAGCCCCGTCTTGGACAACTAGGTAAGGACTTCCTGGGGCGTGTCTCAGGGCCAGGGACGCACCTGTCCCCACCTCTCCCCACTCTTCAGACTCGGCTGTAGTGAGCACCTACCGTGTGCACGGCCTTGAGCCAGCCCTGGGCCCCGCCTCCTCCACCGCACCACGGCCCCGCCTCCCCCACCCCACGACGGCCCCGCCTCCCCCACCGCACCACGGCCCCGCCTCCCCCACGCCACCACGGCCCCGCCTCCCCCACCGCACCAAGGCCCCGCCTCCCCCACCCCACCACGGCCCCGCCTCCCCCACCGCACCACGGCCCCGCCTCCCCCACCCCACCACGGCCCCGCCTCCCCCACCCCACCACAGCCCTGAGCCACCTGCAAGGAATCCCAAGGTCACCTCATGGCACAGTTTAAAAACCATCCCAGAGTCTTGCTGCCCCACACCCCCTGCCTTGAGGGAGCCTCACCTTTTCTGGGTTCAGCACCCCCGCTTTGCCAGTCAGGTTCCCTGCACCTCCACTTGGGCTGACCTCCCTGGACAAGCCAGTCTGCGGTGGGAAGACAACAAGGAAGCAGAGGGTGAGGGACAGCTTCCTGATCCTTCCCCCCAAAAAAATCCTGCCCAGGGCCTCAGTGCCCCTTCACCTGTGACTCCAAGACGGTCGGTCAGTGTTGTCACACTATCGATCCAGTGTCCAGAGGGAGGAGGAGAAATGGTGCTTGCCCTGGTGGGGCTGCCAGTCTGAGGAGGAGAGTGCATGTGATGTGCAAACACACACACACACACGCACACACGCACAGGTGCACACATATATGCACACACAGGCACACACACATGCACACACACATATGTACACACGCACACACAACACATGCACACACATATATGCACACACATATATGCACACACGCACACATGCACACACACACAAGCGGGTCTCAAGCCAGTCCAAAAGAGAATCCCATATACACAAGCCCTGCCACACCCAGCAGTCGTGGAGAGCACAGCCCTCATCCATGGAGTGAAGGCAGAACTGAACCCAGGTGAGGCCATCTGAGAAACTTCCAGACGGGGAGGCTCAGGGTGAGGACAGGCTGCCAGGTCCCAACAGGCCAAGGCCCAGAGACTGTCAGCCCAGGAGCAGGACACCTCACCTCTGCTGGGTCAGATGGCTTCAGCTGGGGGATGAGGGGCAGCCAGCCCGAGGGGACACCACAGGCAAAGGCACCCACCTAGGGGAGGACCCCGTCTGTGCCCAGCCCCCAGTATGCAGCCGTGGAATCCTTTAAGGGTGTGGCACTCGGAGACGGGCTGTGGGGTGACTCCTAACACACTGAGCACGATTAACGTCACCGCGCGGTGCACGTGAAAAACCCTGAGATGGCAAATGTTTTCTACATGTATTTTTACCACAATTAAAAAAGATTAAATCTTTGAAAAAGAGGCAGTGCGACGAAGTCCGGAGAGATGAGTTTGAGAAGCTTCCCTTCTGTGTCAATGTTCCGAAGGTTCTTCGCCCCTCCTCCCTGGAGCTGCCCATAACCCAGGTGACAAGCGCTTCCCAGAAGGACCTCCCCTCTCCTCCCCTTCCACACACACAGCTCGGAGCCCAAGGAACCAGCCAGGTGACAAAGCATCCTGAGCTGCCCATCCCCAGAACAGGTCACAGGTGTCCCAGAGGTGCTGACTCTCAGGCTCCCCTTCCAGAGCTCCCTCCTGCCTCACCCTCCGTGAGACGGGAAAGGCACACCCGCTGCCCACCTGCAGGCCCCACCCTGCCCCGCCCCACCCCAGCGGCTCCTTTGAGCCCTGGGCCCACAGCTTCCTGGAGAGAGTTCACCGGTGAGGTCTGGTTACCCCTTTACGGTGGCGGGTCCTGCCTCAAATGGTTTGTGGAGAGCGAGGGTCCACGCGGGCCAGGCAGGCCAGAGCCGGCATCTTCTCCGCCGGCCGTCTCCTGGAGGCGGCTACTGCGGCCCTTCCACCCCATCCTGGATTTGGGGGGCGGGCCAACCTCTGAGGAGGGTGGGTGTTCAGGGAACTGTAAGCAGAAACCTGGGCCTCAGATTCAGCCAACCTGGCCTCTGGCTCCTGAGGTGAGAGACTAAGGCTGCCCGGCTGTACACCCTGCTCTTCACAAGCTGCGAAGCTCCTACGGGGTTGTTCTGAAGCCGAGCCCAGGGTTCCCCCGTCAGAGCAAGGAGGCCTGTGGCTGCAGAAATGTCCCTTCCCTGCCCCCTCCTCACAGGCCTCTTCCCATCCCTTCCTCACCCACCCCGATGGCTGCACCCCTCCCCACTGAAAACGGCTGTCACCCCAGCTTACGGAAGTGTAGACCCCTTCCACTGCAAGAGGACAGAGGGATTTCCCTGTTCTCACAGCTGGAAGCCGAGCCCGGAGGGCAGGCTCCATGAGGTGGGGGTTCTGTGGTGGAGGGGTGGCCACGGCCCCACAAGGCTGCCCCTCCATCTTGTCTAACCAGGTGTTAAACGGGGCCCTGTGACCCAGGCTGAGCACCAAACCGCCACTCACAGCCTGATTCCTATGGGGAAGCCGAATTCTGAACGTCCAGCTTGCACAGAAGTGGACGGCCGACACTTGTGGTGATTTGGTGCTGAGGGGGCTGAAGCCAGAGCCCCGGACCCACAGGGCCTGCTCTGCACGGCTGGGCGGCCGCGGGGGTACAGCCCACGTGCCCCCCTCCACAGCGGCTCTCTGGCCCTCAGCACACAGAGGTGGCGTTTCAGTGGTCCGCTTTAGTCCCTTCTCTGCATGGTCCATCCCAACCTTCCACCCACCCCTGCCAGGTACCACCGGACCCAGCACAGCCCTGTGCAGATGGCGCTTTTAGAAAACCTATTATTGTGGTAAAACCAAACCAAACCCGTTACTGTTGAGTTGATCTCCACTCATAGCGACTCTATAGGACAGAGTAGAACTGCCCTCCAGAGTTTCCAAGAAGCTGCTGGTAGATTCAAACTTCTGACCTTCTTGTTACTAGCCAAGCTCTTAATCACTGCGCCACCAAGGTTCCACTATTGTGGTAAATAATATGTAACATAAAACTTGCCATTTTACCCATTTTTAAGTGTACAATTTGGGGCATTAATTACACTCACTATGTCGTGCTACCATCTCTGCTTCATTCCAAAACTTCTCAGCGCCCCAAACAGAAACTCAGTGCCCCTGAAGCAACAGCCCCCTACTCCCCCTTCCCCAGCCCCTGGTGACCACTAACGAACCTCTGTCTCTATGCCTGTTCTAGGTATTTCTTGTAAGTGGGACCGTACAATGTTTGTCCTTTTCTGATTGACTTATTCTGCTCAGTGTGATGTTTTCAAGGTTCACCCCCATTGTAGAATGTATCAGGACTCCATTTCTCTTCATGACTGAGTAGTATTCCATCGTATGTGGGTACCACAGTTTGTTTTTCCATTCATCCACTGATGGACATTTAAGCTGTTTCCACCTTTTGGCTGTTGTGAATGATGCTCTAGTGAGCATTGGTTACATGTATCTGTTTGCGTTCTTGCTAGAGGCAGAGATTTTAAAATATAGGCACTGTGCCTGTGACCCATATTTAGTGAGTCATTCTCCTGGCCCTGGGCACCAGCACCCATGTTTTTCAAAACTCCACGGGTGATTCCAACATGTGGGCCTGGGTGGGAACTACCGCAACAGACTCATCAGAGCGGACTGTTAGGCCTGCAGGGGCCTGGACGGTGTCACAGTGGCCTTTACCTTCCGACACAGCCGTGAGGTGATGTGTGGGGCGAAGTCATGAAAACAGCATGGGATTGATGGGTATCAGGGACCCAGAGACTCTGTGTGGCTCAGGTAATCATTTAACTTTCAGGACCTCAGTTTCCCCACCCATGACATGGGGATAATGACACCTACGCGTGGTGGTGTTTGCGCTAAGATGCAGACGTGTCTTGTAGGCTGAGACCTCAGGAGTCCATTAGCTTGAGGAACTAAAGCGTCTTTTGAGAAGGAACTCATCCCAAGAGAAAACGTAGGTGGTCTTGGTGCAAGAGTGAGGCTTTTCCCTGGGAGGGAAAGGAGGGGGCAGCTTTGAAGACCACCTGGTCAGCCTCTAGCCTGACCCTTGAGGGCTGTGCCTGAAGAGACTACAGGAAAGGCTGCTGGCCTGAGAATCTTGGTGAAATCCGGGGAAGCCAAGGCACGCAGCGCGGGAATGGCCCTGGGGCCCCGGGCAGAGGCCAGACGTCTCCTCTGGAGGGACAGTGCCCTGCACCACGGTCATCTCACGGCCCCAGCTGGCAGGAGCCAGGGGGACAGCACAGCTGGCCCACCCTTCCCCCTAAGTCTCTTCCCTCCTGTTCACCAGCTGTACAGGCAGCATCCGCCATGACGTGGCACCTTCATAAGCCTGGAGGCACGAGAGCTGGGCAGGCGAAGATGGAGCTCCTGAGCCCAGGTAGGAGGCTTCCTGGGGACAGAAACCGGAGGCCCCGCACAGGGGCTAGGGCAGGCACAAAGCTTAAAACAGAGCATTAGCTCCTGTTAAATGACCGTTTTTTGCCCCAGACTTGTGTGGCTATAGGGAAAGGGCGGTCTCAGATGCCTGAGGATAAACTAAGCTGTTAGCTATAGAAGAGCATCGTAAAAGTGAAAAAAGTTAGTCAAACACAAACCATTCGAAGTTAAGTCAACTGTGATGTATGTCAAAATGTGTCTCCCCACGTGAGTCAGAGTAGGACTGTGCTCCACAGGCTTTTCAGTGGCTGATTTTTCAGAAGTAGATCACCAGGCCTTTCTTCTGAGGCACCTCTGGGTGGACTCGAACCTCCAACCTTTTGATCAGCAGCTGAGTGTGTTAACCGTTTGCACCACCCAGGGACAGACACACACAAGGGTAATTTATTTCAGTCCGTCAGACATGCTCCCTGCAGCACAGCAGCCTCTGGGAGCAGGAAGTGGTGGAATCCAAGAGGCAGATCTCTGCAGTGCTGACGAACACCAGGAGAGGTGGCTGGGCTGGGTGCCTGGTGCCAGCCTTGGGCTCTAAGAAGCCCAACACGTACACGGCCAGTGCTCACGATTACAGCCCGGCCTTTCTCTTAACAGGGTTATATTTTGCACACTGTTTGTTTGTTTGCTTTTGGTTGAGACACTGTCATTTTTTTCCAAATACAAATTGGAAGAGTTAGGAAAATACCTACGGGCAGAGAGCTGCGGTGACCCTGCTGGGGGCCCAGCATCCCCACCTCGTGTGTCGTGCTTGATGGAAGTGCTGTCATCTGGTGCCCTATTATCCTTTCCTGAGACTGTCCTCTCACCCCCACACCCAGCCCGTCACCCACCAGACCTCAGCACCACACCTGCCACCTGGTGGCTGCTCGGCAAGTGTCGGGTTTCTTTCTTTTCTGACCAGAAGGCCTTTCTCTGGTTGCCCTCACCCTCAGGTCCCACCTCCTGGACGTCTCTGGTAGTCAGGAACAAAGACTCAATCAAGTGTCTTCAAGGAAAAGCAGCCCTATTGTCAAGGTAGAGGTTAATGGGAAGGGAAACAGGCTCTGAGGGTCCCAGGCAGCCACGATCTCTCCCTCTCCCCATGGCCCCACAGGCTCCCACTGGTCTCTCCTCCTCTGCCCAGTTCCTTGCTTCTGCTTGCACTTGGCCCAGCCCAGGTATCACCTCATGAGCTCTCAGCTCAGCTCCCTCAGCTATCTTGCTCTCTCTGTTCTCTAATTTGAATTCTCTGAGACAGGAAGCTGATCAGTCCACCATTACAGGTCCCGTTGCTGGCTGGCCAGCCCAGGGACCAGCTGCCTTTGGGTCAGCTGCAGGGGTGGGGCAGGCAGGCTAAGCCTCAGTGGTACAGCAGCCCCTCCAGAGCCCTTCCCTCCAGCCTGCTGATAAGGTGTGACCCCACCACACTCAGAGTGACCAGAGGTGACACCCAGAACCAGCACCCCTACCCAGAACCTTCTCAGGACTGTGTGAGCCGCGGAGAAGTCCATAGCCTCTCCTTCTGGGAGTGCTCCGTGGGCTTGCCTGGAAGCCAGGTGTAGATCACGGTCAGGTGCAGAGCAGCAGGGAAGGGGGTACTGGATGGCCAGCCCCCTTTCTGCTCACTATCCTCCTCCCTGAGACGTGGAGGCCTGCACAGCAGCTCTGATGGAGGAGGTGCCGAGAGAGGACTCATGGACTTCTTGGAGGACAAGCTGGCCCTTGGTCCTCAGGGTAGAGCAGCAACTAACCACCTGTGAGGTAAGGAAAACTGGCTTGGTCTTCCATGGGCCCACCATGACATGAACAGCCCTAGGAAATGGTCAGGAAATGGTTTGGGCCGCCAAACACTAACGTCAGAGAACGCTAAGACATAATCAGCAAGAAGCACCATCACTCCTAAGGCAACATAGGAATTATTAAACCTCAGAAACAGAGGACTGGCCTCTGGGGCAACATCCAAGGAGGGGGCCCTGCCAGCTGATGCTGGGGTCTCTGAGTGGGGGATGATGAGGGTGATTCTGCAAGTGTTGAAAAATGGCAAACTGGACTTAGCTGATGCTCTAGGAAGAAAGGAACCCTTGTGGCGCAGTAGTTAAGAGCTCGGCTGCTAACCAAAAGGTTCACAGTTCGAATCTATCAGCCGTTCTTTGGAAACTCTTTGAGGCTGTCGTACTCTGTCCTAGAGGGTTGCTATGAGTTGGAATCGACTCAGCAACAATGGGTTTGGTTTTTTGGGTTTTCTAGGAAGAAATTGCTGCTGAAGGATTGAAGAAGTACGACAAGGGAGTAGCTCACAGGAACAGGAAGTAAACACGGAGGAGTAAGTCCCTCCCCCCTCCAGCTTTCCAGCCCCCTCTAGCGCCTCCTATAAGTCCCTTGGTGGCACAAACGGTTAAGTGCTTAGCTACTAACGGAAAGGTTGATTGTTCGAATCCACCCAGAGGCACCCCGGAAGAAAGGCCTGACGATCTACTTCTGAAAAATCAGCCATTGCAAACCCTATGGTTCTACTCTGACACACATGGGGTTGCCATGAGCTGGAATCAACAGCATCTGGTTAACAGGCAGCAGCTGGCAAAGCAGGAGTATAATTTGCCAGGTCCCAGCCCAGCACCACAAAAGAGAGAGTAGAAGGGTGGGTTTGGAGCTGAAAGACATCTCTTAATAACTAGGTCAGCTGGAGCTGACCCCTCTCCTGCACATGCACGCACACACACACACACACACACACACACACACACACACACTGACACACACTGCTGGAGTCCCTGGAGCTCCTCCCCGGGCACTGGGTGAGAGTCCTCCCTTTGGGAGCCGGAACAAAGTCAGCCGACATTGTAGCCCTGACCAGCAGGGATTCCTCCGACTACACCAGCAGACCCTGGTCCCATTACCACCCCACCCCAAACAGCTGCTGCTTGAGACCCTTCTGTCAAAGGAGGCTCAAAGTTCTCCATGTCCCGAGGGACACCTGGGCACTCAAGGAGAGGAGACGTGTGCAGTGCCCACCACTCTGTCCTGGAGGGACGCCAGCAGGAGCCTGGAGGAAAGCCAGCTCTGCGCTGAATCGCCCCGCACTCAGTTGCCAAGAGGAGGGACAAGCTAATACTTTCTCCTGGTGTGTTTGGTCCCTGGGGGCACTAACAGCTTGCACTTGGCCACTAACCAAAAGGTTGGCAGTTCAAATTCACCCAGCAGTGCCAGGGAAGAAAAGCTTGGTGGTCTGCTTCCATAAAGATTACAGCCAAGAAAACCCTGAGGAGAAAAATGTGGAACAAAATTCTAACACACACACACACACACAAAGACTGGCCTGACAGAGACTGGGGAAACCCCAAGAGTATGACCCCCGGACACCCTTTTAACTCAGTAATGAAGTCACTCCTGAGGTTCACCCTTCAGCCAAAGATTAGACAGGCCCCTAGAACAAAACGAGACTAAAGGGGCACACCAGCCCAGGGGTAAAGACGAGAAGGCAGGAGGGGACAGGAAAGCTGGTAATGGGGAACCCAAGGTTGAGAAGGGAGTGTTGACTTGTCACGGGGTTGTTAACCAATGTCACAAAACTAAGTGTGTATTAATTGTTTAATGAGAAACTAGCTTGCTCTGTAAACCTTCATCTAAAATACAATAAAATAAAGAAAAGAAAGAAAGAAAACCCTATGGGGCAGTTCTACTCTGACACACACGGGCCACCATGAGTCAGAATCGACTCAATGGCGATGGGTTTGTTTTTCCAGTTTTGGTGTCTGTTTAAATGTCACCTCCTCAGAGAGAACTTGCCAGTCCAACCTGTCATATTGGACCCGCCTGGCCCCTCCACCACCATGCCTGCGTCCTTCCGAGCACCTGCCGTGGTATATGGTGACGTATTTCATGGTATGTGTATTGTTTGCTCCCCCTCTGGACTCACAGGTGGGGCCGTGCCGGCTTTGTGCACCACTGCAGACAGGGGACCTGGCACAGTGCCTGGCACACAGTGAGTGCTGGACAAATGTGTGCTGAGTGAATCAATTACAAGAGATAAAATGGTTCTAGAAGAGCTGAGGTAAATCGATGGACCCTGGATCTGTGAAATAGGGAGTCCCTGGGTAGTGAGAATGGTTAAGCACTGGGCTACTAACCTAAAGATGGCAGTTCGAATCCACCCAGAGGTGCCTTGGAAGAAAGACCTGGTGATCTACTTACAAAAAATCATCCACTGGAAACCCTCTGGAGGGCAGTTCTACCCTGACACACGTGGAGTCAATGTCAATTGTAATCAACTCAGCAGCAACCAGTGTTTTGGTCTGGCGGCATAACAAACTCTGAGAAGAATGTTGTAGAAGACAATTGCTCTGTCATCTGTGACGCTTCTTTCTGTTCTGTGCTGTTTCTGCCTGTGGTCCTGTACACCCTCTGTACAGCCACGGGGATTGGGGCCCTAATCCAGGCCTCTCCCTTCATCACAACTTCACCTCCTGACCCTCAGAAGGCATTGGGGTCATTGAATATTAGACGTGGGGGGACCCCATGTGGTCCCAAATGTGGCTCCGCATGACAACCACCTGGGAAACATGCAAAAACATGGATTTCTGGACCCTACCACTAATTACTGATTCTTTTAACTCTACAATTCAATGTGGCTTAGTGGATCCCCAGAGACCTGGGTTCAAATCCTGGCTCTGCCACGTACTGTGTGGTCTTGGAAAATCACTTAACCCCTCTGTGCCTTGGTTTCCTCCCCTGTAAAGCAGAGATGACAACCCCAACCTCATAGGCTTGCTGTGAGGATCAAAGTAAAAAATATACGTGAAACTCCTGGTACAGTGCCTCTACTCCGAGACATTACAGAGTAAACGCAGCTATTATTGTAATTATTATCTCACCCCTACTTAGCGGCTGACGTGGGGTGAGCCTCCAGGCAGCCTGATCCTGGACCCAGTGTTCTTTCCAACACGTCACTCTGAATGTGCGCGCGGCCTTCCCTCTGAAGGACGCTTAGCGCTCAGTGAGGTGAGCGTGTGCTCAGCCCGGGACCCTTCCATCAAACCTCATGGAACAGAGATCCGAACCAGAGAACAGAGTAGGCCAGACCCTGGAAACGCTGGCTGGAGAACGCGGGAGTTCAGCATGGCAGCTTCGGGGGCCTTTGGGAAGCCGTCTGGCTGCTCCCTTTAGCATTTTCATTATGGAAATATTGGGAACCAAAAATAGAAGTTCTTGAGGGGAGCTTAATCCTCTGGGCTTTACAAAACAGGTGCTGGCGAGTTCCATAAAATGACCACAAGGAGGAGCTCTTGTCCCATGCACGAGGTTACTATCGTTAGGGTCCATCAAGTTGTTCCCACTCACAGTGACCCCACATTGAACTGAATGTAACTGCCCGTTCCTGCGCCATCCTCAGGATCACTGCCGTATTTCACCCGTTGTTGCAGCCACTGTGTCAATCCATCTCGTTGAGGGTCGTACTCTTTTTCGTTGATCCCCTACTTTACCAAGTATGAAATCCTTCTCCAGGGACTGCTCCCTCCTGATCATGTGTCCAAAGTATGTGAGACAAAGTCTCACCATCCATTTTTCTAAGGAGCCTTCTGGCTGTACTTCCTCCAAGACAGATTTGTTCCTTCTTCTGGCGGTCCATGGTGTATTCAGGATTCTTTGCCAGCACCATAATTCACAGGCATCAATTCTTCCAGCTTCCTTATTCATTGTCCAGCTTTCACATGCATATGAGGTGATTGAAAACACCATGGCTGGGTCAGGCACACCTTAGTTCTTAAAGTGACAT
Source organism: Dugong dugon (assembly GCA_030035585.1). Classification (NCBI taxonomy): domain Eukaryota; kingdom Metazoa; phylum Chordata; class Mammalia; order Sirenia; family Dugongidae; genus Dugong; species Dugong dugon. The sequence continues at coordinate 1,029,161 of CM057469.1, read as the reverse complement.
CTTTGCTTTTCAACACTTCAAAGAGGTCTTTTGCAGCAGATTTGCCAATGCAATGAGTCCTTTAATTTCCTGACTGCTGTTTTCTTGGGAGTTGGTTGTGGACCCAAGTAAAATGAAGTCCTTGGAAACTTCAATCTTTTCTCCATTTATCATGATGTTGCTTATTGGTCCAGTTGTGAGGATTTTTATTTTCTTTCTGTTGAAGTGCAATCCATACTGAAGGCTGTAGTCTTTGATCTTCATCAGTAAGTGCTTCAAGTCCTCTTCACTTTCAGCAAGCAAGGTTATGTCATCTGCATAACGCAGGTTGCTAGTAAGTCCTCCTCCAATCCTGATGCCACATTCCTCTTTATATAGTCCAGCTTCTTGGATTAATTGCTCAGCATACAGGTTGAATAAGTATGGTGAAAGGATACGACCCTGATGCACACCTTTCCTGACTTTAAACCATGCAGTATCCCCTTGTTCTGTTCGAACGACTGCCTCTTTGTCTATGTACAGGTTCCTCATAAGCACAATTGTTCAGGAATTTCCATTCTTCACAATGTTATCCGTAATTTGTTATGATCCACACAGTCAAATGCCTTTGCATAGTCAATAAAACACAGGTAAACATCTTTCTGGTAGTCTCTGCTTTCAGCAAAGATCCATCTGACATCGGCAACAATATCCCTTGTCCCACGTCCTCTTCTGAATCCAACTTGAATTTCTGGTAGTTCCCTGTCAATGTATTTCTGCAACTGCTTTTGAGTGATCTTTAGCACAATTTTACTTGCTTACAAGGAAGAAGACCCTGGCAATCCATTTCTGAAAAAAATGGCCAGTGAAAACCTTACGAATAGCATTGTCTGATATACTGCCAGAAGATGAGCCCCTCAGGTTGGAAGGCACTCAAAATACAACTGGGGAAGAGCTGCTTCCTCAAAGTAGAGTCAACCTTAATGATGTGGATGGAGTCAAGCTTTCGGGACCTTCATTTCCTGAGGTAGCATGACTCAAAATGAGAAGAAACAGCTGCAAACAGCCATTAATAATCAGAACCTGGAATGTACAAAGTATGAATCTAGGAAAATTGGAAGTCGTCAAAAATGAAATGGAATGCATAAAGATTGATATCCTAGGCATTAATAAGCTGAAATGGACTGGTATTGGCCATTCTGAATCAGACAATCACATGGTCTACTATGCCAGGAATGACAAATTGAAGAAGAGTGGCATCACGTTCAAGATCTATCCTGAAGTACAACACCGTCAGTGATAGGATAACATCCATACGCCTACAAGGACAATCAGTTAATACAGCTATTACTCAAATTTAGGTACCAACAGCTAAGACCAAAGATGAAGAAACTGAAGATTTTTACCAACTTCTACAATCAGAAATTGATCAAACATGTAATCAAGATGCATTGATAATTACTAGTGATTAGCATGCGAAAGTTGGAAACAAAAAAGAAACAGTAGTTGGAAAATACGGCCTTGGAGATAGAAACGATGCTGGAGATCCCATGATAGAATTTTGCAAGATCAATGATTTCTTCATGGCAAATACATTTTTCAACAACATAAACAGTGACTATACACGAGGACCTCGCTGGATAGAATACACAGGAATCACATAGACTACATGTGTGGAAAGAGATGATGGAAAAGCTCAATATCACCAGTCAGAACAAGGCCAGGGGCTGACTGCAGAACAGACTGTCAATTGCTCATATGCAAGTTCAAATTGAAGCTGAAGAAAATTAGAACAAGTCAATGAGAGCAAAAGTATGACCCTGAGTATATCCCACCTGAATTTAGAGACCATCTCAAGAATAGATTTGACGAGTTGAACACTAATGACCAAAGACCAGACAAGTTGTGGAATGACATCAAGGACATCATACACGAAGAAAGCAAGAGGTCATTAAAAAGACAGGAAAGAAAGAAAAGATCTAAATGGATGTCCGAAGAAACTCTGAAACTTGCTCTTGAACACAGAGTAGCTAAAGCAAAAGGAAGAAATGATGAAGTAAAAGAGCTCAACAGAAGATTTCAAAGGGTGGCTCAAGAGGACAAAGTAAAGTATTATGATGACATGTGCAAAGACTTGGAGATAGAAAACCAAAAGAGAAGAACACGCTCAGCATTTCTCAAGCTGAGAGAACTGAAGAAAGAATTCAAGCCTCGAGTTGCAATACTGAAGGATTCTATGGGGAAAAATATTAAAAGAAGATGGAAGGAATACACAGAGTCACTGCACCAAAAGGAATTGGTTGACATTCAGCCATTTCAGGAGGTATCATATGATCAGGAACCCATGGTACTGAGAGAATAGGTCCAAGCTGCTGAAGGCATTGGCGACAAACAAGGCTCCAGGAACTGACTGAATACCGATTGATATGCTTCAACAAATGGATGCAGAGCTGAAAGTGCTCACTTATCTATGCCAAGAAATTTGGAAGACAGCTACCTGTCCAGCTGACTGGAAGAAATCCATATCTGTGCCCATTCCAAAGAAAGGTTATCCAACCAAATGCGGAAATTATCGACAATATCATTAATACCACACGCAAGTAAACTTCTGCTGAAGATCATTCAAAAGTGGTTGCAGGAGTACATCAATAGGGAATGTCCAGAAATTCAAGTCAGATTCAAAAGAGGATGTCATTGCTGATGTCAGATATCATGGCTGAAAACAAAGGATACCAGAAAGACATTTACCTGTGTTTTATTGACTATGCAAAAGAATTCGACTGTATGGATCATAACAAATTATGGATAACATTGCGAAGAATGGGAATTCCACAACACTTAATTGTGCTCATGAGGAACCTGTACACAGACCAAAAGGCAGTCATTCAAACAGAACAAGGTGATACTGTGTGATTTAAATTCAGGAAAGGTGTGCTTCAGGCTTGCATCTTTTCACCATACCTATTCAATCTGTCTGCTGAGCAAATAGTCACAGAAGCTAGACTGTATGAAGAAGAATGGGGCATCACGATTGGAGGAAGACTCATTAACAATCTGCAATATGCACATGACACAACCTTGCTTGCTGAAAGTGAAGAGGACTTGAAGCACTTACTCATGAAGATCAGAGACTACAGCCTTCAGTATGGATTACACCTCAACATAAAGAAAACAAAACTCCTCACAACTGGACCAATAAGCAACATCATGATAAATGGAGAAAATACTGAAGTTGTCAAGGACTTCATTTTACTTGGATCCACAATCAATGTCGATGGAAGCAGCAGTCAAGAAATCAAACAACGTATTGCATTGGGCAAATCTGCTGCAAGAGACCTCTTTAAAGTGTTAAAAAAGCAAATACGTCACCTTGAAGACTAAGGTGTGTCTGACCCAACCCATGGTGTTTTCAGTCACCTCATATGCATGTGAAAGCTGGACAATGAATAAGGGAGATCAAAGAAGAACTGATGCCTTTGAATTACAATATCGACGAAGAATATTGAATATACCATGGACTGCCAGAAGAAGGAACAAATCTGTGTTGGAAGAAGTACAGCCAGAATGCTCCTTAGAAAAAAGAAAGGTGAGACTTTGTCTCACATACTTTGGACATGCTGTCAGGAGGGAACAGTCCCTGGAGAAGGACATTATGTTTGGTAAAGTAGAGGGTCATCGAAAAAGAGGAAGACCCTCAACAAGATGGGTTGACACAGTGGCAGCAACAATGGGCTCAAACATACAATAATTGTGAGGATGGTGCAGAACCAGGCAGTGTTTCTTTCTGTTGTGCATAGGGTCGCAATGTGTTGGAACCTACTCGATGGCACCTACCAACAACAACATTAATGATATTGTTCAATAATTTCTGCATTCCGTTGGATCATCTTTCTTTGGAATTGCACAAATACAGATCTCTTCCAATCAGCTGGCCAGGTAGCTGTCTTCCAAATTTCTTGGCATAGATGAGTGAGCACTTACAGTGCTACATCTGTTGGCTGAAGAATCTCAATCGGTATTCAGTCAGTCCTGGAGCCTTGTTTGTCGCCAATGTCTTCAGCAGCTTGGACCTGTTCTCTCAGTACCATGGGTTCCTGATCATATGATACCTCCTGAAATCGCTGAATGTTGACCAGTTCTTTTTGGTACAGTGACTCTGTGTATTCCTTCCATCTTCTTTTGATGCTTCCTGCATTGTTTAGTATTTTCCCCCATAGAATCCTTCAATATAGCAAGTTGAGGCTTGAAATTTTTCTTCAGTTCTCTCAGCTTGAGAAATGCTGAGCATGTTCTTCCCTTCTGGTTTTCCAACTCCAGGTCTTTGCACATTTTGTTATAATACTTTGTCTTCTTGAGCTGCCCTTTGAAATCTTCTGTACAGCTCTCTTACTTTATCATTTCTTCCTTTTGCTTTAGCTACTCTATGTTCAAAAGCAACTTTCAGAGTCTCTTCTGACATCTATTTTGGTCTTTTCTTTCTTTCCTGTCTTTTTAATGACCTCTTGCTTTCTTCATGTATGATGTCCTTGATGTCATTCCACAACTTGTCTGGTCTTCGGTCATTAGTGTTCAATGCGCCAAATCTATTCTTGAGATGGTCTCTAAATTCAGGTGGGATATACTCAAGGTTGTACTTTGGCTCTCATGGGCTTGTTCTAATTTTCTTCAACCTCAACTTGAATTTGCATATGAACAATTGATGGTCTGTTCTGCAGTCCATCCCTGGCCTTGGTCTGACTGACGATGTTGAGCTTGTCCATCACCTCTTTCCTCTGATGTAGTCAATTTGATTCTTGTGTATTCCATCTGGCAAGGTCCATGTGTATAGCTGCTGTTTATGTTGGTGAAAAAAGGTATTTACAGTGAAGAAGTCATTGGTCTTACAAAATTCTGTCATGCGATCTCCGGTGTTGTTTCTGTCACCAAGGTCATATTTTCCAACTACCAATCCTTCTTCTTTGTTTCCAACTTTTGCATTCCAATCACCAGCAATTATCAATGCATCTTGATTGCATGTTTGATCAATTTCAAACTGGAGAAGTTGGTAAAAATCTTCAGAAGATTGCAGAAGACTGAACAAATCTGTCTTGGAAGAAATACAGCCAGAAAGCTCCTTAGAAGCAAGGATGCTGAGACTTCATCTCACAAAGTTTGGACATGTTATCAGGGGGACTAGTCCCTGAAGAAGGACATCATGCCTGGTAAAGTTCAGTGAAAAAGACAAAGACCCTCAATGAGATGGATTGACAATGGCTGCATTGACAGGCTCAAGCATAACAATGATTGTGAGGATGGCATAGGACCGGGTGGTGTTTCATTCTGTTGTACGTAGGGTCACTATGGGTCAGAACCAACTCAACAGCACCTAACAACAACAAGGAACTTCTCAGCCTGGGGACCCTGGGTCCAAAGGATGTGCTCTGTTCCTGGCTCTTCTTTCTTGGTGGCATGAGCTCCCTCCCCTCTCTGCTCCATTCTCTCTTTTATATCTCAAAAGAGATTGACTTAAGATACTACCTAATCCTGCTGATTGAGTCCTGCCTCATTAAAATAACTGCCTCTAATCCTGCCTCATTAACATCATGGAGGTTAGGATTTACAACACATAGGATAATCACATAAAATCACAAAATGGTGGACAACCACACAAGACTGGGAATCATGGTCTAGTGAAGTTGACACATATTTTGGGGGACACAATTCAATTCATAACAATCCAAGTTGAATTTCTAGCAGTTTCCTGATGCTGGTAGCTGAGAACTGGTCTAAGTTTCTGTGAAAATCCCCAGAGTCCAATACCCTACAGCAACCTCATGCCCCTATTCTGCCCTGCCAGGACCTTGGGGCTGAGCACCCCGAGGCTACAGGTCCCAGAGAAGGGAAGGCTCTCCTCCTTGGGCCTCTTAAGAGCAGGAACCATTCCTGCATTCCTTTTCATTGCTTCTTCCTCACCCACCGCAACCCCAGCACCTAGGTTGGTGCTGAATGCTTAGTAGACATGAAATAATCATCGGGTTGGCTGATAGATGGATATATGAAATCAGTGTAATTAATTGTGAAAAGGAAACTGCCTGAACTTTCATGGGAAGTGATAGAAGCAGAGAGGGTTCAGGACTGACAGTTAGGGGGAGGGTCATGGCTAAACGAGGAAGAGAGGTGAGAGGCACAGGCAGGATAGGCAACAGGTGTGTTTCGGGGCTTCTGGGTAGTGAGAAGAGGTCACTGGGTGGTGCAGATGGTTTGCGCTCAACTACTAACCTTAGAGGTTAGCAGATGGAACCCACACAGTGGTGTCTCAAAAGAAAGACCTGGCGATCTGCTTCCATAAAGATTACAGCCAAGAAAACCCTATGGGGCAATTCTACCCTGAAACACATGGGGTTGCCATGAGTTAGAATTGGCTTCATGGTAACAGGTTTGTTTTTTTGGTTTGGGCAATGAGACACTCCTCACAGCTGGAGTCAAACCCTTTACCTTCAGGACCCTGAGTGGCAGCACCAGGAATATGGGACAATGAGCTGGGGAAGCCCCAGTCACTGCTCACCTGGCCTCCACACAGGCACCACGGCCCCCTAGACCTTTGCTATCCTCTCCTGTCTTTGGGGTCTGCTGGCCTCTGCCGCCAGCAGGCAGAAAGCTCCCACGGTGGGCCTGGGCCCCTGGGTAATGCCATGGGGCTCAGCACCTGAGCCTCTGTCACGGTCCTTCGTCCTGAAGAGCCTGCACCGCCAGCTGGGCATGCTGCACCCTCATCCCAGCTGCTCTGGGAGGTGCCCCAAGAAGGGTTGTTCTTCAGGTAAAATGAGGCAGAACAGAAGTGCCCAGCACAAAAGTGAGACACACGTTGGAACCCCAGCTCCAGCACCCATTGGCTGTCAGGTGTGTGGTTTCCTGGCCAGTTACTCATCCCTCCTGAGACCCAGCTTGTCATCTGTGAAATGGTCGTACCTTCTTGCAGAGAAGCAAATGAAGGAATAAATATTTAGTGCCCGCACAGGGACGAAATACCACGATTGCAACCGTCAGCGGCACAGCTCAGCACGCTTAGACCAGAGGCACGCTGGGACCTGAGCAGCTAATGCTAACAGGTTAGTGGGTCGAGGGGAGGAAGGGGGACTCAGCCAGGCGGGGCGGGTACAGGGGTGAGCTTGCCTGTGTGGAGGTAACCACAGCCAAGGAGATGCAGCAAACTCAGTATTCCAGGAGGACTGCTGAGGAGGAGGCGGGAGACTTACCACAGAGAGAAGACAGCACGGTTCACAGGCCGGCTCCGAGGAGAGCCCCACCCACCACCCACCCACCAACGAGGGAGACCTGGGGCTTCCGCTTTCCGTTTTCGGCCCCTCACCGTCACACTCCAGGCTCTGCCTCCTCTTCTCCCCCAAATGGCCTGGAGTTCCGGTGTCTGGTCTCTCCCTCCCTTTTGGGTGCTACAGGATACGCGATCCCACAGCCCGTCTGCTGCCCTCTCTGGCTTCACCCTTCGGCAATGCTTTTCAGTCCTCTTCCAGCACCCTCTGCAGCTCCTGCCTACCTGCCCCCCCACCCCCCGACTCCACACCCCAGGGCCACCAGAACCTCTGCCCGCGGGAGCCCCAAGCCATCTGTCCATCCTGGAGAGGAGTGGGTCGGTGCTGTCAGGCCGCAGCTAGACCCAGCGTGAGGCGGGCGGACGACTAGAGTGCGGGCTCGGCTGGAGAGCAGGTGAGGCCCGCGCTCAGAGGGACAGAAGACCTGGGCAGAGACCCAAACCTTCAGGAGGGGTGGGGACAAGCTCAGCATAACAGACACGCTGACATTAGGCCTCTGGCAGCAAGATCGAGTCACCTGCAGGGGCCTCTGCACCCCTAACCACTCAGGTGGGCCGGGGCAGCCTGGGGGGCTGGGTGAGCCCGCGGGGAGGGGCGAGGCAGCCAGTGGGGGGGCTGGGGGAGCCCGCGGGGAGGGGCGGGGCAGCCAGTGGGGGGGCTGGGGGAGCCCGCGGGGAGGGGCGAGGCAGCGACACAGGAACTGACGGGCAGGGACTCTGGGCAGATGGGCAGCTCCTCCAGCCCTCTCGTTCCCTTTGGGCGTCAGAGAGTTGGTCCCCAGGAAGCCAATGGGAGAAGGAGAAGCAGCTCAGCCCTGCGAGTTCCAGTCGGGGCGGGGCTTGTTTTCCTCCAGCCTCAAGGCTTCCAGACCGCCCCTGCTGGGTACCGTTTGCCCTGGTGGTTGCCAGGGAAACCGCTGACTATTTTTACGCATTCTCTAGCTGCCAAGGCTGCAGAAACGCTCTTACGTGGCTGGTCCAGGAGCCACCCTAGAAACAGTGCCCGAGCCGATGCTGCCCAAGACCTTGGGGTGGGGACCTGCAGCTCTGACGCCCGGGGCAGGGGGCAGTGTTCCCACTGAGTCCCCAGTGTGGGGTGGGAGGTGGCTGACAAAGAAGGGGGCGCGGAAGCGCCAGTCCCCTCACGCATTCCTTCCTTCGTCGCTTGTTCATCATCCATTCATTCATTTCATCAAACACAGAAGGTGCTGGGCATTGTGCCAGGTGGAGGGACTAGAGCCGTGAACAGGGACAGTGCCTCGCAGCCTGTGGAGAGATGGACGAATAAAAACACAATTTCAGTGCGGGGGGATCGTGCGACCCCGGGGGTGTGCCCATCTTGGCGGGGGTTCGGGAAGCACCTTTAATGAGGCGAGATCTAAGTCCAGATGGGGATGTGTGGGCAATGTGGGCAGGAGGGAAGAGGTTCCAGGGAGAGGGAACGGCATGCTTACGGCCAGGAGAGATTCTGAGTGTGGAACCTTCTGGAACTGACGAGGTGGGCCAACCCAGGGGACTGGAAAGCTGGGCTGAGGCTCAGACCACCAGGGGGGTGGGCTAGGGCACGCTGCACCGCAGTGGGCACCCCCGGGCCTCTGGCAGCAAGCCTGCAGGCCAGGCAGGGAGGAGCCGCAGGTCTCCACTGCACTCTGGGACTGGCGGGGCCCTCAGGGCATCTGGGGAGCTAGAGACTCTGAGGCTGTAGGAGAGAGCCATTCATCATCGTCAGGGGACTGGGTTAATGCTCTCCATCCCCGGCCAGGTGTAAGGTGTTAGGGGTTGGGAAGGGAAGGAGCCCTGTCCCAGGCCACCCTGACTTTCTCCAGACCCCGGACTGTTGCCAAGACTCTGGGACATCACGAAACGCTTTCTGCTGACCTGTGTCTGCACACGTACTGGGAGTCCCCGGTGCCATCAGTCCAGGCGGGGACGGTGGGATGGAGGAGAAGGGGGAGAACTGAAGGGATCAGGAGTGTGCTAGGCGTAGTACATACCTGCGCTCACCTCATCCTGGGAACAGCCCCTGAAATGGGTGTCTCACCTCATTCTAAAGGCTAACAGGAGCCCCAGTGGCACAGTGGTTAAGCATTCGGCTGCTAACCAAAAGGTTGGCAGTTCGAATCCACCAGCTGCTCCTTGGAAACCCTATGGGGCAGTTCTACTCTGTCCTATAGGGTTGCTGAGTCGGAATTGACTCGACGGTAGCAAGTTTGGGTTTTCTGGTTTTTAAAGGTTAGGAAACTGAGGCTGAGAGAAGCCAAGTAACGTCTCTGGGGTCTGCAGGTAGTAAGAGGTGAAACCCAAATTCAAACCAGCTTGATCTGACTCAGAAACCTGTGCTCTCGCCACAAGACAGGTGTGTTTACTGAGCACCTGTGTGTGGCCTGCAGGTACAAAGACAAGATACAGTCTCTTTTGTGAGGCTGGAATGAGGCAGCGTGAGAGGGAAGAGTGGCCGACCAGACTTGCCCTAAATGGCCATGGCAACGTTTCCAGGCCCGCGTGCCCCTTGGCTGAGTGGGACTTGTGGCCCTTGACAAATAGAAGGGACACTGCTGACTTCAGAGACCGGGTCATACAGGAGATGCAGCTCTCCACAGCCCTCTCTGTCTGCGCACTCATCCTCAGGACCCTGCCGCCATGCTGTAAGAAGACACACAGGGAGAGGAACGGAAGCTCCTCACAGGCAGCCAGCATCACCCACCAGAAATGCAAGTCAACCAGCCTTCGTGTGACTCCAGCCCCCAGCCTCCAAGCCGTCCAATCCCACTAACATACAGGATCTCTGAGCATAAGTATGGGGGTGATTTGTTACACAGGGGCATCAGTGGTACAGTGGTAGAATTCTTGCCTTCCATGCGGGAGACCCTGGTTTGAGTCCTAACTAATGCACCTCATGTGCAGCCACCACCCGTCTGTCAGTGGAGGCATTCACGTTGCTGTGATGCTGAACAGGTTTCAGTAGAGCTTCCAGACTAAGATGAGCTAGGAAGAAAGGCCTGGCTTTCTACTTCTGAAAATCAGCCAGTGAAAACCCTGTGGATCACAACGGTCTGATCCCCAGTCAACCATGGGGATGGCGCAGAACCGGTCAGCAGTTTGTGCTCAAATGTATGATGTTATTAGTAAACCTCGGTTTGGTCTAAGGGGATTGTGTTGGTATCTGAGGAGGTAAACTTGTGTCTGAGCCTGGGTTCTCCCCCAAGCAGAGACTGGGGCAGGTGTTCACGTGCAGGCACACACATTTGGAAAGTGACCCATGAGACCAGGGGTAGGAGGATGGGAGGAATGAAGGCGGGAAGGAGGCTTGGCCAACCCAGGGGTGGGCTCTTGAGCTGGTCACCGCAGACCCTCTGAGAAGCCTTGGGGTGTGGGGAGGATTTGTCCACTGCCCCAGGCCCCTAGTCATCCAGGGTTGGCCAGGGAATGTTAACTCTTGTTTGCAGGCTGGTGAGTGCCCAGAATGTTAACTCTGTTTGCAGGCTGGTGAGCGCCTAGAACAGTAACTGTTTGCAGGCTGGTGCGTGCCCAGGATGGTCAGCAAGCAGCCCACTTGCAGAGAAGCCCCAGGGAAGAAAGCTGAATCGGGTACTGTGGTGGTTAATTTTAAGTGGCAGCTTGGCTAGGCTACGGTTCCCACTGGTTTTGCCAAACACTAGACTAGTTGCTGTTCCATAATGTAATTGAATGCAGTGTAATGTAATCACTCTCCATAATGTAATTTAATGGGGTGTAATCAGTTGAAAGGGGAGTTCCCGAGGGTATGGTCTGTCTTCAGATAAATATTTTGATAGAACTCTCAACTCTGCCCTCTTCCCATAAAACGGGCACTGAGATTATAGGTGTGCTGGGCTGAGGGGCTGTGAAATTGGGCATAAAAAACGACCAACACAAGACAGCATGAGACAAGTCTCTGGGCAGTGATTTCCTGGGACCCCCAGGAGGAGGCTGCAGGAGGAACTTCTTCCTGGATGGGAGGGAATGATCTTGGTGGGTGTGGGGGGCTGCGCTCTGGGCCTGGCTCACATCAGCCTCTCAGAAGCATCTCAGGAGGCTGGCAGTGCCCTGGTATCACACTTGTTAGAGTTGGGGCTGAAAAGCAGCCTCTTGAAGGAAGCCAGTGTAGACACTGGTGGTGCAGAGTTAACACTCGGCTGGTAAAAGGTTGGCTGTTTGAGTCCACCCAGAGGGGCCTCGGAAGAAAGGCCTAGCGATCTACTTCTGAAAGTCCAACCATTGAAAACCCTATGGAGCACAGTTGTACTCTGACACACATGGAGTCGCAATGAGTTGGGGGCAACTCAACAGCAACTGGTTTGGTTTTAATGTAGAGGCCTAGGGGGCTTTACTCAGACTCTTAGCTTTTCTCCAGAAAGCTAGGGATGTGGTGGTGAGAAAACCCCCGGCACTGGTGCCTGAGGGGTGAGACTTCTGAGTCTGGAGGTCTTCAGTCCAGGATCCTGGAAGGTTGGGAGAAGGCAGGGACCTGGGCCAGGTGAGCTCTGTATGACCCCGCTCTGGGGACCAGGGTTTCTGGTCAGGCCCCTCTGGTGTGCTCTTGTACAGGCCTGTCAACCCTGTTACCTACAGCTTCCTGCCACCCCCCTGGGACATCTGCTAGTCAGTGGTCCATTTTAAAGACTTTTCAGTGTTCCAAATGGAGAGGTGGGCGCCACGCTCCAGGGCCTTGTTTCCTTCCTTTAGCTCTCTTCTCCGTTAAGGCAAAGGAGGTGTGGCGACAAGCTATCTGCAAGTGGGGAGAGGGGGCCAGGGCTGGGAACACTGAGGAGGGGGTTACTAATCAGCATTGTGGGGTCCAGAAACATGAAGCAGAAGGAGCTGTTTCCCTAAGAGAAGTGTAGGAAGGGCTGCACCTCAGCAGGAGGAACTTAGATTTGAGGCAGAACTTCACAAATTACACCAACATCAGCACCACCCAACACGTTGAACACCAGCTGAAAGCCAGGCATTGAGCTTCCACCTGAGATACTGAACTTGAACTTGTGTGGTGTCGGATGAAGAACCCAACCAACCCCCTTCCGCTCTCCCATCACCCTTCCTTCAGCCTGTTCTCCTTCTCAGCTCCTTTCTTCTTCATCCCATCAATTAATGGGCCTCTACGTCTCACACACTTTGGACATGTTGGCAGGAGGGACCAGTCCCTGGAGAAGGACATCATGCTTGGTAAAGTACAGGGTCAGCGAGAAAGAGGAAGACCCTCAATGAGATGGACTGACACAGTGGCTGCAACAATGGGCTTAAGCGTAACGGTTGTGAGGATGGTGCGGCACCGGGCGGTGTTTTGTTCTGTTGTACTGTACGTTCTGTAGTCGCTGTGAGTCGGAACCAACTCGACTGCCCCTAACAACAACGACATAAAGAAATAAAGGCAACTCATAATTTGACGATGCAGAAACCATGCTGACATTCGGGGGGCCTCCCTTTCTGGCCAGGACAGGGATATTATCACCACCCTGGCTGGTGTGCAGGCAGGTTACCACGGGGATAGAAAACTTGACTATGACAATAAAAAACCATCATGGTTCCAGGTTAAACATGTTTTATTCAGATCCGGGCGACTCAGAGGCTTCAGGAAGCAGATTTTGCAGGTTGACACCTCAGTGCCCCTTGTCTCACCCTCCCAAGACCCCGAGCCTATAGATTGACATCAGAACTCATCCTTTATGTCGAAATGGGGCTGGTCTTCCGGCTTAAAGTCCAGGTTGGGACTACCGTCCTCGTTCAGAATCCTGCGGGCTGTGTAGCCGACGATGGGGTATTTGGCCTTGTATACTCTGGTGAAGACGTCATCCAGGGACTCCAGCTCCTTGGCCGTGAGCCCCGTCTAGGGGAGAAAAGCCCGAGACACACGGGTGGTGTGAGTGACCTGTGCTGGGCACTGACCTCCCTCCATCCCCGCATGGCCCTCCTCACACCCTGAACGCAAGAGCAAAGCAGATAATGGACCACTGACTTTCCGAGACAGTCCTGAGCGGGGAGGGAAGCGAAGAGCAGCGGCTTTCATCAGTCTTCAAGGCTCAGAGCACACCCATGGGGGTGGTCTGCTGCAGCCGTGTCCGCCCCGCCCTCCTGGCTCATCCCACCTGCTCTGGACATGCCTCCCACTACACAGTGACGTGACTTTCCCTTCTTATTTCCGTTCTGTGATGCTGTGGTGAGAATCTGACCAGCTCTGCCTAGTGCTGAGCACAGCTGAAGCGCATGTGGCCTGTCTGCTGGGAAGAGCCAGAAATGGTTGTCTTCGACACTGTTTTTCCTTCAGAGGCTCGTGAACATAGAGGGAGACCCTGCTTCGCCAACCTAAGTCATCCACTGACGGTCAGCAAACCTGCAAGAGGCTGAGGGGTGGCGTCATCAGCTGCTGCTGGGGGCTGGGGCCAAACTGTGAAGATCACTGAGTTGGGTGCCAAGTTCACAAGTGACTGGACTTGGCTCTGTAGGCCATGGGGAGCCGTGGAAGGATGCTGAATAGGAACGGCATAGTAGGATTTCTATTTCAAGAAAATGGTTGGCGCCCCACTGAGCGGACTGGAGTAGAAACAGGCTAGTTACGAAGCTTTGCCCAGAGGTGGAGAAGGGCCATGGCCGAGGGGAGGGACAGTGGCTTGCAGACAATGGCTCACAATGTCATGGGTGAGGTCTGCAGGGTCCAGGGACATCTTGGCCACTCCTCTGGTGGAGTCTTTCCCGGTCAAGGCGTTGTAGGGGGCTCCTCTCCCGTAGAACTCTGTGTGGGGAGGAAGAGAGGAGGTAAACGTGAACCTGCATGCAGAGCAGCCAGGGGCCTGCAAACTGGGGTGGGGGCTCCCAAGACCCAAACAGTCCTAAAAGACTCCAGGCCCAAGGAGCAGGAGAGCACCAAGGGAGGGCATGAAGTACACTAACCCGCCCCGCATCCAGCAGTTTGGGTTCCACTAATTCAGAATATGGAATAATTCACACATGCTGGGCGGACAGCTGAGCTTTAGAAAATACAGGATGAAGGCAGTCTCTTAAAACTATTAAAAATGAAACAATAAAAATGTTTGATCTTCTTAAATTATGGTAGAAGCCAAGTCTATTTCCCAGTGTTTGGTATCAAATCAAATGTAAGCCATTACAGTAACTACCTTCATGATACCATTTGTAGTTACAATTAGGGAAACGATTAAACAGCAATAAAATACCCTGTGATCTTCTACGAGGCTGATTTCTTTGCTAAGTAACACTTTTTTTGAGGTACATATATATATGCGTGTGTGTGTGTGTGTGTGTGTGTGTGTGTGTGTATATATATATATATATATAAAGGTATAAAATATATATATAGTTTTTTTTTAATGGAGCCCTGGTGGCGCAGTGGTTAAGAGCTCGGCTGCTAACCAAAAGGCAGCAGTTCGAATCCACCAGCCGCTCCTTGGAAACCCTATGGGGCAGTTCTACTCTGTCCTATAGGGTTGCTATGAGTCAGAATCAGCTTGACCCCAATGGGTTTATTTTTATTTTGTCATATCACTCAAGAGTATACTTGATTACAAATACATAATTTTCTAACAGTTTAAATTCTGTAACAGAGAACAGATGGATGCAGCCCAGGCTGAGTTACTCAGCCTTCTTCAAAAGCACCCTGACTGCCTAAAGGAGTTGGTGTCAAGTGCCTTAAGTCGATTTCCACTCCTAACGACCCCACGAGACAGTAGAACTGCCCCACAGGGTTTGTAGACTATAATCTTCAGAGGGGCAGACCACCAGGTCTTTCTCCCAGGGTGTGGCTGGGTGGGTTCAAACCACTACCCTTTGGGTTAACAGCCTAGCACTTAACCATCTGCACCACCAGGATCCTACCTAAAGGAGTAACATGTCTTTTCTCACAGCTTCAGCGAGGGTAAATTATCAAGTTTGGATTGGATTCTACAGGCAGTGGGGAGCCCTAGAGGCTTTGGCGTGAGGGCACGGCATCGTTAGAAAAAAACTGCTAAAGGAAAACACTGACAAAGATTGTCGACTCAACTTGGTCATTTAAGATGGAAGGAAAAGTTCTTGCCCAATGTTCCCTCCCGTCCCTCGCCCCTCAGTCTCCACTCTGGCTCCTCAGCTCCCCAGAAATAAAGATTCAAAGCTGAGCTACCTACCCTTTCCGGAAGTGACATCAAACACCACACCCTTCACTGCCATGTAGATGGGCTGACCGTCCTAGAAAGCAGGGGAGAAGCTGTGAATAGGAAGTAAAGAGCCCAGCTCTTCCCAAGCAGGTTAGTAAAATCGGTTTCCATCTTGAGTGTGCAAAAAGCAGTAGCTAAAGTTACAAAACCAAAAACAGAAAAGTTACTGTTGATTCTGACTCATGGCAACCCGATGTGTTACAGAGCAGAACTGTGCTCCGTAGAGTTTTCATGGCTGTGACCTTTCAGAAGCAGATCACCGGGCTTTTTTTCCGAGGTGCCTCTGGGTAGGCTTGAACTACCAACCTTTTGGTTAGTGGCAAAGCATTTAACCATCTGTGCCTCCCAGGCACTCCTAAAGTTATAAAACAGCTCTCGCTAAAGCCAGGTCCTCATAAAAACTTGGAAAAGTACTCAAGTATTGTGACAAATGCCTGACAATCCCCTCCTTTAAAAAGAAAATAAAAAACTGAAAAGACTATTACATGATAAATTATTTAACTTATTCCAAATCTCCTCTCCCTTCATCAGTGTACATGCATTGATGTGATTAGTGTAAATGACTTATTTTATATTCTGCTTCTCATAGGTAACATTACTTTATACAAATGTTCCCAGATAACGAAAGAGTCAACATGGCTATCTTTTAAACAGTTACATGGAAACCCACCTTACTCTGTAACACTGTCTGCCTGTTTATTTAGCTGTTCTTCTACTTGGGGTATTTGGGTTGTTTCTGATCCTCAGAACTATAAACGGCAGTATTATGAATACCTTTCTACAAATTACTTTCTAGTTGGGTGAGCTGTTTCCTTGAGTCCTAGTTCAGTATATGGAATTCCTGGTCAGTATATGAACAATAACTTTTAATATTTTACCACTTGACCTTCAAAAAGATTAAACCATTTACAGTACTACAAATATGCAAACAATACTGTTTCCCCACAGTTCTACTAACAATGGGTTTTATATTTGATTTATTTTTGCTATTTAAAAAAAAAAAAACAAACCTGTTGTGGTAAATTCAATTCTGACTCATGGCGATCCCATGTGTTACAGAGTAGAACTGCCCCAGAGGGTCTTTTTGGCTGTAATCTTTATGGCAGTGGATTGCCAGCCCTTTCTTCCATGGCACCACTGGGCAGGTTCGAACTGCTGACCTTTAGGTTAGTAGTACAGCGCCAACTATCTGCACCCCCTAAGAACCCTGTTTTTGCTATATTAACAGGTATAAAGTGGTACCTTAGAATGCCCTACCCCTCCCCAAAGCTGCTTTTACTATAACCTAAAGAGACAAATAAACACAAAAGCAGACAGCATGGAGTTTTTAACTTCCCTCAGGTCCAGGCTTGGGCTGGGGGACTGGTGGGTCCTGGACACGCCTCAGCACCAGGTCTTCCCTTTGTCCCAACCCCGTTGGGGTGCAGGGGACACCAGCCAGGTGGCTCACAGGCCAGGGTTAGGGTGGGGGCTGCTGCTGGGCCTGCAGGAACCTCAGGCTCTCCAAGAACATGCTGTTGGTATTCTCTTGGTGGGGGGTCGAGTGGGAGTGGGGGTAGGGACTTAATAGTTCTTGACCTCCTGGAGCTCCCTGTCAAGTGTCTTCTTGACTGGATTAGCAGAAGGGAAATTAAGGCTCAGAAAAGTTAAGCAACTTGCCCAAGGCAACACACCCCCGTCCCTTAATTTCTCTGGCCTCAGTTTCTCTAGCTGTTAAATGGGAATAACACCAACCTACCTTTCAAGAGGGAGTCCCTGGTGGTGCAAATGGTTAATACACTCAGCTGCTAACTGTAAGGCTGGCAGTTCAAGTCCACCCAGAGATGCTTCGGACAAAAGGCCTGGCAATCTACTTCTGAAAAATCAATCATTGAAAACGTTATGGAGCACAATTCTACTCCGATACACATGGGGTCACCAGGAGTCACGGTCGACTTGAAGGCAGCCGGTGCTAGTACCTCTCAGGAACGCTGAGCGTCTAAGCAGGCACTCAGGGGGCCCGGGAGTGCTTGGTTATTATTATTGTCCCCTACCTGGCTCCCAAGTCTACTCCCCAGAACTTCTGCTGACTTTACGGACAAGTGCTCCACCTAATCTACCAAGGGTTATTTTATTTTATAATAATACTTCATTGCGTTTTTGGTGAAGGTTTACACAGCAGTTTAGGTTCCCATTCAACCATTTCGACACAAGCTGTTCAGTGACATTGGTTACATTCTTCACAATGTGTGAACATTCTCAGTATTTCTGTTCTGTTTCCATTAATTTTGTTTCCTTGCCTCCTTACATTCTCATCTTTGTTTTAAAATAATTATTAACTGTTTAGTCTCATATAGGTGATGTTTTAAAGGACCACAGTACTTAGGGGTCAGATTCATTATTTTTT
This sequence comes from Dugong dugon, assembly GCA_030035585.1. Lineage (NCBI taxonomy): Eukaryota > Metazoa > Chordata > Mammalia > Sirenia > Dugongidae > Dugong > Dugong dugon. The sequence goes on along the minus strand of CM057469.1, from coordinate 1,011,346 downwards.
GAGCCAATTTGTTATTTAGCTACACAGTCACCTCAGGGGTTAGTTTTGGTTCAAGGTTTGAAGAGTATCTCAGAACAATAGTCTCAGGAAGTCCTCCAGTCTCAATCAGTCCAACAGGTCTGTTTTTGCGTTTTTTTGTTTTTTTCTTTAAAGGAATTTGAGGTTCTGTTCCACACTTTTCTCCCAGTCTATCAGGGTCCATCTGTGGTGGCCCTGATCAGAATGGTTGGTAGTGGCAGCTGGGCACCATCTAGTTCTTCTGGTCTCAGGGAAGAAGAGGCCATGGCTCATGTAGGCTGTTAGCCCTGTAGACTGGTTTCTTCACTGAGGCTTTGGTTTCCTTCTTTCTCTTTTGCTCCAGACAAGTGGAGTCCAATAGCTGTATCTTGGATGGCCGCTCAGAAGCTTTTAAGACCCCAGATACTACTCACCAAACTAGGATATAGAACATACACTTTATGAACTGTGTTATCCCAATTGGCCGAGATGTCCCATGAGATTATGGTCCTAATCTCAAGGGTTACTTTGGATGGCACTGCTTTACTCCTGCAGAGTGTGTGCTTCTGGTGATGATTTACTGCTTCTCCTCCACAGGAATTACCTGGTCCTCTGCTTTGACTGCTTATCAAGTGGGGCTATGCGTTTACATCAATTTTGAGAAATATACTGCAGTTATAACTTTATCTCTGATATTTTGTCATATTTTCCATTCTTTTGCTCTTCCTTTGATATTCATCACTTGTCTGTGCAGTCATGTAAACACGACACTCACCCACAGAAGACAGACACGGCTCAACACTGAGCACACTGAACGTTTCTTCAGCACTTACATATCTGTCTCCCGAGTGAGCTATGCGCTGAAGGTGCAGGCCTAAGAGGAAGTCACGGCAAAGGGGCAGAAGGGAATGCTCTGCGCCTGCTGGGGCGTCTGTCACCCAAGCATTCCACAGGCTCCAAAGGGGAAGGGCTGTACCAGTTAAACCCCAGTATGCTATGGGCAAGAGTGAGCTCTCATTACGTGGAGATGGACAGCTACGGATGGGGCCTGCGGGCAGGGGCTGTCAGGCCTGGGAAACGGAGGAGAAGGAGGAGGGTGGGTGGCAGCATCAGGAGCATACATGCAGACCCAGGAACATGAGACATGGTACAGACATGCTCTAAGCCCCACCCCCAGGAAGGCCACAGAGGGAGATCTTTTGGGATTTAGAGTTGACTGTATGTAAATAGATGTGACACTTTTTATCTGTTTATGACCAGGTCAAAAAATCAGCAGGAGGGCTGCTTTCTCTAAGAGATCAAAAGAGGAACCTTCTGGTGTCACACACAAGCTTCAGAGTCATACAGGCCTGGGTTTGAGCCACACATATGAGCTGTGTTGCCTTGGGCAAATTACTTAACTTCTCTGAGCCTGTTTTTTTCTCTGTAATTGTTGTTAGCAGCCACTGAGTTAGTCCCCAACTCATAGAGATCCCATGCACAATGGGATCAAACCACTGTGATCCACAGGGTTTTCACTGGCTGATTTTCAGAAGTACAATGCCAGGCCTTTCTTCTGAGGCACTTCTGGGTGGACTCGAACCTCTAGTCTTTTGGTTAGCAGCAGAGTGTTTTTACCATTTGCACGACCCAGGGACTCCATACATGGTACTTACTGTCCTTAGTTTTTATAATGACCTTGTGAGGAAGCTTTTACTATACCTATTTAGTAGATAAAAAAACTGAGGCTTAGAATTTAAATAATCTTGTCAGAAATTTCTCTGCTAGTGAGTAAAAAGCCAGGATTCAGACTCATGCCTGTCCGATTCTACATCCCAATTCTTCCTCACTGAAAACCTGAATCACTCTTTGACTTAAAAATAGTAAACAAACAGTAAAATCCTGCTATAATAACCGGTAACGGAACAAGGTTAAAACCACTGATGAAGGTGTACCATCAGTGTCTCTATGTACAAGGCCAGTTTTGACCAGAACTTAAGAAAACACGCGTCACAGAACAGCACCTAGAATATATTTTACCTTCTTGCCCTATTTTCACTTTTGTTCAACATGCTTACTCTGTGATCTATGTGTCATCTACGTGAGACGTCTTCAAAATGACCTCCTCATACAAGCAGGGGCAGATTATCCAATAGGCAGGGTAAGCACAGCGCTTACCTTGCTTACCAGATCATCTGTAATGAACCATGTCACATTTTTTCACCACATCAAAGATTCTGCTTTGAGGTATGGCTGGCATCTGTCTCTCTCCCAACCCCACAGCACGTTCCTACAGAGTCAAAGCTTCTTTTCAAATTTACAATCCCTGACAGGGGCGGATGACCAGTAAGCAAGGTAAGCACAGGCTTACTCGTGCTTACTTACTAATATGTAGTGAACAATTTCACATAGATTTCACCACATCTTTAATGTGAAATTGTTCACTACAGATGATCTGGTAAGCAAGGTAAACACCATGCTCACCTTGCCTATCGGATAATCCAGCCCTATATACAACCCTTGGAGTCCCTGGGTGGTGCAGATGGTTAGCACGTTCAGCTGCTAACCTAAAGACTGGAGGTTTCAGTCCACTCAGAGGTGCCTCAGAAAAAAGGCCTGGCAATCTACTTCCAAAAATTCAGCCACTAAAAAACCTATGGAGCAGTCCAGAAGTCAGAATCGACTCCACAGCAACTGGTCTGGTTTTGGAAATACAACCTGTCATGGACTGAATTATGTCCCCCAAAAAATGTGCGTACCAACTTGGCTGGGCAATGATTCCCAGTATTGTGTGGTCTTCCTCCATTTCGTGATTGTGATTTTATGTTAAAGAGGATTAGGGTGGGATTGTATAACACCCTTATTAAGGTCACTTCCCTGATCCAATGTAAAGGGACTTTCCCTAGGGTGTGGCCTGCACCACCTTTTATCTTACAAGAGATAAAAGGAAAGGGAAGCAAGCAGAGAATGGGGGACCTCATACCACTAAGAAAGCAGTGCCAGGAGCAGAGCACATCCTTTGGACCTGGGGTTCCTGTGCAGAGAAGCTCCTAGTCCAGGGGAAGACGGAGACAGGGATCTTCCTCCAGAGGTGATGGAGAAAGAAGGCCTTCACCTGGAGCTGATGCCCTGAATTTGGACATCCAGCCTACTAGACTGTGAGAGAAAAAATTTCTCTTTGTTAAAGCCATCCACTTGTGGTATCTCTGTTTTAGCAGCACTAGATGACCAAGACACAACCCTTAATACAATTACTGGGAAGAATGGGGTTTGAAGGGGCACTGCTGAGGCAGTGTTTGTATTTTTGGCAAGTATTCCAAGAGGACGAATTTATGCCAAAAATACCAGAAAGATGTTTACCTGTGTTTTATTGACTATGCAAAAGCATTCGACTATCTGGATCATAACAAATTACGGGTAACACTGTGAAAAATGGGAATTCCAGAACACTTAATTGTGCTCCTGCTGAACCTGTACCTAGACCATGAGGCATGCATTCAAACACAACAAGGGGATACTGCGTGGTTTAAAATCAGGAAAGGTGTGCATCAGGGTTGTATCCTTTCACCATACTTATTCAATCTGTACGCTGAGCAAATAATCCAAGAAGTTGGACAATATGAAGAAGAACGTGGCATCAAGATCGGAGGAAGACTCACTAATAACCTGCGATACACAGATGACACAACCTGGCTTGCCGAAAACGAAGAGGACGTGAAGCACTTACGTATGAAGATCCAAGACCACAGCCTTCAGTATGGATTACATCTCAACATAAAAGAAACAAAAATCCTCACAACTGGACCAATAAGCAACATCATGACAAATGGAGAAAAGACTGAAGTTGTCAAGGATTTCATTGTACTTTGATCTATAATCAACGCTCATGGAAGCAGCATTCAAGAAATCAAACAATGTATTGCATTGAGCAAATATGCTGTAGAAGACTTCTTTCAAGTGTTAAAAAGTAAAGATGTCACTTTGAGGACTAAGGTGCACCTGACCCAAACCATGGTATTTTCAATCACCTCATATGCATGCAAAAGGTGGACAATGAATAAAGAAGACCAGAGAATTGATTCCTTTGAATTATGGTGTTGGCAAAAAGCACTGAATATACCATGGACTGCCGGAAAAATGAACAAATCTGTCTTGGAAGAAGTACAACCAGAGTGCTCCTTAGAAGCAAAGATGGCAAGACTTCATCTCATGTACTCTGGACATGTTATCAGGAGGGACCAGACCCTGGAGAAGAACATCATGCTTGGTAAAGTAGAGGGTCAGTGAAAAAGAGGAAGACCCTCAACAAGATGGACTGACACAGTGGCCGCAAGGATGGGCTCAAGCTTAGCAATGATTGTGAGGATGCCACAGAACCAGGCAGTGTTTCGTTCTGCTGTACACAGGGTCACTATGAGTCAGAACCAACTCGATGGCATCTAACAAAAACAACAATTTATGCCAGACTATCAGCTAGATGGAAACTGGTTAAATTTATGCCAGAAGCACACAGGTATTCTCACACTCCCACACGTGAATGATTCAGGAAGCCATGCTGTGGATCACTCTGAGACCTAAAATACCCAAAAAGAGGAACTGGCACAGGGCATTGGGCAGTAGATGTGGAATACAGTGTGAAAGAAACCTGCCTGTGCTTCATGGATTTGCGAGCTATAGTCTCCACTGGAGACACCAGGCAGGTCCCTGCAAAGGTGCCCAGCTCTCATCGCAAACCAGCCGGCCCAGTGCGGCACTTAGTGCTCGTGGGTGGGCCTGGCTCTCCTCCCAGAAGGTTATACAGTGAAAACTGTGAGAGCCGGAACTTGATGGGACTGCCTTGTTTTTCTGGGTCTCACAAGGTTTCCATCTTTAACATGGTATTTTCCATAGTTCGTTTCAGTGGAAAATATTTGAGTTTTCCTTCTCTGACAGGTTTCTACTTTACACAGGTGCTGGCTTTCGCAGGTTTCACTGTAGTAGAAATAAGGCATTATTCACTGCTAGATGTTTCAGCATGGCCCATTATACAGGTCCACAATCCCACAGCAGAAGCTCTGGGCGTCAGATGTGTTTTAGAATTCAGAATTTGCCAGATTTTAGAAAGGTGATGTGGGGAACATACCATATATTATACAACACCTCTAGATGGGTCTGAAGCAGCACCCAATAATCAAGTATACATCTGCAGTAAACATGAACATGAATATGACACTAAGTGGGATAAATAGAGACTAAAAATAGACCTGTGTCAGCTCCAACAAGGTTCTGTCAGCAGTGAGTTCATATCAGGTCAGGTTTTGCTGTCCAATGATTTACAAAAAAAAAAAAAAACCAAAAAACCAAACCTTCTAGTTTTCAGCACTTACTGAATTTCTGAACTGCATAAAAGCTTTGTGGGCCTGTTAGATTGCCTCTTGCTTCTGTCTTTAATAATAAACTAATAAAAAGAGCTGCTAACATTTATTAGGACTTTCTATGCTAAGCACCCACAAGGAAGACCAGTTAATAATATTATTATTCAAAATTTACGCAACCACCACTAAGGCCAAAGATGAAGAAATTGAAGATTTTTACTAACTTCTGCCGTTGGAAATTGATCAAACATGTAACCAAGATGCATTGATAATTACTGATGACTGGAACGTGAAAGTTGGAAACAAAAAAGAAGGATCAGTAGTTGGAAAATATGGCCTTGGTGACAGAACGACACTGGAGAACATAAGAAAGAATTTTGCAAGACCAATTACTTATTCAATGCAAATACATTTTTTCTGCAATAAAAATGGCAAGTTTACACGTGGACCTTGCTGGATGTAACACACAGGAATCAAACTGACTACATCTGTGGAAAGAGAAGATGGAGAAGCTCACTATCAGTCAGAACAAGGCTGGGGCCGCCTGCGGAACAGACCATCAGTTGCTCACATGCAAGTTCAAGATGCAACTGAAGAAAACTGAAAACAAGTCCACAGGAGCCAAAATACAACCTTGAATATATCCCACATGAATTTGGAGACCATCTCAAGAATAGATTTGATGCCTTGAACACTAATGACTGAAGACCAGACGAGTCGTGCAATGCCATCAAGGACATCATACATGAATAAAGCAAAAGGTCATTAAAAAGACAGGGAAGAAATGACCAAAATGGATGTCAGAAGAGACTCTGAAAATTGCTCTTGAACGTAGAGCAGCTAAAATGAATGGAAGAAATGATGAAGTAAAAGAGCTGAACAGAAGATTTCAAAGAGTGGCTCAAGAAGATAAAATAAAGCATTTTAATGAAATGTGCAAAGACCTGGAGTTAGAAAACCAAAAGGGAAGAACACATTCGGCATTTGTCAAGCTGAAAGAACTGAAGAAAAAATTCAAGCCTTGAATTGCAATACTGAAGGATTCTGTGGGGAGAATACTGAACGACGCAGGAAGCATTAAAAGATGGAAGGAATACGCAGGGTCATTGTACCAAAAGAATTGGTCGGCGTACAGCCATTTCAGGAGGTAGCATATGATCAAGGACCAACAGTATTGAAGGAAGAAGTCCAAGCTGCACTGAAGGGAATGGCAAAAAACAAGGCTACAGGAATTGAGGGAAGACCAATTGAGATGTTTAAACAACTGGATGCGGTGCTGAAGTGCTCACTCATCTATGCCAAGGAATTTGGAAGACAGCTACTGGCCAACTGACTGGAAGAGATCCAGATCTGTGCCCATTCCAAAGAAAGGCGATCCGACGGAACGCGGAAATCATTGAACAATATCGTTAGTATCACACCCAAGTAAAATTTTGCTGAAGAGCATTCAAAAGCGATTGCAGCAGTGCATTGACAGGGGAATTGCCAGAAGTTCAAGCCAGATTCAGAAGAGGACACAGAACGAGGGATATCACTGCTGATGTCAGAGAGATCTTGGCTGAAAGCAAAGAATACCAGAAAGGTGTTTACCTGTGTTTTATTGACTATGCAAAGGCATTGGACTCTGTGGATCATAACAAATTATGGATAACACTACGAAGAATGGGAATTCCAGAACACTTAACTGTGCTCGTGAGGAATCTGTACCTAGACCAAGAGGCAGTCATTCAAACAGAGCAAGGGGATACTACATGGTTTAAAGTCAGGAAAGGTGTGTGTCAGGGTTGTTTCCTTTCACCATACTTATTCCATCTGTATGCTGAGCAAATAACCCAAGAAACTGGACTATACGAAGAAGAACAGCATCAGGATTAGAGGAAGACTCATTAACAACCTGCAATATGCAGATGACACAACCTTGCTTGCTGAAAGCTGAAGAGGACTTGAAGCACTTACTGATGAAGATCAAACACTACAGCCTTCACTACGGATTACACCTCAACATAAAGAAAACAAAAATCTTCACAGCTGGACCAATAAGCAACATCATGATAAACGGAGAAAAGATTGAAGTTGTCATTTTACTTGGATCCACAACCAATGCCCATGGAAGCAGCAGCCCAGAGGGGCAAATCTGCTGCAAAAGACCTCTTTCAAGTGTTAAAAAGCAAAGATGTCACTTTGAGGACTAAGGTGCGCCTGACCCAAGCCACGGTATTTTTAATCGCCTCATATGCATGCAAAAGGTGGACAATGAATAAGGAAGACAGAAGAAGAACTGACACATTTGAATTATGATATTGATGAAGAACCTTGAATATACCATGGACTGCTAGAAAAATGAACAAATCTGTCTTGGAAGAAGTACAGCCAGAATGCTCCCTAGAAGCAAGGATGGCGAGACTTCATCTCACATCACATACTTTGGACATATTACCAGGAGGGCCCAGTCCCTGGAGAAGGACATCATGCTTGGTCAAGTAGAGGGTCAGCAAAAAAGAGGAAGATCCTCAATGAGATGGACTGACACAGTGGCTGCAAGGATGGGCTCAAGTGTAACGACGACTGTGAGGATGGCGCAGGACCGGGCAGTTTCCTTTTGTTGTACATAGGGTCGCTATGAGTCGGAACCTACTCCAGGGCTCGTAACAACAATGGTAAGCACTTTGCATGTCACCATCGCATTTTATTTTCACAAAATTCCTACAGAGTAGAAACTCTTATTATAACTATTGGGATGATCAGTTTTATGTGTCAACTTGGGTAGGCTTAGTACCCAGCAATCTAATCAAACACTCACCTAGGTGATACTGTAAGGGAATTTTGTAGATGTGATTAACATCTACAATCAGTTAATTTTACGTACAGATTATCCTAGATTATCTGGGTGGGCCTGATCCAATCAGTTGAAAGTCCTTAAGAAGAGAAGTGAGGTTTAGTTGAGGAAGAAGAAATTCTGCCTGTGGGGTAGAGCATCAGTTCCTCCCCAAGAGTTTCCAGCCTGCCCTTTTTTTTTTTTTTTAATATATTTTATTGTACTTCAGGTGAAGGCTTACAGAACAAATACTTTCTCATGAAACAGAAGTACACATGTTGTTTTATGACATTGGTTAACAACCCCACAACATATTAACCCTCTAACTTCTCAACATTTTTTTTTTGGTGAAAATACACATAGCCAAAGATACACCATTTCAAAAATTTCTACATACACAGTTCAGTGACATTGACTACGCTCTTCCAATTGTGCTGTTATTCTCACCTAAGATGAAGGCTTACAGAACAAAATAGTCTCTCATTTAACAGTTACTACAAATGTTGCCCTATGACAATGGTTAACAATCTCACAACACATCAACAATATCCTTCATCAGCCCTGGGTTCCCTATCACCAGCTTCCTTGTCCCCTTCTGCCTTCTGGCCCTTGTCACTGGACTCCTGTACCTCGTTAGTCTTGTTTGGTTTTATGGGGCTGTCCACTCCCAGTCAGCCTGCCCTACAGATTTTGGACTTACCTAGCCAGCTCCCACAATTACATAAGCCAACTCCTTGTTACCAAAATCTATGAGGTGGAACCGACTCAATGACACCTAACAACAACATCTATCTATCTGTCTTACTGGTTCTGTTCCTCTGGTGGAATCCTGGCTGTCCACAAGCATCCTACAGATGAAAAAAATTGAGACTCCGAGAAGTTTAGTAATCTGCCCAAAGTCACGCAGCAGAGCAGGAGTCAAACCCAGGTATGACCCAAAGGTAGAATGCTCTAAGTAGGGTGACCACATACGTATTACACAGGAAGGATCATATGTTTACACAGATCGTGACACTTCGGAGAGTGAACTATCACTGATAATCACCCAAGACGACAGGCATGAGCTGAACCACCCAAGGTAAACCACACCACAGCCAACTCGAACCCACTTCATTCCAATGTCGCTCTCCTCCCTTACGCTCATCCTCTCTGGCTCCTTCCCTCTGCCTACGGACATCCTCAGGAGTCCAGATGGCACAATCAGCTGCTAACCTAAAGGTTGGTGGCTCAAACCCACCCAGTGTGTCTGCAGAAGAAAAGGCCTGACAAATTCCTTCAGTAAAAATTGTTGTCGTTGTGTGCCACCAAGTCCCCTCCCACTCATAGCGACCCCATTCATACATGTGACACAGCAGAACTGCCCCATAGGGTTTTCTAGGCTATAATCTTTACAGGAGCAGATTGCCAGGTCCTTTCTCCTGCAGCGTCCCGGGGTGGGTTCAAACGGCCAACCTTTCGGTTAAAAGCCAAGAGCTTAACCACTGTACCACCAGGGCTCCTTCTGTAAAGATTAAAGTCAAGAAAACCCTATAGAACACAGTTATACTGTCACTCCTGGGGTCGCCATGAGTCAGGGGCTGACTGCAAGGCAGGTAACAACAACAGAGACATCCTCTGGGCTCCACCCCCCAATCAACTGTTTCCTTATCCTGTTTCCATCTCTAGCTTCCCCGCTCCTTCCCTTAATGCCCAAACTTTTTTCCAGAGCCATCTGCACCCACTTTCTTGGCTCTCAGTTACTCTTGAGAAAATTACTCTCTCAAAATACAAAGCGTTACGCAAATTAAGTACCAATAACATCAAAAAACCAAAAGATTTTCTTAGTCCTCACTCTGCAGCTCCTGGCAGGGCTGCCACACCCTCAATTTTGAACCTTCTTTTCCCTTGGATGCGGGCGGGGGGAGGAGACCACCCCCACGTTTGGAAATTCACTAGAAGGACTCTAAGACTCACCATATGGTTGTACTCAGGGCTAAGACTTATTACAGTGACAGTAAGGACACACGGCCGGGTCATAAGAGAAAAACACACAGGCGGAGTCTGGGAGATTCCATGGGAGGCTCCTTCCTGCTCTCTCCCGCCCATGAGGGCTCCCACAGAGGACACTCTCCTCCAGCAACAAAAATACGGCAACATGTGTGACGTTTCTGCCCAGGGAGACCCAATAGAGACTCAGAGCCCACGGCTTATAAGCCCAGCACATAAGGTGTCAACATAAACCAGACTGTACAAACAGCCACCTTATCAGTCGGGAAGGGTGAGGATGCCAGCCAAGGGCCAACCCTACAAGCAGGTCTTTGTGAGGGCGCAGGCTCAAGCCTGCTACATTACTCTTCTGTAGCTTTCCTGACCCTGCCTCACCTCGCTCCTCCTGCCCCCACAAAAGAAGGCGTCCCTCGACATCCAGCCACAGCCCTGCCATGCCGTCCTCCTATGTTCTCAGCCAACCTCTCTCTGCAGCTGATGCCCAAAACTGGGATCACCACCTAAGGGCCAGGTTTCCAAGTCTCCCTTGCGATTCAGATCCACCCAAGGCCTGTTCCTCAGGTTAGGGAGTCCAGGCTAGATGGTTTTAACAAAGGAAACGGGATTCCTTCACAGCTTTACCACTAAGTGGTGGCACACCTCAGTGTCATCTGTAAAAGACTGGTTCCTGAAATGCTGAGTCCTGTGGTCTCCTCACCAAACCTGTCCCCCACCCCTTCCCCAATCTAACATCAGCCCTGCAATGGCCCTTCCCATATACAGCATGCTGTTCCTACACTACACAGCCATCAGACTAGGCCCCACCAACGCGAGGAACAGGTTGTGAGCGGTTTTCTGGGCACCTCCAGACTACGGTCCAATGTGAGAGTGTGTGGGGGCAATCTGTCTCTAACCTCTGACTTCCCCCTCCACCTCAACCCCAAGCTGACCCAGCTCTGGCTCAGCTCCAAGGGCAGGGGCACTAAAACTGGGGTGGAGGAATAGCTGCAGAGGAGGCGGGAGACACAGGGGCAGAAAAACGACGAGCAGGGAAGGCCTGCTGCACCCCTGGACTTATCCCAATTCCCACCTATCCCTGGGAGCAGGCATTTTATTAGGAACACCAGATCCAGCTTTGCTTCCTTCCCTCCTCCACTCCCACTACCCCCAGGAAGTAGGCTGAAGCGGTGCCCCAGCTGACGCTGGCACTGTATTAGAAACAGTCTGGAGCCGGGAGAGGGCGCCCCTCGCCCCCGGGGCGCCCCTCGCCCCCGGCCGCCCGCAGACCCGCCGCCCGCCTACCTGCTCCCCGGAGTAGCGGGCCAGCTCGTCCTCCGTGAAGAGCCGCACCGGGGGCCCCCGCTCGGCGGGGCGCGGCGCCTGCCCGGCCCGGACTGCGGGGAGCCCCGGGGCCAGCGCCAGAACCAGGACCAGCGCTGCCAGCGGCCGCAGCCGCCGCCCCGGCGCCGAGGCCGCCATGCTGAGCGCGCAGCGCCCGGCGAGGGGCGGCCCCGGAACCCCGCCCCGCGCCGCAGCCTGAGCGCCGCCCCCGAGCCGGAGCGAGGAGCCGGGCCCACCGACCCCGCGCCGCCTGCACCCCGCGGCCCACGTGGGACGGGCCTCTAGAAACTTGGGAACTGGAAGTATAACCCAAGTCTCCTCACTAAACTACGGGCTGAATGTTGGGCAATAAAGCTAGATGTGTTACCACAGTTCCTTGTTACAGATGACGCACCCCACCTCACCTAGGGTGGTATATTCATAAAAAAGAACCCCAACTTACGAATGAAATTTCATTTGGGGCAGATATTTTTTCTCCCCCCATTGTGTTTAAATTTTGGATCCTGCAGGGGATTTTTGCAAAGGGTGGGGAACAGCTTCTAGATAGACCCTGACTAATAGCTAACAGCCCTGTCTGCAGGGTAGAGAGCCTGGTGGTGCAGTGGTTAACAGCTACCTCTATTAACCAGGAGGTTTGCCAGTTCAAATCCAGCAGGTGCTCCTTGGAAACCCTATGGAGTAGTTCTACCCTGCCCCTTACAGAGTCGCTATGAGTTAGAATCGACTTAATAGCAAAGAGCTTTTCAGGTTTTGTGAAAGGCTTCATTCATTAATTTATTCAACATATTTTTAAGGGCCCCCATGTGCCAGGTCACTGAGGACAAACTGCTGAGGGAGACAAAGATCCACCCACGTGAAGCTTACATTCCGTGGGCAAGGTAAGACACCATGAGGAAGATAAGACAGCAAGTAAGTAGATAAAATATACATTACATGTGGTGAATACTAGGGAGACAAATAAGGCAGGAAATCGTGATGGGGAGTCTCCGGGGCTGCAGTTTTAGATAGGGTGGCCAGGGAAGGCCAGCTGAGAAGAAAGTATCTGTATAAATATCTACAGGAGGTGAGAGAGGGAGTCTTGAGGGAAGAAGAGTTCAAGCAGGGGGAACAAGACCATACATGTTCGGGAAGGAGAGCCGTGGCCTGTGGAAGAACAGCAAGGAGGCCAGTAGCTGCAGTGGACCAGGGGGAAGAGTAGGAGCGGAAATCAAGGACATGAGGAGGTAAGGGGCGGGGGCAGATCATGTGGGGTCCTCACAGCACATTTTAAAACACTTTGACTTTTACTCTGAGTGGGATGGGAAGCTATCTGAGGAAATAAAACAGAGGAATGACTTAAAATGTTAGTGGGATCACTTGGGCTGCCTTGTGGAGAATAGACCAACAGGGGGTCCCATAAGACAAGCATGGCAATAATCCAGGTGAGAGATGATGGTGGCTTAGACCAGGGAGGTAGCAGTGGAGATGGGAAGAAGTGGGAGTACTCTGGATATACTTTGAAGGTGTAGCTGGCAGAATTTGCTGACAGATGGGATGTGGGGTCATAGAGGAGTCAGTGTGACTCCAATGTTTTTGGTCTGGGCAACTAGAGGATGCAGTCGCCATTGACAGAAAAGGAGAGACCCTAGAAGAGCAGGTTTGGGGGGAGAAGAACAAGAGCTTAGTTTGAACATGCTGAGTTTGAGATGCATATTAGACAAATAAGTCAGATGTTAAATAACCCGTTGCCATCGAGTCAATTCCTACTCATAGCAACCCTCCCTATAGGACAGAGTAGAACTGCCCCATGGAGTTTCCAAGGAGCAGCTGGTGGATTCGAACTGCTGACCTCTTGGTTAGCAGCCATAGCTCACCATAGCTCTAAACCATTGTACCATCAGGCCTCTGAGGTGTCAGGTAGGCAGTTGGGTATATGAGTTTAGAGGTGGGGGAGAGTTCTAGGCTGGAGATATAAATTTTGGAATCAAAAGGGTGGCAGTTTTTCACAAAAAAAGAGACCAGATTTATTGGCCTAAAGGAGACTGGAGAAACCCCGAGAGTACAGCCCCCAGACACCCTTTTAGCTCAGTGGTGAAGTTACCTCCGAGGTTCACTGTTCAGCCTGGGAGTGGGCAGCCCCGTAAAACCAAACGAGACTAACGAGGTACAGGAGTCCAGTGACAAGGGCCAGAAAGCAGAAGGGGACAAGGAAGCCGGTGATAGGGAACCCAAGGTTGAGTAAGGATATTGTTGATGTGTTGTGAGATTGTTAACCATTGTCATAGGGCAACATTTGTAGTAACTTTTAAATGAGAAACTATTTTGTTCTGTAAGCCTTCATCTTAGGTGAGAATAACAGCACAATTGGAAGAGCGTAGTCAATGTCACTGAACTGTGCATGTAGAAATTTTTGAAATGGTGTATCTTTGGCTATTTGTATTTTCACCAAAAAAAAAAAAAAAAGGTTGAGAAGTGAGAGGGTTGATATGTTGTGGGGTTGTTAACCAATGTCATAAAACAACATGTGTACTTCTGTTTCATGAGAAAGTATTTGTTCTGTAAGCCTTCACCTGAAGTCCAATAAAAAAATAAATAAATAATTTTTGGAAAAAGTATGATGCACCTGAAAAAAACAAAACAAAACACAAAAGGGCGGCAGTTTGAACTCACCCAGCAGCACTGTGGAAGAAAGGCTTGGTGATCTGCTTCCATAAAGATTACAGCCAAGAAAGCCCTATGGAGCACAGTTCTACTCAGTAACACAGGGTTGCCATGAGTTGAAATCAACTCCACACAATGGATTTTTTGTTTTGTTTTTGTTTGACACATAGGTAGTATTTAAAGCTACGGTGTTGGATGAGATTGCCAGGGAAGTGTATGTAGGTAGAGATAAGGAGAAGACTAAGGACAGAGCTCTTGGGGCCCTCCAATATTTGGCGGTTGAGGAGAATTGGCAAAGAAGGGCTTTCTATGTGCCAGGCACTGGTTTAAGCACTTTGCATGTATTAACTCATTTAATCCTCACTATAACTCTATGAGGCAAGTACTATTATTACCTCCCCATATTACAGATAATAAAACTGAGGTGCAGAGACCTCAAGTACCTTGCCCAAGGCCTCAGAGTTGATGGCAGAGCTAGGATTCAAGCACAGAGTCTGCTTTTAACAGCCAGGCTACACCTCCCCTCAGAGGCTGCACCAGGTGTTCATACATTTATGTATTCCACAGAATAGGCTTGTGAAAGAGCACTCTAAAACTGAGGCGCTTGGCATAACTCCATGGCTGCCATGTCTCTGGATCGAACTCCATTTTGTTTCAAACCCCTGCTGTTGCTTGTAAAGTACGAGCTCCACTTTTGGGTAAACAAGTCTTGTTTTGCAAACAAATGTGGTTATGCTTGCTTGACTATGATTCCAGGAAGTGTGTGCAGATTGTTCTCAGCAAAAAGATGCTTGCCCTCGGGAAGAATGTGTTTGAAAATAGATTAACTGATATGAAGAAAGTTCTATTTATGGTTGCAGTCACCATGCTAGCCTTCTTATATAAAAACCCCGTATTCTTTTGTGAACATCGGAGCACTTTGTAATTTTACCTGGTGCTGCCCTGCTTGAGTTGTATGACAGGCCTCTGGCACGGAGTGACTTAAACAGGATCTGTCAGCTAACTTCTGAAGCTCAGTTTCCTCAACAGTACCGTACTCACCTGCCTCCTTCACAGGATTGTGTTGAAACTAAAAAAAAGATAATAGGTATGAAAAGCTGTGTAAGCTGGAGAGTGCGGTCTCAGTGTTAGAGCGTGTCACAGCATCTCCAGGTTGGAAGAGGCCCTTCTAGAAACAAATAGATTATCACCCCCTTCCCGATGCATGATATTCCTTCATAATAGCCCTGGCCTACAATATGCTGTTTCTCTGCTTGAACTCTTTCTACTTCTACAGTTTTGTTAGGAATTTTTTTGAGCCAGAAATGCGCTGTGATTTGTACTGATTAGATCTAGCTCCTCTCCCCAGGATGTGGAAGAGAAAACTCTATTCCTAAATGGGATTAAAATCCACAGGTACAGGGCTTAGGAGTCTAACAAATATTTTTGGAGGACACAATTCAATCCATAACACCTGCTAATATACCTGTGAATTTCTCCAGGCATCCTCCTGATCGCTTTTCTCTACCTGAATCCTAATCATTTATAATCAATCAGTATCTGCAAGGAAAAACGTGATTAAGCACTTGGCTGCTAACCGAAAGTTTGGCAGCTGGAAACTATCAGCCGCTCTGCGGGCAAAAAATGTAGCAGTCGGCTTCTGTAAAGATTATCGCCTTGGAAACCCTGTGGGGCAGTTCTACTCTGTCCTAGAGGGTCGGTATGAGTTGGAATTGACTTGATGGCAATGGGTTTGGTTTTGGTTCACTTTGAGTATTTAAAACAGAACGGCTGTAATGCAAGGAGCTGTTACACAGGTGATGAAGTAAAAAGACCGAGCAGCAACCCTGAGGCGGCCCGGAGATAGTGACAACAGGTGAAGGGAGGAGGTGGTGGAACCAGTGTCCAGGACTTGGATTCGCTGTAGCTACCAGTTGCCATGGTTGGCTTCGTGTTCTGACTTGTGGCAACTGCATGTGTGTTGGAGTAGAATTGTGCTCCATAGCGTTTTCAATGGCTGATTTTTCGGGAGTAGATCACCAAGCCTTTCTTCCCAGGCACCTCTGGGTGGATTCGAACCTCCAACCTTTCTGATAGCAGCAGAGTGTTTTAACTCAGGGACTCCTGGCTGAAGCTAAGACCATGAAAAGCCTGTGCACCAAGGGCTGGAGCCCTGGAAGGGAAGCTACTAGAGGTAGAGAACAAGGGAAGGAAAAGTCCTGGCCTCTCCCTTGTCCTGACCCCCTCCAGTCTCCCTGCAGTGCGTCCTCTCGACTGAACCCAGCAGAAACCCAGAGCTGAGCAGGGAAGGCAAGTCCTGGATTGAGAGCAAATAAGCCCAAACTCAGCACACGCCAGCCTCCAGTATGTGGCCTCTGCCTACTTCTCTGACTCAGTCTCCTGTAGTCTCCTCCGTTCCTCCCACCCAAACCCACTGCCTTCTACTTGCGTTCCAACCTGGGCCTTTGTCCCCTCGCCTCAGGGTGCAGGTCACCAGGTGTGGGCTCCTAATCATTCAGGTCTCAACTCAAGATAACTATTGTAGTGAAAACACCAGACTTACACTTTGCTAGAAATAAAAACAAAGAGTATTACTGAAGGATTAAAAAAAAATGTTTCACAAAACAGGGAGACACACGCACTGGGCAAGATGCGGCAGAGAGAGAGCAGTGTTCATCAGGTGGAACAAAGGCTGCTCACAGGCACGGAGGGGTGGGCAAGGGGGATGGCAAAAAGTTACAAGGGGTTCGTTACACTACAAACTTTCTTAACATTAATATCTAACCTAACATTAATCTCTCATCTCCTGGAATGTGTTTGACCAAGACATTCTTTTTTTATTTTTTATTGTTGTACTTTAAGTGAAAGTTTACAATTCGAGTTAGTCTCTCACACAAAAATTTATGCATACATTGTTATGCGACCGTAATTGCTCTCCCTATACTGTGACAGCACACTCCTCCTTTCCACCCAGGATTTCCTGTGTCCATTCAACCAGCTCCTGACCCTCTCTTCCTTCACATCTCACCTCCTGACAGGAGCTGCCCATTTAGTCTTATGTATCTACTTGAGCTAAGAAGCACACTCTTCACAAATATTTTACGTCCCATAGGCCAGTCTGATCTTTGTCTGAAGAGTTGGCCTCGGGAATGGTTTTAGTTTTCTGGTAACAGAGAGTCCGGGGGTCATGCTTTCTGGGGTTCCTCCAGTCTCAGTCAGACCATTAAGTCTGCTCGTTTTACTAGAATTTGAGTTTTGCACCCCACTTTTCTCCTGCTCCGTCAGGGACTCTCTGTTGTGTTCCCTGTCAGGGCAGTCCATTGGTGGTAGTCAGGCACCGTCTAGTTCTTCTGGTCTCAGGTCAATGCAGTCTCTGGTTTATGTGGCCCTTTCTGTCTCTTGGGCTAATACTTTCCTTGTGTCTTTGGTGTTCTTCATTCTCCTTTACTCCAGGTAGGTTGGGACACATTGATGCATCTTAGATGGCCACTCGCAAGCTTTTAAGACCCCAGACACCACTCACCAAAGTAGGATGCAGAACATTTTCTGAATAAACTTTGTTATGCCAGTTGACCTAGATGTCCTCTGAAAGCATGGTCCCCAGACCTCTACCCCTGCTACTCTGTCCCTCAAAGTGCTTGGTTGTATTTAGGAAACTTCTTAGCTCTGGTTTAGTCCAGTTGTGCTGACTTCCCCTGTAGTGTGTGCTGTCCTTCCCTTCACCTAATTCTTGTCTACTGTCTAGTGAATACTCACCTCCCTCCCCACCCTCGTAACCACCAAAGAATGTTTTCTTCTGTGTTTAAACCTTTTCTTGAGTTCTTGCAATAGTTGACCAAGACATTCTTAACATTAGTAAATCTATTTGCTACATCGTAAGATTTGTTTGTTAAAGAGTTCGGCTGCTAACTAAAAGATCAGCAGTTCGAATTCACCGGCTGCTGTGAGTCGGGATCGACTCAGGGGCAACAGGTTTGGTTTGGTTTTGGTTAAGATTTGTTTGACAAGGCTTTCTGTTAGGAATAAACAGAGTCATCTTTCTGTCACAGCTGCATGTCTGCGTCTTCTCTTAAAGTAACAGGTTTATGCTTTTAAACTTAGTTACAGATTTACAAAGAGTCAGCAGAAATGGAGAGGAAGATCCCAGTGAGTGAAAACAAAGCTTGACCTGGCAGTCAGGATATTAGAACTAAGACTGGGTGGATTGATGTTTACCTTATCTTAGTCCCAGGGTTGGGAGTCAATCACAGGCTCCAACTTCATTTAACATTAATTCTATATCCTAACCTCCTGTTGACCAAAGTACCTTCTTGGAGGCAAGTTGTGAAAACATTCTTAACAAACACCTTTTTAACAGGCAGTTCTTCACAAGGGGTCAAGCCCTGATCTTGCTCTATGTTACCAGCATTAATCTTTTACAGGAAGCAAAACTGTCTTGTCAGAAGAGCAGCAACAGGGAGTCTTAGGCCAAAGTGCAGTTTTGATTTAAACAACGGAGGTTAACGTAGATCTGGGTCAGCTATTTTATCTATGCCTGGCACCTCGGGTTGTGGGGTCTGCAAATACTATCATCATGAGGGCTCTCTTGGACCTCCAAGATAAATTAGCTCCCCACCCCTCACAGCTGCCCAGTCACTGTCACATACCCTGTTTTATTTTCTCTAGAGCCGTTTCATTACATATACAACATTATTTTGTTCACTTATTTATTCAACAACTATTTGAGTCCTATTAAGTGCCAGGTACTGCTGAAGGCCTTGGGATGTAGCAGTGAACAAAACCCACAAGAGCCCTGCCTTCAGGGAGCTTCCATTCTAGTGAAGGGAGACTGGAAATAAAGGAACGTCAGAAGGTGGTCAGGGCAGAGTAGGGGACGTGCTGCCAGTGGGGTTTCTGTTTTAACAGGGTGCTCAGAGAAGGCGTCACTGATCAGGTGAGGTTGGAAGAAAGACCTGAAGGAGGTGAGGAAGTGAGTCACCTAGGATACCAGAAGAAGAGCATTGCAGGCACGGGGACAGTCAGTGCAGAGGGTCTTAGGTCACCGTGAGCTCAGCAGGTTGGAGCTGAGAGAGTGAGAGGAACAGGAGTAAGAGGAAAGGTTGGGGTGGGCTGGATCCTATAGGGTCTCATAGGCCACTGGGAGGACTTTGCAGGGGCTGAAGCAGAGGAGTGACGTGATCTGTGTCCTAGTTACCTAGTGCTGCTGTAACAGAAATACTACAAGTGGATGGCTTTAACAGACAAATTTATTTTCTCACAGTTTAGGATGCTAGAAGCCCGAATTTAGGGCACCAGTTCTAGGGGAAGGTCTTTGTCTCTTTTCAGCTTCTGTCTGTTTGTTTCTTGGCGATCTCAAGTGGCCTGACATCCATCTTCCTTCGTTTGTGCTTGCTGGCTTGCTCGATCTGCTCTTTTATATCTCAAAAGAGATTGCCTCAGCACTTCACCATAACAACAACAGTCTGGCCGCAGAGTCCCTGCTTTTAATCACTACTTTTTGCTGCTGCTGGGTGGACACCCAAGTAGAGAAGGTGTGTAGATGATTGGACATATAGCCTGGGCCTCAGGGGAGAGCTGGAGGCTGGAGACCTATATTTCAGAATCTCCAGGGTATACAGATAGTAATTCAAGCTATGAGACTAGAGGAGGCCACCTCATCTAGCCCCTGGGGAGTGGGTAAAGGGGAGGTCCAAAGACCTGGCTTTGGGGAACACCACCCTGTAGAGTTGAGGAGATACGGAGAAGCCAGCAAGGAGATTGAGAAGGGGCAGCCAGTGAGGTAGGAGGAAAAGGGGGAGTATGTGGTGTCCTGGAAGTTAGGGGAAGAAGCTGGTCAAGGAGGAGAGAAGATCAGCTGAGTCAAATGCTGCTGACAGACCACAAAACAGGACGGGAAATGACTGCCCGATCTGATCTGACAACACAGCAGTCAGTTGTGATCCTGGCAGGCATGGCTTCAGCGGAGTGGAGTGGCTGAGATTCTGCCTACAGTGTGCTCCCCGGGGAGTGCGAGGAGAGGATCTGGTGGCAGCAAGTACAGAGAGGTCTGTTTACACTCTCTCTCCACACCAGCATGTAAGAAACACAAGACCAAGAACCTTGGGTGTATCTTATTCATTTACCTCCAGTGCCTGGCACGTTGTATTTGTTGAATCTATGTTGAATGTTATTCTAGTCAATATCACCTTCAAATGTAAAAAAAAACAAACCAGTTACTGTACTGTCCAGTTGATTCCGACTCATGGCAACCCCATGTGTTAGGAGCCCATAATTTTCCAGTTTGTTCACATCAGCAAAGAGTAGAGAGGGATGAAAGCACTGGAACAGATTTCTCTGGTTCCTTCCAGCTGTAAAACAGTATGATTCTGTGGCTTGTTCTATCAACCACACTTGTATCATATAGTAAGAAATTTAATTCTTGTTTGTTTTGGCCAGCGACTGTTAAATGACATGGCTGGAATAAGTTGTTTCATTCATAACTGTAACAAACATTTGTTGAATGCCGACAGTGTGTTAGCCTCTCTCCATATTGTCCCATTTAATAGATGCAAACACAGAGGGACTGAGGCAGGGGGAGGGTGGTCAGGAGAGGTGATGGGAATCTCTGACTGCTAAAGTTCCTGGAGGTCCCGGGTGCTCCGATGTGGATGGAGCTACTGTGTTTGGCCCTGAGGAGGGAAGAGGCCCTGAGTGGCCTGAGGGAGGGCGTTAGCTGCAGCTGCAAGGAACACAGAGCAGCATTCAGCAAGGCTTGTCCACGAGGCAGCCCAGGCTGGCCACACAGAAGAGCTGTTCACCCAGCGGCAGGAGACGAAGAGGTGGTCCTCAGGCCCACCACCTAATTTTCCGCCGCTTTCAGCGAAGGAGGCTTCCGCTGGGGTGAACAGGACCTTAAAGGAGAGCTGTAGGTTTTCCAGTGTGCCCCCTTCGGGCGCTCACATGGCCCTGGGAGCAGGACAAGGTTAGCAGCTACATTCCCAAGTGAAAACCTGCAGCTGAGGGCAGAGCTGGGGTCCAGAAACACTGCAAAGAACATGAATTCTGCAGTCCATTCGTGGATTAAATCATCCTCGCTTAACCACCACCCACATCCTTTCTGGAACAGGGCACCTCAGTTTGTCCATGTGTAAAGTAGGGGGAAAAATGGTTTCCCGCAGGTCCAAGGGCATACTGTGCGTGAAAGGGCTTTGTAACTACAAAGCGCTCTCCAGACGTTAGTTACAGTTACAAACCACCAGGCCAGGCCTCCCCTGGCGATTATGGTCAAGCACCCCTGCCCATCTCATCTAAAGTGGCCGACTTTCCACTCATTTCCCCCCTCCCCCTCAACCTCCCCTTCCCGCTTCCCGACAAGAGAGCCGCGGGGCGGGGAGGAAGGCCTGCGTCTGACGTCGGCACTCAGCCTGCGTGGGGGGGGGGGGGGGGGGGGGGGGACACGCAGGCGTTACCGCCCCCTGAACTACATTTCCCAGCAACACTTTCGCGGCCCCGGCGACGGCCGGAGCAGGGCGCATGCGCGAGAGGCCCCGCCTCAGCTCCGGGACGCCCTCTGGAACCGGTTCTGCTCACGGAACCCGCAGGTGCCGGCGCTCGGCTGGGTGCTGTCCTCCTCTCCCCCGAGGCCGGAGGGGCTCAGGTGCCTTGGCTCTGGCCAGTGCCATGATCCGGCAGGAGCTGTCCACATCCTACCAGGAGGTACGAGGCGTGCAGGACGGAAACGAATTCCTCGTGGGCCGGCCCCGGGCCAGGCGGGAGGGTCCTGGCGGAGCAGGGGAGCGGGCGGCACGGCCCCTCGGCCCGCGGCCGGTGAGCGAGCGGGAAATGACGCGTGTCGCGGGGCGCTCCCTGCCCCTCGCGGTCTGGCTGCAGCCTCATCTCCTCCCACGGCGCTGACCCTCACGGCAGCCCTTTGTCTCCTGTCTGCAGAGCTGCGGGCTGCTGTCCGCTTTCCGCAGACTGTCGGCCTGCTGGCTCCCGGCGCTGTGAGCTTCGCCGTCCTCCCCCCACTCCTCCTCCTCTTCCTCCCCCTCCCCTTCCTTCTTCCTCCCCCTTCCCCTCCTCTTCCTCCCCCTCCCCCCTCCTCTCCCCTCCTCTTCCTCCCCCTCCTCCTCCTCTTCCTCCCCCTCCCCCTCCTCTCCCTCCCCCTCCTCCTCCTCCCCTTCCCCCTTCCTGCCCTCCCCCCCCCGCCTCCCCCCCGTCCCCACGCCCCGTCCCCCAGACCCCACGTCTGGGTCGCCTTTGTAAACTCTCGCGCCTCTCCACTGTGCCTCCCTCGCTTGCTGAGTCCAGGTGGCTCCGCGTTCTCAGCCCTTCTCCATTTTGTGTCTTTGTGCTCTAACCACTTGAGTGTGACACTGGATTAACTCTCCCTTAGTGTTCTAATTTTTACGTTCAGCTGTGATCTGAGAGTATTCCTTTTTTCACAGACCTGGTGGTGCCCTTGATCTCCCGAGAACAGGCCAGCCTCCTCAGCCAGCTTTCAGAGCCCTGTGCAGGGCTGAGGCTGTATCTCCTCTTTCTGTGACCATCTCCTCACATGCCTAGGCTCAGGCCACACTGGAAACTAACCATTAAAACTGTGCCCTTGCTTTCCCACCTCTGTGTGTGCTCACACCGTTTCTTCTTCTTTAACCCATCCCAGACTCCTTTGGTTAAACCCATTGCATCCAGTTGATTCCAACTCAGGGTGACTCCCATGTGTTACATGGGGTCTATAGGGGTTGCTTGGCTGTAATCTTTACAGAAGCAGATTGCCAGGGTTTTCTTCCACAGAGCTGCTAAGTGGGCTTGAACCACCAGCCTTTGGGTTGGCAGCCGATCACAAACTGCTTGTGCTACCCAGGGACTTTGTCCATTGGTTCACCACTCCCCCCCACGCCCACCATTATTCAGGGATCATCTCAAGTCCCACATGCTCCACAGAGACTGACTTCTCAGACCAGTCTAGCATTGTGTCTCTCCACCTCATATGAACTTGCTGCTTTCTGTCTTGATCAATGGTTATTGATGTACAGTTCTCCCTTTCCTGATTAGGATTCACGGAAGGGCTGTGTGCAATATGTAAAGGTGGCTTAACCCCACAGTCGGAGGGGACGCTGAGTTGAAGACAGGTGAGGTTTGCCGTATTTCAGTGTAGGTCCTGGACTGGAAGCTGGCACTGGGGCAGAGTTCTGTGTTTCTCCGTTCATCCCCTCTGCTTTCTTTATTCCAAAGGAGCCTGATGGATTTTAACCCGTCTGCAGATCCCACAGCCATCTGATAGTGGGGGGATCCTGGGGAGTGAGATGTGTCTGTCCCCCACTGCTGACATTTTCAGGTTTCTAGGAATCAGCATCGTGGGGGGATCCTGAGGAGTGAGACGTGTCTGTCCCCCACTGCTAACATTTTTAGGTTTCTAGGAATCAGCATTGTGGGGGGATCCTGGGGAGTGAGATGTGTCTGTCCCCCACTGCTGACATTTCCAGGTGTCTAGGAATCAGCATTGTGGAGGGATCCCAGGGAGTGAGATGTGTCTGTCCCCCACTGCCGACATTTCCAGGTGTCTAGGAATCAGCATTGTGGGGGGATCCTGGGGAGTGAGATGTGTCTGTCCCCCACTGCCGACATTTCCAGGTGTCTAGGAATCAGCATTGTGGGGGGATCCTGGGGAGTGAGATGTGTCTGTCCCCCACTGCTGACATTTCCAGGTGTCTAGGAATCAGCATTGTGGGGGGATCCTGAGGGGTGAGACGTGTCTGTCCCCCACTGCCGACATTCCCAGGTGGGTGGACTCTAGGGCTGTGCTGTTTGTGTCTTGTCAGGTCAGTTCACTAAGCCTCTGTCTCTTCATGTGAGAAACAAAGATGACAGTCGCTGCCTCACAGGGTCGTTGTGAGAGGGTTGGATGAGCTGTGAGGAAGTGCTCAGCTCAGTGCCTGGCGGGTCATGGTCCCTCAGGGGTGGCAGCTCCTGTTTCAGGGAATCTCTGGGGTCCTGGCCTAACATGTGGAGCCTGCAGTCTGCTCACGACTCTCTCTCACCATCCACGTGGAGCCTGCAGTCTGCTCACCAATGTCGGTGGTCACCCCACTTGAAAGGACAAGGCCAGGGGTAGAGGCGGTTGCTGTGTAAGGGCACCCCCACAGTAGGAAGGGTCACCTCTCCTTGCCTTCAGAGAAAGGGCAGCCCAGAGAGCGGCCTGTAGTGTTCTTGCCTGGGTCATTCTGAGCGTGGAGGTTGCTCTTGAGTTGGGTGTCTTTGCTGTGTGTGGTGAGGCATGCGGAAAAGTTGTCTTCAGCTGGCCCGGGGCAAGCAAGGAGGTGGGCTCACTGTGGTTGTGGATGTCCAGGAAGGGAACTGGGAGAGGAGGGTGTTTTCACCAGGTCAGGCCGGACCTGGGGGAGTCTTGGGTCCGAGAACCGGGTCTTCTCAGCACTGCCGTCCTGACGCACTAGCAGTGGGGGCAGCCTCTGATCCCCTTTCCCTTTGGTCGGCTCTGGGCCTCTTTATCTATGTTCCCACTGGACGCCTGTATCTCCTGCTGCCGTTTCTGCCTCCCACCACCCTCCCACTTGTTTTTCTGTATTTCATGCTTGGAGGATTTTAAACTGGAGATTTTGCCTGATTCTGTGGGGCAGGAATGGAAGCCTGAAGGGGGGAGAGGGAGATGAAAAATAATAGATGCATAAGAGCTTTATTTTAACCCGGATCTCTTGGAGGTGAATTTTTAAAAAAGTATTTATTTTGTTGTTGAGAATATACACAACAGAACATACACCAATTCAGCAGTTCCTACGTATACAATCAGTGACGTTAGTTAATTATTCAAGTTATGCAGCCATTCTCACCCTCGTTTTCAGAGTTGTTCCTCCCCCAGTAACATAAACTCCCTGCCCCCTAGGGTTCCTGTCTAATCTTTTGAGTTGCTGTTGTCAACTTGATCGCTTTAAGAAGACTTCAGGGGATATTTTTGGTTTACAGTTTAAAGATTATCTCAGGGCAGTAGTTTCGGGGGTTCATCCAGCCTCTGTGGCTCCATAAAGTCTGGGTTCCGTGAGAGTTTGACATTATGGTCTGCATTTTCCTCCTTTTGATCAGGATCGGAAACGCTGGTGGTGTAGTGGTTAAGAGCTTCGCTGCTAACCAAAAGGTAACTCCTTGGAAACTCTATGGGGCAGTCCTACTCTGTCTTATAGGGTCGCTGTGAGTCGGAATCGACTCGATGGCCGTGGGTTTGTTTTTATTTTTGATTTTGCATTTCCCCGCTTTTGATCAGGATTCTTCTGTAGAATCTTTGATTAAAATGTTCAGTAATGGTAGCCAGGCACCATCCAGTCCTGGTCTCATGGCAAAGGAAGGCAGTTATGGAGGCAGTTAGCCACACATTCCGTTTCCTTTTCTTATTCCTGATTCTTGTTTCTTCCTCTGTTGCTGCAGGTGGATAGAGACCAATAGTTGTGCCCTGGATGGTTGCTTGCAAGCTTTTATGACCCAGGCACTATGTATGGAACTAGGAGGTAGAACAGAAGCACTAAACACATTATTAGGCTGTTAACTGGGATGTTCTATGAAACCTTGACCCTAAACCTTGGAGGTGAATTTTTTATGAAAATATGTTGAGACTCCAAGAACACACTTGGGAAGCTAGCCCTTTCTCAGTTCAGTGATAGCTCCTCCTCTGAACTCTGGACTTGACCTCTCCTGCCCTCCTCAGTGGCGTGATTTCTCCATTTGACAGAAAACTGATGAAGTGGGGTTGAATTTGCCTGCTGCCAGGCTGCTAATGAGCATCTGTCCCTGGGATGGACTGCCCTCTCCACTGGCTTCTGCCTTGTGCAGCCAGAATCGGTGGACTTCAGCCAGCGTCTCGGAGAGCTTGGACGCTGACGTCATGGCGCCCTCTGCTCTCTCTGGGGCCCTAAGTTGTGTTCCTTCTCTGGGAAGTGGTTAAGCCCGTGGGCTGTGGAGCTTGATCAGCTTGGATTTGACTCCCGGCTCCACCTCTCAAGGGCCCTGATAGGCGCCAGCCCCTATTGGAAGCTACTTGACTTTTCTGGGCTTCCGTGTTCTCACTGTAGGACTGGTATAACAGACCCTACATTTTGGGACAGTTAAGTGAGAAGCAGCTTCTGCTTACGTATTCTTTTCTAGAAAAGCAAGGCTGATGTACCTCTTTGTTTCTCTCTCCAGCTGAGTGAGGAGTTGGACCAGGTGGTTGAGAACTCTGAGCAGGCAGACGAGCAGGAAAAGGAGACGGTCACAATCCAAGGCCCGGGTGTCTTACCAGGTAAGTGGGTTTAGTGCTGGAGTGCAGTGCTATGCCGATGCTGCAGCCGGAGGCCGAGTTCAGACGTCTCGCCAGCTGGGTGCCTGGAGAAGAGGTGCCCCTGTCCTGTCTCCTGGTGTCGAATCTCAGGGATTGCCCTAGTTTTAAAGCCATACATATCTAACTAGCCGTGGGACAGAGGATACTTCCAGCCTGGTACCTGCTTCTTTTCCATTCCCCAGTTTGGGCTTAGCCCCTGAGGCCAGGCCATCGGATACCATGGTAAGGACTTCAGGTCTCTGCTTCTCCCTCCCTCCTTCCCTAGGAAGCTGCTGGCAGTTGGTCCTCTAATGACTTGGGTCACCTCCTGGAGCCCTCTGGGAGGATGTCTGCTAGGCCCCGTTGCCCAGCTGGGTGAACAGGGTCCTGTCTGTCCTGTCTGTCACTTGGCGTCTCACAGGGCCTCTCAATAACATCTGGCAGGGTGACCAGTTCTTCCTCCTGGATACACTCTGCTCCCTTAACGTCTGCTCTTAGGGTCACCCCCCTCTAGACTCGTTTGCGGTCACATTCCAGCTCTTGGGTGTTAAATCTTTGTCCTAGGCCCCTTTCTCACTCTCTCCTGTCTTCCTGGGCGGTCTCTCCAGGCCCCCATGAGTCACTGCTTGCTCATCTCTGTTCTAAACCCCAGACCTCTGTATCCTGTGTGCCCCTATCTGCCTAGGTGACAACTCTGCTTTGATGTCAGGAAGGTACCCTGAATGCCACATGTCCAAAGTTGACCTCATCATCTCCTGCTCCCAGACTGATCCTTGTTATGGGTTGAATTGTGTCCTCCAGAAAGTTACGTTGAAGTCCTAGTCCCCCTGTACCTGTAAATATGATCTTTTTGGAAATAGGTTTTTTTTATGTTAATGAGGTCATATGAGAATAGGGTGGGTCCTTGTGCTAACTGAGCATAGCATGGGGCGGGGTGGGCGGATCCCACCTTCACT
Source organism: Dugong dugon (assembly GCA_030035585.1). Lineage (NCBI taxonomy): Eukaryota > Metazoa > Chordata > Mammalia > Sirenia > Dugongidae > Dugong > Dugong dugon. Next base: position 984,037 of record CM057469.1, on the reverse strand, counting down.
GCTGACTGCGTGGTAGGGATCAGCATGAATCCAGTTCCTACCTAGAAATGGGTCTAGTCCTCATCCTCCTACTCTCCATCCTTGTCAGCTGCTCCAAGCAACACTCTCTCTCCCCAGCCACCTGGGGTGAGGTCAGGGGGCACGTGATTCCCTCCACTTCAAACCAGCTGGTCCCTTCTTTCTTTCATCCCTAGCCACTCAGGAGCTAGGTCAGAGCAAAATGTTCTCTCTCTACAGCCTAGAAGCTCTACTGAGTCCCCGTCTTCCAAAGCCTTTAGGGCCGTGGTCAGTTACATCACACCTCCTGAGGCTCCGTGTCGGCCCCAGGTGGTCCGGCTCTCAGGAACCCAGAAGAGAAGGCCAGATGACTGTCTGCAGCTCACAGCCCTAAACCTGACCCCCTGGTAGTGCTGTTACAAAGAGTGGGCAGACACAGGCACACACAGGAGGGAAGAGATCCTGGGAAGAACCATCTATAAGTAAGGAACGCCTGGGGCTGCAGACAAGGAAGGACCCTCCCTTAGAGCCAGTGCCCTCAGCTGGACTTGTGGCCTCCAGAACTGAGACAGTAAACTTCTGTTCTTTAAGGCCGCCCGCTTGTGTTTTTGTCACGGCAGTGCTAGGAAATGAGCAGGCCTCGTCCAGCGCTCACTGTTGCCGGGAACCGCAGCACCATCAGAGCCTGGGAGTCACTGTTTATCACTTCCCTCTCTTCTCCCCTTTTCTCCACCCGTCAGCAGTGTTGGCCTTTTGTTTGGAGCCTCAGTCCATACCACCCCAGGGCCTCTTTGGTGTTTTACTCCTCTGCCTGGAATTCTCTTCCCCCATCACTCGAGGATCACTCGTCAGATCTCAGCTCACGCATTTCTCTGCAAAGCCTCTGACCTCCCTCCGGGCTGGGTCACTGCCCACCCTCCACTGCTCTGTCACTGGTAGCCTGTGTGTTTGTTCCTGTGACTTTGGTTAACGTTTGTCTTTTCTGCTAGAGTGTCCACTGCGTGAGAGCAGACACCAGTCTGTTTGCTTACCGTGCAGTAAATACTTGCCCCAGCCTGACGACAGCTTTTTGGGTGGGTGGGGGAGGTGGGGTTTTGCTCCTCTCCACTCCTCTGCTTGTCGGGGAGGGGAACGGGATGGGAACTTCTGTGATTCTGCTTCATCCTTAGCCAGAGAAAACTGTAGAAGGAAAGAGGCTGGGAAAGCTCGGGTTTGCTGACTGCTGCGTCTGCACCAGGCCTGTCGTCCCTATGCCCTACTTAACTCTCAAAACGACCCTCTGAGAACCCAAATTCTTACTTAAAAAAAAAGCCAGACAAACTGGAACAGTAGAGAACAGAGGACTCCCTTAGACTATTGCCCTGAGGCACTCTTTAAACCTAGAGCCGAGTCTATCCCGTGAGATCACCTTTTAGCAAAATAGCAGACTGGCACACAAAATAAAGGCTATTACCTGTTCAGATGGTGCCCTATTTAAAAACATCCGTGTGAGACCAGAAGGTCAAAAGCAAGGATGAGAAGATAAGGGCAGGGAAACTAGGCACTGGAAAGGGAACAAACAGAACACAAGTAAAGAAAACGTTGACACGTTGTGATAAACGTAAGTAATGTCACTGAACAATTTGTATGGGAATTATCAAATGCAAATCTGACTTGTAAACTTTCACCAGAAGCTCAGTAAAATAATATTTTTAAAAAAACAAGCAACCCTGTGAGGTGGTTATCCTCCTTTTTACGGATGAGGACCTGAGGCTCAGGGTGGGGAAAGGTGGGGAGGTTACGTAGCGTGAACAGACAGAGGCTAAACCAGACTTGATCTGATCCCAAGCCCACACTCTCTCTGCTACACCAGTGGTTTTCAAAAACATTCTAAGTGTACTTTAGTTAAAGCCCCGTATGGGAAAGGCAGTGGCATGGTTGCCCCCGGCTCGGACCCTGGCGCCGCCCAGGAAGCCCTCAGGCTCCAGGGAGAACAGCTTGGAAGCCTGGCACAGCCCTCTTGCCCCACTCAGGGGAGAATAGAGTATAGGGGGAGGCAGCAAGAAGAAGAGAGATCAGACTTGGAAGATGAGGCAGTTTTTGTGTTTCCTTTCATAACCTGTCCAGGCTGCCCCTTTCTGATTCCTGGCGTCTCACAGCCTGAGGTCAGAGCAGGAAGCCAGGCCCTGGGCGGAGGAAGTTTTGGGAAGTGCCATTGATCGGCAAGAGCCTCCCCTGCTTTTGGGTAACCCTGCTGGGCTCATGTTGTTTCTAGACCTTAGAAGGTCCAGTTCTTAGAAGTCCATTTGGCTGGTCTCAGCCCAGACTTGGCCCAAATTTGGTGGTTGGTCTGATGTTACAGAACTCAGAGTTCGTTTCCTGCTCCGGAGCCCTCTGTTGTCAACAACGGTAATGGCGACAGTGACCCACTAATGGGTGCTTTCACGTGGTAGGCCCGTGGAGGACTTGGCGTGTGCACTTCATCACATAAGCCTTCACAGCTCTGTGAGGAACATGGCTGCTCCGAGCTTCCACTGAGAACCTTAGCCACAGGGAGCTTGAGGAATGCTCTCAGGTCTGAGGAGTGGCAGAGCCCAACCTCGAGCCAGGGCTGTCTTCCAAGACGTTGTGACTTCCTGCTTCCTTGTTCCTCCTCCTCCCCTCCCTCCACCAAAGTCGCTCACGGATCACTTCACCTGTTATGGTGAGTGCTGAGGTGTAAGGTGTCGCCATTTCAAGGACCGAACCCGCAGACAGAGAAGGCATGTTAGCCAAAGAGGCCGCGTAGCCGCCTGCAGGGCCTCCCCTGACTCCATCAGGCCATTTTCTCCCTGTGAGATGCCTTCCTAATACTCACTGCTTTCTCTCTGTTGCGCTTAGCACAGGAGTACCATTCTGCCCTGCTCCTGAGCTCTGTGAGGCACAAGGACTTTGTCCCCCCACCCTCCCCAATTCATTAATAACTCCAGTGCCTAGGAGAGTGCGTGGCCCAGTGTAGGTGAGACACGTGCCTCAGGAATGAATGAAGGAGGGCTGGTTTGTGGAGGAAGTGGGATTAATCTGAAGACAGGAGCATTCAGGTGAAAGAGAAGGGGCTGGCTGGGAAGGAGAAGTGGGGTTAATCCGAAGGCAGGAGCAGTCAGGTGAAAGAGAAGGGGCGGAGTAATTGTGTAGAGGTGGAATAAAATAGGACTTGCAGGAAACAGTAGCATAATATGGTTGGAGCAGAGGGCTGGTGGGGGAAGTGGAGGGAGGTGGGGTTGGGAAGATAGACTGGGTCAGACTGGGGGCTGGGTTTGAGTACTGGGCTTTGAATTTCATCTAGGGAAGCAGGGAGTATTTAAAGGGACTGGAGCAGGGGAATAGGAGGAGTAAAGTGGGGATTTAGGAAGGTCATTGTGGCAGGGGTGTGGGGCTGGGTTAAAAGTGAAGAAAAGTAACTGCTATGGCAGAGGCTGCTTTGATGTGGGGGAGTTGGAGGGGGTATCAGAAGACGCTGAGGTTTGAAGCCAGGTGACTGGAAAACGATACTTTCCAGAAGTAGAGTCTGGAGGGGCACGTGGCTGGGAAGAGAAGATGCTTGGTTGTTGCAGATGTCCCCGGCTTCCGCTGATGTGGGGCATCTGGGTGGGGAGGGCCCTGAGGAGTGAGAGATGTAGGACTGACAGGACACAGGTGGGGGCTGGAGGTGGAACGGGGAAGAGGGCCTGTAGGGTGAGGACGGGGAGCCCTGAAGAAGCAGAGACGGAGTGTAGAATGAACAGGGGAGAGCCTTGAAGACCGACATTTGTCCACGTCTGGGGCCAGAAGAGGAGGGGAGCTGGAGGAGTTGTGAACGGAGGGCCTGGAGCTGGGAGTCACCAGGGGGGAGGACGGTGACAGGGCGCTGAGCGTGCTGAGCTCTCAGCAGTGTGGGCTCCCGTGAAACACCCAAACGTTCAGGCTAACTAATTCCACACCCTCGTACGGTAAATGCCTGAATCTGTTCATTTCCTCTCTGTCAGGAGACTCACAACTGTTTATAATTGGTAAAGGGAGAAATGAGAGCAGACGTGCTAATTGAATAAGCAGTTTATTACATTGGAGATGTAATCAAATAGACTGAGGGAAACACTTGACAAATTAGTTGTTGCACTCAGGTCTCCATGGAAACAACTGTATATTAATAGAATGGATGAAGACAAGCAACCAAAGAAAGAGATGAATGGACTTCATCAGAATTAAAAATGTGGGTCAGAGAACACAATAAAGTGAAAAGACAGCTCACGAAACGGAAGCAGGTTATTTGTAAATTAGTATCTGATAAGCGTCTTATATTTAGAATATAGTATTCAGAATATATAGAGAATGCTTACAAAGCAACAATAAGATCAACCCAGTTTAATGATAGGCAGAGGGTCTGAGTAGACATTTCTCCAAAGAAGATACACAGATGGCCTGTCAGCCCATTGCGGTCGAGTCAGTTCCGACTCATAGTGTCCCCACAGGCATGTGAAAAGATGTTCAACATCATTAGTCATCAGGGAAAAAGAAATTAAAACCACAGTGAGGTACCACTTCACGCCCATTCCAAACCAAAACCCATAGCCGTTGAGTCTATTCTGACTCATAGCAATCCTATAGGATAGACTAGAACTGCCCCATAGGGTTTTCAAGGCTGTATGTAAATCTTCAGGGCAGCTGACTGCTGCGTCTTTGCCCCACGGAGCGTCTGGTGGGTTCAAACCGCCGATGTTCCAGTTAGCAGCCGAGAGCCTTAACCACTGCGCCACTGGGGCTCCTTTCACACCCGTTAGGATGGCTGAAATCAAAAGGACATACAGTAACAAGCATTGGAAGTGAGCGTGTGGACAAAATGGAACCCTCATACATTGCTGGTGGGAATGTAAAATGGTGCAGCTGCTTTGGAGAACAGCCTGGCCGTTCCTCGGGAAGTTAAACACAGACCTAACCCAGCAGATGCACTCGGAGGTGTATATATGCAGGAGAAATAGAAATGCATGTCCACGTACACACCGACAACGTGTACACAAATGTCTACAGTGGTGTCACTCATTGCAGTCGAAAGGTAGAAACGACCCATGTGTCCATAAACAGATTAATAAATGGACTGTTCATGCAGTGGGATATTATTAGGCCGTTAAATGTTCTGATACATGCTACAACGTGGGTGAACTTTGAAAACATGCCAAGGGAAGGAGGCCAGACACAAAAGGTTACATGTATGATTCCATCAAATCCACAGAGACAGAAAATAGATTGGTGGTTGCCAGGGCCTGGCGAGAGTGGGGAAGAGGAGTGGCTGCTAATGGGTACAGTGTTGCTTTTTGGGGTGATGAAAATGTTTAGGAATTAGGCAGTGGTGATGGTTACATAACTTTGTGGATACACTAAAAACCATTGAGTATATTCACTTTAAAAGGGTGAATCTTTATGGAATGTAAAACGTATCAAAAAAAGACCACATCATTAAAAAGGAAAAAACAAAAAAAGATAAATAGCGTTCCTTCCTTCTTGGAGGTGAGAATGCATGTTAGCCCAGCACCGTCTGCAAGGGGAGTTTGGCAGGGTTATAGCAGACGACCAGTTCCATCCTCTGAACAAGGAGCCCTTGATGGTGCCCCTGCATATACACCCGTCTGTCGGTCTATCTGTGGTCCCATAGGGTTTGTTTTTAAAGGGAAACAACTCTCTAGTTTTATCATCTCCCCCTAATGGTTTTAAAGACCCCAAGCCGCCGGGGTGAATGAGCAGGGGGGCTCCAGGTGTACTCCAGTCCCCACAGCATGTCCTCTTCCTCCTGGTTTCACTCACCTGCCCAGCATCCGTGCAGCCTTTCACTCCCAGCTCAGGGCAGCGCCTGCCACGGCTGCTCGGCTCCTGCCGTGGGCACTGGCAGGGAAGCCCTGGGGCCCGGGGCACTCATGGGCTCCAGGCGGTGGTGGGGGCTGCACATGATCAGGAGGCTGCAGCAGCCAGGGCTTGGTGCACCCCCACACTTGCTCCCTGCAGCCACCTCTCTGCTCTCTGCCCATGCACCCCAGAGGTGTGCAACGTCCTGATCCTGCTGCCGGTGCAGACCCCACCCGGTCCAGCCGCACCCTTGGCAAAGCTGGCCTGTATCCGTCTAGTGGATACCGCTCGTGGGTTTTGTCTGGTGGGCTCCCATAAGATTTAAATATGATAGAGTTTACTACGGGGATTTAACTTCGGATTGTCTGGTGACTGTCTGTATATAATGTGGTGTTCGAACAACATCCAAATCGCATAACGCCCTACTTCACACAATGTATTGTGGACGTTGAGCGATGCGTACCTGTGTTTTGTGATCCATTTTCTTTCTTCTGGGACTCCAGCTGCATGGTAGATGTCTTGATATTGCCCCACAGGTATCTAGGCTCTATCTTTTTTCCAGTCTTTTCTTCAGATTAAATGATATCTCTTCATTGATCTTTAAGTTCACTGATTGTTTTTTCTGCTGTCTTCTGCTGTGAAGCCTATCTATCAAGTGAATTTTTCCATTTTGTTTATCTTTCTTTTCAGCTCTAGAATTTCAATTTAGTTGTTTTTAGTTACCATTTCTTGCTGAGATTCCCCTCTCTTCATTCCTTATCCATGTGTTTTCCTTAACGTACTTTAAAGTTCCTTTCTGCTAATTGCAGCATCTGGTTCTTCTTGGCTTAGGTGGCTTCAGACTGCTGCTGCTTCTTGAATCTAAGTTGTATTTTCTTATTTCTAGGATTTTTGATTAAACCTGACATTGTAAATGACACAGTAGAGAGATTCTGGACTCCGTTAATGCCCCTCTGAAGAGGCAGCTGATTGGCTCTCGCCCACGCTAGCAGCGGCTGAAATATCTAGTTAGTTCTTTCAGTTTCCAGCTGCTGCTTTTCTGTTGATACCTTGGCGTCTCCAGCTAAGGATTTGACTATATCTTACCTGCAGATTTTGGGGTTCACCCTCTCTGTGACTCCTTTCCTTCCAGGATTTTTTTCTGACTTTCTGGTTGCTCTGCCTGAACCATGCTGGAGAGGGACTGGGGAGTGCCTAGAGGCCAGAGCTACAGGCTGACACTTCTCACCAGCTCCTCTCTTTCATGGTGGACTCTCCAGTTCCTGTCAGCTTTGGTTACTGTCCAGTGCCTTCAAAGAATTTAAATATGTTGTCCAAGTTTAAAATTGTTTTCTGGGAGGAGTGGTGTGGCCAAGCTGCTCTGCTGCTGTTGGAGCCAGAAGCTGCTCAGATACCTTTCTGGGCTTGCGTGCCAGCTCCTCTCAGGGCACTCAGCCCTGGGCTCAGCTGTGCTTTGGGTGAGACAGACCTTTCCCTCCAAGAGGGGTGGGTCCACCTCAGCAGGAGAGGTGGGCAGAGGAGCACGGTGAGAGTAACGGGGGCTCAGGATGGTGCAACGGTGAGAGTAACGGGGGCCCAGGAGCACGGTGAGAGTTAACGGGGGCCCAGGAGCACGGTGAGAGTAACGGGGGCCCAGGAGCACGGTGAGAGTAACGGGGCTCAGGAGCACGGTGAGAGTAACGGGGGCCCAGGATGGTGCAACGGTGAGAGTAACGGGGGCCCAGGAGCACGGTGAGAGTAACGGGGGCCCAGGAGCACAGTGAGAGTAATGGGGGCCCAGGAGCACGGTGAGAGTAACGGGGCTCAGGAGCGCGGTGAGAGTAACGGGGGCTCAGGAGCACGGTGAGAGTAACGGGGCTCAGGAGCACGGTGAGAGTAACGGGGGCTCAGGATGGTGCAACGGTGAGAGTAACGGGGGCTCAGGAGCACGGTGAGAGTAACGGGGGCTCAGGATGGTGCAACGGTGAGAGTAACGGGGGCTCAGGATGGTGTGAGAGCAAGTGAGGGAGGACAGAGCTGTGTCGTGGGGTGGCGTCAGGACACGTTTAATTAATTAGCCATTTAGTCATTCACCGTGTAAGCAGAGAACGTCTTCCTCTTCCAGGCGCTGAGAGGCTAGAGGTTCATTCATGAACAAGACTAGCCCTGTCCCTTCTCTCATGGAGCTCACAGCCTGGGGGCAAAAAAGACATGTAGCTAATTACCGTGCAGAGGAATAAAGTAGGGGACATTGAGGGTGCTCTGGAGCTTTGAAGGGGAAGTACCCCAATAAAGGAAGATGTGCTAGGGGAAATGCCTTTCTAAATTGAGACCTAAAAGGTGAGTTAGGGGTTACCACTCCCTCCCCTAGCCCCCAGAGAGGTAGGGGCCAGCCATTTGTTGGGTTCTGACTGTCCCTTTAGAAAGCAAACCTTAAAGACAGTAAACGAGTCTCCTTCAACTCTGGGTCCCCTGCCAGGCAGAGGAGGTGTGGAGTAAATGCTTATAGGTGCTGTTTGTCGTGATTTGGGGGGTGAGGTGGGGAGGCTGGGTGTATGGGTGGCCTCACCTCCAGAGTATAATGGCAGGACTGGGGTCTGCTCAGTTCCTGGCTGTACCCTGCCCTGTGTCCTGGGACACATGGTGGTGGTGTCGTTCAGCCCTGGACAGCGAGTCGGCCTCCAGCAGCATCCGCTTCAGCAAGGCCTGCCTGAAGAACGTCTTCTCGGTCCTGCTCATCTTCATCTACCTGCTGCTCATGGCTGTAGCTGTCTTCCTGGTCTACCAGACCATCACAGACTTCCGTGAGAAACTCAAGCACCCTGTCATGTCTGTGTCCTACAAGGAGGTGAATCGCTATGATGCCCCAGGTAAGGCTGCCCTGGACCAGGCATCAGGACCCAGACCTGAATCTGGGGTGGGCACAGTGCTGGTCACTGGGGGTGGGGCGGGGGAGGACCAGCGTGTCTACCTGTAGACTTCACACCTACGGAGTGACTCTGGCAGAGCGTGGCATGTGCCAAGGAGAGGGGCGGGCAAAGCATTGGGGGGCCACTGCAGAACCAAGTGGCCAAGGAAAGCTTTGTGAGAGGTGGAATTGGAGGTGAGCCTTGAAAAGCACAGAGATGGAAGAGTGTTTGTGTGGGGGGATCAGCAGAAGCAGAGGGTGAGTGTAGGGAGACAGAGGGCTTCTCAGAGAAGCAGCCTGGCCTGGCTGCAGCCAGCAGGCCAGTGAAGAGGAGAAGCACGGGTAAGCTGGCAAAGGAGATTGGGGCTGGATTGTAGGGTGGGGAGGGAGGCAGGGGCAGGCAGGGCCTGTCAGAGGAGGGCAGAGGCCCTGCCAGGCCACACCACGCGTCTCTCCTGTCCCATTGGGTATCTGGTGCCAAAGCGGGAGTCCATCTCTGGCACAGAGCAGACAGCTGGCTCTGCCCAGGACAGACTTGTGTGCTCGGGGGTGGGGGGCTGGCACTGGGCCCCTGGAAGCCGTGGGAGCCAATAGGAGCACGGGCTCTGGGGCTCAGGCTCCTGCCCACCCCACTGTCTGCCACCTGCTCTGCCCCAGCTGCCCATAGCCTGCTGTCCTGGCTGCGTCCCCACCTTTGCCCCTCTTGCCCCTGGGGTCGGCTTCAGTCTTCCTCTGTTGGTTTTTGGTGTCCTGGTCTCCCTGACCTCTGTCTGCCTCTGATGCCATTGTTGCTGCCACCACGTGTGCCGTGGGGGCTCAGCATCTGCTGTCAGAGAGTCTTCAACTTGGTGCCTCAGCTGGGGGAAGAGGGACTGTTGGGAGCCCCCGTCAGAGCAGGAGGTGGGAGGAAAAATGAGATCTGGGGAATCCCACGCCAGGACCTCTGGTGACTCCACAGGCGTATGGCGGCGCAGGCGTGTGGCGGTGCTAGGCTGTGTCCAGGGAGACCCTCCCAGGGTGTTTGGAGCAGGATTCTGGAGTGGAGTGGTTTTTTGGTGTGGACGTGGGGACTGCTGTGTCCCAGGCCAGGAGAGGATGTGCTGAGGAGGGGATTGTCTCCTCCGTTAGACCAGGGCTTCGGAGGGCAGGGCATGTGGCTCTGGAGCCCTTCCCCCCTCCTCTGCAGTCACCCAGGGGTCCTGAGCATGGGTGGTTGGTGGGCGTGAGATGATTTTCAGGCAGGTGGTCAGGGACTGCGACCTCCGACATCTGCTTTCCCTGTTTGTGCCTAGGTCTTGCCCTGTACCCCGGTCAGGCTCAGCTGCTCAGCTGTCAGCACCATTACGAGGTCATTCCTCCTCTGAGGAGCCCTGGCCAGCCAGGAGACATGAACTGTACCACCCAGAGGATCAACTACACCGACCCTTTCTCCAACCAGACCATGGTAGGTCCTGTCTGCCCGACGGGTCTGGGCAGGGTGCTGCTCCCAAGTCCCTCTGTCCCATCTTCTTCCTCACACCCCCGTGGTTTGCATCCTGAGATGAAGCAGACCTGAGGGTGTGACAGGTAGAGATGCGGCCACGGCTGGCTTGCTCCTACTTGGGCGGGGGTTGGGGATGTCAGAGGCTGTCAGCCTTGCTGAACCCTCAGAGATTCCTGCTAAGATCCTGTCCTTGATCTAAGGATGATAGTGCTAAAGGGCAGGGCAAGTGGGACATAGCAAAGTGGTTCCCATACTAACTGCTTGGCAGAATCTCTGGGATGCTTTGAGAAAAGTATAGATTACAGGTTCCCTGTGAGGCCAGCCGAATCCTAATCTCCTGGAATGGGACCTGGGAGTCCATAGTTTGAAATAAATATACTAATGTAAAGAGGGTACCTTGGTCTGGGACTCAGGGTTCCTGGCTGAGTCTCTGGCTCTGCCATTACACAGACTGACAGACAGACATACAGACACAGACAAAGGCAGGGAGGGTTTTGAAAAGGAAGCAACTCCTGCACAGGGATCTGAAGGCAGGGTAGGAAGTTCCTGTCTTTAATTCTATATTCTTGATTCGGAAAGGATCGAAGGAGCCCTGGTTGTTCAGTGGTTAAGAGCTTGGCTGCTAACCCAAGGGTTGGCAGTTGGAATCCACCAGCTGCTCCTTGGAAACCCAATGGGGCAGTTCTACTCTGTCCTGTAGGGTTGCTATGAGTCAGAATCGACTCGACGGCAGTGGGTTTGGTTTGGGTAAGTACAGTTTCCAGGTCAAAGAGAGGAAGGAAAGCGTTTCCAGGCCAAGGAACACTATGCACCAGGACACAAAGGGATGAAACAGCGTGTTGTGACTGTGCCTCCATGGTCTTGTATTTCTGGAGGGTCAGGTGGCCCACAGCGGTGGGAGAGGAAGCTGTGGACATCAGTAATGGCCAGGTAGGAAAAGTCCGTGTGTCGGGCTGTGGAGCTGGATGTGCGTCAGTGACGGAACCATCGATCGGGTCTGAGGTGGGAGAGAACTCTGGACAGTTAACATGCCTGGCTGCTAACCGAAAGGTTAGAGGTTAGAGTTCACCCCGAGGCACCTCAGAAAAAGGCCTGGTGCTCTACTTCTGAAAAATCAGCCACTGAAAACCCTACAGAGCAGTTCCACTCTGACACACATGGGGTCGTCATGAGTCAGAATCAGCTCAGTGGCAACTGGTTTAATGGGTTTTAAGAAGAAGTATCACCAGTGGACGAGAAGTTTTGAGGAATAGTGTAAAACATAGTAGCAGATTGGATCAGATTACTGGAATAAAAAAATTAGAGAAAAATCCATAACCCAAAACAGATTCAGGAGAGTCCTACCATAGAGATGGGTACTCTTCTTCCAGCTCCAAGCTCTGAGTCCACACGTTCAAAGAGCAGGGTTGGCCAGAGGGCTGCCAGCGGGTCATAACAGTGGGGCTGCCTGTTGGCCCCCAGAGCCGTTGGGGTGGCGTTTGCTTCCTGAAAGGTTCTGGAACCGTTCTGTGAATAAGCTAAAGAGAAGAGCAGAACTTGGGCTTGGACCTCCGCAGTGGACAGTGCCAGGAGGCAAAAGGAAATGAACTTCTTCCCAGAAGTGGTGCACGCTGACAAGAACCCTGCCCACTTACACGGCATAGTTACAGCCACAGTTGACTCCACAGCAGTAGGTTAGACATTTGCAAGAGATCAACCAGATGGAAGAAAAGGATCGACATGAACAAACTGAGTGGACGCTAATGTGTGTGCTGTCAAGACACTTCCACTCAGAGCCACAGTGGGGTCCTGCTGGGCGGAATCGGGAGAGCCCTGCCTTGGCACCAAGTTAGGCCTTATTTCTGCTCAGGGAGGGACGCCCTTCTCCTCGATAGGCCTTGTCCTCTGAGAGGTTCTTTGTTGGTTTTCCTCTGTGGCCCTGTCTGAAGTGGACATTAGAAAATACATCTCCTTGGGGGCTACCCAGCTCTTCCACCTTCGGGCTTGAGCAGCCAGGACTTGAGGGTTTGCTGCTTGTTATTGTCATCCTCACCGCCTTTGTTCACAGGAAGAGTTCTTCAGACACGTGTAGATCCTTCTGGTCCCGTGCGTGTGATGGGGACCACAGTCAGGAGTAGCATCTGGTCATAATCCTCAAATCTTCAGAGGCTCGCTTGTTTTCTGTTCTTTCTTCTAGACCCAGCTCTTGTACCTCACCTTAGTGGTCGTTAACTTTTCCAGGTACATTGCTCGGCACAGTGAGGGTCACTGTCTTTCCAGTCTGCAGCATCTGCATCCGTTCCTCATGCCCACTGTTTTCCCATCACCCGGCTGTTAAGCTAATGCCTCCTGTTTAAGCTTTTGGTATCATAGCACCCTAGTTCCAGGTAACCGTTAATATACTAGTCCGGGTACGGGCTAAACTTCTGTATAAAAAACCACCCCTAGTGCGCAGTGGCCGAGACAAGGTGGAAGTCTGTTGCTGTCTGTCGGGCATGCGGGCAGTGGGCACAGTTGGCAGCGCTGCCCCTCAAGGTTGTCCAGCTTCTGTCTTGTCACTGTGCTGTCCCCTGGGTGTTGTGCTGGTCTACATGGTCAGAGCTGGCTCTGCCGTGCGTACACGTGCCCGCTCCCGGGAAGCTGAGGCCCAGTGGAGGGCAGGCCGTTCCCTCTCAGGGAAATGAGGCAGAGTTACACAAGCCACTTGCGCCAGTCCAGCAGCTTCTTCATGGGGCCATATCTGGGCAGAAATGAGGCCCTGCGGGGCGGCCACAGATCCTGCTAAAATCTGGGGCCGGGAATCGGTTGTCGCATTGAGGAAAGATGTGGGTAATGGAGGCTGGGGGCGGTTAGCAGTCTCTGCTGCACACGTGACATGTCATGGTAAGGCTGAAAATACATAGGTGGGGAAAGACCTTTCGCAAAAATGCAGCTATAACCAGGAAAAGTGGAGTGGTAACATTAACATCAGTGAAATGGAATTCAAAGTGCAAAGGATTAAAAGAGGGATGTTTAGTTTTGATAAAAGGTCCACCTCCACTATTCTCCACTGAGATTTAACAGTCATAAATCTGTACGTATAAAACCAAAAAGCCAAATCCGTTGCTGTCGAGTCGATTCTGACTCATAGCGACCCTATAGGACAGAGCAGAACTGCTCCATAGAGTTTCCAAGGAGCAGCTGGTGGATTTGAACTGCCGACCTTTTGGTTAGCAGCCAAGCTTTTAACCACTGCACCACCAGGGCTCCGCTGTACATACAAAACAGCTTATTATTTGTAGATTTTAAGCAAAATCTGTTAGAAATGAAAATTATCACCGAAGAGTGAGATTTTAACATCTTCTCAGAAATTCACAGATTAAATAGACAAAAAGTAGTAAAGATGATAATTAAATAGCACAGATAATAAATTTAGCTCACGAATGTACGTGTATGTATGTATGCCAGCCAGCGGTTCAGTGCTGGGCTGTGGAGCGGTGGGCTGTCTGGGCAGTGCTCTGTCTTCAGAGCCGGAAGCCTCTGTGCCTGAGGCGGACAGAGGAGAAGCACATCCCGGGCTGAGATTCTGCTGTTTGTCTTTCTGCAGAAATCCGCGCTGATCGTCCGGGGGCCCCAGGAAGTGAAGAAGCGGGAGCTGGTCTTCCTGCAGTTCCGCCTGAACCAGAGCAGCGAGGACTTCAGTGCCATCGATTACCTTCTCTTCTCTTCCTACCGGGAGTTCTTGCAGAGGTGGTCCAGGGCATACCGCGGGCTCGTGCTGCCCTTTGTCGTGTTCCACAGCCTTGCGTGTCCCCGGGCTGAGAAGCAGGTCGGGGCAGGGAGGCGGGCGGCCACATTACGCCCTGGCACAGAAAAGGACCCTGGGAGCTCAGTGGGCCCACTCATCTGCCTCATGGCCTGGCTGACCTCATCGCAGACCATGTTCTGATGGCTTGCACAGAGCTGGTGGGGTCCGGAGAGATGTTTGGTTTGGCCCCTCCCAGGGGCTGCCAAGGAGAAGAAGCTGCCTTACATTTTGTGACCCTTGAAGGCAGGCCCTCAGCACTCTGTAAGTGCTGCCCTTGCTCTTCATCTTCACTCGTCCCCAACCATCAGAGGCCCAGGTCTGCTCCCAGCACACCGCCTGGGGTGGTGACGAGGGTCCCAACCATCAGAGGCTCTGGTCTGCTCCCGGCACGCTGCCTGGGGTGTTGACAAGGGTTCCCGAACATCAGAGGCTCTGGTCTGCTCCCAGCACACTGCCTGGGGTGGTGATGAGGGTCCCGACCCTCAGAAGCTCTGGCCTGCTCCCGGCACACCTCCTGGGGTGGTGACAAGTGTCCCTGACAGAGGCTCAGGTCTGCTCCCAGCACACTGCCAGGGGTGGTGACAAGGGTCCCCGACCATCAGAGGCTCAGGTCTGCGCAGGTTGTAGGGATGAAGTGGGTGGGACCGCGTTCCTGCCCTGAGGCCACAACAGCTCCCCCTCCTTTTGCAAACCGAGGAGCAGAGCTTGGAGAGTCTGCCTCATCCTGGTGGCGCCAGCACAGAAAGAGGCCTGAAGTAGGGGCTGGCATTTGGGGCTGGCCGTGTGTGCATCCTGCCGTCAGGACTGGGCTAACCTGGACCTTGTTTCTCTCTGCCCTCCAAGCCCAGACAAGGTGGGCTTCATGCAGGCCTGCGAGAGTGCCTACTCCAGCTGGAAGTTCTCTGGCGGCTTCCGCACCTGGGTCAAGATGTCACTGGTGGAGACCAAGGAGGAGGATGGGCGGGAGGCGGTGGAGTTCCGACAGGAGGTAGGGGCTCTGGGTTTGCGTGGCTCCTGACGGCTTTTCCACCCCCGCGTCTGGGGTGGAGGGGGCCTTTACAGAGGAGGTGACCTTTGAGCAGGGTCTTAAGGAGAAGCAGACGGTGGCCAGAATGAGTAGGCGTCTGATTGCGTGTGTGGGGGGGGCGGCGGGGGGGCGGGTAATAGATGTAATAAGACATTTGCCGTGTCCGCGTTCTGCACGTGTGTGGTTCAGTGACGCTAACTGACGTTCATCATGTTGCTTGGTCGGTGTGTTCATCTCTTCCTGGATATTTCCGTCTCTTCTAACAGAAGCTCGGTGTCTCCTAGGCAGAGTCCCCTCTCACTCCCTGTTCACCCTGGTGACCCCTGGTGACCCCTGGTGACCCCTGGTAGGCTTTGTTCTGTACTCTCGAGAGGCCCTCAGCTCGGGTGCTTTATGTGCCTCGTTGGCCGTGCAGTTCCGGGCCGTTTCCACCCGTCACGGCTGCTCCTCCAGCACAGCTGCATTTTAGGGAGGTGGGTGACTTGCCCAGGGGTCTCCGAGGCCAAAGCCTGTGTTCTTAGCCCTGCGCCCCTGGCGTTTGGGAGGCTTGGAGCGTGGAAGGTGATTATTTTCAGGGAAGAGAGGTGTCTCAAATGCCGTGCACCTGGTGGTCCGTTGGGATGCAGGAGGAAACACTGGCTTTCTTTATATACGTATATATATTTTCTAATCCTTTTAACATTTTTATTTTTCAGTCTTTTTAAGTGTAGATAAAAGTAAAACAATAATTGTACATGTTATGTGATTTATAAAATTGGAAATAAACAGATTGGTCATATACTTAGGATTTTTTACTAGAAAGGAAGTGTGACTACAGAGCTTACAGCCCACTGGCCTAGAGGCCCGGGGATAGGGTACTGTGACCCAGGTGAGAGGCCCGGTGGTAAGGTGCTGTGACCCAGGTGAGAGGCCCGGGGGTAAGGTGCTGTGACCCAGGTGAGAGGCCCTGGGAAAGGCACGGCAGTGCGGATGGAGTGATGGGGGAAATTTTGGCTGCCTGGGCCAGGCTGTCAGCCGCAAAACAAGGCTCGTCCCCGCCTGTAGGGCGTCCACCCCCTCAGTGACTCGGGCCTCCTTCCCCCGTCCACGTGGGTACGTGGCTGGGCCCTCCAGAGGGTGCGAGAGTTGATGGGTGTGTTATCTCTCACCCTCAGTTCCCCCTTGGAGGGTTCCATTTGGCGCCGACTCTGCGGCTCAGAGTTAAGAGAGGTCTGGACTGGAGCCGAGGAGCACTGCCCCCGGAGATCATGTGCCAGCATAGCTGGCACAGCCTTGGGTAGTCTGGAAGCTCAGACTCGGGGGGCGGCGTTTCACATGCTCTGCCCCCTAGGACTACCCCAGGTTGGAAAGCTTTGGGAGAGGCTTAAAGCTGCTTTCTTTAAGGGGACAGGTTATTTTCCTGCTTTGAGGGGTGACAGCCCAAAACTGTCAAGTTTTCCTGTTCTGTAGAGTAACTGTCTGCACCTGGACTTTTAGTCAACACTTTCTCCGAGAACTCTAAGTCCTTTCTCAGCTGGCCCCCCAGCAGTGCTTAAAGGGGTGAGTGGCTCGTTCACCTCACAGCTTGGCGCAAGCCTGCTTTCTTGGCAGCTCCAGCTGTGACATGAACCTGTATGCTGTATTTTTGTGTGCCACTTGAACCATTTTTAAGTGTACAATTCAGTGACATTAATTACATCCATCATGTGCTGCAGTCACCTCTGTCCATTTCCAGATGTTCTCCATCACCCCAAACAGAAACTCCGTGCCCCTCAGGCAGCAACTCCCCTTCCCCCTCCCTCCAGCCCCTGGTAACCGCTGCTGTCTTTGTGTATTTGTGTTTCATGTACGTGAGATCATACAGTTTGTCCTTTTTTGCCCAGCTTATTTCACTCAGCATAATGTTTTCAAGGATCCTTGGTGGCGCAGCGGTTAAGAGCTTGGCTGCTAACCCAAAGGTCGGCAGTTCGAATCCCCCAGCCGCTCTTTGGAAACCCTGTGGGGCAGTTCTCCTCTGTCCTGTAGGGTTGCTGTGAGTCAGAATCGAGTCGACAGCAATGGGAATGTTTCCAGGGTCCACCCGTTGTCATAGTATGTATCAGAACTTCGTTTCTCTTTACGTCTGAATGTAGTCCGTTGTGTGCACCACATCTTGTTTACCATCCGTCTGTGTGGACACGTGTGTCGTTCTGCCGTTTAGCTCTTGTGAATAAATGCTGCAGTGAACACTGGTATTCAAGTATCTGTTTGAGTCCCTGCTTTCAAGTCTCTTGGCTATATACCTGGGAGTGGAATTGCTGGGTCATATGGTGTTATGGGTTTAACTGTGTCCCCCAAAAATTTCACTGTAAATCCTAACCTCTCTGTCTGTGGTTACAATCCCATTTGGGAATGGGTCATCTTTGTTATGTTAATCAGACAGGATTAGTGTAGGGTGTGTTTTGAGTCAGTTTCTTACAAGATATAAGAGGAGATGAGGGCATGCAGAGATGAGGGAGAGCAACGCCGGCCCACGTGAAGGTGGCCCAGGAGCAGAAGCTCAGAGAGACACATCCCCAGTAGTCAAGAGAGAGAGAAAGCCTTCCCCTGGAGCTGACGCCCTGAACTCAGACTTCTAGCCGCCTAAACTGTGAGAAAATAAATTTCTCTTTGTTAAAGTCACCCACATGTGGTATCTGTTACAGCAGCGCTGGATAACTAAGACATGGGAGTTCTGTGTTTAACTTTTTGAGGAACCACCGAACTCTTGCATGTTGGTTGCACCATCGTACAATCTTACCAACTGCGCAGGAGGGCTTCAGTGTCTCCATGTCCTTGTTGACGCTTAGAGTTTCTGTTTTCCTGATAATCTATCTTGGTGGGTGTGAAGTCATTAGAAATGTTTTATGTATCTTTTTAATTGTCTGAATTAAATTTGTCTGAGTCTTTTGGCAGGAGACGTGAGTTCTTTTGAACCAAAACTAAAAAATGTTTCTAGACATGGTTTTAGAGTTTAAGATGTTTTCACATACGTTCCCAGTTGATCCTCGCCACCTGAATGAGGTAGGCATTTTTCTCCCTGTTTTACAGGTGGCAAAGCTGAGGCTCAGATCAGATGACGGGCCCCAAGGCCCCTTTGGGCTAGGGCCAGGCCTCTGCCTCTCCATTATACCACATGGCCTTGTAGTCATTGTAACCAGGTCTTATCAACATGCCTGCTAACTCTTTACAGGGGATACTCAGCTATGTGGATCTGTTAGATTTTACTTTGACCTGTTGACTTGACAAGGTGAAATATTCAGCTCATAAGATAAAATATTTTGTAATTTGGGATTTTTATGGCTTTTATGAGCCCTACATTGTTGTCTGGATATGGTTGGATCTTAATTGTGAGTACAGATACCTAATGGCAGATTTTGTTGACCATCTGCAACACCCCCAGACAACTGTGGAAGCCAAGGTCAGGCCGAGGTGTGGCCCTGGCTCAGGTGTGTGGCTCTTGCTTTCTTGTGGAGAGTGGAAGTCGGCCTGCTCTGACGGCGCCCCTCCCAGCCACAGGCTGACGCTGCTTCTTGTCCTGTCCATCTAGACCAGCGTTGTTAACTACATCGACCAGAGGCCAGCCGCCGAGAAAAGTGCTCAGCTGTTTTTTGTGGTCTTTGAATGGAAGGATCCTTTCATCCAGAAGGTCCAAGATGTGAGTAGTAGTGTCAAGATTATGAGAGCAAAGTTCCCGCCCTGAAGCATTCTGGCTCATCCCTGCGGTCTGATACACCTGTCTTGCTTTCCTCAGCCTCTTCTTTCAGAGCGTGTGGCCGTCTGTAGCTTGTATTTATGTTATAGACGGTCTTTGCTAAGTGATTTTCTCTTCATCCCCAGACTGTTGTCTTTGTGGTGGGGATTCGCTTTTTCACTTGTCTGGCATCTAGCACGGTGCTTAACCGAGTGGCAGCTCAGTGGTAACATTACCTGAATGAATTGAGCAGAAAGTATTAAACGTGTCTACACTCCTGTTATCGGAAGGCCTTCCTTTTTAACGGTTCTCTGTAGGATCGATACTTTTTATTTGTGGCAAGTCAGAGCAGAAAGGTGCAAATAGAAAATTAAGAGAGCGTCAATTCAGTCTCAGACAAGGGGGAGCAATAGGCAGCTTTGCTGAAGGACATTCGTGACACCGTGTCCACAGGAGCCAGTCCCAAATCTGACTGGCATTCAGATCACAAACTGTCCTGATGTGGCCGCAGCTTTAGGGGAACAACTTTCATGGCTGAGACTCAACCTGTAAGTGTCCCACCTCAGGCAGGGTCTGTGTGACAGGGATGTGCTCTGATGTCACCACACGATCGAGTGGGAATCGGGGCTGTGTGCAGAGGTGTGTGCAGAGGCTCTGGGTGGAGGAGTAGCAGCCTTCAGCACCACAGATGAAACACGGGCTCAAACATCTTTAACTGTTATGTGCATTATGAGGCGCCTGTCAGACCAGGGGCGACCTTCCACGTCGTCACGCAGCCTCACGGCAGTCCTACTCAGTGCGGGTGGTGTGACCAGTTTGCGTGAGAACATGGAGTCTCCCATCACCTAAAGTCATCCTGCGAAGCTGGGACTTCAGAGTTCCACTGTACCAGCTGAGGAATTCAGAAATCCAAGATATGACCTCTGCTTTAAAGAGTGTAACATCTACTGAGGGAGCTGTTTATAGCTGTAAAGTTACTCACCTAGGCAGTGACTGTCAGAGGAGTTTGTAGGATAAATATCTGCTGAGTTCAGAGAGGACTGTGTGAGTGGTCAGAGAAAGCTTTGAAGGACTCGTAGATCTGGACAGGAGGAAAGCATCGTAGGCAGGGAAGAGAAGGAGCAAAGGCCTGGAGGGAGGCAGGAGTCCATGAGGGGAATTTGGCAGGAGAGGCAGTCACTAGACTAGATAGGAGGGAAAGTTTGAAACTAAGGTGATGGATGGGAAGAAAACGAGGAACTGACCTTATCGGTTTGATACGGTTTTAGGATATTTGTAGGAAGGTCATTTATTTTTGGATTAGGCCAAAAATTAAAGTTCCCTGCTGAATATCTTACTTGTATAGAGCTTTTTTGGAAAACATTTATTTTTTCTTTCAGAATCACTATTGTAAGGGAGGGGCTAATATTTTTCTTCTCAAACTGAGCTGTGGCTATTAAAGGTTTAGTCTGAAATACAGAGTTATGGCAACTCTAGAACCCACATTTTTTCTCGTCATCTCAATACTTTAGGGGTCTTTGGAGAAGAACACTAGCCTGACTTAAGAATCAGATTGCAGCAAACTGAGAAAACCTGTGTTTGTCTTACAGATAATCACCGCCAATCCTTGGAACACGATCGCTCTTCTCTGTGGGGCTTTCTTGGCGTTATTTAAAGCAGCAGAATTTGCCAAACTGAGCGTGAAATGGATGATCAAAATCAGGAGGAGATACCATAAAAGAAGAGGTCAGGCAACAAACCACATCAGCTGAGGTCACCTTGCGTTGCGTGTAGAACTGTCAGAGGAGTGGAAGTTCTCGTGACTTCCGCTCGATAACCAAGCTGCCAGCACTCCTGTATTCTCCTGAAGAGGTGGGGCCTTGCTGGGAGCAACAACCTGTCAAACTGGAACATCTAACCTGGCCCAAAAAATGCTGTTCAGAGCCTCGTGGAACGGACCCAGTGAATAACCTCAAAGTTATTTAAGTATTTATTAATGAACATTTAAAAAGATGTCCAGTGACATATGGATAGGGTTTGTAGAAAGAAGATGGAAATGGGTATCTGTCAAGTTTTCTGAAAGTTACTCAGCTGTGGGAGATGCCTTTCTTCCGGTTGGGCTTGGTGTACTGCTAAACTCACACATACATTCTACCTTGGGTCCCTCTGAGGTTTTTAAAGTGGACGGAAGAGTGTGATTTTCTTTCTCCAGAAAACTCAGCTGTCCAGATGTGTGGGGCATGCTTTGAAACCTGTTCCTGTAGGCAAGAAAAGGCAAACCCTCGTCCCCGGCACTGTCTGCCATCTGCACTCTCCAGCCTCTGACAAGTTCTCTCATGAGTTAAGTGAGACTTTAAAAGCGACTAGAAACTAGTAACTAAACATCTTGTGGACTAGCCAGCCACTTATCTGTTGATGCAGGTGTCAGATCGCGTAACGCGCAGACGCACTTACGGCAGTTGAACGTAGTAGGCGCCAACTCACTTATGTTTTGACGATTTCATTAACATGTAGAAAAAAATTCAGGCTAATAAAATTGAGTATGCTGGCACGAATATCAGGAGCCCTGGTGGCACAGTGGTTAAAGCACTCAGTCAGCGGTGCTTCATCTGCTCCTCAGGAGAAGGATGTGGCAGTCTGCTTCCATAAAGATTACAGCCTTGGAAACCTGTGGGGCAGTTCTCCTCTGTCCTGTAGGGTCGCTGTGAGTCGGAACTGACTCGACGGCAGTGGGTTTTTTGCTTTGGCACGCTAAATCAACAGGCACCAATGCTCTTTCATCCTGTGACCTCCAGTAATAAAAGGTAGCATGAGTCTAGAGTCCCGAAATGGAGCCAAGGTTATAACCGCTTACAGAAGAGTAGGTTGGGCATGCTAATGGATGATGGCCAGGAGGGGGACTGTCAAGCCCCATGGGTAAGCTTGAGAAGCAGGCTTTCAGCTTAGCCTCGGACAGCATGAACACTTAACGACAGAAAACCACTGCAGTATTTTTCACATGGTAGCCATTGGCTGATTTAAGGTTATAAAAGTTACCAGAGATTTAATTTACATGCCCTTTGCATCCAAAAGGACTTAGTAGCATTTCTTAACCTGACTTTAGATAATTCAAAGAAAGAAACTTGTATAGTAAGCCGCTTTTATCTCATGTCGAACTTAGCAGCGGAGATGATTTGGTTGAACTATTCAAAGTGAGCCATGTGAAGAAATACTCCCCACCACTGTTGAGATGGAAACTCTGCTGGTGCAGTGGTTAAGTGCTACGGCTGCCAGTCAAAAGGTCGGCGGTTCAAATCCACCAGGCACTCCTTGGAAACCTTGTGGGGCAGTTCTGCTCTGTCCTTTAGGGTTGCTATGAGTCAGAATCGACTCAGTGGCAATGGGTTTTTGGTTTTGGGTACTTTTGAGAGGTCAAACTTTAGCCAGGGTCTCTTCTCTAAAAAATCTGACTTTTAGGGCAAATGCAAAGCTATGCATAAAATTTATAAACACGAGAGCTTACATTAAAAGCACTGAAAACAAGTTTGTGGTCTTTTTCTTTTAGGGTATAGGTAGTCCCCAACTTACCATGTATTCTAGTTACGAGGAACCACACTTACAACTGTCTTTTCTTGGTATATCTTAGTAACATGTACGGCATACAGTGTTGCAGCACATAATGTGCTGATGTTGATTATTCTCAGATGTTCATGAGCAGATGTTGAGTGTTACTGTTTACTGTTCAAAACACTTGATGAATACCAGGCTATGAGAAAAAAAATAGTATTTGTCTTAGGCTGAGTTTTCTAGAGAACCAAAACCAGTGAAGTGTGTGTGTAAATATATACAGAGAGATTTATTTCAAGGAAATGGCTTACATGGCTGTGGAGGATGACAAGTCCCAAATCCATGGGTCAGGCATGAGGCTTCGCCTGATTCATGTGGTTGCAGGGGCTCATGAACCCAAGATTGGCAGGTCAGATAAGCTGTTGGCCCACGGGGCTGTGGAAACTGATGAATCCTAGAATCGGCAGTCAGACAGCAGGCTGCTGGTTCAACTCCCAAGAACCAGAGGTCAGATGATGATGAGCCTTATGCAGGATCCAGAGCTAACTTTGCTAGAACATCCGTATATATATATAGGATGCAGGCCACACCCCCGAGGAAACTGCCCTTACAACTGACTGGCTGATCACATCACATCATGGAGGAGGATTACATAAGATTATAACATGGAGGATGACTGCATCATGTAACGGCCAAACCACTGAGAATCATGGCCCAGTCAAGTTGACAGGCAACCCTAACCATCACAGTCCACCCCGTCAAGTTGGCACCTGTGCACATCTTAAAACACACACAACCTCTAAATGCAATTACAGAGTCATATTTGCACCTCACATGATACAACATGTACAGCCGAAAACGTACTACCCCATTTACATCTTACAAGGGAGGGAAGAAAACAATTTATTCTGCTTTGCCCTGTAGGGTTGCTGTGAGTCGGAATTCACTTGACAGCAACAGGTTTGGTTTTTTATATATATACACACATTCACATAAAAAACAAGAAATAGAACAATTAGTTGTCTTTTCTGCAACTGGTCACATGGTCGTAGCTAGTACTTAGAACCTACCTTCTTCCACCACCCATTCCGTATTCCCTTTACCCTCAGCAAGCACCTCAGCTGGTTGTGGTTCTTTGCTTGGTGGGGTGACCCAAACCTTCGTTCATGAAGGGTCTGGGCCATTAGTAGTCATATTGGAATTAGGTTGCTGTAATTTTCCGCTGACTTTAATCACAGGGCATGGCAGTATTAAGAGACGCCCTAAAGGATCTGCATTCCAGATACACTCTTCACCTCCATTATGTAGTATCAATCCAATTTCCTCTTGGTAATCAGGATTAATCACACCAGCCAGTATGGTAACTCCCTTCTTTGCCTGTTGATCCAGAGGCATAAGGAGCCCCAAGTGGCCAGGTGGCGTTCTTCCAGTTCAGTGGAATCAGTGTTGTGTCTCCAGGTGGGAGCATTCCTCCCTTTGGAACTAAGACTTCTAGGTCTGCAGAGCATAGGGTCACGGGGACAGGAAGCAAAAATCTTGGGAGTGGTTTAGTAGGGGTAATAGTGGTGCCACTCCCATTTCGATCCCTTGATTCCTGGGCCTGTGAATCCTGGCTGTGGGAGAAACAGCACCATATATTGCACGCTGGTTTACAGCATATACAGCCTCCTGGAGAACATTGCCCCAACCCTGCAAAGTAGTATTGCCACCCACCTGGTGCCATAATTGTGTCTTTAGACGGCCATTCCATCATTCTATCAAGCCAGCTGCTTCAGGATGATGGAGAACATGGTAAGACCAGTGAATTCCATGAGCATGGGCCCACTGCTGCACTTCATTTGCTGTGAAATAATGAATCCCTTGATCTGAGGCAATGCTGTGTGAGATACCATGACAGTGGATAAAGCATCCTGTGGGTTCACAACTGGTAGTTTTGGCAGAAGCACTGCATACAGGGAAGGTGAATCCATATCCAGAGTAAATATCCCAGTAAGAATGAAACGTTGCACTTTCCATGATGGAAGTGGTCCCGTGTAATCAACCTGCCACCAGTTTGCCAGCTGATCTCAAGGAATGGTGCCAAATCAGGGACTCAGTGTTGGGTCTCTGCCACTGGCATACTGGGCACTCAGCAGTGGCTGTAGCCAAGTCAGCCTTGGTGAGTGAAGTCCATGTTGCTGAATCCATTCATAACCTCCATCCCTGCCACCATGGTCACTTTGTTCATGAGCCCACTGGGCAATGATAGTAGTGGCTGGGGAAAGAGGATGACTGGTTTCCATAGAAAGCATCATCCTATTTGTTAAAATTCTACTCTGCCGAGGTCACCCTTTGGTATCACATGAGACACAAATATCTTCACTTCTTTGGCTCATTCAGAGAAGCCTATTCACATACCTTTTCCTCATACCTCGTCACCAATTTTCCAATCACATTCCTTATAAATCCTTGACCATCCAGCCAAACCACTGGCCACAGCCCATAAATCAGTATATAATTGCCTATCTGGCCATTTCTCCTTCCAAGTAAAATGAACCACCAGATGCATTGTTCAAAGTTCTGAACATTGAGAGGATTTCCCTTCACCATTGTCCTTCAGGGAGGTCCCAGAAAGCCGCAGTGCTGCTGCTGTCCACTTTCAAGGGGTGCCTGCATATTGCGTGAAACCATCTATAAACCAGACACGAGTCTTCCTCAGTCACCTGATCATAAGGAACGCCTCATGAGGCCATAGTTGCAGACTGGGAGATGGAAGGTAATGTGACAGGAGTGGAGACCACGGGACTTTGTGCCACTTCCTCATGCAACTTGTGCCATCAGGTCCTGCTGGAGCCCAATCTCATTTATACTGCTTCATTTAATGATGGAGTGCTGCTATGCACATCTGACTTTGTGAGTCAGACAACACCCAGTTCATGATGGGCAGCTCAGGCTGCATGGTGACTTGGTGGCCCATGGTTAAGCATTCAGTCTCTACTAAGGCCCAGTAACATGCCAAATTAGTTATCTGCAGAGGGTGGCAGGGCTTAGCTCCAAAATCCTGAGTCTGCACTGTGATTCACCTATAGGGCCCTGTCAAAGACTCCAAACAGCATCTCTAAATGCCATGGGCACTTCAGGCACCACTGGATCAGCTGGATCATATGGCCCAAAGGACAGAGCAGCTTGCACAGCAGCCTGAGCCTGTTGCAGAGCCTTGTTCTGGTCCCCACTCAAAACTAGCAGCTTTTCAAGTCACTTGATAAATAGGCCGGAGTAGCACGCCCAGACGAGGAATATGTTGCCTCCAAAATCCAAAGAGTTCCACCAGGCATTGTGCCTCCTTTTTAATTGGAGGGGCCAGATGTAACAACTTATTCTTCACTTTAGAAGGAATATCTTGACATGCCCCACACCACCAGACTCCTAGAAATTTCACTGAGGTGGAAAGTGCCTGAAGTTTTGTGTCAGATTAATTTCCCACCCTCTAGCACGCAAATGTCTTGCCAGCAAGTCCAAAGTCATTGACATTTCTTCCTTACTACGTCCAATCAGTATAATGTCATCAATGTATCAGTGTTGATGTCTTGTATAAGGGAAAAGTGATCAAGGTCCCTGAGGACTAAATTATGACACAGGGCTGGAGAGCTGATATACCCCTGAGGTAGGACAGTGAAGGTGTATTGTTGGCCTTGCCAGCTGAAGGCAAATTGCTTCTGGTGATCTTCTGAAACCAGAATCAAGAAAAGGCATTGGCCAGATTAATAGCTGCGTACCAGGAACCAGGAGATGTATTAATTTGCTCAAGCAATGAAACTACATCTGGAACAGCAGCTGCAATTGTATTCAACACCTGGTTAAGTTTATGATAATCCACTGTCATTCTCCAAGACCCATCTGTTTTCTGCACAGGTCCAACAGGTGAGTTGAATGGGGATGTCCTGTATCCTTCAAGTCCTTGATGGTGGCAGTAATCTTTGCAGTCCCTCCCGGAGTGGGGTATTGGTTTTGGCTTACTGTCTTCCTAGGTAAAGGCAGTTCTAATGGGTTCCACTTCGCTTTTCCTACCATAACAGCCCTTCCTCTACTTGTCAGGGATCCAATGTGGGGATTCTGCCAGTTGCTGAGTATGTCTATTCCAATTATGCATTCTGGAACTGGGGAAATCACTACAGGATGGGTTTGGGGACCCAGTGGACCCACTGTGAGATGGACCTAAGGTAAAACTCCATTGATAACCTGACCTCCATACACTCCTACTCTGACTAGTGGGCAACAGTGATGTTTTAGGTCTCCTGGAATTAGTGTCAGTTCAGAGCCAGCGTCCAGTAATCCCAAAACGTTTATTTCCTTTTCCCCAATGAACAGTCACTCTCGTAAAAGGCTGTAAATCCCTTTGGGGAAGGCTGGGAGCAAGATTAACAGTATAAATTTTGGCGGTGTAGTGAGATCCTTCCTCAGGGGGACCCACCTCCCCTTCATTCAAGGGGTTGTGGGTCTGTAAACTCGCTCAAGTCTGGGAATTGATTGAGGGGCCCTGACGATTCTGGTGATTTGAGTTAGACTACTGTTCACTTGACCTAGAATTCTTCCACTAGTACAGATCAAGTAAATATTTAGTAGATAGCTATTTCACTCCTAATGACACCGTGACAAAGGAGCCAACACTGTAAGTCCACGAGTTAGACTATTCTGATTACTGCTTTGACTCTGCTGTCCATTACAGTAACCACGCCCACCTTGTCTTTGGTGATTAAGTGCTGCCACTTGGCTACTTCCACCACCGGGTCCATTCAGCCCCATTGTAGTTACAAACCCGTCACCATCAATTCCAACTCTTAGCAACCCTACAGGGCAGAGAACTGTCCCAGAGGGTTTCCAAGGAGCAGCTGGTGGAGTCAAACTGTTGACCTTTTGGTTAACAGCCAAACTCTCAACCACTGCGCCACCAGGGCTCCTCATTGTAACTAGGTGTCTTAATTCAGTTAGGGCAGTTCCCACTGCGAAATTTGACTTACATAAAATAGCAATTACAGCAGTCTTCAGTGATACTAGGGCTCCCTTTACAAATTTCTCACCATTGTGGTGAGAGGTGTGCACACAACTGCCAAACTACATCATTACCTAACTGCCAAACCACTGAGAATCACAGCCCAGGCAAGCTGACACACATTGTTAACTATCACGGTATTCGACTTCCATCAGAACTGACTTACGACAGTCACTGTAATGGAATCCCGTCATAAGCTGGGGACTACCTGTATCTCTAAAGATGACACATCACTCTAATATTACTGAAGTATCTAATAAAATTTGCTCCAGTGATTATACTAAAACTGTATTTGTTGCATTGTGGAAAGTTGAGTGGCCTCTTAAATGTGCTATAGTTAGAAAGTGAACATTTTTAGCAATTCAAGGAAAAAAAAAACATTAACAACTATTAGCTATATGCCTAGACCTTCCCTTCCACGGAATAGAAATATAGACCTAACCTTCACTTTCTGGAAAGGCTTGCCTTTCAAGCTTCGTGTTTGTAGTAGGATCATCCTTTTCTTATAAGTGTCCCCAGTTGCCAATGATACTGGTTGGCCTGGATTGGGGCGGGGGGTGGGGGGGTGGGATCTGGAAGGACGCCTGATTTGGGTGGTTCTACAATACCAGTTACTTGAGAATGTTGAAAAACATGAGCCACTGACCCTAAAGGAAGAGTCTCTCCCAGGACCACAGAGAGCGAAAGGAGCTGCTTTGTGATGACCCAGGCGTGGTGTGCAGAACCTGTACTAGAGGTTTTTAATGGATGTTAAAGCCAAATTAAACTTTAGTAGTTGAAAACACTTTAGAATGCCTGCCTTCTGACTCTGTCACAATCCTTCTGCCCACCCCCAACCAAAACCGAAACACCAGTGTTAGTTATTATTATGGACTATGAGATTTATCTTCCTTGGTCTATTTTAATTAAAACTAACATTTAAAATAAGTTAAACCTATCCTCTGAACATACAGTGACATGAAGGACCATGGAAGGATATCCTAGAACCTAGAATTTTAGAATACATTCTGTAATTTGCCTCAAAAATGTCTGTGTGTACACATACGTATAATATGTATCAAGGGGGCCAGGCTTCTGAATGCTTAAGCTTGGAGCTGAAAAAAGCAAAGATGACATAAGGCAAAATACAAACATAGACTTTATTAAATGCTGCTCAGTCCCACAATGAAGATCTTTCATTACAAAACAGCTTTCCACACGACTGCAAGTTAAGAGATTGGAATGGTACTCTGATAACAAAGTATGTGAGAAATACCTGACCAAGGTAAAAACATACAAGACCTCTATAATCAGCTTCTTCAGAACTCTAGTGAAGCCTGCTCCATTTCCTCTAAATAAGCCAGGCGGTGACAGCTAGCGCTCTGCATCACCACGCTGTGGGACTCAAAGTCTCCATCCCTGGGTGAGGAGGGACTGGGGGAAGGGCAGGGTGTAAGGACTGGAAAGGCCCCGCCTTGAGCATTGACAGAGGAAGAGGAGGATGGAGAGGAAGCTTTGTCCACCTGCGCTGCCTCTACTACTCTGCTCATCACTCCTGGGAGCTGCAGACTCAGGAGGAGCAATCTTTTAACGATTTTGGTTTACTTTCCCAGCTTTTATTTATATTTTGTGCTTTAAAAAGCCTGGAAATTTAAGTTTTCTGCTCAAATTCCAGAGTGCAGGTAATTCCCTCCATCATATTTCTGGGAGAGACAAAGGGAAGGGAAGGATTATACCTTAGTTTTATATTTTAGGAAATATTCTTTTTCCTAGACTAAGGTCTGCAGCAATGTGAAAAGCACATCATAAAAGGGAAGGATATACAGAGCAGACTCTCTGTGTGCAATGTAATCAAGAGAGTTCAAGTCATAATTCTCACCACTCCCATAATTATCTCACTCATGCCACAGATGGTAAAGTTCATTCACTGCAGTGAAACTTCAGAAGTGAGCCAATAAATCAATGATTAGACAAAGGTTACAATATACTGTGGCCAGGATAAAACAGGGCTGTTTAGTCCATATATTTTTCCATTTACGGTTGCCAGGAAACAAGCTGGCCTTTTCATTATATTATACTGATGAGGTCTGTTTTGCAATTTTTACATAATCTCAAAACAAGTGTACAAAACTGTGCCTACCCAGCAGAGGTGGCAGGCTTTTTTGTTCTTTTATTCAGCACTTGTATTGCTGAGGACACTGCATGTTGTAAGCACTGTTCTGCTTTTCTAGAGCCTTCTTTAGCTTTAGCTCTTCTAACTTTTTCCATAATTCTTCACGTTCCAATTCCTTCTTTTTCTCTCTGTAGACAAAAAAAAAATTTTGTCATCAGAAATTTTTATTCCAGAACCTAAAGAAAGCTGCTGTATTTGGCAGTTTACCGGAGAAGACACTGTTCACCCACATTCACTTAAGTCCTTCTTTATAATAGTGACCTGGAGCACCAGACTTATTATCACTCCCCTAAATGTAACTACTAAATCTGTGCCTCTCCCATAGCAACTGACAGCCCCTGCTCCCCTACACACTATCATCACACCATGCTGTTTGAGCTTTTTAGCTCACTGAGTACTTCCCGCACGAATTTTTAGCTCACCGAGTACTTCCACACGAATTTTCTCACGTAAACTGAAGCAGTCACTGTCACTCTTGCAGACAGAGACTGAAGGGCGTGGCCACTAGGTCACCTGGAGCCCTTTCCACTCACCTCTTCCTGCAGAATCCCCATCCCCTGCACATCTCCAGCCACTAACCAGACTACCCTACTATCTCCTGTCTCTCACACGTCAAACTAAAAAGTTGAAGTCTGAAAAATCTCTCCCCTGCAAAAATTAAAAATATGTTGTTCCAATTAGTTCAGTTCCATTCTAAGGAAAACCAGCCTGAATAATTTGGACCCAACTCCTCTGAAAGGCTCTCTGACGGTGTCAGAGGACGTGTACGTCTGTGGTTATATGTATGATTTAAGGGGACAAAAGTACTGATTTATGCAGCTGTGGAACAACTGATTGTTCTCAGTCATGTGAATAAACATTTTTCAAATACAAGTTTCATGTGATCCTAACCATCTTTTCTTTCTTACCATTGCTTCCTGAGGTTCAAACCACATACCCCCTTCCTATTCCTGCCTAAAAGCTGCTATTTAAAAGAAATAATGTGCTGAGCTGACTGATGGGATAGGACAGCCGTGAAAGAAGGGCCTTCCTTTCTCTGCTTGCCACAAGAAAACCAAAACTTGGAATGTGCAGTCAAAACATACCTGCTTTTCTAAACAAGTAACTATACACTAAGATACGTGTTAGAAGTAAATGGTAACTATTATCCTCAAATGATGGGTGGGCTCAGGTACAGCAATTACTGTCTACCTTCTTAAATTTAAAATAAATATATGAAAAGGAAGTGATTTTTAAGACTATTCTGTAGTAATTTATCAAATTCTCAAAAAGATAATTACTAAGACATGTTCCTAAAGGCTGATGTGTGCTATCATTTTTTTCTTTAAAATATATTTTATTGCAAGGAGAGAAATGTTAAACTCTGAGTCACAGGCATATCATGTATGAGTTCCCTCTGCCCAAAAGAGAACTAGGCTGACTTCAAAACCACGTTGTTAAAATCCACAGCTTAAAAACCACTGAAGTATTGTGCAAGGATCAGGTGAAAAGTAAAGCTCACTGTGAAAGCCCATGTGGACAACGACTTTCATAAACATAAGAAGAAGAAATCTAACTGTAAATTAACATTTAAAATTCAACATAAGTTATATTTTATAATGCAAACGCTACAAGCCTGATGAAGACAAAGGCTTGGAATGAGATAAACAGAGGGGATTTACGATCCAGGTTAAATTATAATCTAACCTTTAAGGAAGTACATTATATAGCAACCTTAAATAATAAATGTTATCGTAAATTACCGCTTAACAAATTAATAAAAATATTGCGGCTAGTTTATCTGGAAATGACTGAGAGTTTAGAGACTTTCAAATGGTAATGCTTAATGTAACTGACTTCTTAAACATTGTATTTTTACTTAGAGGAGATACCTTATTGAGCTGAATCACATTCAACTTATCTAACATGCAATCACTTAGTGACTGAAATATCAGATACCTTTGTCTTTCAGCTTTGTACGAGCTAGTAAGGTCATCAAAAAGCTTGCCGTTCATCTCCATGAGCGTTTTCAGCACACTGTACACCAGGGCTACAATGGTCCTGAAATGAAAATAAGCCAGAAAGTGCTGGGTTACCGATGCCGCTAGCAGGCAGGAAATCTAACAGTGTCGTCCCTAAAATGGATTGAATGTCGCCTGATGCATGTAATCCATTTTAGAGATGATGAAACTGAGGCTCAAGAGGTTCCGTAATTTGCTCAAGGTCACACAGTCCCTGGTGATAGCTAAAAAATGTCTGGTTACCTTCATTTCTGTTCTAGGGTCTCATATCTAAAACCCTGAATAACAGTATTAGAAGATGAACAAGATCAAACTACAATAATTTGTAAGAAGAAAAGCAGAAAGCAGGATAAAGGATGTTACGGAAGTCAGGTAACGTGTGCATCTAGATGTCACTTATATGGCCTTCAAGCACTTCAGCTTTCCTTGGGATGGTGCTATGTGTGGAGGTGAGGCTACACCATGCGCACATCAACACAGCTCTGCATTAGCAAGAGAGGTGGGTGCACGCTCCACAGATGAGGGCTGGTCTCACCAACAGGGTTTGACCTTACACTGGGTATAGAATGTTACACCAGGTAAACGCTACCTTCAAGGAGATTTGCAATGTAAAGTTGAAGTTAAGACCATATTAAAGAGCATACAGATACATGCATTTACAGTCTTATAAAGCTATATTTAAAGAAAATACAGAAAAGAATGAAGTTAGGTGGTGTTACCTTTGAATGAGTTCCAAATCTCAGACTTTATGTACGCGTTAGAAGGTCAAACGACAAAAATGTCACACACACACAATGCGAGAAGACGTGACCAACAGAAAAGATACTTACGGATTCCAGTGTTCTTTGGAGATTTTGTACAAACTGCCAAACATAATTGGCAGAATTTTGTCAATGTTCTCCTCAATTAAACTAAGAATATATTCATTATTCCAGAAGTACAATGCCCTTTCTGCAACCTAAAAAGACATTTAGAAATGTCAAAACTAAAAGAAAGAAGAGTATAAAATAAAAATGGTATCACTGAAAACATCATACCTGAAAATGAGAACTGGATACACACTTGGATATCTGCTTAAAAAGCGGCTCTTCAATTTTTTTGAACTGTGTTGGTTCAATGACATCTAAGATTTCTTCAATTTCTCCTAAAAACATCACCTAGGTTAAAAACATTTTGTTTTAGGAAACATAATGACAAAATATATGATGTTAATACAGAAACTATACAAATGATAAGGTTAATCTACAAATGATACAGGGGCAGAGAAGGTCTGGACGGCACACGTAAGTTAATGGAATGCACAGCTATTCGTCACATCTCCCTAATCCCTTACAGAAAGGCTACTGAGCTGCAGCAGGGACAACACAGCCAGTCCCGAAGAATCATTGCTTGTAGCCTTGGACTTGACAAGTTCTAAGAAAGTGCACTACAGTTAATGAACAAAACCCACCTCTTTCTGACTGCATGTTTTTGGCCAAAATTTTAGCAATCCTCTGATCACCTGCAAAAAGGAAAAGGTTAACATGAACTAAACAACGTAAATTTTCAATCATTGTGATTATATCAATATTCATTCAAAAGTAGATCAATATTGTTTAATACCTAAGTTATACCCAGACTTTCCGCTCAGTGGTAGATTTTTATTAGTTCAATAAAGAGGGCCTATTATGTCCAGATACTGTTCTAAATGGTAGGGGCACAATGGTGAACAAGACAGACGAAGTCCTTGATTTTATGGACCTTACATTTTAGTGCAGGGAGACCAGCAATAAGTGAGCAATTAAATATATAAATACCATAATTTTAATCGTAATAATTGCTATGAAGAAAATAAAGGAGAATATGATAGTAACTTGGTGGGGTCCTCACCACCAACTTGGTGGGGAAGTTCTTTATTTTAGGGAGCAACTTTAAGGAATGGTAACCCCTGTTATTCAAACGGTTATGAAGCACAGAAAAAGCCAGAAAGTTTCCCATTTCACAGCTAGAACAACCTTCATGACCAAAAGACAGCAAAACACAAGAAAGGGACCATGGATTTAAATGAACACATTTGCAAAAAACTATATTAAACTGAATCCAGTAGTGTATTTGCAGAATAATACTACATGCCCAATTATAACTTATTCCAGAAATGCCAGGATGATTCAACTCATATTTAAGAGGTTAAAGGAAAAAACAAAAACAAAACTATCTGATCATCTTAAAAGATTCTGAAGTCACCTGATATTTTTTATTTACTATATGTTCTGATAAAAATTTAGTAAGCTAGAACTAGAAGCATTTATCAGAAATCACCAGCAATCATGTTACACAATGGTTTTACAGACAGGCTGTAAAACCATCTGGGCCTGGTGCTTTTGGGGAAATAGACCTTTGGAAGCCTTTTAAGTTTATTTCAGAGTTATCAGACTTGTCCAGTAATGATGAACACTCAAATTAAAACTGGAAAGAACATTGATCTGGTGCCAATATAGAAAAAAAAATTTGCAAGAACTGCTTAAGACATACGAAGGAAAGTAAAACTTTACTGAAGATCATGAAAGACTGCAAATAGATGAGGCGATTCAATACTGTACAGACATTATTTCTCCTCTATTTAATCCATAAATTTAAGTTCAATCAAATACCAATTGAATTATTTCACTTATTCTAAAAATCCACAAATTTAAGCACATAGTCAAGAACTTTTTTTTTTTGGTCGGGGGGAGAATTAATGGGATGGAACCTGCACTACTGATATCAATAACTAAAACAAGGTAGTATCAGCATGGAAGCTGACAGAAAAGATACATGAAACAATAATATCTAGATAAACCAAACCCGTTGCTGTCGAGTCAATACCAACTCATAGCGACCCTGAAGGGCAGAGTAGAACTGCCCCATAGGATTTCCAAGGAGCGGCTGGTGGATTTGAACTGCTGACCTTTCGGCTAGCAGCTTAGCTCTTAACATTGCACCACCAGGGCTCTGATAGTATCTAGACAGACTCATGTATAAATGAGGGTTTTAATATATGACAATGCTGGCATTTTAGTTCCATGGAAAACAGATGAATTAGTTAAGTGGTAGCACTGGGTCCATTTAGGAAAAATCCTGGGTTCCTTTGGTAGGCGGACTTCTAAGACGATCCCCCAGGATCCCGTCTCCTGGTGTTTGCCCCCTTGTGTACACAATCCCCTCCTCTGGAGTGTGACCTTGTCTAGTGACTTGCTTCTAACCAGAAGAATGTGGTAAAAGCAAGGGACTGCCTTCCACTAGGTTACAACTAGCAGACTCTGGAGCCGTGGTGGTGCAGTGGTTAAGAGCTCGGCTGCTAACGAAAAGGTCAGCAGTTCAAATCCATCAGCTGCTCCTTGGAAACCTTGTGGGGCAGTTCTACTCTGTCCTATAGGGTCACTATGAGTCAGAACCCACTCAACAGCACTTAACAACAAGCAGACTTCACTGCCTTCTTGGCTTGCAAGCTTTGAGGAAGCAACTACCATGCTGGAGAGGCTCACATAGACAAGGAACTGAGGGTGGTCTCCAGCACCAACATCCAGCTAAGAACTCAAGCCCTTGTTCCAACAGTGCTTCAGGAACTGAATCCTGCCAACAACCACGTGAACCTGGAAGCCGGTCATTTACCACCCGAGCCTTTATGCGAGACCCAAGCCCTGGCCAGCACTTTGACTGCAGCCTTAGGGGAGACCCTGCGGCAGAGGACGCAGCTAAGCTGTGCCCAGATCTCTGATCCACAGGAACTATGAGATGATAAATACATATTATTTTCAGACACTAGGTTTTGTGGTAATTTGTTACGTAGCAATAGAAAACCAATACAGATCTTTACCTTTATCCCACACAAAAATCAATTTCAGATGGTACAGTGGGCTGAATGTTGATCCCCCCCCCCCCGCCAAAAAATATGTCCATATTCTAATCTCCAGAACCTGTGAATGTCAGGTTATTTGGAAAAAGGGTCTTAGCAGATGTAATCAAGTTAAAGCTCACAAAGTGAAACATCCTAGCTTAGTTAGGTGAGCCCTCATAAGAGATGCACAGACGAGAGACAGAAGCAGGGGGAACGTGACCACGGAGGCAGCAACTGTGGTAACGTGGCCACAGCCACAACTATCCGGAGCAACCAAAGCTGGAAGAGGCGAGGGGCAGAATCTGCTCTGGAGCTTCTAGAGGGAGCACGACCCTTTTAACACCTTCATTTAAGACTTCTGGCCTCCAGAACTGTGAGACAGTAATATTTCTGGGTTTTTATTAAGCCACCAAGTTTGTGGTTGTTACAGCAGCACTACGACACTGATACAGAGGAAATAAAGGCTTACAGGTTTGGTTGTAGCAGCCAGTTCACAACTACCATGCCACCAGGGCTCCATAAAATATTTAGAGCTATAAAATACCTAGTGCTATACTAGAGAATATTTCTGTATCTCAGGGAAGAAAGACTTCTCTTAGTATGACATCAGGGCTAGAAGCCATAACGAATAACAGATTTTACTACATTAAAAAAAATTTTTTTAATTCTGTAAGGCAAAGATTAAAAATAATATATTCAAAAGTTTAAAGAAAAACCTCCAAATGGGAAAAAAAAATTTGCAAACCATAGTAGGGAAAGGCTTGAAAGTGTAGGCAACGGACAGAGAAATGTAAACGATCAGTAAACATATAAAGGATGGCTCAGTCCCTGTAAATAATAAAAACAGCCAATTAAAATAATACTCCATACCTGCTAGACTAGCAAAGATTTAAAAAACTTAATATTCAGTATCGGCTACGGTGAGGGGAAACAGGCATTTTTATACTCTGGATTGGAATATTAAATTGTACCACCTTTTTGGAAGGCAACTTGAGAATATATATGTACCCTGTGACTCAGCAACGTGGATCTTTTTAAAATTTGTTTTTATTTTTTAAAATTTACGTACAGTTAAAATTATTTTTTTCTATGTTTGGTGTACAGTTCTGAGACGTTTGACATGTGCGTGGGTTTTTGTAACCACCACCACAGACAGTATACAGAATAATTCCAACATTCCTCAAAATGCCCTCATTCAGCAACACGTTTTCCACCATGAGAAACGCAAATAACTCAAAAACCAAAAAAAGTCCCACTGCTGTCGAGTGGATTCCTACTCACAGCAACCCTACAGGACAGAGTAGAACTGCCCCATAGGGTTTCCAAGGTTGTAAATCTCTATGGAAGCAGACTGCCACATCTTCTGTGGTGCGGCTGGTGGGTTCAAACCATCTACCTTTTGATTAGCGGCCGAGCGCTTTAACCGCCGTATCACCAGGGATCCTTCAAATAACTCAAGTGTCCATTAATAGAGGATACATTAAATACATTACGGTGATCTATATAATGGAATTTAATGCTACCAGTGAAAAAGTGAAGCCAATTAATATGGAAAGATACCTATATTAAGAGGTAAAAAAACCCTGTCAGCACTGTCCTACTGTCTGTTTAACCTACACATGAATACACGCACAGGACAAAATGTCCAGAAATAGATTCACCAACTTACGTGACTACCTCTAGGGAACAAGGTTGCAGGGAACTTCCACATCATGCTTTACAGGTTTTTGTATTGTGTGAACTAATTTAACACATGACTTTTATAAATAAAAATGACAATAAAGTCATTTCTATTTTAGAAAATAATTTCAATGAAAGATTTAGATATATAGAGAGGAATGTAATAAATGAGCCAAAACTCTGACTTATTTATAATTTGTAGGGGGTTCTGATATAGATGCTAGGTGTTATGGATTGAACTGTGTCCCCCAAATATATGAGCTGTAAATCCTAACCCCTGTAGTGGTTATAATCCCATTTGGGAATGGTTTTCTTTGTTATGTTAATGAGACAGTATTAGCGTAGGGTGTGTCTTAAGTCCATCTCTTTTAGATATAAAAGGAGCAGATTAAGCAAAGCAGCAGAGATGAGGGTTGATAGATGTCAAACCACATGAAGATCACCAAGGAACCAAGGAACAAGGACCTTCCCCCAGAGCCCGCAGAGAGAAAAAGCCTTTCTCTAGAGCCGGCGCCCTGAATCGGACTCCCAGCTTCCTAAACGGAGAAAATAAATTTGTGTGTGTTAAAGCCGCGCACGTGTGGCGTTTCTGTTATAGCAACACTAGGTGACTAAGACACCAGGTTCCCAGAAGATGAGTAAAAGTAAGACTCAAACGCAGGTAATATGGCCATCATTTTGCTGCTAGAACAGCCCATGGTAGAAATTGCAAGATCTTTATGTCTGGAGACCCTAATGAATTGAAAAAGATTTCCCTCTGTTAACCTGGGCTTGGCCTC
This sequence comes from Dugong dugon, assembly GCA_030035585.1. Lineage (NCBI taxonomy): Eukaryota > Metazoa > Chordata > Mammalia > Sirenia > Dugongidae > Dugong > Dugong dugon. The sequence goes on along the minus strand of CM057469.1, from coordinate 946,333 downwards.
ACTATGTCTTCATTCTGCTCCTATTTCTATTAATTCAGCTCACCAAAACCACGTGTCTGACCATCATCCCGCTCCCTAATTTTCCACTGTCTAAAAAGAAACCATCTGCCTTCCCTGTCCACCTCAAATTTACTTAAGTAAAACTACACTTGTTTACTATTTACCAATCATCAATCACGACTTATAATGGGTTTTCTTTTTCTGAGTTCTAATGGATTTGTATGAAGCTTTAATCTACTTCAGAGGTTTATGTGGTTTCACATATAAATACTGGGCTTCAAATGCTCCTGATTTGTCTTTTAAAATGGTTTTTAGCTGTTTCCAGAAAGAACTATGAGTCTCAGAAGTCTAAACATTCCAAAAATCAAGGAATGGAAAATATTGTTTCTTTACAAAAAGTTCAAGTCAAAGGAAAAATATTAAGCACATAATTTTTTCAAGCACTGCTAAGAACCTCAGAAGGTTCTTACTATATGGAAAATCTTATAATTTTGGTTCTCCAAACCGTTTGCTATTTGTTAAGAACTGTCTTAGCTTAACTATTTAGACATAAAATACCAAGAAAGTATTCTATGCTTTTATATTTTTCTACCCATTTCACTCTACTTCATCTTTTGTTATTCTTGAATCTTCAGTCAATTTCCATGACAATTAATTAGCCTTTTACTCTCTCCTAAACCTTCATTTTATAGGCAAATGATAAGCAGAATTCAAAACTGAATTGCTATGTTGATTCATAAAGTGAACAACCTTTATTCCAAGATTATCTAATCACCAAAGGCAAGGAAATGTTTTCAACCCCTATCATGTGGTTTATCACTAATAAGAAGGAAAATCATATTCCTTGGGGGAAAAAAAAAGTTCAAGAGAATAGTTTTGGGACCCTCACAGTATGTTTAAATTCTAAAAGATGAATGAAGATTAAAAAGATTATCAGTGACTAGGATAATATGTATATAAAATTTCAAACTGTGGTCATCTGATACCATCACCATACATCTCAACTACTGTGTGAAGGTTAATCTGTATCTAAGTCATTCAAGACACACAACTTAGGGCAACTCTCTCTTCTCCCACCCAGTTCTCTGAATGCAGCCTAACCTTTCATTTCTTCTTCTCCATGATTTTCAAGTACATTATTACTACTGTTTGATGAGTCTATATGGCTATAAAGAAAGCTATAAGGTAGACCAAAAACATAAAAATAAACAGAACACTTACTGGTTCTGTTAGTGTCGTATCTTTCTCCAGGAACTGTACAACACAGTAGGCTAGCTAAAACGTAAGAGACGGTTCACAAATGTTACTGAGGGAAATCGCATTCAGAGGCAGGATTGAAAAACAGTTAGCTAACAAAAATGACTACTTCATTTCAACCACCTGTATTTTAGCTTAGCTCAATACATACAAACGAATATACTCACAACTGTGTAACTTTTTAACCTTTTAACTTCTGGTTCAAGAAAGATAACGTTCTCTTTTAGTAGTGAGTTTTGAATACGAAGTTCACTGAAACAGGACTAAAGCTGAGATTTTAGGTTTTCAGCATGTCCCTACATTATGCCCACGCTGATCACACGGTGTCACAGGCAGTCCCGACTTCACAGGCATCGGCGCTCTGACAGCCGCACGTAAACACCTGTCCTTCTTCTGGACACCTTGTCGTTAGTAATATGCACTACGTACGATGCTGCAGCATGTCATCTGCTGACGTTATCATTTCATGCCAACCCCCAAAGACAAATGAAGATCGGATTTATAAAGATACTGATAATAAAAGGCAATAATAATGAAGACAAAAAAAAAAAAAAATACGAGGTATCTGACTTACGTCAGAACTGACCTAGGATGGAGTTGTCAGAGTGGAACCCCTTCGTTAAGTCGGGGGCCACTGTATTCTCTAAATGATAACAGAGGAGACAAAAATCACTCTCTAACTAGGTTATGAGAACTGGAAGAAACATTCTGCAGAAAGGTGGGATTTACTCAAAATCATATAGTTAATTAGGTCAGGCAGGACCTGGACTAGAAGGTAAGGGAATTTGGTATTATCTTTTCTATGTCTGCACTTGAAGGGCATTGATATTATTTAATAACACTAAATAGCACAATACTTTAAAATTATGATATAATAAAATATGTTTGGGGTAATTTACAAAACAAATTACTTAATGATATTTAAAACCGTCACCCCGGTATTTCTCCATTTCTCTGCCTTATACGTCAGTCTTTGAAACAGTATTCATTTGGACTTTTTCTGAAACTTACCTGAGCATGAAACAAAGCTAATCCTTTTGCAGTGTGCATAGGGATTAGAACCTTCATTAGAAACTGTTTATGTTCTGCTTTCAGTGGCAGTGCAAAGCCATTGATAATACTGGAGGGAAAAAAGGCAGGGAAGGGTTAAGTAGTTACTACTTTCTTTCTGAAAGTTATTTTACCCATGAGTCCATTTAAGGAGCAGCGCTCTGCTCCAATCTTGGTGTTGTACGGCTTACTCATCTACAAGTAAACTACTTTAGAAAGAATTTACTGTGTAGTCTGTCCTCTAAGTCATTCAATGAAGCCAAAAGAAAATTAGGACTGCCAATTAATGACCCACTAAGTAATTTTTGGAGCCCTGGGGGTGCAGTGGTTAAGAGCTCGGCTGCTAACCAAAAGCTCAGCAGTTCGAATCCACAAGCCGCTCCTTGGAAACCCTATGGGACAGTTTTACTCTGTCCTATCAGGTTGCTGTGAGTCGGAGTTGACTTGACAGCAAGGGGATTTATGTAATTTTAATCTTCGTTTTCTATAAAGCCTGTCACTTAGTTTATGCCCTGCTGCCTTCATTTCTCCATCCTAAAGCTGCAGGAGAGTCAACATCACAATACTGTCTTGTTAGAATTTTCAATATTTTCTGAAGTAAATTTTCAATATTTTCTTACTTTGTTGGGGGTCTGAAATTAACAAGCAGCTCTCTCCACAATCTCTAAATATTAGGGAGGAGACTAAAATCATTTTCCAAGTAGTAATAAGGAAGTATAAAATTCTCTCAAGTTACTACTATACACAGTCAATAAGGAAGGCCAAACGTTCATGTGAATGAAAACCAAACACTTCAGATTCTTCTAAAAAGAACAGATGGATTAGGAGTAGTCTATCAACATCGGAACAAGAATTCTTGTGAATTCATCAAAGATCCACCACAGCTTATTTCTTCTCGTCCCAATCAGATCCTGTGCACCTCTGTGGCAGTCTGGCAGTCTGGCAATTTGGTGAGACCAGGCATAAAACACACCGCTGCTTCAAAAGCAGAAAGTCTGTTCTGAAACAGACGTCTTGCACGGCAGCACTTTAATATGCTGACCCTCTAAAGAACTATAAGAAGAATTCAGTTGAGAAACTCTCTCTTGTGTTCCATATTTAAGTCCTAAAATATAAAATAATTTCTCCAACCCCAGCTAAGATTTTAATACATAAAACAATCACAGCTTATTCTTAAACAGAACAACAAACCTGACCTACCTTCCGAGGATCTCAAGGAGTTCAGCAACACCATTGAAGTGTTCTGTTTCATATATAAACCTGAATTTAAAAGAAAGACAGACATAAAGGAATTAAACATCAAAAAGTAAACCAGGAGGAAAAGACAGGAAGGTAAGGAAATCAATCCGAGGGACAACTATAGGAAACACACAGCACACCTTAGGTTTTCTTTGTCTCACATCACTTACTTCATGGCAATCTTACAAAAGAAAGTCTATTTCCTCTTCAACCACATATGCTACTGTTAAAACTCGCTATTCATTAAGATAACAGAATACTGTTTCACCTGGAATATTCTATTTTACTTAATAATTTATAAGAAAGTTAGGTTTTCTCAAAGAAATATTTTTCAAAACAGAAAATATCTACTCTTACAGTAAAACCCAAGAGAAAAAGATCAATACGTAATAAAGCCATGTTTATTCAGAACTTCTCTAAACCTCAAGTTCGGGATCACCTTTAAAGCACCGGTTGTAACTCAAGTGACTGCAGGACCAGCCAGGCTTCATAAATGACTGAAGTGAACCAGGAGGGGAGAACAGAGAACTAGAGACGCACGCTCTCTTTAAGGGAGGCAGCTATCACTCATCTCTCATGGTTACAAGGCCAGCCTAGTTTTCCAGACCTTCAATTAAACAAAACAAACCTGAAATGCAGGTGTTCGTGTGAAATCTCCTGATTTGAAGCAACGACTTAACAGATTAACATTTATAAAGTAGTGGAAAGACAGGCCTCATGTAATCAAATGAACGTACTTCTAAGAGCTACTGGTTAAAAAGCATTTATACACAATTTTAAAGAGAACTATTTTTAAAGTTATGGATAATAATATATAATTTGATTTTACATGTATTCTTGTTACAAAGATTTGTTTTCTTTGATTTTAAAACCTAAAAATACACTAAATACTACAAAGAGAAATTTACCTTTACACAACTCATTCTACTTATTCTATTTTCGAAGTTAACCAACAAACTGAAGATAATTTTAGCTATGTGATAAGCTATGCTTTATAACAGTGCTCACGTTAAGATGAAAATAAACTGCTCAGAGGACGCTTAGTTGCTTTTTCAGAATGACAATATTCAAAAGTCAAAGGCTGTGCTGATTCTACTTCTAGAAGGCAGTCCAAATTTTTAAATAAAAACTTCAAAGAAATAGGTAACTGGATAAATTCTGCTCTCAATAAATTGTTCAACGTGACTGACACTGATGTTACCTATTAAAAACTGTCCTCATCACTACCATCCACTCAGATAAGTAGTGGGTTACAAGTTTCTGAAAGTCAGATACAATTAAATGATGTTTACACAGTAGGCTAAAAATGACTCAAATACCATCAGTTAAATTTGCAGTTTTTAGACATGGAGGGGAAAAAAAGAAAAAGTGATACATATGATCTATTTACCTGAGGAAAATGTTGTTAATTTGTTTTCTGATGAATGCTCTTAATCCAAGAAATTTCCCGTAAATTCGATGCAGAACAGTCTTTAGGAAGTCACGTTCTCTGGGATCTTCACTATCAAAAAGCTCCAGGAGCTTTAAAAAAAATCTGACAAATTACTTTAAAAAAATAACCGAGCTAAAACTTGACTTTATTCTAATTCTGAATTTAAGATTACAAACAAATGAAATCTTAAAAAAAAAAAAGAAAAAGGTTCTGCCTAATCAGATTGATTTTGTTCTTGCTAATTAACAAAGCTACAAAAACGCTTAGGGAGTATTTCTTCCCACTTATTTCATTTCAAAAAATGATACAAACACAATAAATACAAACATTTCAAAATGTGTCATTTTTTTTTGCCTTGCCTTTTGATTTTAAAATTGACTCCTGACTACTAAACATGGCTCAATGTTTCGTGTTGAAATTTAAGGGGTTGTTAATGCTTTTCGATAGTAAAGTCAGAACAACATCCAAAATCCTTAGATGCAAATCATTAAACACACGAAGTTTTAAAAAACACACACCTGTGCTTATTTCTCGCTTACAAAAAAATTTATAAAATCGGTGGGTTTTTTTTTATGATTTTACACTAAAAAAAAATTCAAGAAGGTCACCATGCCAATAGCTCAAAATCAATTTTCAGTTATTAAAATACTGGCAGATAGATGCCAACAGAGTGGAAATCATACATGAAATAGCACCGAAATAAAAGATGAGACCACAGATTTCTAGTTAAAGTTAGCTTAGCAAATGGCTACAAAATTCCAAACCAGCTCAAACTGTCCAAATCAGTGCTCTCCTACACCCTCACTCTTCAGCAAAGGCTGGGTAAAGAGACTTTTCAAAAACGTGAAGTCAAAAGCTCAAATTGCCATTTTAAAATGGTAAAGAAACTTTAATATCTTTCATCAAAAAACTACTACTGTATCTTAATGAAAACATGGGGTTTTTTAAAAGAAAAAACTATAACCTCTCTTTGTAGAATAAAAATACCTATGAAGTTGTCAATGGATCTTACGTTCTGCACTCCGGTATTGCTAACTACACTAAAGACGGAGAGCCCCAAACCTCATCAGAAGTACTTATTCTGTCTTGAATTATATCTAATTGTTTACCTGTCCATCTCACCTACTACAGTGGTTATTTTTTAAGGGTAGTTATGACTTAGCCAGTTGCTGTCAAGTTGATTCAGACTCATGGCAACCCCATGAGTGTCAGAGTCAAACTGTGCTCCACAGAGTTTTCAATAGCTGATTTTTTGGAAGTAGATCACCAGGCCTTTCTTCCAAGGTTCCTCTCTGTGTGGAGTCGAACCCCCAGCCTTTCAGTTAGCAGCCAAACATGTTAATTGCTTGCAGCATCTTGGGATTCTTAGTCATGCCTTAGGTCTTATTTATTTATCCCCGGGTGGTACAAACGGTGAAGCACTCAACTACTAGCTGAAATGCTGGCAGTTTGAACCCCCCCAGAGGCCCGTCTGACAATCTGCTTCCAAAAGGTCACAGGCTTGAAAACCTTACGGAGCAGTTCTCCTTTGCACACACTGGGTCGCCATGAGGGGATTGACTAGATGGCAATTAGCAACAAACAAGGAGGCTCATGTCAAGATCAAAGACTTAAAGTTTTTCTTAATTTTGTGCTTGGATTAATCAAGCATATCAGATTTTCTCAGTTTGATACTGCAGAAAGGCTTGTTTTACTGCCTTTATAATTATGACGATTTGGGACTTAATTTGATGGACTTTGTTAGATGCTTACCCTTGATTAAAAATATTCTTGTATTCTCAAATTACTTCACTTTTATCCTAATGGGCAAAAATACTAAGTGCTGTTAAATGGAAATAAACAAAGTTTTTGAAAGACTAAACTGCTTTAAAGACAAGTTAATAAATCCCTGCTAACTTATGAATGTAAGAAAATTTACGACATAAGAGTTCCTTACCTGTTGTACAAATTTCTGATCAATGTATCGCTTTGCAATGCTAGGCTGGAAATCAGGGCTCTCCAAAAATCTCAAGAAGAATTCATACACCAACTATGAGAGAAAGAGTCAAATGAAAACTAAGATAATGCCTATAAAATTCTACCCTAAGGGATCACTTCATATAAAAAACGCATCTCCCAAAGTCTAAACAGTAGGGAGATTTCGGATCTCATTATAAAATGTGCTCAGTTGGTAAGTTTTTAAAAGTATACACTTAAAAAAAAAACAAAAGTAAATATACAATCACAATTCAGGTCTCCTAAGCTGGTAAGGAAACCCTAATGGCATAGTGGTTAAGAGCTACGGCTGCTAACCAAAAGGTCGGCAGTTCGAATCCACCAGGCGCTCCTTGGAAACTATTGGGCAGTTCTACTCTGTCCTGTAAGGCCGCTATGAGTCAGAATCGACTCCATGGCTGGTAAATTTTTGGACTTCTTACTCTGCATCACCTGTTGAAAAATGTTAAACTGTCAGAACTAGAAAATGATGCCGGTAACATATTTAATTAAGAAGACTACGCTGCAGCCCACACTCACTGTGAATAGGTTCCTTTTCCTGTGAAACTACCCACCTCCCCAACTTAAATTCAGGTCAGAAACCCCCCGATAAGAGTAAACTGAGTTGTAACGTGCAGTGCGTCAATAACAATACAATAAACTAAAAAGCTTCAAGTCTTTCTATAAAACTAAAGTTAAAAAAAGTCAAAACCGCCTGCCCTATCCACACTTGGGAAATAATGAGCCCAGTTATATAAGGGCTAGAGAAGGAAGGGCTCCGGACCACAGCAGAAGAACTACAAGTCACAGCAGGCCTTCTACTTAAAAAAGTGCCAAGCATCAGAAAAGTAATTAACAAATGTCCATTTGTTTCCACAAATCAGATTTAAAAACCATGTTTGCTTCAATTTGCAACACACCACATTTTTCAACCAGAAACGCAAAATAAAGTTGTTTAAAATTGTAACATAGTAAGAAGACCAGACTTAATGGTCTGACTGAGACTTGGGGAAAGCCAGAACGCACAGCCCCCAGACTCTATCAGACCAGAACTAAAACAATTTCCGAGGCCAACTCTTCAGACAGGAATTGGACCGTGGGACATAACGTGATACTTGTGAGGAGTGTGCCTCTTAGCTCAAGTAGATACAAGAGACTAAATAGGCAACTTCTGTCCGGAGGTGAGATGGGAAGGCGGAGAGGGTTAGGAGCTGGTTGAATGGACATGGGGAATCAGGTATGGAAAGGAGGAGTGTGCTGTCACAGTATAGGGAGAGCAATTAGGGTTACGTAAAAATGCGCATGTGAATGTTTTGTATGGGAGACTAACTTGAAATGTAAACTTCATTTAAACTACAACAATAACAAAAAAACTGTAACATAGTAACTAATAAAGGCAGAATTTTAGCCCAAAATATGCCTTTATAAGCTATTAAACAACATACCAACTTGGTTCCCTAAAAATTAAAAAGGAGGATTAGATCTCAAGGTAAAAAGTCATTTAATAAATATTTAGGTAACCGCTTGGACCAGATACAGGAAAAAAGGTCTATACAAAAAAAGGCTGCCACACTAAATTCGGCGACCTCATAGCATACGACATGACCAGATCTGGGCTCTGTCATTCACCAGAGAATGACAAACTTTTACCACCATGAGTTCAATAATATTCCAAGGTTAACAACAGTTTTGGGAACTGAGTAAATATCATTTTCTTTGATGCACCTTTTGCCCAACTATATGAAAGGAGTAATTCTTAGCTGGTCTAATACTACTTTTATACTTACTATGAATTAAAAGGATATAACAAAAAAGAAAAAGAAGTTGGTGTCCAATTAAGTTTTTATTCATAGATGACTTCCTTAAACAATCAACAATATAAATAATTTTGCTTTGGGGATACACATGTGACACAGATACACAAAACGGATCCAGCTGCTCAGAAAAGTGAGCATGGTCTCCTGGTCGGCTACACAGCCTTGTGGAGAGCACAATCTCCTCAGTGCTTCCTTCCACGTCCAATGCTGGCTACATACAGTGTGGGCAGACAGAAGGCACCACAGCCCCAAGAAGCTCATTCACTAGTTACAGAGGTGAGACAAAACCAAAAACATACAAAACGGCATATATATCCAAGGAACAGCAACTGCTCTCTATTCTCCCGGAGCGGCAAAGAAGGAGAGTCAAGAATTGGAGAAAGAACTAACTGGAGGGTGTGTATGTCTTAGTTATCTAGAGCTGTTGGAACAGAAATACCACACGTGAGTGGCTTTAACAAGCAGAAATTTATTTTTATTTTCTCACAGTTTAAGAGGCTAGAAGTGTCCAAATTCAGGGTGCTGGCTCTAGGGGAAGGCTTTCTCTCTGTCAGCTCTAGAGGAAGGTCCTTGTCTCTTCTGAGCTTCTGCTCCTGTGTAATCTTCACGTGGCTTGGCATCTCTCTTCCCCCATCTCTGCTCTGCTCACTTGTTTAATCTCTTCTTTATCTTAAAAGAGACTGACTCAAGATAACACCCTATATTAATCTGGTCTCATTAACGTAACAAAGACAACCATTCCCAAATTAGATTATGACCACAGGAAAGGAGGTTGGATTTACAACACATATTTTTTGGGGATACAATTCAATCCGTAACAGTGTCTAATTACCTTTATGATCAACTGCCTCTTTTGCCATGAGACCAGAAGAACTGGATGGTACCTGGCTACCATTACTGAACATTCTGATCAAAGAGTCTACAGAAGAATCCTGATCAAAAGAGGCGAAATTTGTGAAACAGAATTTCAAATTCTCATGGAATCCAGACTTTCTGAAGCCACTGAAGCTGGATGACCCCCTGAAACTACTGCCCTGAGCCTGAGGTAATCTCTAAACCTTAAGCCAAAACCATCTCTTGAAGACATCTTTAAACCGAACAAGAGTTTAGCTTAATTAGTAAAGAATGTTTGCCTTGAACAGTGCACTCTTAAAGATTTGTATGTGATCAAATTGACAATGGTAACTTGAAAGGTTAGGCAAGAAGTTTAGGGGGGTTATAAACTTCCACCAAAAACACAATAAAATATTATATATACACATATATTTAAAAAACAAAAGAAAAGAAGTTTAGGGGCAGTGAGTTAATGTTAATGGTGGCGAAATAATTTAGAAAAGGATAGTTGAGAAGGACTGTACAACTTAAAGAATGTGACCAATGTCACTGAACTGTACACGTAGAAGTCGTCGAACTGGTGTCTGTTTTCCTATGTATATTTTTACCACACAAATAAGAAATTAAAGAAAATAGTAAACACACAAAACTTACGTGACACAGACTATGAGCGCAGGAGAGAGAAAAGGGCTATATCACGGTGAAATAAGGTCAGTGGGAAACTATTGAGAACATGCACTTTGAGCTCTGCACTTGATAAATAATGAGTTTTGGACTAGCTAAGAGGAAAGAGGAGGGCTTTTATGGAAAGGAGAAAACTAGGCAGTGGCATGTCTTGAGAAAAGGGTGCAGGTACAGCTTGGTGGTATGGAATCACAGATTCAGAAACTTTATGCAGATCCCTAGTTCAGTGAAGTTAACACTTTGTAGTAAGGTGGACCAGTTTAAACATGAGTCAAATATAGCATGCATTAACCTATATATTCCCTCTTAAGATTTACATCAGAAATATAGGGATTAAGGCTTAATAGTTTTAAGATTAACTGCTGTTATATATAGCCTTTGGCCATTATCTCCTTCAGGGGTGCTAAGCTGGCTATATAACATCAGTGTGCTGTTAATCTTGACTGGTCACTTAATATTCACTGTGTCAGACATATAATGTAGATTAAAACTACATAAGAAATAATATCAGTATCTGTGATAAGTATAGGTTTTAACCTGTATCAAGAGAATTCAGTTTGATTTGGAGCTTGATGTCATATAACTCTTCCAAAGGACATGCTATTAATCTTAAAACTATTGCTTCTGTTGCTTCTATAAAGTAGCATCCTGTCCCCACTGTCACTCTCTATAGACCTTTGTCCCTGCTTTATTTTTTTCTTGTATTTATTACACCTGACACAGTATTATTTATTTGATTGTTGCTTGTTCTCCATGAGAATGTTAGGGATTTTGTTTTTAGTTTAATACTTGTTTAGAATAATGCCTGACACACTGCCAATGTGTAGAACAATGCCTGGCACACAGCAGATTAAACATTTACTGAATGAATGAAAATCATAGTGGTTGAGAGACTGAGTTTCTGTGTAGCTATTGACTTTTCTCTCTGTTCTATGTGAAGAAATAACTTTGCCCAAGAAAATCTAAGGATCAGTATGATAAAGAACAGACATTTGCAGCAATGGATTCAGTTCACTAATAAAATGGGCAAAGTTCACATATGTTCAGTGTGTGGCTGGCTCTCCTACTTCTCACCAAGAAATGTCCTAAAAGATGAAAGATAACTAAAAAGCGTAGGGAGTGGAGGGTAATTTTACCATCCTCGTTCATTACTGACCATACCTTTCCTAAGGTTCTAAAATTCTGGTCTTGACCACTAAAAAGACTTCAAAGAAGGTACAACCAAGAGCAGCATGGATGATTAATGAATCTGAAAACAAGACTTCTACTAAAGGCTAAAGGACGGAATTCACATGAGAATTCACATATACTGAACTAAGGGAGATATTCTAGTAAGCACCTGGACGCACTAAACACTAACAAAATCTCAGTTCTCTAAGCATCTGTTTCTTCTCTGTAAACCTTTTAAAAACAGAACAAATTCTACATGAACCCTGTATAGTTTAAACATGGTCAGCCTAGCTTTTTCCCTCCCTGCTCTTTTATAAGAATTAAAAATATAATTAATAATAAATATTTACAATTAAAAGAGCAAAGTAATAACAACGTTCCTCATCCTTATATAAAGATAAAAGATGTCCCTTTTTATTTCTGTGCCTATAATGTTAGTGCATTATGCCACGGTCCCCAATATTTGAGAATCTCAGCACATGCAAATATTTAAAATATGGTATCTGGCCAAGGGCTATTTGAATGTGAAAGTGTATACTGTAAAATATGTACTTCCCCAGTCTAAATTTCTAATTATATGTATCACAAAGAAGAACCTTCATATTCCCTAAAACACGTTGTTCCTAAAAAGGTATATGTTCTAGTCAGTATCCTACATAATTTAGTTTTGATTATCTGTGTGCCACTAACGGAAATAATTAATAAACAAGGAAAACACCGTACAATCTGCCTGTATTCCAGGCCAGTACAGCACCCAAGACTTCCTAAATCATCTAAAGAACACCGGCTGCCATTGAGTCGATTCCGACTCACAGTGACCCTGGAGGACAGAACAGAACTGCCCCCTTGGGTTTCCAAGGAGCTGCTGGTGGATTTGAACTGCCGACCATTTGGTTAGCAGCCGAGCTCTTAACCTCTGGGCCACCAGGGCTCTGCTGGTGCCCAATAAATACATAGCAATAATACTTAGGAAAGAAATGAATAACTATAATTGTAACACACTGATAACTAACCATGCTGCTATTGCTGGGTGCTGCTGAGTCATCTTCCGACTCAGTTACCCTGTGTGACAGAGCAGAACTGCCCCATAGGATTTCCTAGGCTGTAATCTTTATGGGAACAGATTGCCAGGTCTTTCTCCTGCAGAGCCGCTGGGTGGGTTCAAGCTGCCAACCTTTCGGTTAGCAGCTCCTTAGGAATTACCAGAGAATGCTGTATGAGTAAGTTAAAAGCTCTAACCAATCCCCTGGCACTTAAATGGCCCTTCTTTGTTCTTTTTCCTCCATGTCTCTTTAGGGTACTCCACTGCTCCATAGCACAGTGTGAAAAGAAGTAAAAAAAAAAAAAAAAGGAAACTGCAAATGAGCACATTTTAAAAAAATTTTTGAAAAGGGATGGTAACAAGGATTTAAAAGGTTTTGAAATAATCTGTGATTGTTCCCCTCATTAACAACTAAATTTAATATATTTTCTACCCTATCAAACAAATTTCTAACATCAAAGATCTAATAAGCTAAATATAAAATGTAAACTCTCTTAGGGCAAAAACAAAAAAATTCCAGGTGAACTTTTAAAAAGCACACTCACAACAGGAAAAGAAACTTTCATTGAGCAAATTTCTTCAGTGCTACTACTCTCTAAAATCTCATCCATCAGAGCAGCTTTTATAATTCTACTCTAAAAACTTAAGATGATAAATAATGAAGTACAGTACACTGAATTAATCCTGTAAGTTGGCAACTAAGTATTATATTTAGCAGTGTCTAGTGTCCCTAAGGAGCCCTGGTGGCACGGTGGTTAAGAGCTCAGCTGCTAACCAACAAGGCAAAAGGTCGGCAGTTGGAATCCACCAGCCACTCCTTGGAAACCCGAGGGGGCAGTTCTAGTCTGTCCTATAAGGGTTGCTAAGAGTCAGAATCGACTCAACATCAACAGGCTTGGTTTTTGGTCTGGTGTCCGTAAAGGATCCCTGGTGGCATAGTGGTTAAAGTGCTTGGCTGCTAACCAAACAGATGGACGGTTTGAACTCAACAGTCTCTCTGTGGGAGAGGGATGTGGCACTCTGCTTCTGTAAAGATTACAGCCTTGGAAACCCTATGCGGCAGTTCTAATCTCTCCTACAGGGTCCTATGAGTTGGAATCTACTTGACGACAACGGTTTTTTTTTAGGGGTTGGGTGTCCCTACAAGAGTACCTGAGTGGCACAAATGGTTAAGCACTCGGCTACTAACTGAAAAGGTTGGCGGTTAGAATCCATCCAGAGGTGGCTTGAAGAAAGACCTGGAGATCTACTGAAAGAAAACCCCATTGGAGCACAGCTCTACCTGACACACACAGGGTTGCCATGAGTCTGAATCAACTCAGTGGCAACTGGTTTGATTTTTTTTGGGTTGGTGTCCCCAGACCATTTAATTGCCAAACTGAAAAACTGTAAACCAAATTTAAGGAATGATTTTTAACTGTCAACATATTAAGCAGAATCTTAATCAGGGGGCCATGCTATCTGTGTTTTTAAGTGCCGTCGAGTTAGTTCCAACTCAGCGACCCTATGTACAACAGAACGAAACACTGCCTGGTCCTGCGCCATCCTCACAATTGTTGTTATGCTTGAGCCCACTGATGCACCCACTGAGTCAATCCATCTCCTTGAGGGTCTTCCTCTTTTCTGCTGACCCTCTACTTTATCAAGCATGATGTCCTTCTCCAGGGACTGATCCCTCCTGACGACATGTCCAAAGTATGCAAGACGTAGCCTTGCCATCCTTGCTTCTAAGGAGCATTCTGGCTGTACTTGTTTCAAAACAGATTTGTTTGTTCTTTTGGCAGTCCATGGTATAGTCAATATTCTTCGCCAACGCCATAATTCAAAGGTATCAATCAGTTCTTCTTTGGTCTTCCTTATTCATTGTCCAGCTTCCACAAGCATATGAGGCAACTGAAAACACCACGTCTTGGGTCACATGCACCTTAGTCTTTAAGGTGACATCTTTCCTTTTCAACACTTTAAAGAGGTCTTTTGCAACAGATTTGCCCAATGCAATACATTTTCGGATTTCTTGTCTGCTGCTTCCATGGGTGTTGATTGTGGATCCAAGCAAAGTGAAATCCTTGACAACTTCAAACATTTCTGTTTATCATGATGTTGCTTATGGGTCCAGTTGTGAAGACTTTTGTTTTATGTTGAGGTGTAATCCATACTGAAGGCTGTAGTCTTCATCAGTAACTGCTTCAAGTCCTCTTCACTTTCAGAAAGCAAGGCTGTGTTATCTGCATATCACAGGTTGTTAATGAGTCTTCCTCCAATCCTGATGCCATGTTCTTCATATAGTCCAGCTTCTTGGATTATTTGCTTGGCATAAAGATTGAGTAAGTATGACGAAAGGATACAACCCTGAAGCACACCTTTCCTGACTTTAAACCAAGCAATATCTCCTTGTTCTGTTCGAATGACTGCCTCTTGATTCACGTGCAGATTCCTCATAAGCACAATTAATGTTCTGGAATTCCCATTCTTCACAATGTTATCCATAATTTGTTATGATCCACAGTCAAATGTCTTTGCATAGTCAATAAAGCACAGGTAAACATATTCCTGGTATTCTCTACTTTCAGCCAGGATCCATCTGACATCAGCAATGATATCCTTCACTCCACATCCTCTTCTGAATCCGGCTTGAATTTCTGGCAGTTTCCTGTCGATATACTGCTGCAGGCGCTTTTGAATGATCTTCAGCAAAACTTTACTTGCGTGTGATATTAATGATATTGTTTCATAATTCCCGCATTTGGTTGGATCACCTTTTTTTGGAATAGGCATAAATATGGATCTCTTCCAGTCAGCTGACCAGGTAGCTGTCTTCCAAATTTCTTGGCATAGAGTGAGCACTTTCAGTGCTGCATCCATTTGCTGAAACATCTCAATTGCTATTCCGTCAATTCTTGAAGCCTTGTTTTTCACCAATGCCTTCAGTGCAGCTTGGACTTCCTTCCATCAGTACCATCGGTTCCTGATCATATGGTACCTCCTGAAATGGTTGAACATGGACCAATTCTTTTTGGTATAGTGACTGTATTCTTTCCATCTTCTTTGGATGCTTCCTGTGTTGTTTAATATTCTCCCCGTAGAATCCTTCAACATTGCAACTCAAGGCTTGAATTTTTTCTCCAGTTCTTTCAGCTTGACAAACACTGAGCGTGTTCTTCCCTTTTGGTTTTCTAACTCCAGGTCTTTGTACATGTCATTATTAAATACTTTGTCTTCCTGAGCTGCCCTTTGAAATCTTCTGTTTAGCTCTTTTACTTCATCATTTCTTCTGTTTGTTTTAGCTACTCGACTTTCAAGGGCAACTTTCAAAGTGTCTTCTGACATCCATTTTGGTCTTTTATTTCTTGTTTTTTAATGACTTCTTCCTTTCTTCATGTGTGATGTCTCTGATATCATTACACAATCTGTCCGGTCTTCGGTAATGAGCGTTCAACGTGTCAAATCTGTTCTTACGATGGTCTCTAAATTCAGGTGGGATATACTCAAGGTCGTACTTTGGCTATCGTGGACTTGTTCTAATTTTCTTTTTTTAATTGTGCTTTAGGTGAAAGTTTACAACTCAAGTTAGTTTCTCATACAAAAATTTATACACATATGGTTGTGACACTAGTTGCAATCCCTATAATACGACAGCACACTCCTCCTTTCCACCCCGGGTTTCTGGTGTCCATCAAACCACCTCCTGTCCCTTCCTGCCTTCTCATCCTTCTAATTTTCTTCTGCTTCAGCTTGAACTTGCATATGAGCAACTGATAGTCTGTTCCCCAGTCAGCTCCTGGCCTTGTTCTGACTGATGATATTGAGCTTTTCCCATTGTCTCTTTCCACAGATGTAGTTGATTTGATTCCTGCGTATTCCATCCAGCCAGGTCCATGTGTATAGTCACCGTTTATGTTGGTGAAAAAAGATATTTGCAATGAAGAAGTCGTTGGTCTTGGAAAATTCTATCATGCCATCTCCAGCATCGTTTCTATCACCAAGGCCATATTTTCCAACTACTGCTTCTTTTTCATCTCCAACTTTTGCATTACAATCACCAGTAATTATCAATGCACCCTGATTGCATGTTCAATCAATTTCAGACTGCAGAAGTTGGTAAAAATCTTCAATTTCTTCATCTTTGGTCTTATTGGTTGGTGCATAAATCTGAATAATAGTCATATTAACTGGTCTTCCTGGTAGGCGTATGGACGTTATCCTATCACTGACAGCACTGTACTTCAGGACAGATCTTGAAATGTTCTTTTTGACGCTGAATGCAATACCATTCCTATTCAAGTTGTCATTCCCAGCATAGTAGACCACGATTTTCCAATTCAAAATGGCCAATGCTAGTCCATTTCAGCTCACTAATGCCTAGAATATCAATGTTTATTCATTCCATTTCATTTCTGATGATTTCCAATTTTCCTAGATGCACACTTTGTACATTCCACATTCCAATTATTAATGGATGTTTGCAGCTGTTTCTTCTCATTTTGACTTGTGCCGCATCAGCAAATGAAAGTCCCAAAAGCTTGACTCCATCCATGTCATTAAGGTCAACTCTACTTTGAGGAGGCAGCTCTTCCCAAGTCGTATTTTGAGTGCCTTCCAACCTGAGGGGCCCATCTTCCAGCACTATATCAGACAATGCTTTCTGGCTATTCATAAAGTTTTCACTGGATAATTCTTTTCAGAATTAGCCTGCCGGGGAGTCTACTGAAAACAGGGGACCATAGATGTATGAAAATGTCTTGTGTGTCACTGAGAATTTGTCTTGAGAGAGAACCCATTTTTTTAAATCATATTTGAAAGTGACTCACCTCCTAAAATGTTAAGAACCACTAGTTTCAGAAAATTTAAATGAAACTTCAAATCATACCAGTAAAAAATGGAAAGCATATTGCTTATTTGGCCAAATTTCCACTGTTAATTTTCCTGGGCATATAAAAATAACCTAACGAAAAACTATTTTTATTTTAAAAAATTCGAATGGACTTTTTCAGACTACCCAATTGCATGTGATAAAAAAAGTAATTTGTCAGTTAATGAGAATTTCATGATATTAAATACAGCATCACTAATTTTAAAGCAACTAAGACAAGAAATTTCAGATGAACTTGTATACTATTAAAAATAGTTTACCACTTCAGGATTTCTAATTTTATATGTTCTACTGTGCTGATTAATCTTAAAATTTTATCACCTTTCACTAACCCTTAGACCCCACTTTCATTTTATTTAGATGTATATTAAGTGCCAGGAGTTTCTGGGTGGTGCAAACAGTTAATGTGCTTGGCTGCTAACCGGAAGTTTGGGTTTGAGTCTACCCAGAGATGCCTCAAAAGAAAGGCCTGATGATTTACTTCTGAAAAAACAGTGTTTCTGCTTAGGTGATGAAAAAGTTCTGGAACTAGATGGTGGTGATAGCTGTACAACACTGTGAATGTACTTAAAATCACTAAATTGTATACTCTGAAATGGTTAAAATGGTAAATGTGATCCTATGGGTATTTTACCACAGTTAAAATAAGTTAAAAGAAAAAAAAACCTTACAGGATGCAGCTAAAGCAGCGCTTAAACGGAAATGTATTGCTGTGAATCTCTGTATCAAAAAAGAAGATTTCAAATGAATAACCTAACTTTCCACTTCAAGGAAAAGAAGAGCAAACTAAAACCAGAGTTGCTGCTATCAGAAGTGCCATCAAGTTGATTTTGACTCATAGTGACCCCATGTGACAGTAAAACTGCCCTATAGTGTTTTCTTGGCTATAATCTTTACAGAAGCAGATTGCCAGTCTTTCTCCTGCAGAGCCGTGGGGTGGGCTTGAAATGCCAACCTTTCAGTTAGCAGTCGAGCACTTGACCATTTGTGCCACCAGGGCTCCTTAAAACCAAAGTAAGCATAAGGAAAGAAATAATAAAGATTAGAGTGGAAATAAATGAAATAGAGAACAGTAAAGCAACAAGAGAATCAATGAAACCAAAAGTTGGTTCTTTGAAAAGTTCAACAACAAAAAAAAACCTTTATCTAGATTGACCATGAAAAATAATAAACAAATAAAAAAAGAGAGAGAGAGAAAACTCATACTAACATTATTCAAAAAAGAGGATATCATAACTGACTTTACAGAAATAAAAAGGACTATAAGGGAATACTATAAACAATAATAGTACCCTAACAAATCAGATAATGCATATGAAATTAACAAATTCCCAGAAAGACACAAACTATCAATATTGACTCAAGAAGAAATAGGTAATTAAATAGACCTATAACAAGTAAAGAGATTGAATTAGTAATTCAAAACCTTCCCACAAAACAAAAACCCTTCACCAGTGAATTCTACCAAACATTTAAAAAAGAGTATCAATCCTTCATAAACGCTTCCAAAAAACAGAAGAGGAGGGAACACTTTCCAACTCATTTTACAGGGCCAGTATTAACCTGATAACAAAACCAGATGATGACATCACAAGAAAAGAAATCTACAGACCAATATCCTCATGGATATAGATGTAAAAGTTCTCAACAACGTATCAGTAAACCAAATATAGCAACATATAAAAGGATTACACACATGAACAAGTGGGATTTATCCCAGGAATGCAAGATTGATGCAACATCTGAAAATCAATCAATGTAATACTAGAGCTAATAAACAAGTTCAGTAATACGACAGGATACACATATTCAATATAATCCCTATCAAATCCCAGCTAGCTATTTTGCAGAAATTGAGAAGCTGATTCTAAAATTCATATGGAAATACAAGGCACCCAGAATAGCCAAAACAATCTTGAAAAAGAACCAAGTTGGAAACTCACAATTACTTATTTTAAAACTTACTACACAAAGCTACAGTAATCAAGACTGTGATAAAGGTAAAAGGATAGTCATCTACATCAATGGAACAAAACTGACAGGCCAGAAAGAATTCCTCATATTTACCGTCAGTTGATTTTCAACAAGGGTACCAAGATAATTCAATAAGGAAAGAACAGTCTTTTCAACAAATGTTCCCGAAACAACTGGATATCTACATGCAAAAGAATGAATCTGGACCCTTCCCTCCCACTATACACAAAAATAAACTCAAAGTGGATCACAGAGCTAAATGTAAGAGCTAAAATGATAAAACTCTTAGAGGAAAACAAGAGAAAATCTTCATAGCCTTGGGTTAGGGAGTGGTTTCTTAGATATGATACCAAAAGCACAAATGACAAAACAAAACAAAGATAAACTGAACTTCATCAAAATTAAAAACTTTTGTGCAAAGGACACCACCAACAAAGCGAAAACACAATCCACAGGATGGGAGAAAATATCTGCAAATCATTTGTTTGACAAAGGACTTGTATCCAGAATATAGAGAGAGCTCTTACAACTCATAAAGACAAACCAATTTTAAAAAGGACAAAAGATCTGAACAAATGTTAAAAAAAGATATACCATTGTTCAATAACCACAACAAAAGATGCTTGACATCAACAGTCATCAGAAATATGCAAATTAAAACCACAAGAAGATACAATAGCTACAATTAAAACTGTAAAAATGTTTACTGTATTTAGTGTATATGCTTCATATAAAAATATGTATTTCTATTCTAATTTAGCTATACTGTTTTATATATGCATGAATATAAACTATATATGCTTATAAAATGATGTGAATCAAAACATTATCACTGATCACCTCTGGGTAAAATGATTTTTCTAAATTTTCTTTAATGAATATGTTGATTTCAAAAACAGAAAAACTAAACAAAACAATAAGTGCCATTAAAAAAATAAGTTCCAGAGGAAGTAATTAATTCTCTCTTCCTAAGGAGGAAGACAGAAGTCTAGAGAATAAAGCTTGTTCAAATAGGACTTCTCAACACTATTTTGGGAAGAAAGCACATTAAGAAAACCTACTAGAAGTCAAATATTTTTAATAGACACTCAGAATCTAAAAGAAAGCAAGATTTCAGCAGAATATCATAAATGTATAATGTGTCAATACATAATTATGTTCCATACTTGTATGTGAGGCCAAGAGGCCTCAAGCGTGGGTTCATCTTCTTCTGGATCAAAATCTGGATTATCACTTGGAGGAAGAGTCCGGAAAATGTTAGCACTAATCTATAAAGAAAAATAAATTTAGATTTATATTCTTTGTTGTGTAGTTGAATTCAACAACACAAAATATTTTGAAAATCATTTTATTTAAGAAAAACATTAAGTTATTGCTGTAAGCTCAGAACTTAGTTCAAAACCTATAAATCTCTTCCAGATATGAAGAAGGCAGTTGTTCGTTTCTCTCATTTCTCTATCCAATAACTCCTACTTCTTCAGACCCTAAGCTACTGAGGACTTCCTCTGGATTCCTCTTCCATAAGTTATAAGTTTTTCTTTCATTTTGCTTAAAAAAGAAAATTTGGGGGGAAAACAGGTAAGGTTTACTAACTACCTATTCTTAACTTATTTTCTTCTCTCCACACCTCCTCCCATATTCTAACCCAGTCACCTATTTACAACTCAAAAAAATTTGGTAAACTATCTCCATTCTTATACATACACACACTGGGAGGAGGGGGCAGAGACAGAATTAACTTCACTGTTATAATGGACATGGTCTTGTTCGGTGATGTCCAGTTGGTTCCGACTCATACCAACCCTATGTACAAGAGAACGAAACACTGCCTGGTCCTACGTCATGCTCAGAATCGTTGTTATGCTTGAGCCCACTGTTGCAACCACTGTGTCAATCCATCTCGTTGAGGGTCTTCCTCATTCTCGCTGACCCTCTAACTTTACCAAGCATGATGTCCTTCTCCAGGGCCTGTTCCCTCCTTACAACACATCCGAAGTATGTAAGACCTAGTCTCGCCATCCTTGCTTCTAAGAAGCATTATGGTTGTACTTCTTCCAAGACAGATTTGTTTGTTCTTATGGAGTCCATGGTATATTCAATAGTCTTCACCAACACCCCAATTCAAAAGCATCAATTCTTCTTCGGTCTTCCTTATTCACGGTCCAGCTTTCGCATGCATATGATGTGACTGAAAGTATCATGGCTTGCCCTGGGCGCACCCTAGCCCTTGAGGTGACATCTTTGTTTTTCAACACTTTAAAGAGGTCTTTTGCAGCAGATTTGCCCAATGCAATGTGTCTTTTGATTTCCTGTCTGCTGCTTCCATGGGTGTTGATTGTGGATCCAAGTAAAATGAAATCCTTGACAACGTCAATGATGTTTGTCATGATGTTGTTTACTGGTCCCTTTGTGAGGATTTTTGTTTTCTTTATGTTGAGGTGTAATCCTTACTGAAGGCTACGGTCTTTGATCTTCGTCAGTAAGTAATTCAAGTCCTCTTCATTTTCAGCAAGCAAGGTTGTGTCATCTGCATAATTAATGCAAAGTTGTTAATGAGTCTTCCTCCAATCCTGATGCCCTGTTCTTCTTCATATAGTCCAGCTTCTCGGATTACTTGCTCAGCATACAGATTGAATAGGTATGGTGAAAGGATACAACCCTGACGCACACCTTTCCTGACTTTAAACCATGCCGTATGCCCTTGTTCTGTTCGAACGACTGCCTCTTGATCCATGTACAGGTTCCTCGTGAGCACAATTAAGAGTTCTGGAATTTCCATTCTTCGCAATGTTATCCATAATTTGTTATGATCCACACAGTCGAATGTCTTTGCATAGTCAATAAAACACAAGTAAACATCTTTCTGGTATTCTCTGCTTTAAGCCAGGATCCATCTGACATCAGCAATGATATCCTCTGTTCCATATCCTCTTCTGAATCTAGCCTGAATTTCTGGCAGATCCCTGTCAAAATACTGTTGCAGCTGCTTTTGATGATCTTCAGCAAAATTTTACTGGCGTGTGATATTGTTCAATAATTTCTGCATTCGGTTGGATCACCTTTCTTGGGAATAGGCATAAATATGGCTCTCTTCCAGTTAGTTGACCAGGAAGCTGTCTTCCAAATTTCTTAGCATTGACAAGTGAGCACTTCCAGCGCTGCATCCGTTTGCTGAAATATCTCAATTGATATTTCATCAATTCTTGAAGCCTTGTTTTTTGCCAATGCCTTCAATGCAGCTTGGACTTCTTTCTTCAGTACCATCGGTTCTTGATCATATGTTACCTCTTGAAATGGTTGAATGTCAACCAATTCTTTTTGGTATACTGATTCTCTGTATTCCTTCCATCTTCTTTTGATGCTTCCTGCGTCATTTAATATTTTCCCCATAGAATCCTTCATTATTGCAACTCGAGGCCTGAATTTTTTCTTCAGTTCTTTCAGCTTGAGAAATACTGAGGGTGTTCTTCTTTTTTGGTTTTCTATCTCCAGCTCTTTGCACATGTCTTTATAATACTTTGTCTTCTCGAGCCGCCCTTTGAAATCTTCTGTTTAGCTCTTTTACTTCATCGTTACTTCCTTTTGCTTTAGTTACCCGACATTCAAAAGAGCAAGTTTCAAAGTCTCTTCTGACATCCATTTTGGTCTTTTCTTTCTTTCCTGTCTTTTTAACGACCTCTTGCTTTCTTCATGTATGATGTCCTTGATGTCATTCCACAACTCATCTGGTCTTTGGTCATCCATGTTCAACTTGTCAAATCTATTCTTGAGATGGTCTCTAAATTCAGGTGAGATATACTCGAGGTTGTATTTTGGCTCTCGTGGACTTGTTCTAATTTTCTTCAGCTTCCACTTGAACTTGCGTATGAACAATTGGTGGTCTATTCCCCAGTCGGCCCCTGGCCTTGTTCTGACTGATGACATTGAGCTTTTCTATCGTCTCTTTCCACAGATGTAGCTGATTTGATTCCTGTGTATTACATCTGGCAAGGTCCATGTGTATAATCGCTGTTTACGTTGGTGAAAAAAGGTATTTGCAGTGAAGAAGTCGTTGGTCTTGCAAAATGCTATCATGCAATCTCTGGCATCGTTTCTATCACCAAGGCCATATTTTCCAACTACAGCTCCTTCTTCTTTGTTTCCAACTTTTGCATTCCAATCACCAGGAATTATCAATGCACCCTGACTGCATGTTCGATCAATTTCAGACTGCAGAAGCTGGTAAAAATCTTCAATTTCTTCATCTTTGGACTTATTGGTTGGTGCATAAATTTGAATAACAGTCATATTAACAGGTCTTCCTTGAGGCGTATGGATATTATCCTATCACTGACAGTGTCCTACTTCAGGATAGATCCTGAAATGTTCTTTTTGATGAGGAATGCAACATCATTGCTCTTCAAGTTCTCATTCCCGGCATAGTAGACCATCGATTGTCTGATTCAAAATGGCCAACACCAGGCCATTTCAGCTCACTAATGCCGAGGATATCGATGTTTATGTGTTCCATTTCTGATGATTTCCAATTTTCCTAGATTCATACTTCGTACATTCCACGTTCCAATTATTTATGGATGTTTGCAGCTGTTTCTTCTCATTTTGAGTCGTGCCACATCAGCAAATGAAGGTCCTGAAAGCTTGACTCCATACATGTCATTAAGGGAGGAGGCAGCTCTTCCCCAGTTGTCTTTTGAGTGCCTTCCAACCTGGGGGGCTCATCTTCTGGCACTATAGCAGACAATGTTCCGTTGCTATCCATAAAGTTTTCACTGGCTAATTCTTTTCAGAAGTAGACTGCCGGGTCCTTCTTCCTAGTCTGTCTTAGTCTGGAAGCTCACCTGAAACCTGTCCGCCATGGGTGACCCTGCTGGTATCTGAATACCAGTGGCATAGCTTGCAGCATCACAGCAACACACAAGCCCCCACAGGACCACAAACTGACAAGATATGTGGGGGATGATGGACATAGTTTATAATATCACGATTTAATGTTTTCATCTACTCTGAAACTTAGAACAAAAAAACTAACCTATCTGAAACTGAGATGTGTCCTCAGAGTCTACATTTCAGACTCAACGAAATACAGTATTTATAATTCCACCCTTCACAGTATCTGTTCTAGTGCAAGGTAACTACACATCCTATTTCTCGAAAAAAGGACAGATGGTGGTTCCAAGTCGTAATTCTTTCAAGAACAATGAACAGGCTGAAAGACCAAATGGTTCAGTAAACATTTAAGGCCACATTATTTAGGGACTGGTCATCTGAGATAAACTATTCGGGAAATAAGAGAATGAGACAAGGGTTGTTTGGTGGTGCCAGCGAATTTCCAAATCATAAAAGTATTCTTATGAAATGTCATCTATGGTAGGCCAAATAACTGTTAGTAGTCAATTACTATAACCGTAAGATTTAGAAAGTAATAATCTACAATTGTGACCAGTTAGAACTTAGAGCCAGTACATGAGGGTCATGGACATCAACCTCACAAAGAGTAGCAGAAAGTCATAAGCGGCTTTTGAAAATGAAATATATCCTCTTAGGGGGATAATTTACTCTTGAGATCACACTTATTATTGTTGGTAGTAAAAAAAAAAAAAGTAGTTAACATTGTGGACACCAATAAAATACATTATATAACAAATACACAGAAGCACTTCAAAGGACTAAGTGGGTGAGTTGGCTCCACTTTTGTCTAGAAATTCAATCAAGTACTCAGAAGTAAAAAAAATACACAAAACTATCTTTTTACTTGGGCAAAGAAACTGAATACCAGAATTCATTAATATATAGCAAATTACAAAATAATTTGACTCAAATACTTGAGTACTTTCAATATCGAAGTCAACAACTTTATAGAGATTAACTAAGGTTATCTTCTCTGAAAATTTCAAAATTTATGAATACAAAGCATTTGAAATCAGTAACAGTGGGGAAATACTGCTTTTTTCCCCTGAGCATTTTTTTATGATAAAAGAAAAAAAAAATGGGGAAATATATCAATATTCAAAATTTTTATTCTCAAACTGTTACTTCTTTTTTACTATCATGGGAGTTTAGGAAGCCAAGTTCATTCTGCTTAATGTTCTCTCTATAACTAATCTTATAAAAACTTTAAGAGTTTTATTTTAATTTAAAAAAAAAAACCAAGATTTCTTAAGTCTTCAGCTTTTGAGAGATCTTCTAGCACAATATGAAAGAAAATCCAAATAGTCTGTTAAGGTCCTACACATTTTGCTCTTCCTCCAGAACATCGTTAGTCAAGGGGAGGAAAACAAAAGCAACTTACTTGCTACCAGCTTCCATCTTCCATATCCTGGTAACATTTAGGTTTAAATTATGTACCCAGCAAAAGATCTACTCCAACTAAATCTTTTCCCTTATAAATCCTGAACAAATTTCTACTGTTTGATGGAGAATAAGACTGACTTACTAATAAACGGTACCCTGAACAACCTTACTTCAATCAAGTTGGCAGTTATCCATTTTTCACATCCGTACTTCAAACACTTGTTTATTTAAGTTCTTAAAGGTTCTGAATTTCAATTCAAGTGTTACAGAATCTACAAATACTGGTATTGAAATGCTCTAAATAAAAAATGTTAACCTAACTCCCCTACCCACTACTTAAACGTGGAGATCACCAGAGTTTCTCATTGGTCTTCTCGTCCTCCTCTAGAAGTTCTTAGTGACTATACACCCCCATACCATTAATTATCTGTATAATCTTGAGCCTACAACTTTTTCCTAAGCTCTAGAACTGTACTGTTGAATACTGCAGCCACCAGCCATCATGGCTATTGAATTCCCAGACTATCATAAGCAATTACAGCATCATTAGAATGGCTGGATAAACTTTCAAATGGATTACTCTGAAAAATATTCTTTTGGGTACATTAATTAAAAATCAGTCTCATTAATTCCTAATTACACCTCAGATCTTACTTGAATTTATATAAATCTGAGGAACGTAAGTCTAGAGGCTTACCATTTTTACTATCTCAGAATACGCTGATTCAACAATTACACCACGATTAGTTGAAACATACTCAACCAGCTCATTCAGTGTTGCTCTTTTAATTTCTTTGCTCTTCAGGTCTGAAACAGAGTCCATGAAATCAAACAGTACGCAACACTGCTGCAGCTTCTGACAGAACAGCTCCTGTTGGTCACTTGAAGTGGCATCTATAAACAAAGAGAAGAACTCAGAAGTGACCTGCTCAAAAGGTATCCTTGTTATTTATTAATTTTCTAGAAGCTATTCACATACATAAAGTAAAACTTCTCTCAGAACTACAATGAGAAATTTACCCATGTTGAACATTGTGCATTTTAGGATCTATCTCTATGGGATCGAATTGACAACAGCAACTCAAAAGATAAGATAGAAACTTAGTTAAAAGGGGAGGAACAATTCAGAAGAGGAGGATGAGAATGGTTGCACACAACTCAAAGAATGTAATCAATGTCACTGAATTGTACATGTAAAAACTGCTGAACTGGTGAATGTTCTGCTGTGTATATTCTCAACAAAAAAAGAAAATAGATTTAAAAGAAATGTATCCATTAAATCACAACTTCAGGCCAGAAGTATGGGACTCATACTGGACTCTTCCTCCTCTCACTACCCACAAGTCATTATTAAATGTTACTGATTCTGTTTCTTTAACATATCCGGAGTCTATCCTTGTCTTGACGTTACCCCTGTCACTTACATCCTCACCATCCCTCATCTAGATTACAGCAATGATCTCCTAACTGCTCTTCTTGCCTGGTCCCATAGCCACTATCTCACCTGAATTACCCTCCAAACTAACTCAAAGCCATCTTGCTAAAATGAAAAACAACTTGACCATAACTCAACACTCGTCAATCATTTTCCAATAATTAGAGGATGATGTTCCAATGCCTCAGGATTGTTCGCAAGGCGCAGCTGCCTACTTGTCAAGAGTCGTCTCTGAGCACTTACCAGCACGCACCTTAACTTTGGTTAAACCATATTCCCTGAAGTTCCCTGAAAGTTTTACACTGTTTCTTCCTCTGCCTGGAATACCCTTCCTTCCCACATCCTCACCCTGGGAACTTGCCCCACTTTTTAAGTTTCAACATAGAGTATTTTCCTCTAAGAAGCTTTCTCTAAGGCACTGAAGCTCAATTGGTTACTTCACTTTTTACTTAAATGTATCTTAGGTGCGTACCTCCACTGTGGTATTTATTGTGCTGTATAGAAATTATAGTTTACATGTCTAACTCTCCTAGCTACCAAGGGTTATCTGTCTACCCACCCACCCAGCCACACATCCATCCACCCACCCATCCATAATCTGTCTCTCTGCCTATCTATCGCCAGTATCTAGCACAGTGCCTGGCACATGACAGGCACTAAATAAATGTTTATTGTTTTACCTTATAACAATAAATATTGACTTGATTATAACAAATGTATTAAATCCTTTTGTTTCTAACTTTCAAAAAATAACTTCAATCTGAACTTTCACATCATAAACAAGGACCTCCAATTAGCTCAATTATTTAAGCTTCTTAACTATTGAGATTAAATTTTAAGAAATCACACATTTCAACACTCGTATTTAGCTCATAATATACAAAAATATCCATCCATTCAAAACTGTTGTTGTTAGGTGTCGAGCTGGCTCCGACTAGTAGTGACCCTATGTACAGCAGAACAAAGCACTGCCTGGTCCTGTGCCACCCTCACAATCATTGCTATGTTTGAGGTCACTGTTGCAGCCACTGTGTCAATCTGTATCATTGACGGTCTTCCTCATTTTCATTGATCCGCTACTTTACCAAGCATGATGTCCTGCTCCAGGGACTGATCCCTCCTGATAACATGTCTAAAGAATGTGAGACAAAGTCTCACCATCCTAGCTTCTAAGGAGCATTCTGTAAAACTAGTACCTGCTTTATATAAAGATACTGGTAGAAATCTTCATAAAGATGATAACCTACCAAGGATGCCTATGCTTTTTTAATTCCCCTGGGAAGAAAGCTAATGAAATTACTTAGCAACTATATTCAATTTTCTGTCCTTAAAAAACGATCTGGATAAGATACTGCTACAATGCAGCAGGTCAGATATCCTAAGCCCACTTACACAAAGTAAAAAGACTAACACAGCACATCCTTCTGATTGGTCAATTTTATTCAATAATTTAAAACATAATTTTTAAAATAAATCAAATATAGATATAAAGAATAGAAAAATGCACATGACTTCTGAAGTAAAAAAACAAAACAAAACATGAATTTGCTGCAGCCTATTTGTAGCTATGCCAGTAGAAATTTCTGGAAGAAGCCTTCTTCCAAGATAGCTCCATCCTTACAAAGAACTGTGTTTAATACTCTCTGTTCCAGAATCAATAATGGCTCTCTGCTACATGAAGGCTGAGGTCTACAATTCAGAGTCCACATAATACTGGCAGAGAGTACACATCACCTTTTTGACTAACATTTCGACAAAGTGTTTGATACAAAGTCGCCATTAATCAAACTGTTCTGAAGTGGGCACATTTTGACTTATCCTTAAAAAAAGAAAGAAAAAAGGACCACTGAATTTGCAGGGTTTTTTTTTAAATTTTTCTAATTGCTGTGCTTTAAGTGAAAGTTTACAATTCAAGTTAATCTCTCATACAAAAATTTATACATACATTGTCCTGTGACCCTAATTGCTCTCCCTATACTGTGATAGCACACTCCTTTCCACCCTGGATTTCCTGTGTCCATTCAACGCGTCCTTTCAACACGCTCCTGACCCTCTGCCTTCTCTTCTTGCCTCTGGACAGAAGATGCCCATTTAGTCTCATGTATCTACTTGAGCTAAGAAGCATACTCTTCACGAGTATCATTTTATGACCCATAGTCCAGTCTAATCTTTGTCTGAAGAGTTGGCCTCAGGAATGGTTTTAGTTTTGGGCTAACAGAGAGTCCAGGGGCCACATCTTCCAGAGTCCCACCAGTCTCAATCAAACCATTAAGTCCAGTCTTTATACCAGAATTGAGTTCTGCACCCCACTTTTCTCCTGCTCTGTCAGGGACACTCTGTTGTGTTCCCTGTCAGGGTGGTCACTGGTGGTAGCTGGGCACCATCTAGTTCTTCTGGTCTCAGGCTGATGAAGTCTCTGGTTTATGTGACCCTTTCTGTCTCTTGGGTAACACTCTCCTTGTGTCCATGGTGTTCTTCATTCTCCCTTATTCCAGGTGGGTTGGGACCAACTGATGTTATCTTAGATGGCCGTTCATTAGCTTTTAAGACCCCAGATGCCACTCACCAAAGTGGGATGCAGAACGTTTTCTTAAAAAACTTTTGTTATGCCAACTGACCTAGATGTCCCCTGAAAACATGGTCCCCAGACCCCCGCCCCTGCTACTCTGTCCCTTGAAGTGTTTGGTTGTATTTAGGAAGCTTCTTAGCTTTGGTTTAGTCCAGTTGTGCTGACTTCCCCTGTAGTGTGCTGTCCTTCCCTTCACCTAATTCTTGTCTACTTTCTAGTTAGTGAATACCCCGCAGCTGTTCTTAATACCAAGCAATATGTTAAACAGTTACCTCTACCCCAGAATTAAACCTCATCCTATTTGGGGTGAGAATGAGGAGCCATCTGGCATACATACTACATCTAACCCTATGTTCACCATCCTTGTTCATCCCCAAATCACCATCAAGCATTCTAGACAGAGTTTGCTCACTCTCTGAGAAGTCAGTTGTATCTTGAAAGGTCTTTTTCTTAAATCCACCAGGGTTTTTTCCCCTTAAAGCTGAGATAGTTATATATATTTAATCCCAATTAATAAATAATGTCACTTAATACTGGTACTTAGTTTGAAACACCAGAACACCATTTCTGCTTTTTGTAAGCTTCTTTATCATGCTATGCTTCTTAGACTCAGTATAAATTATACCCTGGAGAGGCTGCTGATTATTTGGGCTATAAGAATTCTTCTCAACTCACAGGGTAAAGGAAATCCCCCCCGTTTTCTCAGTTACTCAGTAATACCTATACCAATTTATCAAGACATATACTTTTAATTATATGTCTTCATATTATATATATATATATATATATCTTTATAATTAATATAATTAAATCCCATTTTAATGATTTGCGAGAATAGGTGTCATACCTTTAGAGGCTCAGAACTTAAAAATATTTTTTTTAGCCTTTTTCCACCCAATGCCAAAAATAATACAAACTCATACAATATCCTACTTCAATATGTGATCACCTTATATAGACAGTCTTATTCTCTCCTTTCTTAAAATATTTTTCCTCCCTGAAATGCCTTACCAGATTTCCTCCTGTTTCCAAACCCGACTCACCCTTTAAGAGTAAACTTAAGGCTCACATTCTTCACAAAATGTCCCTTAAGTAGGTCAGTGTACGATGATGTGCCCCTTCTCTGAATATCTATAGTACTCACAATCTCAGTTAGATAACTGAGTGTGTATTATCTTCAGGCCCATATCTAACAAATGTTTATCACTGTGATTTGATGAACCACTTTTATATGGGCCTTTCTCACCATGGTCTTGTTGACTCCTACAAAATGACTGGGTGGGACTATGCAAATAAGATGCTTATGGCCCACCAAGGGGACTGGACAGTTTGCTAATAATGCAAATAAACTGCATGAAAACCCTGTGGGGGGCGAGACCATGCAAATAAGGTATATGGAACCTTAAGGAGGGGACTGGTCAGTTTTGCCACCCTGCTAGGCTTAAAAGAGAGCCAATCCCCGAGCAGAGGGGGGACCTCACTACCATGAAGAAGAAGAGACAGGAGCAGAGCATATCCTTTGGATCTGGGGTTCCTGTGCTGAGAACCTCCTAGACTCAGGAGACACACAGAGTGAGTTTTATAACACCAGAGATGGTGCAAGACAGCAAGCAGCAGCAACAGTAGAACCTGGAGACCAGCGCAAGATGGCACAGTGGGCTTCCCGGCCCACAGAGTAAGGCTTTACAGGGTGTGCTGACCCACTCAAGAGGGCTGAGTGCCCTCGGGCAGGACGCTTCCTGGCAAAGTGGGGTACCTCCAGGCACTTGTGTGCGGAGCTAGGCTCTCAGACCCACAGGCAAAAGAGCCGAGAGCCTTTGGGCTGAGGCTTACTAGCAGAGTGGGGTGCCTCCGAGCACTTATCAGCAGAGCTAAAAGAGCTTTGTAACATTTGCCTGAGCACTGCAGAAGCCAGGCTGAGGGGCTGAAGGCCAGAGAGAGGCCTGCCTGTGGGCATGGCTGAGAAGAGGCTGTCTTGATCAAAGAACTACATCCAGAGTCATTCCTGATCCTGTATTGTAACCTGTTACTTCCCCCTATAAACCCCGTAACTGTCAGTATGCTCTGTGAGTTGTGTGTGGCCATTGCAACAAATTATTAAACCTAGCAGAAAAGTAGAGAGTGCCGTGGGAGGGACGGCTGGTGTCAGAATTGGTAAAAAGGTTGAAAGAGGAGGCATGTCTGACCTCTTCCTCACAGGAATCAGCCTTGGGCTGTTGATCTTGATTCTTCTTCCCCCTTGTGAAGTTAGAGTAGATCAGATGTCCACGTACTGCCACTTTTTACAATCACCCACCAAAAGAGTTTAGGTTCCTCAAGGGCAATGATCATTCCTTTTATTTCACTGAGCAAGGTTTTCCTTTTCTTTCTTTTACATCTAGCAGAGGGTTTATAAGGAGTTGATGAATACTTGTTTGATTCTTGAAAAACTCTTAATTCTGAAGAGTAAAGATTATGCACCGAGAAACAGGCTGCTGAACAAGGGAAAGTTTAAAGTCGATGTTGGGTATCAAAAGCTGCATAAATAGTGAATTATTACATCACTGCTATGTTTAAGATGTAGTAACAATTACCATTTTTATCATTAACAATCTATCTTGATGTAGATTTAAATGGATTAAATGAGATAATGCTTGTGAAGGTGAGTACATCTAATTTAAGGCGGGGAAAGTGTTTTCTTCTTACACCACAGGCAAGTGGTCAGTGGCTAACACATCAGAAGAAAAAATGATTTTCAGGACTGGCAAAAAGTAGGTTCAGGAATATGTTACACATGAAAAAGGAAGTTTCTTTTTCTGGGCACCTAGCTCTTGGGTCTTCTCTAGAAAGAAATTAATATTTTTCAATGCCTATGGAAGAAGCAGTCAAGAAATCAAATGACGCATTGCACTGGGCGATTCTGCTGCAAAAGATCTCTTTAAAAAAAACAAAGATGTCACTTTGAGGACTAAGGTGTGCCTGACCCAAGCCATAGTATTTTCAACAGCCTCACATACACGCAAAAGATGTATAATGAATAAGAAAGGCTAAAGCAGAACTGATGCCTCTGAATTACTGTGCTGGCGAAGAATATTGAATACACCAGAAGAACGAACAAATTTCTCTTGGAAGAAGTACAGCCAGAATGCTCCTTACAAGTGAGGATGGCAAGACTTCGTCTTACATACTTTGGGCATGTTATTAGGAGGGACCAGTCCATGGAGAAGGACATCATGCTTGGTAAAGTAGAGCGTCAGTGAAAAAGAGGAAGACCCTCAACGAGACGGATGGACACCATGGCTGCAACAATGGGCTCAAACATGGCAACAATTGTGAGGATGGTGCAGGACGGGGCATCCTTCTGTTATACATAGGGCCACTGTGAGTCAGAACTGACTTGACGGCCCCTAACAACAACAATACTCAAAATCCTAGTGCCCTCCATTTAAAAGAGAAAACCCCAGCCATACACCTATTAGTATATCTTGATCTCCCTACGTATTTACCTGGGATCAATCAAACCACTAAGTAGTATCATATTCAACAATTTCAAATGTCTTAAGTCTTTATGTTGCCTCAAAGCAACTTGATCACAATTTAAGACTATTATATGTAATGACTTGGAATAACAACTTGTATTCATCTCTTCAACAATAACTACAGAGGTAAGGATTTACAAAAAGCACTTTTAGGCAATTTACTAAATCTCAGAATATAAAATGTTATGAAAAATTTAAGAGAAAATACAAAATCAAGGAAATATCTAAAAAAAAAGTGCTTTGCTTTGCAAAATACTATAATTAGTTTAAATATGGCTGTAAGATGAGTTTCTTAAACACATTTTAATTGTCTTCTACTTTATTATGGCTGCAATTTGCTCCCACTAAAAAATTCTCACCACTGTAAAAATCCTGTATGATCTCCTGTAGGGGAATAATCAAGACAACTCTTGGGACGTGAGACATTTCATCTTTGGAGAATTATTAACACAACTTTTAAAACTCACAAAAGCCCTGCTAGGTCTTCCCACTTATTTTAAATATTTACATTTTTTAATACCCAACTTGAAGACGCACCTGGCTCACACTGCCAGAAATACTGCTGCAGAGTACTATTTTTCAAGGGTGGGTTGCAACCCACTGGTGGGTAGTAGGATTATTTTAGTAGAATTAAAAAAAATAAATATGAAATATCAGTGTTTTGCACTTAAGAATATTATTTCATGGAACTGTGCATGGGTACTATGTTATGGCATCAAATGTGTTTATGGTTCACAGTGAAAACGTTAAAAGCCACTGTTTTACAATATGTATACTATTATAGGAGCCCTAGTGGCACAGTGGTTAAAGTGCTTGGCTGCTAACCAAAAGGTGAGTGGTTCAAAAGTCACCAGTTGCTTCCATGGGAGAAAGACATGGCAGTCAGCTTCCGTAAAGATCTACAGCCTTGGAAACCCTATGAGGCAGTTCTACTCTGTCCTATAGAGTCACTATGAGTCAGAATTGACTCGATGGCAGTGGGTTTGGTTTGGTTTGGTTTTATACTATTATAAGATCTCATACTACACAGCATGCCCAAGATCACAAAGCAAATCTGTAATGAAACTGAGATTCAAACCACCCAGATATACAAGGAGAACAAGTACAAGACTAATGCTATCTTTGAAATATCAAAAGTTCCTTTGAAAGCTATATTCTCAATCCTTTCTTATTTAACAATTCACAATGAATATTAGTTAAAATGGCAAATATGTTTATGTCCTCTCCTTCCCTCTAAAATAAGAGTAGGAAAGAAAAAGAAAAAAACTATGTAAGTCCACAATAACAAAGAAAACAGAAGGATGGGCCCTTGGGCAAAAGACTTCAACAAATTTCTGGAAAACTCACAGAAGATGGACAAGTGATAACTGACAGAGCCAAGACAAAGGAAGTCACATTCTAGAGTAATAACAAGGGGATTACAGACAAGGGTCCTACAGAACTCCAGATTAGTTCAAGACTGAGAAATACCTGGTGAAACAGAGGAATGGATTGAGACACGAGCTGAAAACTGAGGAATTAAATAAAAGCCTATATGTGCTGAAAAGTCTACTGTTGTTGCTGTTGTTGTTAGGTGCCATCCACTGACTCTGACTCATAGTGACCCTACATGACAGAGTAGAACTGCCCCATAGGGTTTTCTAGGCTGTAATCTTTTTCCCATGGAGCTGGTGGGTGGGTTAGCAGGCAAGCACTTTGCTCCAAAAGGCAGTCAAGCATCCATGTTTCAGGTGAAAAACTAGAAAGCTCTTCCATAAGGAAGCTGAACAGTTGCAGAGAAGATGCATCCATTCTAGTTTTTAACTAGCTCTCTGTCCAATTACTCTAAGCTAAAACCAGACAGTCTATAAGTCCCATCCAACTTCTAAAGTGATTTTTTTGTTCACTCATATGTACTAATGGAAAATAAATGATGACTAGACATTCAGAGAATGCCTGCAACATGAAAGAAAAAATAAATGGGAAAAAAAATGATGCCAAACCAAGTGTCTTAGTTATCTAGTGCTGCTATAACATGAAATACCACAAGTGAGTGGCTTTACAAACCGAAATTTATTTTCTCACAGTTTAGGAGGCTAGAAGTCCAAATTCAGGGTGAGGCTTTCTCTCTCTGTTGGCTCTGGAGAAAGGTCCTTGTCTCTTCTGAGCTTCTGCTCCTGAGCAATCTTCACGTGGCTTAAGATCTCTCTTCCCTCACCTCTGCTCAGCTTCCTTGTTTAATCTCTTTTGTATCTCAAGGAGTTTGACTAATCGTGCCTCACTAACATAACAAAGACAACCATTCCCAAATGGGATTATAACCACAGGTATACCCACTGCTGAAGAGTTGATTATGACTCACAGCCACGTTATAGGACAGAGCAGAATTGCCTCATAGGGTTTTCAAGGAATGGCTGGTGGATTCAAACTGTTGAGCTTTTGGTTAGCAGCCCAAGTCTTAACCACTGTGCCACCAGGGCTCCAACCACAGGTACAGAGGTTGGGATTTACAATACATATTTTGGGGGAACATAATTCAATCCATAACACCAAGGGATAATTTAGCACATCACTGTGAAATTGTACTGTGAGTAAAATACTATCAAATAGCATTGCATGCTACAGAGAAATCTTTTCTGAAAGGAAGAGTCTATTGATGCAGCAAACTTCGTTGTTGTCTTATTTTAAAAACTTGCCACAGCCACCCCAACCCTCAGCAACCACCACCTGATCAGTCAGCAGCCATCAACACTGAGGGGAGACCCTCCACCAGCAAAAAGATTATAACTCACTGAAGGCTCAGATGATGGTTAACATTTTTTAACAATAAAGTATTTTTTAATTAAAGTATGTACATTGTTTTTTAGACATAATGCTATTGCACATTTAACAGACTACAGTATAGTGTAAATATAACTTTTATATGCACTGGGAAACCAAAAAATCTGTGTGACTTGCTTTATTGCGATATTTGCGTTATTATGGTGGTCTGGAACCGAACACGCGATATCGCCGATATATTTTTAAAAGCAGAGTCAAAACGCCTCAACAGTGTATTTGTTTCAGAGGTACTAAATTAAACCCTATAAACAGCAGTATTCCTGTTAAGGTAATAGAGAAGGAGGTAGAAAACTAACATTTGTTGATATGGTGAAAGATAATGAACACACAACATCAAAATTTATGGGATGTGGCTAAAGTAGTGCTTACCAGAAAGTTATGGTTATTGCTTATATTAGAGAGAAAAAAAAGTTTACAACCAATGACCTAATACTCTACCTTAATAAGCCAGAAAAAGAACAAATTAAATCCAAAGTAACAGAGGAAAATAATAAAGCGAGGCTACAAATGAAAACAAGAAACCCTGGTGGCACGGTGGTTAAGCGCTCCGCGCCGAACCAAGAGGTCGGTGGTTCAAACTCACCAGCTGCTCTGCAGGAGAAAGATGTGGCAGTCTGCTTCATAAAGATTTACAGCCTTGGAAACCCTATGGGGCAGTTCTACTCTGTCTTATAGAATTACTAACTGATGAAACAACAGAGAAAACTAATGAAAGCAAAAGGTGGTGGTGTGAAAGGATTAATAAAATTGATAAACCCTAGCTGGATTCATCAAGAAAAACATGTTATAAATATCAAGAATAAAAAAACAATATCATTACAAATCCTACAGGCATTAAAAGATTAGTTAAGAAATATTATGAATAACTTTATGCCAAAAAATGGACAAATTCTTTGAAAGACAAAAATTACCAAAACTAAAGCAAGAGGAAATAGAAAATAGCCTCATGTTTATAAAAGAAAAACACTGGAAATTTAAAAAAAATCCCACAGCCCTTCCCCTTCCTTTCTTAAATATTTTTGGCTTCCTTCTTTCCTTTGCCAAAAAAAGGCATTAGGCAAACTCATATGAGATAGGCAGCCCAAGCAGGAAAGGCAAACACAAGCAGAGGTGGGGGCCCACATTAGGACAGCATCAGAATGGGGTAGAGGGGCAGGCCCAAGTGAGGACTGGGGCTCAAAATCAAGGAAAATTAAACGGCTATGTGGGCAAGGCATCCCCAAGTGGGGATGGGGCCTGTTTGCGAGAGGTTGATACTAGGGAAGGCAGCAAGGACAGAGCTGCAGTCAGGGCTGATCGCAGAATATACAGTCAATATACAAAAATCAACTTTCATTGGGAAATGAAATCAAAACACCACTTATAATAGAATAAAAAAATATAGTACTTAGAGATAAATTTTTAACAAAGACATGCAATACTTCTTCACTTAAAACTACATGCTATCGTGAGAGATATATACCATGTTCATGGATTAGAAGACTCAATATTGTTAAGTTGGCAATTCTCCTCAAACTGATCTATAAATTCAACACAATCATAATCAGAATCCCAGTAGACTTTTTGTAGAAATTTACAAGCTGACTCTAACATTTATATAAAAATAGTCAAAACAATTTTGATAAAGAACAAAGTTGGAGAACTTAAGTAGCTGACTTCAAGACTTATTATCAAGCCACAATAAACAATACATGTGATTTTGGTGTACATATAGAAAAATAGACCAACAGAACAGAATGGAGTGTCTAGAAGAAGACCCACATTTGGTCAACTGATTTCTGACCAAGATGTCAATTCAACCCAGTGTTGAAAAAACTGCACCTGTTTGTTTTTTAAATACGTTGCTGGAACAACTGAATATTTGCATGGGAAAAAAAAGAACACTGAATTCTATCTGACTCCATACACAAAACTAATATGAATAGATAATAGATCTAAATATAAAATTCAAAGCGTCATTAAGCTTCTAGAAGAATATTTTTGTGACATCAACTAAGGCAAAGAATTTTAAGACAAGACCCAGAAAGCACTAATTTAAACAATCTGATAAGATGAACTTGAACAAAATTAATAACTTCTGCTCTTTAAAAGGCAGCATTAAAAAAAAAAAAGGCAAGCCACAGACTGGGAAAAAAACATTTACAACACATATATCTGACAGACAACTTGTACCTAAAATATACAAAGAACTCTTACAATTCAATAATAAAAAGATAAACCATCCAATTTAAAAACAGGCGAAAGATGTGAATAGGTACTGTACAAAAGAAAATATAGAAATAGCTAATAAGCACATGAAAAGATGCTCAATTCCATCAGTCATCAGGGAAACACAAATTCTAACCACAAGGCGTTACAAGCGCACACCCATTAGAATGCGAAAGCTAGGAAGACTGGCAATATAAGTGTTGCTGAGAACAGGGATAAACGGGAGCTCTCATACACTGCTCAGTGTGTACACAAATGTTCATGGCCGCTTCATTCATAACTCAAAACTTAGAAACCACCCAAATGTCCATCAACAGCTGAATAAATGTACTGTGGTATAGCCACACAATGGCCTACAACTCAGCCTAAAAGAAAGAACTGATAACACTGAAAAAAATCTCACAGTGAAGCAATGCAGACACAAAAGAGCATATAATATACACGTCTAATCTAAAGCGACAGTGGTTGCCTGGAGCTGGGTATGTGCTGGAGGTAGGGAAGGGGCTAGGATAGGGGCATGGGAGAAACTGACTGTGAAGGGACACAAGGGAAACGTGGGGGCTGACAGAAATGTTATACAGCTTGATACGGCAGTGGATACGTAGGTGTACAAAATTTGTCAAACTCATCAAAGTATACACTTAAAATGGATACATTTTATTATATGTAAACTATACCTCATTTTAGCAGTAACTCTGGAAAAAAACAAAATATAATTTTGGAATATTAAAGGTTATAGCTTCAAAAGCATACCGAGAGTTGGAAAATAGAAAAAGTTTTCTTTCTTTTAATCAGACTTTATATTTTTTACAGTCTAACATCTGATCTTAAAAGAAATTCCAGAAAGAGAGAAAAGACAAATCAGATGTGAAGAAATTATGAAAAAAAATTTTTTTTAGGAAAATGTCCTAGAACTGAATGAAAGGGTACATTAAACGTCCATCCCAACGATTGAGAAAAGACCTAATCACACCAAATGATGTATTGGTAAATGTTTAACAACCAGATCTTTACGGGGCAACAATGCCCTCGTTTTCAATGTTTGCAGACTTCATGGTAAAAAAAGCTCAATCATGGCATATTCCACAACTCGTCTGTCAGTCTGTCATGCTGTGGTGCTTGCACATTTCTGTGATGCTGGAAGCTATGCCACCAGTATTTCAAATACCAGCAGGGTCACCCATGGTGGGCAGGTTTCAGCGGAGCTTCCAGAAAAGATAGACTAGGAAGAAGGACCTGGCAGTCTACTTCTAAAAAAATTGGCCAGTGAAAATCTTACGACTAGCCGGGAAACACTGCCTGATATAGTGCTGGAAGATGGGACCCTCAGGTTGGAAGGCACTCAAAATATGACTGGGGAAGAGCTGCCTCCTCAAAGCTGAGTCGATCTTAATGACGTGGATGGAGTCAAGCTTTCCGGACCTTCATTCACTGATATGGCATGACCCAAAATGAGAAGAAACAGCTGCAAAAATTCATTAACAATTGGAATGTGGAACGTACGAAGTATGAGTCTAGGAAAA
This sequence comes from Dugong dugon, assembly GCA_030035585.1. Classification (NCBI taxonomy): domain Eukaryota; kingdom Metazoa; phylum Chordata; class Mammalia; order Sirenia; family Dugongidae; genus Dugong; species Dugong dugon. Next base: position 906,626 of record CM057469.1, on the reverse strand, counting down.
TTGGAAGTTGTCTAAAATGAAATGGAATGCTTGAAGGTCTATATCCTAGGCATTACTGAGCTGAAATGGATATTGGCCATTTTGAATTGTACATATAGTCTACTATGCTCGGAATGACAAATTGAAGAGGAACAGCATTGCATTCATCGTCAAAAAGAACATTTCAAGACCATCCAGAAGTATAATGCTGTCAGTGATAGGGTAACATCCATACGCCTGCAAGGAAGACCAGCTAATATGACTATCATTCAAATTTACATACCAACCACTAATGCCAAAGATGAAGAAAGTGAAGATCTTTCCAGCTTCTGGGGTATGAAATTACACACGCCCTCAAGATGCACTGATACCATTGGTGACTGGAACGCAAAAGTTGGAAACAAAGAAGGATTCAATCCAAAAAAACAAACTTACTGCCTGGAGGCATTGCCAACTCATAGCGATCCTACAGGACAGAGAACAACTGCTCCATAGGGTTTCCAAGGAGTGGCTGATGGATTCAAACTGCTGACCTTTCGGTTAGTATCCGAGCTCTCGTTAGTTGGAAAACACAGCTTTGGTGACAGAAACAATGCAGATGACATGACAGAATTTTGCAATGACGTGTTCATTGGAAATACCTTTTATCAAAAACATAAACGGCAACTATACACATGGACCTCGTCAGATGGAATACACAGCAATCAAATCTACTACATCTGTGGAACGAGACAATAGAGAAGCTCAATATCATCAGTCAGAACAAGGCCAGGGGCTGACTGTGGAAAAGACCATCAATTGCTCATATGCAAGTTTAAGCTGAAGCTGAAGAAAATTAAACAAGTCCATGAGAGCCGAAGTATGACCTTGAGGATATCCCACCTGAATCTGGAGATCATCTCAAAACAGATTTGATGCGCTGAACACTAAGGACCAAAGACCAGACAAGTTGTGGGATGATATCAAGGACATCAAACATGAAGAAAGCAAGAGGTCATTAAAAAGACAGGAAAGAAAGAAAAGACCAAAATGGATGTCAGAAGAGTCTCTGAAACTTGCTCTAGAACATAAAGCAGCCAAAGCGAAAGCAAAAAATGATGAAGTAAAAAGAGGTGAACAGAAGACTTCAAAGGGTGGCTTGAGAAGACAACAAAGTATTATAATGAAACGTGCGCAGATCTAGAAAACCAAAAGGGAAGAACGCTCTCAGCATTTCTAAAGCGTGAAGAACTGAAGGAAAAACTCAAGCCTCGAGTTGCAATACTGAAGGATCCTATGGGCAAAATATTGAATGACCCAGGAAGCATCAAAAGCAGATGGAAGGAATACACAGTCACTGTACCAAAAAGAAGTGGTTGTCATTCAGTCATTTCAGGTGGTACCATATGATGAAGAACTGATGGTACTGAAGGAAGAAGTCCAAGCTGCACTGAAGGCACTGGCAAAAAATAAGGCTCCAGGAACTGACAGAAAACCAACTGAAAGGTTTCAACAAATGGATGCAGCGCTGCCAAGTGCTTGCTTGTTTATGCCAAGAAATTTGGAAGACAAGTACCTGGCCAATCAACTGGAAGAGATCCATATTTGTGTCCATTCCACAGAAAGGTGATCCAACAGAATGCGGAAATTACGGAATAATATCATCAATGTCACACGCAAGTAAAAGTTTGCTGAAGATAATTCAAAAATAGTTGCAGCAGTACATCAACAGGAACTGCCAGAAATTCAAGTCAGATTCAGAAGAGGATGTGGAACGAGGGTATCACTGCTGATGTCAGATGGATCTTGGCTGAAAGCAGAGAACACCAGAAAGATGTTTGCTTGTGTCTTATTGACTATTGCAAAGGCATTTGACTGTGTGGATTGTAACAAATTATGTATAACACTTTGTTGAATGAGAATTCCAGATCACTTATTTATCCTATCTGTATGCTGAGCAAATAATCCGAGAACCCAGACTGTATGAAGAGGAAGGGGGCATCAAGATTGGAGGAAGACCCATTAACAACCTATGTTATGCAGATGACACAACCTTGCTTGCTGAAAATGAAGAGGACTTGAAGCAGTTACTGATGAAGATCAAAGACTATAGTCTTCAGTATGGATTACATCTCAACATAAAATAAAAATTCTCACAATTGGACCAACAAGCAACATCATGATAAATGGAGAAAAGATTGAAGCTGTCAACATTTCATCAGACTTGGATCCACAACCACCACCCATTGAAGCAGCAATTAAGACATCAAATGATGCACTGCACTAGGCAAATCTGCAAAAGACCCCTTTAAAGTTTTCAAAAGCAAAGATGTCAATTTGACGTGAGATGCACCTGACCCAAGCCACGGTATTTTCAATCGCTTCATATGCATGTGAAAGCTGGAAAATGAATAAGGAAGACTGAAGAACTGATGTCTTTGAATTACAGTGTTGGTGAAGAATATTGACTATACCATGGACTGCCAGAAGAACGGACAAATCTATCTTGGAAGGAGTACAGCCAGAATGCTCATTAGAAGCAAGGTTTACGACTTTGTCTCAAGTACTCTGGCCACGTTATCAGGAGGGACCAGTTCCTGGAGAACGACATTGTGCTTGGTAGAGTAGAGGGTCAGTGAAGAAGAGGAAGACCCTCAATGAGATGAACTGACATAATGGCTGCAACAATGGGCTCAAACAGCAATAATTGCGAGGATGGCACAGGACTGGGCAGTGTTTTGCTCTTTGTATACAGGATCGCTATGAGTTGGAAATGGCTCGATGGCACCTAGGAACAACAACAACACAGAACATTTCAAGCTGTCTAGGTGATGTCCCTGAATTTGGGGTTGGGAAGACATGTGTTCAATCAACTCTCAGCAGGTAGATTCAGCACACCACTGAATATCACTGTAAAATTCCACAACACCAAGGATAAGTAAAATATTTCGAAAGAGAATAGAAAGGTCACGTACAAAGAAACACAAATCAAATAGCATTTGGACTTACCAAAAAAAAAAAAAAATCAACATTGAATGCTAGAAGACAATGGAGGAATGACTTCAAAATTCTAAGGGAAAATTACTTTCAACATAGAATCCCACTCTTGGTCAAACTATCAAGTAAAAGGATAAATAAGCAACTTTTTGGCCACACAAGGTGGTTCTCAAAATTTTTACCTCCCTGCAACCTTTCTCAGGAAGCTACTAGAATATGCACTCCATCCAAACAAGGGAATAAACCAAGAAAAAGTAGATAAAATTTAAGAAAGGAAAGAAAAACTACGGGATTCCCAGATGGCAAGAAGAAAAGCCTAGTGTGTAATTGGTCCAGATTAGATCAGATACTCTTAAGTGGTTCAGAAAGAAAGTCTCCATGGGAAAATAAAATTGAAATGATAAGACTACCTAATTGAGAGAAAATACACCATTGCTTCACCATTGGGCTGAGTTAGTGATAGATACACAGAAAATTATACATATATACATACAGTAATTATTAACTCCAGGGGAAAAAGAAAACTATTGTACAAGAAAATACATGTCATCATAATACACTACAGTAAGTCCTCGGGTTACAAACATCCAACTTATGGACAACTCATACTTGCTCTTTAATGTTATGTAAAATTGCCCCCACTTTGAAATAAATTAATGAAAGCCTAGCAACAAATTCATCACAATCACCTTCACCTGCTGCACGTGAAGCTTTTGAATCACTGAAAAGGCTGTGAGCCTCTTCTTGCACTAACCAAAAAAAAACCAAACCAAACCTGTTGCTATCGAGTCGATTCTGACTCATAGTAACCCTACAGGACAGAGAAGAACTGCCCCATAGGGTTTCCAAGGAGCAGCTGGTGGATTCGAACTGCCAACCTTTTGGTTAATAGCCAAACGCTTAACCACTGTGCCACCAGGGCCATTTCCTGAACTAAAGTAAGGCTAAATAAGAACTGTATGCACCTGTTCTGACTCACCTACAAATTTGACTTAAAGCGACAGTTAGGAACAGATCTAGTTCATAACCTGGGACTGCTTGTACTCAGTTCAGCTGTAAATAATATTTGTGTAAGACACAATACAAACACTGAATACTGACCTAATAAAAAATTGTGATGAACGTGTACAACAGGTGGATGAAGTGTGGAATTGATGACAGAAATGGGGAAGAGTTATTCAGAAGCCTAAAACCTCATCAAGCATAGTTAACAGATGTCTATTATTTTAAAAAGGAATTAAGAGAAGTAGTGTATCAGGGACGGATTACCCAATAAGCACAGTACACACTCGTTTACTTGTGCTGACTTACTAATCTGTAGTGCACAATTTCACCTGTTTTTCACCACATCAAAGATGGGTTTCAGAGATGTGGCGAAACCCATGTGAAACTGTGCACTACATACTAGTAAGTAAACACCATTAAGCCCTTGTGTACCTTGCTTACTGTAGGCAGCCCATGGGTGCCTTGCTTACTGGTTAATCGGCCCCTGAAGGTAGTAATACAGGCAGTCCCCAGATTGTGAACAAGTTCTGTTCCTAAGTCTGTCTTTAAGTTGAGTTTGTACATAAATCAGAACAGTTAGGCACAATTCATATCTAACACCAGTTAATCAAATGTTTGTCTTAGTATACAGTAAATAGAGTACCTTTCTATGCATAAAAAACATTAAAGAAACTCTTCCAGATACACTAAAGCATCTTTAACATTAAAATACAGTAATAATAATACTGTTTTGATGCATGTTGCAAAGAAGCACCTGTTTGTTATTATGAACCACTGTATGTACCTCAAATTTTTAATATGATAGGTGTTAACGAGGGTTGGTTTGTAATAACTCTGGGTTGTGAGTCAGACGTTTGTAACCCAGGGACTGCCTGTAATTGTAATAGCTAATTACAGTATAGTACTAATAGTAACACTATTGAGTGCTTATATACTCCAGGCACTGTGCTAAACACTTGACACATTATTAATTCATTTTATCCTCACAACATCTCTGTAAAATAGATATAATTATTATGATACTCCATTTTACAGATGAGGAAAGTGAAGTGCAGAAAAAAAGTCACACAGTAAGTAAACAGTGAATCCAGCATAAGAACCCTAGCTATCTGAGCCCCCAGTACCTACTCAGTTTAGAAAGATGGTGATGAAAAAAAAAACGAAAAAACAAAAAAAAAGCTGAAAGAGCTTAAGCTGGTTGCCTCTGGGAAGCAGGACTCAGGGGCAGAGAAGGGAAACTACTGGGCTTTCTCCTCTATTACAACACTTACACTGCATCTTGACTTTCAAAACTATGTACGTTTATTATGTTTAAAACAAATTTAAATTTAAAAAATCTAAAGCAAACATGGTAAATGCTAACATCTGTTTTATTTTGATGATGGGTACTTATTAATACATGTCTACAATATATTTTCTTCACTTTTTTGCATATCTGAAATGTTTTATAATCTAAAATCTTTAAAAAAAAAATTACAGCTGCTTCAGCATATACATTTGTGGAAATCTCACAGGAGTTTCTGATATACCACCCTCAGTTATGAATCACAGTCCTGGCTGAAGAAGGAATATTACTAACCTATCCTATGTCACTAAAAACTGTGCATACTTTCAGTAAAGATATATAAACCAAAGGGAATAATGACCTTGTTAACTGAGAACCTCGTCTTACCTCTTAGGCTGGACTAGCTTTTATGGCTAGAGGAAATGCCTGAAATTCTTCCTCTGATACACAGTAACCGCAGCAGTTTAGAGTGAAGGAATATTCAGTCACAGCATCTCATTTTTTCCAAGAATTCTAAAACTAAGAGATTTTTTCCCAAATGTAATACTAAGAAAAAAAGCACTGAAAACTTACACAACTTTGTCAAAAAAATTTAATACAGAAAAACAAGATAAAAAAAGATCTCATAATAGTGAAGGAATTAAAGTAAGAAAAAGAATAAAATTTATAATGTAACGTCATTCATGTTAAAACAAAACAACCAACCAAACAATTATCAAGGGTGCATATATGAAGGAAGTTAAAAGAATATGTATTAAATGTGTTAAACCAAACCCAACCCACTGCTGAGTTGATTCCGACCACAGCGACCCTACAGGACAGAGTAGAACTGCCCCATAGGGTTTCCAAGGCTGTAAATCTTTATGGAAGCAGACTGCTACATCTTTCTCCCATGGACTGGCTGGTGTGTTCAAACTGCCAACCTTTCAGTTAGTTGCCGAGCACTTTAACCACTGCACCACCAGGGCTCCTTAAATGGGTTAGAGAGGTGCATATATGGAAGAGAGAAGATTGGGTTTGGGAATGGAGTAAAAGGGAAAAAATAAAATAAAAATTTAAAAACAAAAGACAGCAAATGTAAAGATATATCAACATCATTAGTCATTTAGTAAACAAATCTAAAAACATAATGAGACACCTATATGCTAAGAAGTTTTAAATTGATAATACCAAGTCCTGGCAAGGATGTGGAACAAATAAACCCTTTTACACTGCTAATGTGAATGTCCAATCACTCTGGAAAACTGTTTGTCATTATTTACTTATGACCTAGTAAATCCATTCCCAGGTATATACCCCTCCCCTCCAAATATGTATACCGTCCACCAAAAGACGTGTACAAGAAATGTTCATAAGAACATTGTTTATAAAACCTAAACTGGAAACCACCCAAATATCCATCAATAGTAGGATGGATAAATTATGGTCTACTCATACAATGGAACACTACTTACTAATAAACAAAAATACCCTACCGTTACATGTAACAATATGAATAAATTTCACAGAAATAATGCTGAGGAAAAGAAATCACGCACATAGAAGTACATATTGTATAACTCCATTTCTATGAAATTCAAGAACAAGAAAAACTTACCTATAGTGAGAGAAGTCAGAATCTTAGTTACCTGGTCGGGAGTAGGATGAGGAAGATTTCTGGGATGGTGGCAATGTTCTATGCCTTGATCTGGGTGATGGTTTCAATGGAGTGTATATATTACTTAAATTCATCAACGTATACACTCAAGATTTTGTCAAATGCATTCTCTGCAACTATTGGAGTGATAATGATTTCTCTCCTATTTCATTTATGTGGCGAATCATTTCTGAATTTAAAACTAGCTTTGCACTCCTGTGATAAAGCCACTTGATCATGCTATATTATTCTATTTACACAACAGGGTTACTGCATCTATGTTCACAGGGGATACTGGTCTACAATTTTTTTCTTTATAATGTCCTTGCCAGAGTATTTAATTAGGATTCAATTAAATACAGAACTATTTATATTTTTGTTTCTTCTTCTCTCCACTTTGGAAAGTAGTGTATTTCAAAGAATTTGCCCATTTCCTCTAAGTTTTCAAATTAACTGGCATTCTTATGTACCTGAAAGCTGTAAAGCCCTAGATAAAGGTGAGATAATCATTACACTACAAAAGAAGTAATCCGTATTAGTCCAGAGGGAAACCCATCTCCAGAATGACAGCATGAGGCGCTCCACACAGAGACTGGTGGAAGATGGTTTAAATTGACCATTTAAAGCCTCTGGAAATGGTACTAAGAGCAAATGGCAAGAAAAGAAACGTCTATCCAAGAAAATATATCAAAACTTAGTAAGAAAAGCAAGTCCATGGTATTTGAATCAAGACTACTCTCTCCCTCTGCCCTCCCAGCTCACAGAGGTGGAAATTCCATTCCAGACTGGTACAGCCAAGAATACAGGGATCCCTCTTCCCTCAGCTCCCAGTCAGAGGGCCTTCTTCACATGAGGAGCGGGACATCATCATTTCTCATTCTGCCCACAGTCGAGAAGTGGAAGCTCCCTTCTTCTACCTAGCCCCCATTCATGGAACAGAGGCTCTATGTTGGGCACAGCACCACTGAGAATACTGGTATCCTGATCAGCCATGCCCACACTCGAAAGGTGGTGATTCCAAGTGAGGAGAGGCAGAAGACCTCAGGCTACAGGCTCCCCCCTCCACTGATGCTCAGCTCCTAAACTGGGTGTCACTCAGAGAGAAACATGCCATTGTGCCCACCCCTAGCTCCAGAGCCCTGGCTCAGAGATTTTGCCTGGGAACAGAAAACTAAAACCAAAGAAATTGTTACTGTCAAGTCAATTCTGACTCATAGTGACCCTACAGGACAGAGCAGAATTGCCCCATAGAGTTTCCAAGGAGCACTGGGTGGATTCGAACTGCTGACCTTCTGGTTAGCAGCCACAGTGCTTAATTACTATGCAACCAGGGTTGGAAGCAGGTCATAAAACAGACAACTCCTAATCTCTTTCTAAAGGAACTGACTTCAGGAGGTGGGCCAAGATGGCGGAGTAGTCAGATGATTCCGGTGGACCCTCTTACAACAAAGAACCAAAAAAACAAGTGAATCAATTATACACAACAATCTAGGAGCCCTGAACATCTAAGGCAAATTTGAGGAACTGGACTGAGCGGCAAGGGGAGGGAGAGATGGCTGGGAAGCAGCGAGGAGTTGCCAGATCTGACCTGGTAAGAGCCTGAGCCCTTCAGACCTGAGCAACTCATGGGTGAGCGGTAAGGCAGGCAAGCAGTGGTGCTCGGGAGGTGCCTCTTCCGCACTGGGAGAGACCCACCTGCAGATAGTCTACTCGGCCACCCAGAACCAGTGAGAAGCAGCCCTAGATCGGCAAAAGATAAGTACTTGTGTACGGCCTACGGCGTGGATCCAAAACATCCCCCTTAGGGAAAAAACTTTCTCCCATTTACCTCCCCAATCCCTGCTCCGCACTGGGTCCCTGACTGGCTTCAGCAATTGCGGACTCCCTGGGCCTGAAGGAGGATCCATCACACATCCTGAGCCATTCTCCCAGACTTGCAGAGTGAAAAAATTAATAAACGGGAAAAAATAAACTGCCAGCTCCCCCAAGCCAGGAACCCAGGGTAGGCACAACTCCTTTGCCTAGGCACAGGCATAAAAGATCCACAGACTTTGAGTGCCTTTCCCCCTACAGAGACTTGTGTGGGCCCGTTTCAACAGCACAGGCCCTACTTAACGGCAGTACAATAGTGTATATACCTGAAGTCTAACTTGAACTGTTTCAGCTGTGAAGTGGTAGGTCCGTGACATCTGACACTGCTCTATCCATTAAGCAGGGTCTTCATCTACCCACATCAGGGGCCTGAGGACTGGTGGCTTCACCCACACCACCTAGCCACCTGCAAGAGGGGCCCAAGAATAAGAGGTACCCCCCCAGTCCTTACAGCCAACAGCATTGGGTGCTCACAGTCCGGCTGCAAAACCCACCCACCTGCGTGCTCTAGGGAACAGAGACACGCCTTCCTCTTGAACACTTAGGGGCAGTCGTCAGCCCCCTGCCTTGCTCAGAGTGTGCCCCCTGCTGCAGCCAGATGCCAGTGTCTACACCAATCACCTATGCCTGTCTTGGACTGCAGGTGAGAACCTACACCACACACTTGGTAGCTATCTACCTGGGCACCTGAGCTGAATCCATACAGGAGGACTGGGCAGACTCCTGGGCTCACATACCTAGTAACAGATCTAACCACCTGGTGACAGAACATTAGAGCTTCAAAGGTGCCAATAATCAAACTAGCTCATACAAGCAGCCTATATGGGCATAGCAAAACAAAACAAGAAGCTAGGACACAGTAAGCCAACATAAAATAAATAAACATAATAACTTATCGATGGCTCGGAGACAACAATCAGGATTAAATCACATAAAGAGGCAATCCATAATGGCTTCAGCAAGCTCCCAAAATAAAGAATCTAGAAATTTTCCAGAGGAGGAAAATTTCTTGGACTTATCGGAGGCAGAACACAAAAGATTAATATACAGAACTCTTCAAGAAATTAGGAACGAAACTAAGCAAAACACAGCACACTCGATACAGGAAATTAAAAAGTTTACAGAAGAGCATAATGACAAATTTAACAGGGTACGAGAATCCACAGACAGACAGCAATCAGAAATCCAGAAGATTAACAGTAAAATTTCAGAATTAGACAACTCAACAGAAAGTCATAGGAGCAGAATCGAGGCAATGGAAGTCAGAATTAGTGACATTGAAGATAAAGCACTTGACACCAACTTATTTGAGGAAAAATCAGATAAAAGGATTTAAAAAAATGAAGAAACCCTCAGAATTACGTGGGAATCTATCAGGAGGAATAACCTATGAGTGACTGGAGGACCAGAATGGGGGAATAACAGAAAATATAGAGAGAATTGTTGCAGATCTGTTGGCAGAAAACTTCCCTGATATCGTGAAAGACGACACGATATCTATCCAAGATGCTCATCAAACCCCACATAAGGCAGCTCCCAAAAGAAAGTCATCAAGAAATATTATAATCAAACTTGCCAAAACCAAAAATAAAGAGAGAATTTTAAGAGCGGCTAGGGATAAACAAAAAGTCATCTACAAAGGAGAGTCAATAAAAACAAGCACGGACTACTCAGCAGAAATCATGCAGGCAAGAAGACAATGGGATGCCATACATAAAGCCTTGAAGGAAAAAACTGCCAGCCAAGAACTACATATCCAGCAAAACTGTCTCTCAAATATGATGGCGAAACTGGAGCATTTCCAGGTAAACAGAAGATTAGGGAATTTGCAAAAACCAAACCAAAATTACAAGAAATACTAAAGGGAGTCCTCTGGTTAGAAAATCAGTAACATCAGATAACAACCCAAGACTAGAACACAGTATGGAGCAACTAGATATCAACGCAGATAGGGAAGTTACAAAAGTAAATCAAAGCTAAAACACTGAAAATAGGGAAACAGATGTCAATATGTAAAAGCTGACAACATTAAAACAAAAAAGAGGGACTTAAAAAATGCAGACATACACTTTGCATGTGGAGAGGAACTCGAGGCAATATAAAGAAATAAAAGACTGGTATAAACTTAGAAAAATAGGGGTAAATATTAAAGTAACCACAAAGGAAACCAACAATCCCACAAGTCAAAATAAAAAAATTGAAAAATATAAAGACTCAGCAAACACAAAACCAACAATGAAAAAGATGAAAAGAAAATAAATAAGAAAAACGATGCAGCACAGAAAATTAACTAGGAGAAAGATACTGTGAACAACACACAAAAACAGACATCAGAATGACAGCACTAAACTCATACCTATCAATAATTAGGCTGATTGTAAATGGACTAAATGCAGCAATAAAGAGACAGAGAATGGCAGATTGGATAAAAAAACACGATCCGTCCATATGCTGCCTACAAGAGACACACCTTAGACTTAAAGACACAAACAAATTATAACTCAAAGGATGGAAAAAAATGTATCAAGCAAACAACACTCCAAAAAGAGCACAAGTGGCAATATTAATCTCTGACACAAACAGACTTTAAAGTAAAATCCACCACAAAGGATAAGGAAGGACACTATATAATGATTAAAGGGTCAATACACCAGGAGGACATAACTATAATAAATATTTATGCATCCAACGACAGAGCTCCAAAATACATAAAGTAAACCCTAACAGCACTGAAAAGAGAGATAGACAGCTCCACAATAGTAGTAGGAGACTTCAACACACCACTTTCGGTGAAGGACAGAACATCCAGAAAGAAGCTCAACAAAGACATGAAAGAGCTAAATGCTACAATCAACCAACTTGATCTCATAGACATATACCGAACTCTGCACCCAAAAGCAGCCAAGTATAATTTTTTTCCCAACGCACATGGAACAGTCTCTAGAATAGACCACATATTAGGCCATAAAGCAAGCCTTAACAAAATCCAAAACATCAAAATATTACAAAGCATCTTTTCTGACCATAAAGCCATAAAAGTAGAAATCAACAACAGAAAAAGCAAGGGAAAAAAAAAAAATCAAACACATGGAAACTGAACAACACCTTGCTCAAAAACTACTGGGTTACAAAAGAAATTAAGGATGGAATAAAGAAATTCATAGACTCAAATGAGAATGAAAACACATCCTACCAGAACCTTTGGGACACTGCAAAAAACAGTGCTCAGAGGTCAGTTTATAGCAATAAAGGCACACATACAAAATGAAGAAAGGGCCATAATCAAAACATTAACCCTACAACTGGAATAAGTAGAAAGAGAGCAGCAAAAGAAGCCCTCAGATGCCAGAAGAAATGAAATAATAAGAATTAGAGCAGAATTAAATGAAATAGAGAATAGAAAAACAACTGAAAGAGTTAACAAGACCAAAAGCTGGTTCTTTGAAAAGATCAACAAAACTGATAAAACAACTGGCCAAACTGACAAAAGGAAAGCAGGAGAGGGAGCAGATAACCCGTATAAGAAATGAGATGGGTGATATCACAACAGACCCAACAGAAATTAAAAGAATCATAACAGAATACTATGAAAAACTATACTCTAACGAATTTGAAAACCTAGAGGAAATGGACAAATTTCTAGAAACTCACTACCTACCTAAACTAACACAAACAGAGGTAGAACAACTAAATAAACCCATAACAAAAGAAGAGATTGAAAAGGTAATTTAAAAACTCCCAACAAAAAAAACCCAGGCCCGGATGGCTTCACTAGAGAATTCTACCAAACTTTCAGAGAAGAATTAACACCATTACCACTAAAGGTATTTCAGAGTATAGAAAAGGATGGAATACTCCCAAACTCATTCTGTGAAGCCAGCATAAGCCTGATACCAAAACCAGGTAAAGACACCACAAAAAAAGAAAATTACAGACCGATATCCCTCATGAACATTGAACAAAAATCCTCAACAAAATTCTAGCCAATAGAATTCAGCAACGTATCACAAAAATAATTCATCATGATCAAGTGGAATTCATACCAGGTATACACGGATGGTTCAACATTAGAAAAACAATCAATATAATCCATCACATAAATAAAACAAAAGGCAAGAACCACATGATCTTATCAATTGATGCAGAAAAGGCATTTGACAAAGTCCAACACCCATTCATGATAAAAACTCCCAACAAAAGAGGAATAGAAGGGAAATTCCTCAATATAATTAAGGGCATTTATACAAAGCCAAAAGCCAACATCATCCTAAATGCAGAGACTTTGAAAGCATTCCCCTTGAGAACGGGAGGCAGACAAGGATGCCCTTTATCACCACTCTTATTCAACACTGTGCTGGAGGTCCTAGCCAGAGCAATTAGGCTAGAAAAAGAAATAAAGGGCATCCAAATTGGTAGGGAAGAAGTAAAAATATCCCTGTCTGCAAATGATACAATCTTATAAACAGAAAACGCCAAAACATCCACAAGAAAACTACAGGAACTAATAGAAGATTTCAGCAAAGTAGCAGGATACAAGACAAACATACAAAAATCAGTTGGATTCCTTTACACCAACAAAGAGAACCTCGAAGAGAAACTCACCAAATCAATACCATTTACAATACCCCCAAGAAGATAAAATACTTAGCAATAAATCTACAGAGATGTAAAAGACCTATACAATGGAAACTACAAGATACTATTGCAAGAAACTGTAAGAGACCTGCATAAGTGGAAAAACATACCTTGCTCATGGATAGGAACACTCAATATCATGACAATGTCAATTCTACCCAAAGCAATCTAGAGATACAATGCAATCCCAATCCAGATTCCAACAGCATTTTGTAATGAGTTGGAGAAACAAATCACCAACTTCATATGGAAAGGGAAGAGGCCTCGAATAAGTAAAGCATTACTCAAGAAGAAGAACAAAGTGGGAGGCCTCACACCACCTTATTTTAGAACCTATTATACCTCCATGGTAGTCAAAAGAGCCTGGTACTGGTACAACTACAGATACGGAGACCAGTGGAACAGAACTGAGAATCCAGACATAAATTCATCCACCTATGAGCAGCTGATATTTGACAAAAGCCCAAAGTCTGTTAATTGGGGAAAAGACAGTCTCTTTAACAAATGGTGCTGGCATAACTGGATATCTATCTGCAAAATAATTTAAACAAGACCCAGACCTCACATCATGCACAAAAAATAACTCAAACTGGATCAAAGACTTAAATATGAAATCGAAAACAATAAAGATCATGGAAGAGAAAATAGGGACAATGCTGGGAGCCCTAATAAATGGCATAAACACAATAGGAACCATAAGTAACAACACACAAGCACCAGAAGAGAGACTAGATAAATGAGAGCTCCTAAAAATCAAACACTTAGGCTCATCAAAAGACTTCACCAAAAGAGTGAAAAAACCTACAGACTTGGAAAAAAATTTTGGCTATGACAAATCTGATCAGTGTCTAATCTCTCAAATCTACAAGATCCTACAAAACCTCAACAACAAAAAGACATATAACCCAATTAAAAAATGGGCAAAGAATATCAACAGGCACTTTGCCAAAGAAGATATTCAGGCAGCTAACAGACACATGAAGAAATGCTCGGTCTTTAGCCATTAGAGAAATGCAGATCAAAACTTAAGATATTATCTCACCCCAACAAGGCTAGCATTAATTCAAAAAACACAAAATAATAAATGCTGGAGAGGTTGTGGAGAGACTAGAACACTTATATACTGTTGGGGGGAATGTAAAATGGTACAACCACTTTGGAAATTGTTCTGGCACTTCCTTAAAAAGCTAGAAATAGAAGTACCATACGAACCAGCTATCCCACTCTTTGGAATATATCCTAGAGAAATAAGAGCCATTACAAGAATAGAGTTGCTGGTGGATTTGAACTGCTGACCTTTTGGTTAGCAGCCATAGCTCTTAATCACTGCACCACCAAAGCTCCATTCACACACACACCCACACACACACACACAAACATGTCAGTACTTCACAAATAGATTTACAGACTCAATGCAGTCCCTATCAGAATTCCAGCTTACACCGTAGAAACTGACAAGCTGACTCTAAAGCTCATATGAAATTGCAAGGGACCAAGAACAGCCAAAACAACCTTGAAAAAGAAGTTCAAAGGAGGACTCACACTTCCCAGTTTCAAAACTTAGTACACAGCAACGGTCATCAAGACAGTGTGGTACTGACACAAGGACAGACATATAGATCAAGGGAAGAGAACTGAGACTCCAGAAATAAAGCCATGCATCAAACGACTTTTAACAAGGGTGCCAAGACCACTCAATGGGGGAAAGCAAAGCCTTTTCAACAAAGTGTGCTGGGACAAGAGTGAACATGAACTTCTTACATCACACCATCTATAAAAACTAACTCAAAATGGATCAAAGACCTAAATGTAAAAGCTAAAACCATACAACTCTTAGAAGAAAACACAGAAGTAAATCTGCATGGCCTCAGATTTGGGAAAGAATTCTTAGATAAGAAACCAAAGACACAAGCAACAACAGGGGAAAAAAAACCAGATAATCTGGACTTCATCAAAATTAAAAACTTCTGTGCATCAAAGAACACCATCAAGAAAGTGAAAAGACAACTACAGATTGGAAGAAAATGTTTGCAAATCGTACATCTGGTAAGATACACGATTGTACAAAACCAGAATGTATGAAGAACTCTTACAACTCAATATATAAAAAGGCATATAACCTGATTCAATCACAGGCAAAGGATCTCAACAGACGTTTCTCCAAAAACGATATACCACCGTCAAATAAGCACATGAAAAGATGTTCAACATCATGGCAACCAAGGTCACGAAACAATATGTGTCTTGATTGTTTAATGAGAAACTAGTTTGCTCTGTAAACCTTCATCTAAAGTACAAAAAAAGAATGGATTAGGCAAAGAGACAAGCAAGCACAAATGAAGGGAAGACAGATGCCACGTAGAGATCACCAAGGAACCAGAAGAGAAGCTGAAAAGAGACAAGGACCTTCGCCCAGAGCCGACACAGAGCCTTGCCCTAGACCAGGCGCCTTGAATTCAGACTTTCAGCCTTCTGAACTGTTAGAAAATAAATTTCTGTTCTTTAAAGCCCAAAAAGAGAAAAGATAAGATGTTCAACATCATTAGTTACCAGGGAAATGCAAATCAAAATTCACAATGAGCTACCACCTCATACCTACTAGGAGGGCTAGAATCAAAAAGTCAGAACAAGTGCAGACAATGGTGTGGGACAATCGGAACACTTGTGAATTGCTGGTGGGAATGTAAAATGGTGTAGTTCCTGTGGAAAACAGTTTGGTGGCTCATCACAAAGTTAAACACAGAATTACCAACTATCCATAACTTTCATTCCTAGGTATGTACCCAAAAGACCTAAAAGCAGGGACTCGTACACCAATGTTCACTGCAGCATTGTTTACAATCGCCAATCCAAGTACTCATCAACAGATGAATAAACAAAATATGGTATATTGATACAATGGAATATTATTCAGCCATAAAGAGAAATGAAGTTCTAATACAGGCATGGATGAACCCTGAAAACATCATGCTGAGTGAAATAAGCCAATCACAAAAGGACAGATACTGTATGATCCCACTTATATGAAATATCTAGAACAGGCAAATGCATAGAGACAAACGTTTATTAGTGGCCAAGTGTTGGGGGGAAAGGGAAATGGGGAGTTGTTGCTTAACAGGTACTGAGTTCCTGTTTGGGGTGATGAAAAACTTTTGGAAATAGTGGTGATAGCTGCACAAAACAGGGAATGTAATTAATGTCACTGAATTGTACATTTAAAAATTGGTAAAACAGCAAATTTTTTGTTATCTATATTTTACCACAGGTAATTTTTTTTAAAAGATCGACTGCAGTAATGCCACTGACCAATAATCATATAAACATTATTCTACTACAAATGTGTATACAAGACGTGCTTAGAAATCCTTGTTTTATCTTTATGCTGCCTATACTAAATTTATAATAATAAATAAGATTGTAGACATTTTCATGGGACTTACAAATAAAAACCCAAAATCCACCAAATAAAATGAAAAAGCAGTAAGAATATTTTATTAGTATAGTTATGTAGGGTTGGCTTTAAGAATGGCCCACTGAATTAAAAAAAAAAAATCTATTACAGTAAAATAATTCGGGTTTTTTTCCCTTATAATGTGTTTTCCTTGTACTGTCTCAAATGTACCTTACCAGAAAATCTATATTCATTTCTCTGAAGACCTCAAATACCAAACACAAGAACAGTATAATTTTATTATTATCAAGACTTCCTCTTCTTCCCCTATAAACTCAATGTGATCAACCAACTAAACTTCTTACAGTTAACCAAATTATTTCAAGTACTTCATTTTACATTTAAGGATAAATATTTGAACTACTAGATATTATCATCTGTAACAGAAATAACAGCTTTATAGGTATAATTTTCCTTAAAGGAAACAAACTATGAGCCGAAATCGACTCGACAGCAACAGGTGTGTTTTTTTCTTTTTATCTCCAATTACTGCTGCTCACATATCTGACATCTAAAGTAGAATCTCCTACAGAATTCATGCTACAAATTATAGAAGCACCGTATCATAGCAACCCAGCAATTCCACTACAGTGACACGCTGAGGATGCAATCCAAGATTCTAATTTAAGAAACTGGCACAGAAAATAGGACATGCAGCTTTTTTTGGCAATACCCCTAGAACATTAATTTACGAGTCTAAAATCAGTTTTTATTTGAAACTTTAGAGGGTAGGGCTTTTATAAAGTAACAATGGAATCATTTATTAACAAATAATTCACATCACTGTGATTAAATATGACTTTGTTAAAGTTCTATGATTTCATTAAAATTGAAAATGATCAGAGAAAAATTGTAGACATCACATTTTAGGAATCGCGAATACATACATCCTAACAGTTTGATAATGCAGAAATTATTGAACATTATCATTAATATCCCACACAAGTAAAATTTTGCTGACGATCATTCAAAAGTGTTTGCAGCAGTACATCAACAGGGAACTGCCAGAAATTCAAGCTGGATTCAGAACAAGATGTGGAATAAGGAATAACGTTGAGGATGTCAGATGGATCATGGCTGGAAACACAAAATATCAGAAAGACGTTTACCTGTGTTTTATTGACTATGCTAAGGCATTCAACTGTCTGGATCATAACAAATTATGGACAACATTGCAAAGAATGAGAATTCCAGAACACTTAACTGTGCTCATGAGGAACCTGTACTTATACCAGGAGGCAGTCGTTCTAACAGAACAAGGGGATACTGCGTGGTTTAAAGTTAAGGAAGGTGTGTGTCAGGCTGTATCCTTTAACCATACTCATTCAATCTGTATGCTGAGCAAATAATAAGAAGTCGGCATCAGGACTGGTGGAAAACTCATTAACAAGCTGGGATATGCAGATAACACAACCCTGCCTGCCGAAAGTGAAGAGGACTGGAAGCAGTTGCTGATGAAGATCAAAGACTAGAGCCTTCAGTATGGATTACACCTTAACATAAAGAAAACAAAAATCCTCAGAACCGGACCAATAAGCAACATCATGATAAACGGAGGAAATATTAAAGCTGTCAAGGATTTCACTTTAGTTGGATCCACAATCAACACCCATGGAAGCAGCAGTCAAGAAATCAAACAACACACTGCACTGGGCAAGTCTGCTGCAAAAGATCTCTCTGAAGTGTTAAAAAGCAAAGATGTTACTTTAAGGACTAAGGTGTGCCTGCCCTAAGCCATGGTGTTTTTAATTGCCTCATATGCATGCGAAAGCTGGTCAATGAATAGGGAAGACTGAAAAAGAACTGACGCCTTTGAGTTGTGGTGTTCGCGAAGAATACCGAATAGGCTATGGACTGTTAGAAAAAGGAACAAATCTGTCCTGGA
Organism: Dugong dugon; assembly: GCA_030035585.1. Taxonomy (NCBI): domain Eukaryota; kingdom Metazoa; phylum Chordata; class Mammalia; order Sirenia; family Dugongidae; genus Dugong; species Dugong dugon. The sequence continues at coordinate 887,902 of CM057469.1, read as the reverse complement.
AGAAGTACAGCCAGAATGATCCTTAGAAGCAAGGATGGCAAGACTTCGTCTCACATACTTTGGACATGTTATCAGGAGGGACCAGTCCCTAGAGAAGGGCATCATACTTGGTAAAATACAAGGTCAGAAAAAAGGGGTAGACCCTTAACAAAATGGACTGACATAATGGGATCAAGCGTTAACAACAATTGTGAGGATGGCATCGGACCGGGCAGTGTTTCGTTCTGTTGTACACAGGGTCATATGAGTTGGCTCTGATTCAATGGCACCTAACAGCAGCAACAACAATAAAACAAACAATAATACACGTAGTTCAACCATGTATACAAGACTAAATGGGCACACCAGCCCAGGGGCAAGGACGAGAAGGCAGTAGGGGACAGGAAAGCTGGACGAATGGAAATGGGGAACCCAAGGTCAAGAAGAGAGTGCTGACACATTATGGGGCTGGCACCCAGTGTGACAGAACAATATGCGTATTGTTTAATGAGAAACTAATTTGCTCTGTAAACTTTCACCTAATGCACAATTTAAAAAAAAAAAAATAGCTATAGTCCTCTATTTCATTTAAAAAGATCCCTTTAGTACTTCTTGTTCCCCAAAAGCCCCAAAAGATACTCCTAAAACCTGTCCAATTTAACAAACAGCAGGTCTTATATTCAAGTAGAATTAAGTAGATAGCACAAATATTCCTTCACTTCCCTACAAGACTATTTTTCAGTCTCCTGCTTCCTAAAGTCCAAACTTCCACGTTCTAAGGAGTCAACATAACTTGTCCTAGTCACTTATTTCCATTCCTTGTTCTTCTTTACTTCTTATCAGAAGTGGTTTTTTTAATACAAAAGAGAACAATCGATTTTGAAACAAAAATTTAACAGTATAGTTTAACTCTTCTGTAACAGTTGTGGGTGTACTTATATTTAAATGGTAACTGAGTAAAGCATGGAAATAAAAAGTTTTAGATAGTATTCTATGGGTTTTCTTAAAATGAGATGCATTTATATACTAGAATTCATTTGTTTCACAGGCCTGCCTAACCTTTGCCTGAAGGGTGAACCTCAGGAGTGACTTCAGTAGTCAGTTAAAAGGGTGTCCACGGGCCATACTCTCAGGGTTTCTCCAGTCTCTGCCAGACCAGTAAATCTGGTCTTTTTTTGTGAGTTAGAATTTTGTTCTAGATTTTTCTCCAGCTCTGTCCAGGACCCTCTATCGTGATCACTGTCAGAGTAGATGGTAGTGGTAGCTGGACACCATCTGTTATTTTTAATTCTGATGCGTGTGATGAGGTTCCCATCTAGCAGTTACTCCTACCAGTAACTACTAAGAAACACTTAACTAAAAAATCCACTGCCATCAAGTCAAGTCCAGGTCACAGAGACCCCGCAGGACAAGGGAGAACTGCCCCCCAGGGTTTTCAAGGCTGTAAATCTTTACGGAAGCAGACTGCCACATCTTTCTCCCGAGGAGCAGCTGGTGAGTTTGAACTGCTGACCTATGGGTTAGCAGCTGAGTGCTTTAAACACTGTGCCACCAAGGCTCCTAAGAAACACTACTGCACTAACAAAAAGCATGACCTGCTTTAACAGGGCTGCTCAAGTCTCTAAAGCAGGCCTAAGGTCCACAGACACCCCATTTTCCTCCACCCTCAGACCATGGATGGGATTCAGGGTGGGAGGATGCAAGAACCCTGAAATTATACAAAATGTTGTACACAATTTTTTCTGAGGAGATAATGCATTCCTTTCGTTGGATTTTCTAAGACCCATGTATAACCTCCAGAAAATTAAATAGTAGTATTTTTAGAAATTATTTTCCCTCCTTTTAATATAAGGAATTTACAATGAAGGCTTCAAATTATTTGATTATTTCCATAGATGAAAATTTTATTTGGTAACAATTCCAAATTAATTTCTATTATGTAATTTATGATATTCTATTAAGTGAAAAAATAGGTTACAGAATAGCTTGCATTATACCAGTTGACATCAAGTTGATTCCAATCCATGATGACCCCAAGCGTGTCAGAGTAGAACTGTGTTCTGTGACAGAGTAGGGTTTCAATGGCTGATTTTTCAGAAGTAGATCACCAGGCCTTTCTCCTGAAGTACCTCTGGGTGAACTCAAACCCCAACCTTTCTGTTGGCAACCAAGCACATTAACCGTTTGTACCACCTGGGGACTCCAGCTTGCATTATACAATCCCACTAGTGGGAAAATACGGAACAATGCTCCAAATTTTAAGAAAGGTTTCCTCTGGGTGGGGATTTTATATTCTACTTTTGTAAGATTCTTTTTTTAAAGTTGTTTTTAACAATGAGCCTACAAGTTTTTACAAAAATAATGAAGCCATTATAAAAAAAAGAGAAGAATACATTTCTCATTACATATTCTTTAAATACTATGTGTTTATTTTAGAAAACCATGAAAATTGAGACTTACTCATGACTCACAGCAAGTACTGTATCCTAAAATAGTCATTCCTATTCCAAAGGAGAAACAGCTACTTCTCTAGATCTTGAAAAAAGAAAAGAAAGTACCAAAGCCCATGCTTAGGTATCTGGTAGCTAAGTACTGGGTTATTTTTACTTTTCTTACATGAATGACAGAAATTTTCTATGAAGGAAGTATCAATGTGAAAAACAAATGGCTTCATCTTAAAGCCTTCATAATTATATCTGTTACTTTATTTTCACTTCGGATTCAAAGTTAGGTTGGCTAATTCACTGAAGCACAAATGCATGGAGGAACTACTCAAGGAGATGACATGTAATTGTCTAACTTCAGCTCGTCTGAAGTTTTAGCAGGGGAGTAAAATTAGTAAAGTGATAGATGAATTAGACCAACTGACTTGTATATCCAAGTCTCCCTTACCCTGCTCGAAATTTTCCTCCCTCAAACACCCTACTCTTTCCTCAAATTGAGAAATACTGATCAGAAAGATAGAGTGCTATGCTAATGTGGCCACAGTCAACAAAGTTTTCAAAAACTGTACATTGTGTAGAGGGGCTGAAATATACCCAGCATTTTTAAAAGAAGCAAAAATAAATACACACAGTCTAATCAGCTCCTCATAATCTACACTAATTCCTCAAAGCTGCTAACTGCACATCATCACAGAGCAGTGACTCTGTTATACTGCTAACCCCACATCATCACAGAGCAGTGACTCCAAGTTATACTGCTAACCGCACACCATCACAGAGCACTGACTTTAAGTTCTACTGCGAACCGCACATCATCACAGAACTCTGACTCTAAGTTCTACTGCTAACCGCACACCATCAAAGAGCACTGACTCTTAAGTTCTACTGCTAACCGCACACCATCAGACCACTGACTAAGTTCTACTGCTAACCGCACACCATCACAGAGCAGTGACTCTAAGTTCTACTGCTAACCGCACATCATCACAGAGCAGTGACTCCAAGTTCTACTGCTAACCGCACATCATCACAGAGCAGTGACTCCAAGTTCTACTGCTAACCGCACACCATCACAGAGCAGTGACTTTAAGTTCTACTGCTAACCGCACACCATCACAGAGCAGTGACTCTAAGTTCTACTGCTAACCGCACACCATCACAGAGCAGTGACTCTAAGTTCTACTGCTAACCGCACACCATCAGACCACTGACTAAGTTCTACTGCTAACCGCACACCATCACAGAGCAGTGACTCCAAGTTCTACTGCTAACTGCACACCATCACAGAGCAGTGACTCTTAAGTTCTACTGCTAACCGCACACCATCAGACCACTGACTAAGTTCTACTGCTAACCGCACACCATCACAGAGCAGTGACTCCAAGTTCTACTGCTAACCGCACACCATCACAGAGCAGTGACTCTAAGTTCTACTGCTAACCGCACACCATCAGACCACTGACTAAGTTCTACTGCTAACCGCACACCATCACAGAGCAGTGACTCCAAGTTCTACTGCTAACTGCACACCATCACAGAGCAGTGACTCTTAAGTTCTACTGCTAACCGCACACCATCAGACCACTGACTAAGTTCTACTGCTAACCGCACACCATCACAGAGCAGTGACTCCAAGTTCTACTGCTAACCGCACACCATCACAGAGCAGTGACTCTAAGTTCTACTGCTAACCGCACACCATCACAGAGCACTGACTCTAAGTTCTAAATCTAGCGCCGACTCAAGTTTGCTGGGCAAGCGCAGAGTTCACTTCGTCTTCCAGTTCATTCCTAAAACAAATGCCAAGTTGTTTCTTCAGAAAAAACATTCCTTGCTTAAAAAAGGTGGGGATATCAGCACTAAAAGGGAGAAACCACAGAAGACCAGCGATGCATTTCTGTAGTAGAAGATTTTAAAAAATAAAGATTCCTGCTTTAAAGATTCTTAAAGAGACCTATGTTCAATACTGGCCTACTTGCCCAGGATCTAAAAGAAACTAGGCTATCATGGTGAGACCCTCAATTATAAATATTTCTCATTTGCATTCTTATAAAATAATTTTGCTTTAGTGCAGGCAACACACATACTATACAGGAAGAATCAATAGCTAATTGAGAAGATCAAGCTATAAATGACTCATACAAAAACATAATCTACCTAGGTTTTGGTTTCTTCATCCACAAAATGGGAGAAAACTGGTGTTGTATGTAAACGCTACTCAGTTACAGATCATTATAAAATTGTGAATAACTGCATGACACAAAATGGTGTTTTTCTTTAAATCCATTTAATAGCTTTTGCTTCCTTATCTCAGTCAATAAATATTAAACTGAGCACTGACTGCCTAAGTGCTGTACAGGAAGACACGGATTTCAAGTGTGGAAGCACTTATTCAGTCTACGGGCAGAAAACAGGTAATTAAATAACTCCAACCTGATTCATGCACTTGTCCCAACGTATTTTGTGATCTCCCACACATACATACCAAGGACATCTTGCCATCTGGTGTGCTCAGAAGACATTCCATTGAATAGGGCATAGATAAGCCCCATTTGGCCAGAAGACCAAGTGTCCAGCAAAGTACGGACACTTTCTAATAAACAAACTTGAAAGTCTTGGCAGGCCATTAAAGGTTAAAATAAATAATGTAATTAATGTTTAGAAGTCACAGGAATTACCAAATGGGCACACTTTGATTCACACATCCAAAAGCCTATTTGATATTTATAACTGGGTTTCCAAAAGATATCTCAACCTTGAAATTTCCAAAATACAACTCTAGATTTTCCCTCTCTACCTGGTTTCTTCTCCACTCTACTTCTCAGCAATGCACCCCTATCCATCCAGTTGTTCAAACTAAAACACCTGGAAGTCATTCTTAACTTCTACCTTTTCTTCTCCACCTCCCCTAATCAATTCATTAACAAGTCCTATCTAAGACAGTCTGGTAAAATAGAGGGCCAGCGAAAACAAGGGAAACCCTCAATGATACGGATTGACACAAAAACATACTAACGATTATGATGACGGTGCCGGGCTGGGCAAACGTTTCTTTCCATTATACATAAGGTCATCATGAGCTGGAGACTACTCGACAGCAACTAACAATATCACCTAAGACACATCTCAAATACATCTCTTTCTCTCCATCTCTATTGCTACTACCCTAGCCCAAGCCACATCTTGTCTCACTAATGCACCACATTGGGAAAACCTGCTGCAGAAGACCTCTTTAAAGTGTTAAAAAGCAAAGATGTCACTTTAAGGGCTAAAGTGTGCCCGACCCCAGCCATGGTGTTTTCAATTGCCTCTTACGCATGTGAAAGCTGGACAATGAATAAGGAAGATCAAAGAATTGAAGCCTTTGAATTACAGTGTTGGAGAAGAATACTGAATACACCATGGACCGCCAGAAGAATGAACAAATCTCTCTTGGAAGAAGTACAACCAGAATGCTCCTTAGAAGCAAAGACGGCGAGACTATGTCTCACATACTTTGGACATGTTATCAGGACAGACCAGTCCCTGGAGAAGGACATCATGCTCAAGGTAAAGTAGAGGGTCAGTGAAAAAGAGAAAGACCCTCCACAAGATGGACTGACACACTGGCTACAACAATGGGCTCAAGTCTAACAAGGATTGTGAGGATGGTGCAGGACCGGGCAGTGTTTCGTTCCATTGTACGCAGGGTCACTATGAGTTGGAACTGACTCAACAGCACCTAACGACGACAACAATTGCTCTTCCTTCTAAAAGTCCTGTTCTGTGACAATCCATTCTCCATCCAGCAGCTAGAGTGTTTTTAAAAGTGGCCAAGTTGTCTATACCCATTAACCCCACTTTCACACTTTCCATTCACTCCTCAACCTGGTTTCAAGTCTATCAATTCTCTAGAGCATCTCTCAAGTCACCAGTGCTCCCTAAAGACTATCACACCCACATAAACGTTTCAGTTCTTATTTAGCTGACGTGTCCACAGCTCTTCTCACTGTCACACTCTCACCTCTTTTCAAAAGACCCTCCTCCTCTGACTACCTTGTCTCCACTCTCTCCTCTCTCCCTTGGCCTCCATTCAAGCCGTCTCTCTTGCCTCTTGGCTGCTCCTTCAGTCTCTTCCACTGACCACCATCTAAATGCTGGTGATTCCTGGTCTCTTCTCAGTCTACACATTTTCAGCGGGCAGTCGCTTCTACTTCCATCACTTCAAATGCCACCTGTAAGCTAAAGACTCCCAAATTGCTCTCTCTCGCAAAGATCTCTCTACTAAGCTCCAAACAAATATCTAACTTCCCTTAGGATTTCTCACAGTCGTTTTAACCTGTTCAACAAAGAACCTTCAGCTTCCTCTCCCAAATCTGATCTTCTTCCCTTTTTCCCTTTCAGTAAACTGCTGTCACACATCCAGTTGCCAAAGTCAGGTATGCATTATCCTTGATTTTTCCCTCTTATCAAGTGCAGCCTATGATATGACCCCATCCCCACTTAGACAAGGCCTCCATCATTCTTGTCTGGATTACTGTGACAGCCTTATACCAGTGTTACTCACTTCCATCCCCTAATACACTGTTCACACTACTGTCAGACATAAATGCAGTGAAAAGCTCATACCCATTCTTCAACAGGGCATTGAGACTACGATCTAGACCCTAGCTATTGCTCCAGTCTCTTCTCTAGCAGTCCCCTTGTTACACTCTGTATCAAAGCCACACAGCCTGCTCACAGTGGCGAGAATATGCTATGCTCACTTACCTCTGGGTCTGCACATGCCGTCACTCTAGGCAGACCTCTTAGACCCCATTTGTCCTGGCCTAACATCTTCTGGCCTTTTAGGTTGCAGTTTACTGTTGTTGTTAGGTGCCACTGAGTCGGTTCTGACTCACAGCAACCTTATAGGACACAGCAGAACTGCTCCACAGGGTTTCCAAGGAGCGGCTGGTGGATTTGAACTGCCGACCTTTTGGTTATTGGCCGAGTTCTTAACCACTGCGCCACCAGGGTTCTGGTTGAAGTTTACCTGTCACTTTTTCCAGGAAGCTTTCCCTGATCTTTCCCCTCCCATACCCAAACTGGGTTAGACCCCCACTTACTTCCCTTATCACAACACTTATCATACTAATTGAAACTGCCTGCTTATGAATTTGTACTTCCCACCAAACTACAAGCTCCTAACAGCACTTATCTTCAAAAGAAAAAAGCATTCATAGTTTTACTTTACTGGGTAAAGAAAAGTTTTAATCTCTAAAATAGTGCATCTAAATTTTAAGCACTACGGAAACCAAAGAGGAAAATAGTACTAGATTTTTAAAAGGGAAGTATGTGTGTAGTTTCAGAGCAGGCAAAAACAAAAACAAAAAAAACAAAAAAAACTCTTTTTCCTTTGGCCAATGAAAAGAAAAATGGTAGTGCAAGTTTTAAAAAAAAAAATTAGATACACATTCCTCCAGAAGTTACAAAATCTATTTTACTTGTAGCTTCAACAGATGTTTTTATGTATCTCTTTAAAAGTCTGAAAATCTCTGTTGGGGTGGGGGGAACGACACACCCAGCTATGCTAATCAAAATTCAGGGGTTACAACTGAAACTGTCTCACCCTATTAACTTCATTAATTTAGAGGCATGGGATTAACAGTAAACTCAATAATTATCACCTTCTGAAACAGCTACAACTCTTCAATATCCTTTACCAATGAATAAGCGAAGCAAAGGCAAAACCAATTATAGACAAAAGTTATAATTTTTGAAGCTATGTTTAACATTTGATATTCCTGAACTACAAATTCCAAGCCCACTCATTAAAAAATGTTTGTTTCAGACATTTAACCTCTTCAGCTATTACCTATAGCAAAATCTGAGAGTATACTTTAAGCAAAATCTGAGAGTCTCTAAGAGATAGGACTAAAGCTTTAAAACTCATAGTTTCCTCCCTCCCTTCAAGAAAGTTGCTCTGATGAAATGACAAGATACCTATTCATCTAGAGCAAAAACTACAGTCAGTTCCCAATGGAGGTTAAACTAGAACGACTGCTAAGGTTCCGTTCACCTCTGAGAAGTTCAACCAGATACCACCACAGTATGGTTATAAACTGAGTCGGAATCCACTCGATGGCAGGAGGTTTGGTTTTTTGGGGTTTAAGGTTATAAGAGATGCAATTAGTATCACCATTCCAGCAGGAGGAGTGTGTTCCCAAGAAATCTCTCACTATCAATATCCAACTAGGAAACAGGTTCTCTGAATTTTATCATGTGAGCCTATCGTATTCAGTAAACCACACTGGGGGAAAAAAAAATCCCAGTAGGTTTCTTTAGGAAACTTGATCAAAATTACAGGATTTCTTAAATTCACCATAACTCTCTTAAAAGCCCCAAAAACAAATTTCTTCAGAGGAAAGTTCAAAAAGATATACATAAAAAGTAGGCTTGAAACTGCTAATTAGTGAACATCCTGCTCAGATAAGTAGAGTTTATTTGTATAAATCTAGCCTGCCACATAAAACTTAGCAAAGCATTTAGGATCCTTGTTACTTATAATGCAGTAAAAATAATGACATATTTTAATCTGCTCCTTTCATCTCCTTCAACGACATCCTTATAAACAAAGACTGTATGTCAAATTTAGAAATTACTGCAAACTAATTATTTTGGTTTATTCAATTTTTACAAACATGCATAAATGTCCGTGTCTGGGAGTCAACCCAGTATTACTTTTCCACACAAATTTACACATTAGCTTTCCTAACAATAAATCTATCAATAATGTTACATGTCACTGACACCAGTCACTGGCAACAAGAGCAAACAATCCTTCATTTTAAATTTGCATTTACTATTTACTGTCAAGGTATTAAAAATCCAGAATTCACTTACTTTAAATAACCCTTAAAGAATTTTAGATATAAATATATTAAAACAAAAACAAATATTAGAAAACTGATCTGCTAGTTGTTGTTGGTTCCCGTTGAGTCAATTCCAACCCATAGCAAATAGAACTGCTCCCCAGGGTTTTCAAGGTTGTGAACTTTCAGAAGCAGATCACCAGGGCTGTCTTCCAAGGCACCTCTGGGTGGATTCGAACCACCAACCTTTCAGTTAGTAGTCAAGCATTTAACCGTAGGTAGCATAAACATCACTGAAAGAGGCACAATCAGTAACTGGGGACAGGGGAGTAAGTGACTAGAAGACAACCAACAGGTAATTTCTTCATTAAAACAATGATTCTGTTCACATGACCACATTCGTGATACAAAGAATACTGCATCTGGTACCTGTTCTGGATTAAATGGTGTCCCTCAAAAAGATGTTTAAAGTTCTAACATCTAGTACCTGTGAACCTGACTTGGAAACAGGGTCTTTGAAAATGTTATCAATTAACATGAGGTTATATTGGAGTAGGGTGGGTCCTAATCCCATCTGGCATCCTTAGAAAAGAGACAGACACAGGAAGGATGCCATGTGACCCTGGAGCTACCAGGAGCTAGGAGAGAGGGTTAGGACAGATTCCTTCAAAGTCTCACGTGGGATCCACACAGCAGACACCCTGACCTCAGATTCCCATCCTCCAGAACTGTGAGACACTCAATTTCTGTTCCTATAAGCCACCCAGCATGTGGTATTTTGTTACGGCAGCTCTAAGAAACTAAAACGGCACTATAATGTGATTTTAAAAAACAGATACTGACTTCCGCTTTCACAAGAAATTTACTATGGCACTCTGGAGACACAGCACCACTGTATAATAACTGAACTCTGACTCACACAACACATCAACAGATACACGTATTCCAACTGTAGGAGAAAGGCCAAATACAAGACAGGGATAGGGTACGTAAGCAGCCTTAGGTCCTCGATGCCCTACCTTGAATAGAGGGCTATGGTGAAAATTAAGGCAACATGTGAAAATACTCTGGAGAAAAACATCTCTTGATGCTAAACAAACACAAGGCATGAGCAAAAACACAGTTAAATTCAAGAATATCTAATTTGTTGAATATCTGGGTTTCAATACGGTAATTCATGTAATTCAACAGTACTAGCATTAGGTCTAAACCTTCGAGAAGCAGAACAATCTATGACTGCAGAGCAGAAATCAGTTTTACATTCCAAAGTGGGTGGAATCCTCACTTATTGTTCTGAACGATGGGATTAAGACCAGGCAAACCTCTGCCGTATGTCTCAAGTTTATTTGCCAGCTCAGCCACAGCTCCAAATATCACAAAGAGAATAAAAAAATTGACAACCTGGTATGAAATGATAATAATTGGGCTTTAATTATGATGACTTCACACCATGCAGTAACCCCTTGTTTTGTTAGAACAACTGTCTCTTGACATTAGCAATAATATCCCTTATTCCCCATCCTCTTCTGAATCCAGCTTGAACTTCTGGAAGTTCCTTGCAACTGTTTTTGAATGATCTTCAGCAAAATTTTACTTGTGTGTGATATTAATGATATTGTTTGTTAAAACGTCTCAATCAGTATTCCATCACTTCCTGGAGATTTGTTTTTCGCCATTCCCTTCAGTGCAGCTTGGACTTCTTCCTTCAGTACCATCAGTTCTTGATCATATGCTACCTCCTGAAATGGTTAAACATCAACCAATTCTTTTTGGTATAGTGACTCTGTATATTCCTTTCATCTTCTTTTGATGCTTCCAGCATCGTTTAATATTTTCCCCATAGAATCCTTCAGTATTACAACTCTAGGCCTGGATTTTTTCTTCAGTTCTTTCAGCTTAAGAAATGCCGAGCATGTTGTTCCCTTTTGGTTTTCTAACTCCAGGTGTTCTCGCATTTCATTATAATACTTTACTTTGTCTTCTTGAGCCACCCTTTGAAATCTTCTGTTCAGCTCTTTTACTTCATCATTTCTTCGTTCGATTTAGCTACTCTTATGTTCAAAAGCAGTTTCTGAGTCTCTCCTGATATTCCATTTTGGTCTTTTCTTTCTTTCCTGTATTTTTAATGATCTTTTGCTTCCTTCATGCATGATATCCTTGATGCCGTTCCACAACTTGTCTGGTCTTTGGTCATTAGTGTTCAGTGCAGCAAATCTATTCTTCAGACAGTCTCTAAATTCAGTTGGGATATGGTTCTCATGGACTTGCTCTAATTTTCTTCAGCTTCAACTTGAACTTACACTTGAGCAATTGATGGTCTGTCTTACAGTCAGCCCCTGGCCTTGTTCTGACTGACGGTATTGAGCTTTTCCATCATCTCTTTGCACAGATGTAGTCGATTTGATTCTTGTGTATTCCATCTGGTGAGGTCCAAATGTACAGTCACCGTTTATGTTAGTTAAAAAAGGTATTTGCAATGAAGTCACTGGTCTTACCAAATTCTATCATGCGATCTCCGGCATCGTTTCTATTATCAAGGCCACATTTTCCAATTACTGATCTTCCTTTTTGTTTCCAACTTTTGCATTCCAATCACCAGTAATTATCAATGCATCCTGACTGCATGTTTGATCAATTTCAAGACTGTGGAATTTGGTAAAAATCCTCTGTGTGGTTTAAAGTCAGGAAAGATGTGTGTCAGAGTTGTAATCCTTTCACCATACTTATTCAATCTGTATGCTGAGCAAATAATCTGAGAAGCTGGACTACATGAAGAACACAACATCAAAGCTGGAGGAAGGCTCATTAACAACCTGCATATGCAGATGACACAACCTTACTTGCTGAAAGTGAAGAGGACTGGAAGCAGTTACTGATGAAGATCAAAGACTAGAGCCTTCAATATGGATTACACCTTAACATAAAGAAAACAAAAATCCTCACAACTGGACCAATAAGCAACATCATGATAAATGGAGGAAATTAAAGCTGTCAAGGATTTCATTTTACTTGGATCCACAATCAACACCCATGGAAGCAGGAGTCAAGAAATCAAACAACACACTGCACTGGGCAAATCTGCTGCCAAAGATCTCTTTGAAGTGTTAAAAAGCAGAGATGTCACTCTGGGGACTAAGCTATGCCTAACCCAAGTCACGGTGTTTTCAATTGCCTCGTATGCACGTGGAAGCTGGACAATGAATAAGGAAGACTGAAGAAGAATTGATGCCCTTGAATTATGGTGTTGGAGAACAATATTGACTATACCATGGACTGCCAGAAAAATGAACAAATCTGCCTTCGAAGAAGTACAGCCAGAATACTCCTTAAAAGGATGGCAAGACTTCATCTCGCGTAAAGGGACCGGTCCCTGGAGAAGGACATCATGCTTGGTAAAGTAGACAGTCAGTGAAAAAGCAGAAGACCTTCAACGAGATGGACTGACACAGTGGCTGCAACAATGGGTTCAAATATAGAAACAATTGTGAGGATGGTGCAGGACCAGGCAGTGTTCCATTCTGTTGTACACAGAGTGGCTGTGAACTGGAACTAACTTGACTGTACCTAACAACAACCATTATGATGACTACAACGAAATCCAATAGATACAATCACCTCAAACAAACAACAACAAAAATCCCAAACTCACTGCCACCGAGTCGATTCTGACTGATGGTGACCCTGTAGGAGAGGGTAGAACTGTCCCATAGGGTTTCCAAGGCCATAAATCCTTACAAAAGCAGACTGCCACACAAGGGCAGATTAGCCAGTAACCAAGGTACGCAGGGGTTTAATTGTGTTTACTTTCTAATCTGTAGTGCAGAATTTCACATGGGTTTCACCTCATCCTACCTAAAACTCCAGAATGTAACAAGAGCACTATCCCCTTCAGGACATCAGCTGATTAGCCACAGGGGGCAGCAAAGTTAAGAGAATGGAAAGTAAATAGCAGGAGGTGATGTGAGGGCATGAAATGTTAATAGGCTAGGTAATGAGCCATGAGGATCCGAGAGAAAAAGACAAAGTCTCAATTAATGAATTAAATCAATAGACAGATAATGCTAAACCAGTGATTCTCAACCCTGGCTGTGCATTAGAATCACCTGGGGAGCTTTTAAAATGACAAATGCATAGGTCCTACTGTAACCAATTAATTTAGAATCTCTTGGGTGGAGCCCAGACATTTATTATTTTTTTTTTAAAGCTCTCCAAGTGTACAGCCAGGATTGAGAACCACAGTGTTAAACAAATAAAAATAAGAATAAACGACTCTCTACCCCCAGCTATTTACAATTTTAAAAGTTAAATTTAAAAAATGAAGCCCAAAAATCTGTTGTTTCCCAAGTGTATTGTTTTTGTTGATAAGCCAGTCTTTGATCCACAGAGAGGCAGTAACTCATAAAACACTCATTCATTTTCATGAATTTATCAAGGAAAAATGTTAGTCTTGCAGGGAAAAATGATTAAACTGAAGTTCAAAAGGGTTAACTAACTGCCTAAAACAACTGTGAGTATAAATAATGCAGGAAGAGAACTTAAGTCTACTTTTCACAGAACTGTGTTCTAGCCCAACGATCACACTATTTTACTAAACACATTTTACTGGATTATCTCTTTATTCAGTTAGACACTTGATAAAAATAATCCAATATTTAAGAATCAGAGATGATAATAAAATGAAAACGAAAAAAAATTATCCTAATAGGAATTCTGAAGATGTTACAGACTTAAAGTTCTTCCTTCATGTGAAAACTAGCAATGGACATTATTTAGAAATTTCTCTATATTTTAAAAAAGTAAAAAAAAATTAAAAATGTCTTCCAGAAAATAGTTCTAAAATGATTCCAATGCTAACATACTTTCTTAACATTTCAGCTTTTCCTTAATGCCATCCCAATCACAAAAGGGGGTCTGAGGTTTAGAGGAACTTTGAGAAGATCTATAAACCTTAAAAACTGGGTAATAATCCACTCATCCCTCCCCGCCAATGTTGAGCTAGTTGTGAAACTTCATGTGATGTCAGTGTCCTTGTTCCACAAGGAGCCCTGGTGGCCCAATGGCTAAGTGCCTGGCTGTTAACCAAAAGGTTGGTGGTTCGAACCCACCAGCCACTCAACAGAAAAGAAGACCTGGCGACCTGCTCCAGTAAAGATTTCAGCCTAGGAACCCTATGGGGCAGCTCCACCCTCTCCTACTGAGTCGATTCTGACTCATGGTGACCCCTTGTGTTACAGAGTAGAACTGCTCCATAGGGTTTGCTTGGTTGTAATCTTCACAGAAGCAGATCACCAGACCGTTCATCCAGGGGGCTACTGGGTGGGTTCCAATTGCCAGTCTTTTGGTTAGTTTTTTGCTATTGCTGTGTGCCGTTGAGTCAATTTCACTCACAGTAACCCTAGAGAGCAAAGTAGAACTGCCCCACATAAGGTTTCCCAGGCTGCTATCTTTACGGGAGCAGATTGCCAGGTCTCTTCTCCCCCAAGATCCACTACTGGGTTTGAACCACTAACCTTTCAGTTAGCAGTCAACCTTAACCATCACACCACCAAGGCTCCTTTGTTGGTGAAGAATACTGACTATACCGTGGACTGCCAGAAGAACGAACAAATCTGTCTTGGAACAAGTACAGCCAGAGTGCTCCTTGGAGTGAGGATGGTTAAGACTGTTCTCACAAACTTCGGACATGTTATCAGGAGGAACCAGTCTCTGGAAAAGAACATCATGCTCGGTGAAGCAGAGGGTCAGCAAAAAAGAGGAAGACCTTCAACGAGATGGACTGACACAGTGGCTGCAACAATGGGCTCAAACACAGAAACGACTGTGAGGATGGCACAGGACCGGGCAGCATTTCATTCTGTTGTACACAGGGTCACTATGAGTAGGAATCGACTCAGCAGCACCTAACAACAAGAGACAAACGCAAACCTTCTGTGCCACCCAGGGACAAAATTTTTTTTTTCATTAAAGGTAGGCAAGGCACTTCAATCAACATTGCTATTCACTGTTCTCAATATCTCAACTGGGACCCGGTTTCTAAGAACAAACCAAAAAGAATCTGTGTGATACTTGAGAAGTTCTTAACCTCATCTGAAGGGGACTTCAATCTCGAAACTAGTTTCTGTTCTTTGTCATGGCTATCACCCATGAAAAACGCACATCATACAATTCTACTGGTTGAGTCAATTTCCTCGCTTGGCAACAAATTTCTATCTATATCTTTTAATACTTTAAAGAGTCTGATTATATATGAAATCACTTTAAATACACTTAGGAAAGTTTACTATTTAAGTAATGCTATTGTGAATCCTTCATTTAAAAAAATACCTTAAATCTGGATTTTCAAATATCAAAAAGAATGGGAACTAACATTCTTTGCCTGTTTTTAGGTACCTTACATTATTTTGCTTAACCCCCACGATCCTGGAAAGATAGAAGGTATTATTCCCATTTTACAGATAAGGAGAATCACTCAAAGATTAAAATTTTACCTTTGACCCAGGACTGATCCCAATGACCCAACTCTATCAAAAACTGCTTCAAAAGCATGGACAAGTGAAAAAAATAATGAAATTATCTGAACTAGGTCCCAGTGTCAGTTGCAACACTATCCAGCTAAATAATCACAGGCATGAACCCGATCTATTTAAGCCTCAACTTCCTCATCAATATAATGAGAATAATTGAGTTTTAAAGTATGAAGTTTGTAAAAATACACTGAGCCAGGGACATTACCTTAGGAGGTGTCAAAAAGCAGGGGATTGAGTGTTACACATTTTTGGATTGTTTTACTTGGTACAAAGAGCAATGATATTTTTATAATAAAAAATACAAGGGTAAAATAATTTGAAAATGCTAAAATGTTATATAAATATAAGGTATCAACTACTATACCAAACCAACCCTTCCAGAAACTTAACAAAATAGATTAGACAGACTAAAAACTTCCTACTGTCCCTAACAGAGACCTATTAAAAGTTAAAAATCTCCTTATTCTTAGTTAACAGGTGAAAAAGTTTGAAGTAGAAGAATTAAGCCCTATGCTAAAATACATTTAAATACTGGAAAATAACTGAGTACATGCCCCTGGCTGCTAACCTAAAGGTCAGCAGAGTTCAAATCCACCAGCCGCTCCTTGGAAAACCTATGGGGCAGTTCTACTGTCCTTACAGTGTTGCTATGAGTCGTAATTGACTCGATGGCCAACAGGTTTAATGTTTTTTTTTTTTGGTTTAGTACCTAGCTCCCAGAGATGCTTTTAGGATTAATAACAAAAGACACTGTTCTGAGAAAAAAAATTAAAGCTATACAGTATGAGGGTAGTTTAATTTTTAGGACCCATATAAGAGTTTCTCATTTAAAAACAAAATCCTTTTAACAAGGCCTGTTTATTAAATACTTTCTATAACAAAACAGAAGGAGCCCCGGTGGCGCCGTGGTTAAGCCCTAGGCTGCTAACCAAATAGATGGCAGTTCGAACCCACCAGACATTCCGAGGAAAAAAGATACGTCAATCTGCTTCCATAAAGATGACAGCCTTGGAAACCCTATGGGGCAATTCTACTCTGTCCTACAGGGTCACTATGAGTCAGAATTGACTTGATGGCAATGGATTTTGGATTTTTTATAACAGATAATTTATTCTGAACATTTTCACCATGAAATTCCTGTAATCCACTTACTAAATGATTTTGCACAAATGAACTTCTTATAGATGAAAGGCTGGATTATTTTCTTAATCCTTACCCACAGTACAGAATGCTTTAAGGAAACTAGCTGGCACCTTTCCACTTTAGACTCACGTGGACAAAGTGTAACGTAAGAAGGTTGGAATAAACATTTGAAAGATCTTGGATACACACAGACTTCTGAATCACTCCATAGCAAGATTATATTTCAGAGCAGGAAGAAAAATTCTCTTTCATACACATACTAACGGGCTTTTTCCACTGGTTTCTGTTAAGGCCACAAACGGAAAAAAAGTGCTACTGACAAAAAACAACGCTGTGGTAACAAGAACACTGCCAACCGACCAAGAGAAGCAATTAAATTAAAAAAAAGAAAACAAAAACACTTTTCAAGCATTTTTGAATCTGGAATAAAAGTAGTTTTTCCTACTAGTGAGTAATCCAAGCAAGGGTCTTATTTCCCTAATTAATATATATTTATCTTGAATGCAGAACTTTCCTTATGAGGAATACTATATTTTCATGCAAAATATCTAGAATTAACCTAAAGTTTCAATTTACTTTTGTTCTCTCTGTACTAGTAACCAAATACTATAAATAAAAAATGCAATGGCACCTTCAGCTTGTTGAGCCATATATCAGATAACTTAGATGATTAGTGACTATTCATATTTCTACAATGCTTTTAAAAATAACAGTTATTAAAGCTGCATCTCCTGGCTTGGAACCAACCATGTTTGATATTAAAGTAATTTATTACATAAAAGCGGGTAAACTATTAATAAGCACAACACTAAGGAACCACAATATCTTACTAAAAAGCACTATCAAATATGAAAAATGCTAGCACTAAGCCTTCAAACTGCAAAAACAGACAATTTAATGAAAAAATAGAATAAAAATATGATGTTTTAATTAAATTTAAAATCCATGAATAGCAATACAATGTGCTAACAGGTAAGATGCTATTCTTTTATAGCTATCACCAAACCCACTGCCGTCGACTCAGTTCCGACTCACAGCGACTCTGTAAGGACAGAGTAGAATCGCCCCATAGGGTTTCCAAGGAGCCGCTGCTGGATTAAAACTGCTGACCTTTCAGTCAGCAGCTGAGCACTTTAACCACTGCACCACCAGGGCTCCTTTCTAACTCTGACATCACTCAAGAATTAAAGTCCTGGCAGCGCCCACAATCGTGGCCTACCACCACCTGTGTAAAGCTTTAACCGTTTTTGTATGCTGAAGAGCAATCAAACGAGAAACGTGACAGCAGCTGTTATGCATATCTTAACTAAAACCTCAAACGCCAGACTGACTCTGCTGGAGGGTGTCCTTGATTCAGAAGCACCTCAAAAGGCAGGGCAGTTCTGAAGGGTTCCAGAGCTCTTGTGGGCCAACTGATTTGATCTGGGGTTTTCTTTACACTCCTTGCCAAACTACGGCTGGATACTTACGCCCAAAGACAAATCACAGTCAGGCTGGCCTGGAAGAGGATGCTGGAGCTTTTTCGATAAACTGAAAAATCTGCCGAATATTATGTTTTCGTACGAACCTTTAATTTCCCGGCCTTGCAAAGAGAGAGGTTTACATGTCTAGGACATTATTATCTATCTGTTCCATCATGATGCCTACCTCATAAGAAGAAATGTTAAAATGATAAAATTAAGAGGTAGCAATTCACAAAGAATAAACGAGAACGCCAGAAAACAACTTAATTAAAATCCCGTAAACCTAGTGGCAAGAGAAAGTGAAGCAGGAGTGCCAAGCTCTCCTGCCAGGCACTAGGCACGGAGAGCAAGCTGCATTACTCCCGGGATCGCTGCTTGGCGAAGCTAGCTCCCAGTCCGCTGCAGAGCGACACCATCTACTCCTTCACACTTCCCCAAACCTCCTGGGCATGTCTTCTCGGACAATACGGTATTCTCAGTCCTTCTAGTCTTTGGGCTAAAGGTAACACTGAACCCTAATAACCCAGGAAATAGAGACTACACTGGTGACATTTTTAGGCTTTTCCTTTACAAACAAATCTAAAGGCAGCTAACTCTTCCCGGGTTTGCATGAGCATTCCGGTCTGCAGGACCTTTAGGGACACTCAGCGGGCGGGAAGTCAGGGATGAGGTGGGTACAGACGGCTGTGCGACTGGAAAAGTAAAGGACTAGTCCAAGCGGCCGAAAGAGGCGCGGGGACTCGGAAAGCAGAGGTCGGCAGCTAAGGGCGTAGCTGGTTAAATTCAGACGGGAAAAGGCGAGCCTGGGCGAGGGCAGAGGAGGAGAGTTACGATCCCAAAGGCAGGTAAGCGAGCCGCAGGTGGAGGGCTGTCTGCTAGGGTGCTTGCCTCCCCTAAGCTGGGGAGACGGGGGAAATTAGCAAGTAAGAAAAGCAGCAAGACTCAGAACCTCCGAAGCTGTCTGAAAAACAAGGGGGCGCACACGCCGGAGTCCCAGCGAGCCGAGGGCCAGCCGGGGACGCGGCCCGGCCCCCGGAGCGGCGCTCACCTCGGAGCTGGGGCAGGGGGTGCAGCTCCGCCTGGCTGCCCTGGCTGCGGAACTGCGACGAGCCCTGCGAGCGCCTCTGCCGCTGCGCCTTGCGCACCGATTTCCTGGTGAAGCCGTCCACTTTCTCCGAAGCCGAGATGGCGGCGCTGGCAGCCCCTGCCGCCGACAACGACGACATCTCGGCGGCCCCGGCGCGGGCCAGCGCCGCCTGCTGCGTGCCCGGACCGGGCAGCGGCGACGGCGGGCGGCGCCCAGAGCCCGCGCCCTCGCCCGTCCGCGCCGCCCTCCGCTCCCGGTGCCGCCGACTCCGCCGCGCCGCTGCCGCCGCCGCCGCCGCCTCACGGCCGCATCGCAGTCCCGGAGGCTCCGGGTCCCGGCGCGGCCAACAAGTTGTGGACTCCGGGCGCGGAGGGCGGGCGGGAAGGGGCCCCGAGTTCAGACAGTTGCGGCGGGGGTGCAGACGCCGGGCGCTCCCCTCGTCCGTTCAGCCCAGGTCGCAGCCGGCCGGCCAGCACTTCAGTGGCCGCTGCCAGCGCCGCCCGTCCTGCCGGGAACCGCCTCCCGAGGCGCAGCCATCGCGGGTCCCCTCGAAGCGGCCGCCGCGGTGCCGGCTCTTCCTGTCAGCACCGGCCCCTCATCGCCCGAGGCGCTGACCCGCCGCCCGGCCCTCGGCGCGCACTCGCTCTCCGGTGCCGAGCGGCCCGCCCCTCCCCCACGCGCCCGTGTGCCGCCCACGGAGGAGCCCGGCGAGCGACCGCTACAACTTGAGAGGTGGTTGGTACAGGCAAGGGAGCGTGTGCCTGTGTGCGCGCGCGCAAGGGAGCGCGGCTCGGGGGAGGGGCCTCGCGGGAGGCGGGCAGGGAGAGGTTTGATTGACAACTTCTGTGGGGTCCCGCCTGCCTCTCAGATGCTGCGCGAAGGTCTGCTCCCGCGGGGAGGAGAGACAGGGGGCGGGAAAGCATGCCGGCTCTCTGAGCCAATCGCAGGACTCAGCGGCAGGAAGGGGGGTGAGGCGTGGCCTCCTGGACGGTTTATTAGGCGTCGAGCTGGGAGGGTAGGCAGGGAGGGGGCGTGGTTGTGTGACAGACTTCCGCAACAGCCAATGGTAAGTGAAGGCGGTGAGCAGGGTGCCAAGTGCGTCACAGCAATGTAACGAATCCTCGTCGGACGGGGGAAAGGGCCCCTCCACGTTTGCACGCCTGCGTACCAGATCCCGGTTAGTCCTTCCCTGACAGCTCGCAAGGAGACCCGAGCAGTGGCGTGGGGGAGTGCAGAGAGCTGAGCAGAGTGCTGCTCCCGCCCTCACCGCTCTGCCGGCCACTGAGGAACCGAAGCCCTGGGGGAGCCTGAGGCTTGGGAGGCGAAGGAGGAAGAACGCCAGGTGTTGCGTCACTGAAGCGGGTGGGGGGTGGTCCATGTGGTCGACGACGAAGTCTCAGGGGAACCCAGTTAGCCGCCTCGGACCTCACCGGCCCTAAACTGAGTCCTGGTAGTTTCCGAATAAATTCGTAGTTGAGCGGCCGCGCGCGGCGCCCCGAGAGCGGCTCTCACAGGGGCCCGGGCGATCTAGCGTCTGCTACTCTCCAGAGTTCTCCGAGCCCGCGCCCCGCGGGAAGCCCCTCTCGTTCCCAGCTTAGCGCCCACAGGCTGCACCCTTCTTCAGCCCGAGGCCTGTCTGCTCCAGCAGGACAGGCACAGATCCGCTCTTCGGTGCTTTGTGTATTTTGGGGCTTGCCATTTACTCTGATTAGGATCTCTTCAGTGGAGATTCCGTCTAGATTTATAAATTTCTTAAGGACAGGGACTGGTCACCTTAATTTTTTTTGTACATTACGTCTCACATAATGGTCTTAATAAAAAAAGTTAGCAGGAAACCAAGGTCGAAAGGGAAGTGTGCTGTCACATTGTGGGGATTGTAGCTAATGTCACAAAACGTGTATAAATTTTTGTATGAGAAATTAACTTGTGCTGTAAACTTTCACCTAAAGCAGAATAAAAAAAATAAATAAGAGACTTGATTTGAGAATTGAAGAACTAGAAGGAGTTAAGAAAACAAAGGGAAAATCATTACAAACAATGGGAATAGGGTGTATAAAGCAGGGCTCCAAACCGGTTCTGTCCGGTTGGAATCTCTGCTGAGAATTCGTATTTCTAACAAGTTCCCAGGCTGCACTAATGCTGCTGGTTATGGACCAGTTCTGAGAACCACTGGTAGGGCAGTGGTTCTCAATTTATCATACCTAAGAATCACTTGGGGATCTTGTTAAAATGTAGATTCTGATTCAGTACATCTGGAGTGGAAATGCAAATTCTCAGCAGGGGTTTGAACTGGAACAAACTGGTTCAAAGCCCTGGTATAAAGGTGCAGAGCCACGAGAGACCAAACAACCCATTACCATCAGAGTCGACCCCATAGGTTACAAAGGCTGTAAATCTTTACAGAAGCAGACTGCCACATCTTTCTCCCGCGAGAGCCGTTCCTATTAATCTAGCTTTCCTGACCCCTTGACCTTCTCATGCTTGCTTTAGAATAAATGTTGACCGTTTGGTCTCATATAGGTGGTTTTTTGTTGTCTTTTTTAAAGGAGTAGAGTACTCATGGGTGATGCTGTTTATTTTATGAACCAATCTGTTATTTAGTGGAAAGGTGACCTCCAGGAGTGGTTTCAGAGTTGAAACAGTATTTCAGGAAAATAGTCTCGAGGGTTCCTCTATTCTCTACTGGTCCAGTAAGTCTGGGCTTTTTTTTTAAGAATTTGAGTTTTGTTGTACAATTTTCTTCCATTCTATCCAGGACCATCTGTTGTGTCCCTGGTCAGAACGGTCAGTAGTGGTAACAGGGTACCATCTAGTTCTTCTGGTCTCAGGATAGATGAGGCCATGATTTGTATAGGTAGTAGGTCCTGTAGACTAGTTTCTCATTTGGGTCTTTGGTTTCCTTCTTTCTCTTTTGCTGCAGACAAGTAGAGACCAATCATTGTATCTTAGATGGCCGCTCGCAAGCTTTTAAGACCCCAGACGCTATTTACCAAACTAGGATGCAGAACAAACTTTATGGACTATGTTGTGCCAGTTGACCAAGCTGATCCACAAGACTATGGTCCTAAGCCTTCAAACCCATTAAGGTGTTTGGTTGTGTCTGCAAAGTGTCTGTGACTGTGGCTCCTATGTGCTTTGTTACGTGGATGAATGTATATGTAGCACAGTCAAACATGTATACACGTATGAGTGCAGATACACCTATACATGCATATGATATACGTACCTATACCTTAAATGGAATATGTTTTGTTGAAAGTAGTGTTTTAGAAAGACTGGGCAGGGGAAGTGGAAGCCAAAGAGATTGGTTGGAGGTGATTGCAGGTATCCAGGTGATAAGGATTAAGTGAGCGGTGCTAAGCAGTATGTGTCAGCATCAACTGTGGAGCCTTTTCAGCACATCCCTATACCTCCCTAGCTCTCCAAGGGACATAAGCATCTTGGGGTGAGACATGTGCATTTTGAAAAAAATCCTAGATGATACTCCATCTCCTTGCCCCCACCCTATCCCCCATTCTTTGATGATCAGTGGTTTAAACTAAAAATGGCCTTGAGAATTTTAAGAATTTACAAATGAAAAGCAATACAATACTTGATTAAAGGTAGGTGGCAAGTCAAAGAGAAGAATTACAAATGGTGCCAAGGTTTTGAATTGAGTAAACAAATGAATTGGGGGCCTTGAATAAAAAGTCCAGAAGCTGAGCCATTTTGGTGGGGTGGGGGAGGGGTGTCATAGGGAGGAAGGAATAGGGAAGAAAAGATGAATCTGAACAGAAACTGAGTTTTTAAGGTCATTGAAGCTGGATAGCTGGGTCTTTATTTTAAAAAAGAAGTGGCGACATGTTGTATATTAATTTGGGGAAAGAAGACGACTAGACTGGGCTGACAGCCCAGTGGGCCAGAGCAGAGAAGGAGATTACACAAACGGCTCAAGCTTCTTTCTCCTCTTTAAAGAAAAAAGTTCATGATGGAGACAAACAGGCAAAAGAGATGTAGCCTGCCACGTGCCTCAGTATTCTCCAGTGTCAAGGGCCAGTCGGGCTGCACAGAAGACCACAGGGCCCAGGGAAGCCTCTTGTGTCTGCTGTGGCATTGGGCCAAGGATCAGAAACAAAGCTGCCCTCACTGTTCACAAATGGCCAGGTGACCTGCTGAATACACAATGTGCAC
Source organism: Dugong dugon (assembly GCA_030035585.1). Classification (NCBI taxonomy): domain Eukaryota; kingdom Metazoa; phylum Chordata; class Mammalia; order Sirenia; family Dugongidae; genus Dugong; species Dugong dugon. Next base: position 864,256 of record CM057469.1, on the reverse strand, counting down.
ACACACATTTCACTCACTCACCCTCTGTTCTTAATTCCTAACAACCTTTCAAACTCAGCTGTGACAAAACTTGTCCTGTGGTGCCTTTATAGAGGAGGCGAGACTCTATCTCCCAACTGAACATCTCCCCCAGTGTCAGGCACAGCCTACTGTAAGGTGTCCAGCTTTCCTAGCTCGTGATTGGCCAAGGCCTCTTCCTGCCCTCTGTAGCTGGATCCCAGTCTTTCACACTGAATTACAGTGATTGTATGTCCCATCTTACTCAAGGTAAAGGATGTGGGATAGGACTGGAGAGTGGCACAATCTTGTGTCAGATGCCAGTCTAGTCCTTGCACATATTGGACTCTATATTTCAGCATGAATTATTTGAGTATTATTATATTGAGTATTTCTTAAGTTAGAAAGTACTACATCATTTCAGTGATGTAATAGAGCACTTTTTCCTTCTCTGTGCCAGGAGATAATGGTGCTAGGAGGTGCTAGGGAGACAAACGTGAGCAGGACACAGCCTACGCTCTCTCAGAAGCCTGTGTTTTCATGAGGACAAAAAGTCAAGCACACAGAACAAGAGTCACAGAACAAGTCTAGAATATAAGGTACATACAAACAATAATTACAGTTGAAGGAAAATGATATTTTGATGGGAGATTGGAGCATGTGATAGGGAGGAACTGGAAATTTAAAATGGATCTTGAAGAATGCATGGATTTTCAATACATAGCCCTAAAGAAGGGGAGAACATTCAGGTGGAGGGGACAGCATGAGCAAGATCACTGGGGAACAGCAAAGAGTTCAGTTTGGCTGGGATGTAGGAGAGCAGTAGGAGATGAAGCTAGGAGTGCAGGGTGGGGGCCTAGTATAGAGGGCTTTGAATATGCCACGGTGAGGAGTCACACTTAATTCTTTATGCCATGGGGACTACTGAAGGTTTTGGGCCAGAGATCATAACTGGATCTAAGGGGTTTAACCCCACAGCTGTCCATTTGCAGGAATAAGGAGAGGAGAGGCTGTAGGTAGAGAGGCACTTGGGAAGTGTTGACTTTAACATGTCTGTGGACTCTCCAAATGCAGATGTCCATTTACGTTTGTAATGAGGGTCTGGTGTTCAGAAGAAAGTTCTGGTTGAGATCTTTGCAGCCTCGATTTTTTCATCTATAAAACAAGGATAAGAATGCTTGTTTTGAGGATTGTCCTGGAGATCAGACACAGTGCTTTGCAAAGCCTTTAGCAGAGAGCCTGCCTTGTAACAGGCGTGTGAGCAGATCTGGTGGTGACGGTTGTGGTGGCAGCATCAGGAATGGTTGCACAGGTAGTTCTTCCTTGCAACCCTTTGCTCTCCCCAGAATTCTGCCATGAGTTCAGGAAACAAAATGACAAGCGCTTGCTGGAGCCAGGACTGCCTCTTCCCTCAGATGACAGAGGCTGTATATTGGGTCAAACAGTCGTACTGACTCCTTCTTTCTTTAAGATAACTACTTTTCTGGGAGATCTCTTAAAAAAACCCAAACCTGCTGCCATCAAACCAATTGTGACTCTTAGCCACCCTACAGGACAGAGTAGAACTGCCCCACAGGGTTTCCAAGGCTGTAATCTTTACAGAAGCAGACTGCCACATCTATCTCCCATGGAGTGGCTGGTGGGTTTGAACTGCCAACCTTTCGGTTAGCAGCCAGGTGCTTAACCACTGTGCCACCAGGGCTCCTTAGGAGAGCTCTTAAAAAAAAAAACCAAAAACCTGTTGGCATCAAGTCGATTCTAACTGATAGAGACACATTTTGATAAGAAGGGCTGTAACCCCAGATAGATGGATGAATGGATGGATGGAGTTTAAAAAACATGTAAAATAATGCTATTAATAGTTCAGGGAAATGTATAGGTATTGTTGTTTTTAGGTGCCATTGAGTCAATTTTCAGATCACTACCCTTTAGGTTAGCAGTTGAGCTCAAACTGTTTGCATCACCCAGGGACCTTAGGGAAATGTGTACATCTCCCTAAACTGTATACATATATACATACATACATACATACATACATACATATATATATATCTCCCTGGTGGCATAACAGTTAAGCACTCAGCTGCTAATCGAAAGGTCAATGATTCGAACCCATCAGCGGCTTTATGGGGGAAAAGACCTGCAATCTGCTCCTGTAAAGATTTACAGCCTAGGAAACCATATGGGGTAGTTTCACTCTCTCCTGTAGGGTAGCTATGAGTCAGAATTAACTCAGTTGTACACATAAACAACAATAATGTGTGTGTGTGTGTGATTTTATGGGAATTAAAAACACCAAATTCAGAAAACTGGTTATCATCTAGAAGGAGGATAGGAAGGGAAATACAGCTGAGAAGAGGTATACCGAGGGCTTCAACTATATCTGTAATGCTTTATATTGTTTTTAACTGGATGTTGGGTCTGTGGGTGTTTATTATATTACTCTCTACACATTTTATATGTAAGAAATATTATAGTTACATATATATATGCATTTTAAAATGTTGAAGTCAAGTAACTAGGGGTCCCCAAAAAGGAGTTGGATGGTAGAAGAGAATGAGCCTCTGGCACCACCCTAGAGGATGCACACCCACAGGAAAAGTGACACTGAAGTGGCACCAGCAGAGAAACAGTGAAAGGAACAAATGGGTTGCTAAAACAAAAACAAGGGAAATGCAATTCCTTAGATTCCTGGGGAGAAAGAAGCATAGAAGAAGAAGTAGTAGCCCATGTCAATGGCAGCAGGGAAAGCACGTTCAGCTTGTCCAGAAAAAATTTTCTTATCGATTTGAGTGAGAACGATCTTTGCGGTGATAAAAGCAATTGTAGTGATGAAACTTCCAGGCATGAAAAGTAACTGGAATTGGACTTGCCCCTCTCATCAGTAAACAACTAAAAATTGGGTAAAATATATGAAATGATTGTTTTTAGACATTGGTCAACACACAGTTCAGAACTGTTGTCACTGAGATAAGAGATACAAATGAAGTGATCCATACCATAATCCTAGCTTTCTGCCTGGATGCACTTTTCAGACCACTGGAAGGGGGAAACCAAGCACAGGGCTGGGGAAGCATACAAGTTCCAGCCAGGCAGAATGCAGAGAACTTTTTGAACATTGTAGCATTCAAAAGAGACTCCGGAGGAGTCATGCCTGTACATAGGGCTAAACTAGCCCTAAAGTAAAGGGTACTCTAGACTTTCCCTAATAAAGCTTAAAAACAAGCCTTGAAAAAGATCAAACTGATCTAAAAGTAACTAATTGCCTGCAAAACATATTTCAACTCCTTTAAAAGGAAGACAACAAATTTCAGACACCCACCATGTAACAATGCAACATTTAGCATTCAATCGAAAATGACTAGGCATGCAAAGAAGCAGCAAAATATGGTCCATAATCAAGAGAAAAATCAGTCAATAGAAGTAGACCCAGAAATGACAGAGATGATTAAAATTAGCTGATCAGAACTAAAGGATAGGCCCAGGAATGTACAGGAAACACAAACAAGAACTTTTTGCTTGAGAGGCAGTGAGAGGTTGAGAAGGCATTCTGGACTTAGAATCAAGGTTTCAATCATAGCTGTGATTCTGCTACTGAGAGACAGTCTAGAGCTGCCCTGTCCAATACAATCACCACTTGTGACATGTGGCTATTGATTAAGGAACTGAATTTTTAATTTTATTTCAGTTTAATTTTATACCTGAAGCATTGTAAATAATTTTTCCTTTAAAAACATCATGTAAAGTATTGTTGTATTGTAGTACATGTGTTGGGTGTATGTGTAGTTTCTAGTATTACACATAAACACATCTCTGATCCAGTTGGTATCAATGGATTAATTGATTTGAATTTTTTTTTTTACATGTTGATATAACATTATGTGTGTGTTCATTTGAACATTTTATGCAGACAGCACAAGTGACAGTGATACTTATATAGATCATCATTGTTCTTGTTATTGTTTTTAGGTGCTGTCAAGTCCATTTTGACTCATGGCTACTCCATGTGACACAGAACTGCCCCATAGAGTTTTCTAGGCTGTAATCTTTATGAGAGAATATCATCAGGTCTTTCTCCCGTGGAGCTGCTGGGTGGGTTTGAACTGCCAAGAAATTGAAATATTTATTTTTATTATAACAAAATTACATTTATAGTTTAAAAAATAAGTATGCATGTTTTAAAATTTTAAAATGGAAGCATATTACATAGTACTACAGCTTAATAGACCAATGACTTATTCATTGGAAATACATTTTTTCAACAACATAAATGGCAACAATACACTTGAACCTCACCAGATGGAATACACAGGAATCAAATTGACTACATCTGTGGGAAGAGACGATGAAGAAGCTCAATATCATTAGTCAGATCAAGGCCAGGGGCTGACTGTAGAACAGACCATCAATTACTCATATGCAAGTTCAAGTTGAAGCTGAAGAAAATTAAAACAAGTCTATAATAGCCAAAATATGACATTGCATATATCCCGTCTGTTATGGACTGAATTGTGTCCCCAAAAAATGTGTGTCAGTTTGGCTAGGCCATGATTCCCAGCATTGTGTTTGTCTCCATTTTGTGATCTGATGTATTTATCCTACGTGTGGTAAATCCTCTATGATGTTAATGAGGCAAGATTAGAGGCAGTTATGTTAATAAAACAGGAAGCAATCTTGAGTCCATCTCTTTTGAAATATAAAGGAGAGAAGCAAGCAGAGAGGAGAGGGAGGGACCTCATGCCACCAAGAAAAAAGCGCCAGGAGCAGAGTGTGTCCTTTGGACTCAGGGTCCCTGCACTGAGAAGCTCCTAGAGCAGGGGAAGATTAATAACAAGGACCTTCCCCTAGAGCCGACAGAGAGAGAAAGCCTTCCCCTGGAGTTGGCAGCCTGAATTTGCACTTCTAGCCTACTAAATTGTGAGAAAATAAATTCCTCTTTGTTAAAGCCATCCACTTGTAGTATTTCTGTTATGGTAGGACTCGATAACTAAGACACTAACTGAACTTGGAGACCATCTCAAGAATATATTTGATGCATTGCACACTAATGACTGAAGACCAGAGGAGTTGTGGAATGACATCAAGGGCATCATACATGAAAAAAGCAAAAGGTCATTAAAAAGACAGGAAAGAAATAAAAGAAAAGAAATAAAAGGCCAAAATGGGTATCAGAAGAGACTCTGAAACTTGCTCTTGAATGTAGGGTAGCTAAAGCGAATGGAAGAAATGATGAAGTAAAAGAATTGAACAGCAGATTTCAAAGGGTGGCTTGAGAAGACAAAGTAAAGTATTATAATGAAATGTGCAAAGACCTGGAATTAGAAAACCTAAAGGGAACAACACCCTTGGCATTTCTCAAACTGAAAGAACTGAAGAAAAATTTCAAGCTTTGAGTTGCAATATTGAAGGATTCTTTGGGCAAAATATTGAATGATCTAGGAAGCATCAAAAGAAGATGGAAGGAATACACAGAATCACTGTACCAAAAAGAATTGGTCAACGTTCAACCATTTCAGGAGGTAACATATGATGGTATTGAAGGAAGAAGTCCAAGTTGCACTGAAGGCGTTGGCAAAAAACAAGTCTCCAGGAATTGATGAATACCAACTGAGATGCTTCAACAAATGGAAGTAACTCTGGAAGTGCCCACTCATCTATGCCAAAAATATTGAAAGATAGCTACATGGCCAGCTAACTGGAAGAGATCCATATATGTGCCCATTCCAAAGAAAGGTGATCCAATGTAATGTGAAAATTACAGAACAAAATTAATATTACACTCAAAATTTTGCTAAAGATAATTCAAAAACGGTAGCATCAGTACATTGACAGGGAGCTGCAAGAAATTCAGGCTGGATTCAGAAGAGGAAATGGAAGGAGGGGTATCATTGATGATGTCAGATGGATCATGGTTGAAAGCAGAGAATACCAGAAAGATGTTTACCTGTGTTTTATTGACTACACAAAGACATCTGACTGTGTGGATCATAACAAATTATGGTTAACATTTCAAAGAATGGTAATTCCAGAACACTTAATTGTGCTCATGTGGAACCTGTACATAGACCAAGAGGCAGTTGTTCAAATAGAACGAGGAGATACTGCATGGTTTAAAATCAGGAAAGGTGTGCGTCAGGGTTGTATCTCTTCACCATACTTATTCAATCTGTATGCTGAGCAAATAATCCCAGAAGGTGGACTATATGAAGAAGCATGAGGCATCAGGATTGGAGGAAGACTCATTAACAACCCGGGATATGCAGATGACACAACCTTCCTTGCTGAAAGTGAAGAGGACTTGAAGTACTTACTGAGGAAGATCAAAGGCCACAGCCTTCAGTGTGGATTACACCTCAACATAAAACAAAAATCCTCACAAGTGGACCAATAAGCAACATCATGATAAATGGAGAAAAGATTGAAGTTGTCAAGGATTTCATTTTACTTGGATCCACAGTCAACACCCATGGAAGCAGCAGTCAAGAAATCAAATGACATATTGCACTGGGCAAATCTGCTGCAAAAGACCTTTTTGAAGTGTTAAAAAGCAAAGATGTCGTTTTGAGGACTAAGGTGCACTTGACCCAATCCATGTATTTTCATTTGCCTCATATGCATGCAAAAGCTGGACAAGAATAAGGAAAACATAAGAAGAATTGATGCCTTTGAATTATGGAGTTAGTGAACAATATTGACTATACTGTGGACTGCCAGAAGAATGAACAATTCTCTCTTGGAAGAGGTACAACCAGAATGCTCCTTAGACACAAGGATGGCAAAGACTTCATCTCAAGTATTTTGGACATGTTATCAGGAGGGACCAGTCCTTGGAGAAGGACATCATGCTTCATAAAGTAGAGGGTCAGTGAAAAAGAGGAAGACCCTCAACAAGATGAATTGACACAGTGGCTGCAACAGTGGGCTCAAACACAGCAGTGATTGTGAGGATGGTGCACGGTGGGGCAGTGTTTTGTTCTGTTGTACATGGGGTCACTATGAGTTGGAACCAACTCGATGGCACATAACAACACTACAACAACAACAAAATGTTGATAATATCAATCTCACAAGGTTCCTTCTTGAATTAAATGAGATAATGAAAAATTGCTTTACAGATACGTGTCCACCACAAGCTTGCTGAATCTTCCAGGTCTTAGCCGGTATTCAAAAGTCTGTATAATACTGCTCAGCTCACCACTTTTAAATTCGATAGTGTGTGAGAAAGAAATTGTAAACTGTAAGGTGCTCTTTAGTTGTTGAACATTATTCTCCACCATGAAATGCCTCCTGCAGTATATGTTCCCAAAACTTGCATTGCTTGGAGCCTTCCTAGGTCCACTCTCTTAGCATCTCCACTGAAGGCCCACTGTTCCATAAGGCCCTCCAGTCCAGTATGGACTCCAGTCCTAGCATGATCTCCTTCCCCTCTGAATTCCTAAAACATTTCCTGCCCATCGTCTATATTTGGCATTTAGTCACTGTATTAGTGTCCTAGGTTTGCTGAAACATTACCACAGACTGGATGGAAATTTTGTTCTCTGGCAGTTCAGGAAGCTAGAATCATTCCTAGCCTCTTCCAGCTTCTGGTGGTTGCCAGCAATCCCTGGTTTGTAGATGCACCTCCCCCCGCCCCCAACCAATGTCTACCTCTGTCTTCACACGGCCTTCTCTCCTGTGTGTCTGTGCCTCTGTGTCCAAATTTCCCTCTTATAAAGACGTCAGTCATACTGGATTTAGGACCCACCCTAATCCGCTACATCTGCAAAGACCCTATTTCCAAATAAGGTCACATTCACAGGTTCCGGGTGGACCCAGTACAGTAATATCCCACCTTTCATTGCAGTTTATGTAATTATATGTGTGTCTTTTTCTCTGGCCACATTAGGGTGACTATTTTATGATCTGAATTCCTCAACAGCCCATGATAACTACTCAGCAACTAATTGGTCAACAAATGGGAACATTTGGCAAAATTGAGGGGAAAAAAGAGAATTTTGATCCAGGAGATCCAGGTATCCTCTACAAAGAAAAATGAGTGTCACTGGAGAGAGGAAGTTCTAGGTGCATTTTTGAGATAAGTGTGAAAGGGCCAACAGAGCTGATGTGGGAAGTGAGAAGGGCAGAGGTGGTAGCAAAGGAATGAGCAGAGGTCAGGGAGCAAAGTGGACACCCGCCTGCAAGACAGTCCCAGAACTCAAGGCAGAGCTCCTTCCTTTCCATAGTCCCTTCAACAGCTATTTCTGGACTAACCTAATTTTAGAAAGTGGCACAAGGCTTCACCCCAGTCAGCTTTCTTGACAATCTGAGACAGCTTATTCCCAGAACTTCTTTCTCCTGCCCCGTGCTCCTTCCCCTCACCTAAGGTGCTTGGAAATCTTCCTTCTGCATGAAGTCCTTGCTGACTACCTGAAAGTGAATAAGGTGCCTTCTTCTCTTGCCTTCTGAGTTTACAACCCACCCCCCCACACACACCCTCCCCAGGCATTCTATCAGGAGAAGACACATTACCACCTGGGCCATTGCAGAATCTGCCGTCTCCAGACCAGGGCTTTCAACCAGTTCCGGTTCAAACTCCTGCTGAGAATTTGCATTTCTAACAAGTTCCCAGGCAATGTTAATGCTGCTGGTTAGGGACCAATTCTGACTCAAAGAGGCCAGCATACAAGGAGAGGGGCCCATCCACCGCCAGTCACTGGCTCGTGCTCTCATTTCATCCACCAGGTACAGCCAGCCTCTTTCTCTTTCTTTCTAACTTTATTCCCATCCCTCAAGCCAAAAATCTGATGACATAATTAGGCATCAGTAAGTGTTCCCTGATGCTGATTTTTAATGATGTTGGCCAAGTACTGCTTCATGTTTTGGAAATGACAGACTAATTTAAAAAGCTAGTCCATGCCCACAATCCCCACTGCTTCCTGGAAATCAAATGGGCATTTTAACCATTTTAATGGAAAAATAATCAGATGTAAATAGGTTAAAGTTCTCACAATAGAGAGGGTTAGCTGTTAAAAAGAGAAATTTTAGTAACAGGATATGATTGTGAAACCAAAAATAGCACTTACTGGTCAACCTGTCTGTCTATCTATCTAATCTATCATGTATCTCTCTAGCTAGCTAGCTTATCCTCTACCTACCAATTCTGAGATTGTTCTGGGCTCGTAAAAAAGATTATGTATCTTCAAATTCATTTCTCGACACTTCCTGCCACACCTAAATACTCATAGTTCTCCATGTGCCCTCTCCTTTCAATGCCCTTGCCATGCTGAACTCTAAGAATGCCCTACCTGCCTTCTTCATCGTCCATTTTCTGTTTATTCTTTAAGATAATTCAGGTGCTACCTCCCCTGACATACCCCCTTGAATTTGGTCCCTCCTTTGTTTTCTCTGAGGCCCAAGGCAGATCTCTATCATAGTCCTTATTACAGGATATAGTAATCATCTCTTTACTGTCTCCCTGTATGACTAGACCGTCCGTACGTTCTTTGAAGGTATTTCTGATACCTGCACAATGCCAGTCACTTTGTGGAAGTTCAATAAACTTTGATAAATTAATTATGTTGTGAGTATAGATTGGGGGGAGTCCCTGGGTGGTGCAAATGATTAACACACTCAGCTTCTAACCAAAAGGTTGAAGGTTCAGGTCCACCCAGATGTGCCTTGGAAGAAAGTCCTGATGATCTACTCCCAAAAAATCAGCCATTAAAAACCCTGTGGAGCACAGTTCTACTCTGACACACATGGGGTTGTCATGAGTGGGAACCAACTCAACAGCAACTGGTTTTTGGTTTACAGATTGGAGGTAGAGTGATCCCAAACCACTGGCATTGGCATGGTGCCATAGAATGCAGTCATACTTGTCTCTAGTCTCCTGGGCGCAAGCCTGGAGCTTGGTAGGTACTCTCTGGCCTGGGCCCTGTATCTACACACAGACTCACATTATTCCCTCCATCTAGACTCAGTCTTCAGCTCTGAGCTGCACGTTTGCCCCCATTTGGAAATCTGCTCCCCGTATAAACTAGGGCTTTGGAACTGGTTTGTTCCAGTTCAACCCCTGCTGAGAATTTGCATTTCTACCCCAGATATACTGAATCAGAATCTACAGTTTAACAAGATCCCCAGGTGATTCTTATGTATAATAAATTTTGAGAACCACTGCTCTACTAGTGGTTCTCAGAATTGGTCCCTAACCAGCTGCATTAGTGTTGCCTGGGAACTTGTTAGAAATGCAAATTCTCAGCAGAACGAACTGGTTGGAAGCCCTGGTTTAAACCCACTTGATTCTTTTCCTTTCGTGTCTCTGCCCCCCCTCATCATTATGTGTGCCATCTTCTTGTGTGCATGTTTCTATGTCTGTTTCTGCATACACTGGCCTGTTCCCTGTCTCCTCCACTCAGGTCAAAGTTCCACAGATGGCCGTGGCCCTCCACCAAGCCCAGTGCAGTGCTGTACCCACAGAGGGGTTGCCTCCTTCCCTGGCCCAGAGCCTGCTTGGGACAATTCATAATCCCTGCAATCCTCAGCCATCACTATGAGAGGCCTATCTGTACAGCTTGTCCCCATTTATTTATTGAGCCCTGTACTGGATCTGTGGTAAGTTACTGAACACTAAGAAATGTTATTTTGGTCTCAGGGACATTTGATAGGGATGATGTGTATCGATCTCCACAAGCTCAGATCAAACAAAATTAAATATCTCAACTGGTTAGGAACACCTCTATAGTTTCCCAGTACATTTTTTGGGGGGAAGGAGCAAATTTCAGAGGGTGGCCTTTCTGGGATTGGGATTCACTGAGACACTAGGTCTCTGTTGCAAACAAAAGCTATTTTTATATGAGGTTATAACTCGACTATCCATCTGTAGGATATATACTTTTATGGTTTGTCTATTTATGAATTAAAAAACAATTTTAGGGTTATGTTAAACCACTTTCATCCTTATCCAGTGGCCCGCACTTGAGAAATGCTGGGCAAAGTTAGGAACACGGTCTGTGACCACAGGATGGATGGAAGTGAACTGGCCCACAAAGGAATCACATTCCTGACCTTGGCCCTATTACCACTAAACCAACTAGGATGTGGGCCCAGAGGCCTGGCACGACTGGAACTTGGCTATTACGTCCTTGAGAAAGAGCAGGCTACCCTGTAGACGACCAGTTACAGAATCCTGTGGTTTCTGGGCATTCTGATCCCAGATCCCTGGCGATCAGTGGCTACCCCTCAAAATGGTCTACTCTTTGAAATGGTCTTCCCCAACTTCAGCAGGTGGGAATAAATCAAGCTAAATGCCTTTTGTCTTAGTTATCTAAACCCATTGCCATGGAGTTGATTATGACTCATAGCGACCCTATAGGACAGAGTAGAACTGCCCCATAGGGTTTCCAAGGAGCACCTGTTGGATTTGAACTGCCGACCTTTTGGTGAGCAGCCAGACTCTTAAACCCCTACACCACCAGGGTTTACCTTAGTTATCTAGTGCTGGTATAATAGAAATTACACAAGTGGGTGGCTTTACCGAACAGAATTTTATTTTCTCACAGTTTAGGAGGCTAGAAGTCCAAATTCAAGGCACTAGCTCAAAGGGAAGGCTTTCTGTCTCTATGGGCTCTGAGGGAAGGGCCTTGCCTCTTTTTGGCCCCTCTTCCTCAGTCCCTTAAGTGATTGGTGTAAGACACACCCTACACTGATGTGGTCTCATTAACATAAAAAAGAAAACTATTCCCAAATGGGATTACATCTATAGGTGTGGGGTTAGGATTTACAACACAGACTTTTGTGGAACACAATTCAATACATGACAGCTTTCAAGCAGTGTGCCATGGTGATTAAAAACAAGGGATTGGGAATTAGGCATGTCTGATCTGCACCCCCTGGAGCCCTGGTGGCACAGTGGTTAAGCGTTCAGCTGCTAACCAAAAGGTCGGTGGTTTGAATCCACCAGCTGCTCCTTGGAAACCCTATGGGGCAGTTCTACTCTGTCCTATAGGGTTGCTATGAGTCAGAATCGACTTGATGGCGACAGGCGTGGTTTTCTGGGTTTTGGTGAGTCTGCATCCCAGCACTACCACTTGCTGCTAAGTGGCTTTGGGCAGGTTGCTTAACCTTACTAAACCTTACTCCTCCTGTCTAAAAAGAAGATGGTAATAGCACAGACTTGCTGGGTTTGTCAAGGAGATTAAGTGAGAGAAGCATGTAATGTGCATAGCACCGTGCTTGGAATATAGTAGGTACTCACTCAATGGTAGCTCTTCTTCATATTAATATTAAGAAGTCATATTTAAAGTGATCACAATAAGGCAAGGCCCATGTCTGCTGTACTGTCAGGCCCCAACCCCAGTCACTTCCCAAGGTGACCCAGCTTGGCAGATGCCAGCTCTGTCCAGGGCTGCTGAGTGAGGTAAGAATCTCAGCCAGCATCAGGCTGCCTAGGCATGGCCAGCTGCGTGGGGGAGCAGCACAGGGGCTGGGGAGAAGTGGGGTGTTAGTGGGGGGCCAGGACTGTAGCGGAGGAAGTGGGTTTGTGGTAGGGTGAGGGCAGGGTAAAGAAGGGTGGGGCAGAGCTTGAGAGAATTTTAGCAGGAAGGAAGGCAGTTGAGAAAAAAAAATCCACCTTGTGTCTTATTGACGTTTTGGTGTCATTTTCTGAAAATGAAGAACGAGAGAGGGACCAGCATGGGCTTCTGGGGCCTCACACAACATCAGGCTGGTCTCTCTTTGGGGGAAGTCTCACCATTGTCCTATCTGCAGCTCCAAAAAAAAAACAGGAAGAGCGGGCTGTATTTTACAGATGGTCCACTGTCAGGCCAAGATCTAATGGGCCTTTTTCACCTAAAACTCTTGTTGCACAGCCCAGTTATTTCCACAGGCAGCTGAAGTAACTCTGCTCTTGAAATCCTGCCTCACGTGCCTGTTTTTTTTCCCTCTTGTTTGTCATTATGTAGTCACAACAGAACATCAGTCCCCCAGTTCTGGGGGGCACAGAACTTTGGTGGCATCTCCGGAGAGAGTGCCGTATCCTAGGTACTCAGAACCAGAGTAATAGAGCTGGTCCTCAACCCTCAGGGAACGCCCAGCTTGATGCCCTGTGTCCTCCTTCAGCCATACAGTCAAGATGCAGCTCATGCAGACCGGCTGACTCAGTAGAGCTGTGCCCCATGGAATACTGGGAAGGCTCTCCCCTCACAGACAGGAAACAAAAGCTATGGGAGAGCAGGGTCTTAGAAGCCAGGCTTCTTCAGCTCCTGTGGAAGCACTCGCTCAGCTCCCCACCCCCCATGTCTCTGGTCAACCAGTCTCTCTAGACAACAGGAGACACTCTTTTCCTTATTCTTTTGCAGACTTTAGTTTTCAAACTTCAGTCAGGTTTTATTTTGGGGAAGAGGGGCTGAGGTGAAAGATAACTGGTCAAATGATTTGTCTGTGAGTCTCCTCCTCTTCCCCCATGAAATGGCCTATTGTTTAGAACAGTCTATTGTTCGGAATCTCTCAGCTTGGCTGTTCTGTCCTCACCTTAGATTTCACACATCCAAAACCAATTCCTCATCCTCATCTCCAAAGTCAGCTCAGTGTCCTTATTTCTGTTAAACAACACCACCATTTACTCAGTTGTTGAAGTTAATCTTTGACTCACACCTGCTAGCTTCATAAATAGGCACCAGCAGATTCTGCTGATTCTTGATTCCTCTGAACTGTCACTCTACCCCCCCATCACTGTCACTCTTGTACAGTCCAAGCACTCTCACTTCCTCAGGCCTGGGCCTCGGCAGCAGTCCCCTAGCAGATCTGCTGCTCACTCCGTCCTGTCCAGCGTGTCAGAATTAATCCACCAGAGCACAGATTTCATCACTCCCTTTCCTGCACAGGGGCCTCATCACGGCCTACAGTTCAAAGTCCAGCTAGACACCTTGCCTGGCTCCCCACATCCCTCTCCAGTGTGCCTATGGACCTCTCCAGCTGATCTCCCCACTCCCCAGACACTGCTCCCACCAGGCTGCTTCTAATATGGCACCCTGCCTGGCACTGGGAGACACTCACATATGAAGGGAAGGAGCCCTGCCTGGCACTGGGAGACACATATGAAGGGAGGGAGCCCTGCCTGGCACTGGGAGACACTCACATATGAAGGGAAGGAGCCCTGCCTGGCACTGGGAGACACATATGAAGGGAGGGAGCCCTGCCTGGCACTGGGAGACACTCACATATGAAGGGAGGGAGTCCTGCCTGGCACTGGGAGACACTCACATATGAGGGGAGGGAGCCCTGCCTGGCACTGGGAGACACTCACATATGAAAAGAGGAGGGGAAGAGGAGTTAAGGAAGGGTGGAGCTCCATCTCCTCCCCAAATTCTTCTTCAGGGTGTCTAATCCTTACTACTAGCACCCTTCTCTGAACTCCTGCACCCTTCAGTGTGCACACTACTCATTAAAAAGCAAACAAACATGCAAAAATAAAAATTTTTATTATAAAAATTCTTAAACTTACATAAAACCCCTTGTAAACCCAATCAGCTACCTTCAACAACCATCAAGTTTTGCCGTGCTTAATTCACCTATTCTTCTCCACCCTCTCTTTTCTTTTCTTTTTTTGGCCAAAGCATTCTAAAGCACATTCTAGACATTATGTCAATTTTCTTCAGTATGCATTTCAAAAAAGGACATTTTCTTACATAGCCACAATGCTTATGAAACCTAATAAAACTGATAATAATTCCTTACTTCCTTACTGTCATCTATTAGTCTGTATTTAAGTTTCTCCAGTTGTCTTACTCATTGTATTGGTTGTTATGTCTCTGAGGTCTCTTAGCTCCTTTTAGTCTAGAACCACCCCTCCTCCACTTTTTTCCCCAATGCTAATGACTTATTGAATAAATCAGATCAACTGTTCTTAGCATGTCCCACATTCTGGATTTGGCCAGTTCCTTCCTTGTGGTATCATTTATAGGCCACTCATTTCAACACTTCTATCTGGCCTTGCTCTGTCTTTGACATAACTTTTACATATGCATGTACTGTTACTTCTCAATGGAAGTAATAAGCTCCTGAAGAGAGAGTCTGTAGTGTGTGTGTGTGTTTGCCTTCAGTGTTAAGAGTTTTTCACATGCTAGGTCTTCAATAAATACTTGCTGAATAGCCTTTATTAAACTCCACAGTCTGCGGAATGGTGTACTATGAAGAGATGTACAGAAAGATGAGACAGACCCCTGACCTGGCTGTTTGCAGTTCTGTTAATTATGGAGGACAGTGGTTCTCAAACTTGAGCATACACCAGAATCACTTGGAGGGCTTAGACCCTGGCCAAACAGAAATCAATCTTTGCAGACTGTCTTAGTCATCTAGTTCTGCTATAACAGAAATACCACAAGTGGATGGTTTGAACGAAGAGAAGTTTATTTCCTCACAGTCAAAGTAGGCTAAAAGTCCAAATTCAGGGTGTCAGCTCCAGGGGAAGTCTTTCTCTCTCTGTTGGCCTTCTCGTCAGTGTTCCCCCGCACTAGGAGCTTCTCGGCGCAGGGACCCCTGTTCAAAGGACGCGCTCTGCTCCTGGCACTGCTTTCTTGATGGTATGAGGTCCCCCTGTCTCACTGCTGGCTTCTGTCCTTTATATCTCAAGAGATTGCCTCAGGACACAATCCAGTCTTGTAGATCCAGTCCTGCCTCACTAACACAACTGCCACCCATCCTCCCTCATTAACATCATAGAGGCAGGTTTACAACATACAGGAAAATCACACAGTACCAGGAATCATGGCCTAGCCAAATTGCTACACACATTTTTTTGGGAGACATAATTCAAACCATGACACAGACCCTGACAAGTTTGGAAGAGAAAGTGAATTGTTTCACCCTGCTAGATTAGGCTATGAACTAAGGCAAAGAGCGATGGCAGGGGTTGATGTGGACACAGATAAGATCCAGAATGCTGGCCAGACGCTTGATCCTTCAGCACTAGTTCTTAGCTGTTCCCGGGGATGGATCATCCAAGGTAAGCACGGTGCTACTTGCTTACCAGATCATCTGTAGTGAACAATTTCGCATTTTTTCACCACATCAAAGATTCTGCTTCTAGGTATGGCTGGCATCTGTCTCTCTCCCAACCCCATAGCACCTTCCTACAGAATCAAAGCCTCTTTTCAAATTTACAATCCCTGACGGATGGATGACCCAGTAAGCAAGGTAAGCATGGACTTACCTGTGCTTACTTACTGCTTTGTAGTGAAATTGTTTACTACAGATGATCTGGTAAGCAAGGTAAGCACCATGCTTACCTTGCCTATTGGCTAATCCACCCCTGGCTGTTCCTGTATAGATAACAGAAAATCAACTAAACAAACCTCATCAGAAGAGGGGTTCCTACGTCTCATCCACAGAGGTGTGGAAGAGATTTCAGAGGCTGAGTATATGGGGAACAAGTGCTAGCTTCTAGCAGCAGAGCTGCTGCCACCTCCTCGTCCCTCAGCATCTTGTTTCAAGTCAAGCGTGCGATATTTCCAGAGCTCTGACAACCTGGTTGCTGACAGCTAACGAAGGATCACAATTGCAGACCCAGGTAAACATCGCTGAGAATGAAACACAAGTGCTGGTAACTTGTCAGGTCTTCACAGCAGGACTCAGAAGAAGCCTCATTGCATGGAGGTGCCTCAGAAGTAAGCTGCAAACCCAGTGCCCCCACCACATAAATTCACAACAAAATGACACATGTAATTGTCAGAGAAGAAGGTCTCCTGTTTTCTCACATCAATCATGGTCCTTAGTACAAAACAGGAATTTTAAATTTATGTCAATAATAAAAATATAAAACAAAAGAATCACCTGGAGGGGTTGGTAAAACACAGATTGCTGGGCCCCACCCTGAGTTCCTGACTTTGTAGATCTGGGATGGGGACTAAGAATTTGCATTCCTAACAAGTTCCCAGGTGATGCTGATGCTGTGGTCTCAGGACCCAACTTTGAGAACCACAAATACCGGATATGAGCTCCAGAAGGTCTTCCACAGTCCCTGTTGCCCAGGCTGTTTATACAGAACTGATTCCCAAGGCTGCCCACTTCCGGAGTCTCCTTCTCTGGGCTTGGTGAGTTGCTTGGGTCATCCTAAACCTCTGATGGAGAGGAGCTACCTTGCAGACGGCTCCTCCTTTTGGAGGGCTGAGGTGAGAAAGGCTAACCCTGAGGTAGAGCAGTGGCTTCCTTGCAGAATCGAAGGGGTTGGCTAGGCTGCAACCCCACACCCCCTTTCTGTCAGTCACAGGAAGTTTGAGAGGAGTGAGGGGCAGCAGGAGCTTTCTCCAGGCTGATCCTGAGAGCTTCAAACAAGGGTCTCCAGGTATGGGATATGCCCACAGCTTTGCCCCATAAAGTGATCACACTATCCCCACACAGGACGTACCGCAGGGCAGGATGTGACTGAGACTTTTTACCACGGCTCCTGTGCCCATTTCTGCCATCCAGAAACAGACGGAAAAGATGCCCATTGAAAGGAGTGGGCAAAATGAAAAACTGTGAAGTCTTTTAAGAGTATCCGAGAATCAAAGTGACCACATAAACTATCTTGTTGTTTTGCTCAGTGCTCTCAACTAGACTGTTTTTCTATCCCAGACATTTCTTTCCCTGCAGATAGTAGCTAGCTATTTCTTAGTGTGTTCAGGGGCCATTTTTGCACCACTTCTTTATGGTAATTCCTATTACTATATTCTTTCTATCTCCTACGTCATCCTTGGGAGACTTAATCCTTTATCTACCACCCACCCCTTAAATGAGGGCATTCTCCATGCTCTAGACTCAACCCTCATCTCACTATGTATACTCTCCTTGGGAAAGGTGTGTGCCAGGGTTATAGCCTTTCATCATACTTATTCAATCTGTAGGCTGAGTAAATAACTCGTGAGGCTGGCCTATATGAAGAACGGGCATCAGGATTGGAGGAAGACTCATTAACAACCTGCATTATGCAGATGACACAACCTTGCTTGCTGAAAGTGAAGAGGACTTGAAGCACTTACAATAAAGATCAAAGATCATAGCCCTCTGTATGGATTATACCTAAACATAAAGAAAACAGCAATCCTCACAACTGGACCAATAAGCAACATCATGATAAATGGAGTAATTATTGAAGTTGTCAAGGATTTCACTTTACTTGGATCCACAATCAACACCCATGCAAGCAGTAGTCAAGAAATCAAATGAAACATTGCATTAGGCAAATCTGCTGCAAAATACCTCTTTAAACTGTTGAAAAGCAAAGATGTCACCTTGAAGACTAAGGTGCGCCTGACCCAAGCCATTGTGTTTTCAATTGCCTCATATGCATGTGAAAGCTGGACAATGAATAAGGAAGAATGAAGAAGAACTGACGCCTTTGAATTGTGCTGTTGGGGAAGAATATTGAATATACCATAGACCCGCCAAAAGAATGAACAAATCTGTCTTAGAATAAGTACCACTAGAATGCTCCTTGGAAGCAAAGATGGTGAGACTACGTCTCACATACTTTGGACATGTTATCAGGAGGGACCAGTCCCAGGAGAAAGACATCATGCTTGGTAAAGTAGAGGGTCAGCGAAAAAGAGGAAGACCCTCGAAGAGATGGATTGACTCAGTGGCTACAACAATGGGCTCAAGCATAACCATGATTGTGAGGACGGTGCAGGACTGGGCAGTGTTTTGTTCTGTTGTACACGGGGTCGCTATGAATCAGAACCGACTCAACAGCACCTAACAACAACAAAAACAATCCACGTCAAGGGACTAGCACAGTGCCTGGCACATAGCAAGCACGCAATAATTGTCAGTTATTATTATTATTAGCTTAGATAATAGCCCTCTGATAAGTAGTTTGATACCACTTATGGAAAATTTGTATGTGAGTGTTTACATACATAGAGATACATGGAAGAATGTTCACTAATGTAATATTGAGTGTGTTTTTTTTTTTACTTTTTATATTTCTCTGTATTGTTTGAATGTTACAATAAATGTTTATTTTTATAAACACTTTGCTACTTAACTCCCCAAATACTCACATACCTCATATGCATACACATATACAAGATCCACAAACACACCAAATACACCAAAAAAGCACACAAGCCCACATACTCCCTCAGGAGCAGAAACTCCCTGAGTCCAGATGTGACCTGACCTCAGGGATGCTGAGAAGGTGCCCACATGGAGAGAATGTCTGGTCCTTGGGCCATCTCTGCCTCTCAGCCAGCAGGGAGGGGCAGGCATGCTGCCAGAGCTGGGTCCAAGAAGTGACATTCCTGTCCACCCAGGCTGCAAGTGAACACCCAGCCTGGGCACCTGGAGACAGACCCCTTATGAAATAGTCGCAAGTGAACACCCAGCCTGGGCACCTGGAGACAGACCCCTTATGAAATAACCTCAAGTGAACACCCAGCCTGGGCGCCTGGAGACAGATCCCCTTATGAAATAGTCTCAAGTGAACACCCAGCCTGGGCACCTGGAGACAGACCCCCTTATGAAATAGTCTCAAGTGAACACCCAGCCTGGGCACCTGGAGACAGACCCCTTATGAAATAACCTCAAGTGAACACCCAGCCTGGGCACCTGGAGACAGACCCCTTATGAAATAACCTCAAGTGAACACCCAGCCTGGGCACCTGGAGACAGACCCCTTATGAAATAACCTCAAGTGAACACCCAGTCTGGGCGCCTGGAGACAGATCCCCTTATGAAATAGTCTCAAGTGAGCACCCAGCCTGGGTGCCTGGAGACAGACCCCCTTATGAAATAGTCTCAAGTGAGCACCCAGCCTGGGTGCCTGGAGACAGACCCCTTATGAAATAGTCTCAAGTGAGCACCCAGCCTGGGTGCCTGGAGACAGACCCCCTTATGAAATAGTCTCAAGTGAGCACCCAGCCTGGGTGCCTGGAGACAGACCCCCTTATGAAATAGTCTCAAGTGAACCCCCAGCCGGGGTGCCTGGAGACAGAACCCCTTATGAAATAGTCTCAAGTGAGCACCCAGCCTGGGTGCCTGGAGACAGACCCCCTTATGAAATAGTCTCAAGTGAGCACCCAGCCGGGGTGCCTGGAGACAGAACCCCTTATGAAATAGTCTCAAGTGAACCCCCAGCCGGGGTGCCTGGAGACAGACCCCCTTTGCAATGCAGGTCCTTGGTGGAGAAGCAGCAGCTGTGCTCCTCTCTTTCAGGGATGGCGGTAGGAGTGGGAGACAGCCCAGGGATGCTGGCAGGTAACCACCTCTTCACTGTGGTTTCCAGAGGAGAAAGGAATGAAGCATTGTCAGAAAATAACGTATTTTTATTCCTGAAAGTTTAGAAAATGCAGTAGGACCTGGATGGAGGAAGCTAAATTCTACGTTTTAATTGGAAGCTCCTTTTCCTCCACAGAAAGAGAAAGCTTTTAGTGACACTTGAACTAGCTTGGTGCTTAGACCTCAGTCTTACTAGAGTTTAATAACAAAGATACTGGCTCCTGTCTGTCAGGGTGTTGTACTGTGGTGCTTGCATGTTGCTGCATTGCTGGGAACTATGCCACTGGTATTTCAAATGCCAGCAGGGGCACCCATGGTGGACAGGTTTCAGCAGAGCTTCTAGACTAAGAAAGAATGAAGAAAGGCCTGGTGATCTGCTTCCAGAAATTAGCCAATGAAAACCTTATGGATCACTACAGAATATTGTCCAATACGGTGCCTGAAGATGAGCCCCTCTGTATTGGAAGACACTCAGAATACACAGGGGCTGCAAAAAAGGACTTAAGCAGACCAACAATTGTGAAGATGGCGCAGGACTGGGTAACTTTTCCTTCTGTTGTGTATGGGGTTGCTGTAAGTCAAAGATGATTCGATGGCAATTAACAACAATAACAACATCAAAGGTATTGTCACATCAGCCTACTCCAGGTTGGAGTGTATTGTGACCAAAAAGAATCAGATGTCACAATGACCTCCAAAAATCATACCTGCTTTTCCATCAAGGGGCGGGGGTGGGGGTGGGGTGGGGGTGGGGGTGGGTGGGTAGCAAATGCTACAAAGAAACAGGGTAGAAATGAGGAAAATCTCTATAACCAAAGGCCATCCTTGACTTTGGGGAAGAATATGGGGAGGTCAGCGGCAAATAGGACAGAGCCCAGTTCCAGGTCCAAGACGTCCAGATGGGACCTGGTGCCCAGGCCATGGTCTGTGCTCAGGTTAGAGTCTGGCTAATCAAAAGGTCGGCAGTTTAAATCCACCAGCTGCTCCTTGGAAACCCTATGGGGCAGCTGTGCTCTGTCCTGCAGGGTTGCGATGAGTTGGAATCGACTCAATGGCAATGTTTGTTTGGGGGGAGGGGGTTTGCGGTGTCAGGTGCAGCCATGGGTGCCCAGCTTCGGGCAGGAAAGGAAGAGGGAATCCCTTTCCTAAAACATGATCCCTACTCTCAACAAGCTCCCACTGTAGTTAGGGAAATGAGAGGGGCACTTGTGAGAAGGAGAAATAAGGACCCAACATTTTCACTTGGGCAGTGGAGGTTCTAAGTGTTGAAGAAGTCCACAGAAATATGTAACTGGCCAGTGCCAGCACATACAGCCACAGAGCTGTACAGCATACGAGCCACACAACTGTACCTCCATCAACACTTAGAACGTGTACTGTACAATTGAGCACTGAATTATATTCTGCCTCATGTGACACTAATGATCCCAACCATCACCAACCAGTGGGCACCAACGAAGAAACACTGACACCAATAACCAAAAGTTTACCAACTTGCAGCTTCACCTGCGGAATTAGGACATCAGCCCTTTTCCCTCACCCCAGAGCTTCCCACTTATTTATTTTTTTATTGAGATATAACTCACCCACCATACCATTCACTCTTTTAAAGTGTACAACTCAGTGGTTTTGGTATATTCACAAAGTTGTGCAAACACCATTATCTAATTCTAGAACATTGTCAGCAGCCCCAGAAGAAACCCGCTGCTTTGTTAGCAGTCAGTCCCTACTTCCTTCCACTACCTCTTTATTTTTCTGTTTCCCTGACTGCTTTGCCCACTTCCCAAGGTTGACATAAAGATCAAATTAATGAAGTTTCACAAATTTAACATATCATTTTTAAAGCAGCTTTAGACTTTTTTTAGGAATCTTGGGCAACTGGGGTAGAAAAGTCTCCAAGAGTGGGGTAAGCAGGTCCCTTGAGTCCTCCGTGAAGTCTCAATGGGGGTTCACCTTGGCCCAACTGGCCTGTGACCGTGTACCCATGACCCCATCATTAGCACCTTTACACCTTCCAGGAAACAGCAGGGCTAAGCAGTAAAGACCCATGAGGGGCCCTAGCAGGACTAAGAGGTCAGGAGAGAAGACAAAGGGGAAAACTAAAAAGAGTGTTGTTGTTGTTGTTAGGTGCCGTTGAGTCAGTTCCCACTCATAGAGACCCCATGTACAATAGAATGAACCACTGCCCAGTCCTGCGCCATCCTCACCCTAAACCCATGGTGATGTTATCTTGAGATCCTTAATTATATCTGTGTTGTTGTTACTTGCATTGTGTTGTTTCCAGCCCTATTTCCAAACAAGGTCATATTCTGAGGTTTTGGGTAGACATGAATTTCGGGTGGGACACCATTCAGCCCATTATATGTAGAGAGAAAGATAAGAGAGAGAAATGAGAGAAAAGAGGGAGAGAGAGAGAAGAGAGGATGAAGAAGTAAGGGGGAATGGATAATGGGTTGCCTCACATGGTGAGTGTAATAATGTTACTGAATTGTACACATAAAAATGATTGAAATGGTGAGAAGAAGGACGAGGAGAGGAAGAAGAAGGAGGAGAAGGAGGAGGATGAGGAGGAGGAGAAGGAGGAGGAGGAGGAGAAGAGGAGGAGGAGGAGGAGGAGGAGAGGAGGAGGAGGAGAAGGAGGAGGAGGAGAGGAGAAGAGGAGGAGGAGGAGGAGGAGGAGGTGGAGGAGGAGGAGAGGAGGAGGAGGACAAGAGGAGGAGGAGAAGAGGAGGAGGAGGAGGAGAGGAGGAGGAGGAGGAGGAGGAGAAGGAGGAGGAGGAGAGGAGAAGAGGAGGAGGAGGAGGAGGAGGATGAGGAGGAGGAGGAGGAGGAGGAGAGGAGGAGGAGGAGAGGAGGAGGAGAAGAGGAGGAGAGGAGGAGGAGGAGGAGAGGAGGAGGAGAAGAGGAGGAGGAGAGGAGGAGGAGGAGGAGGAGAAGAGGAGGAGGAGGAGGAGAGGAGAAGAGGAGGAGGAGGAGGAGGAGGTGGAGGAGGAGGAGAGGAGGAGGAGGAGAAGAGGAGGAGGAGGAGAGGAGGAGGAGGAGGAGGAGAGGAGAAGAGGAGGAGGAGGAGGAGAAGAGGAGGAGGAGGAGAGGAGGAGGAGGAGGAGGAGAGGAGAAGAGGAGGAGGAGGAGGAGAGGAGGAGGAGGAGGAGGAGGAGAGGAGGAGGAGGAGGAGAGGAAAAGAGGAGGAGGAGGAGGAGGAGGTGGAGGAGGAGAAGAGGAGGAGAAGAGGAGGAGGAGGAGGAGAGGAGGAGGAGGAGGAGGAGGATGAGAGGAGGAGGAAGAGGAGGAGGAGGAGAAGAGGAGGAGGAGGAGAGGAGGAGGAGGAGGAGAAGGAGAAGAGGAGGAGCAAAGGGAAAGGAGAGAGGGAAACATCAAAATGATCATGCTGGAGAGTGGTGGAAGCCCTTGGCAGCTGCCCCTGGAACCCCCACAACCTGGACCCGCGGGCACCGGCAGAGAACACGTTGGCTGTCTTCGGCTCACATCCCTGCTCCCAACTCTCAGACTACCGTTCCAAATTCCTGAAGGGAAAAAGGTTGAGGAGGGTCTCCTGGGCTCTCTGACCTTGACTCCCACAGATCCACGGCCTAGGGCGGAAGATGGCGGGAAAGGTAGGAAGCAGCGCTCCTGATCTGGCCAGCAAACAGAGGGCCCTCAGTGCGTGTGCCAGCCTGTAAATTGTCCTTTTGTTTTGCAGGCTTTACAACACAGTTTTATTTCATGTGACTGTGCTATTTCAGGAGGAGTAAATATTGCCGGCGGTCTGTTTAAAAAGGCCAGTGACCTGAAATGGTTTTTTTTCTTTTCTTTTCCATTTGAATTATCTCCAAGAGGCAGGCCTACCCAACCATCACACAGTTTAACTCATTGGCTTTTGATTCTAACTTTCCCTTTTGTCTCATGCATGATATGCTGGACTGGTGAACAAAAGGAGCAGAGATCTGGGGACAGAGGCAGGAGAGCTGACCTAGGCCCCGGGAAAAAGGGGGAAATGTCCAGGGTGCAACCCGGAAGAGGGCAGGGAGCCATGGGCTTCCCTGCTGCCTGGTGCTGCTTCCGGAGCTGGTGTTTGACCTATAATTACAGTCTCTTTCCTCTGATTTCCTCGTGAAAATGGTAACATTCAGGCTAAGCACAGAGAAGAAGAAAGCACTACATAAAGAATCAGGGATTTATAAATACAGTTAAAATTACAGGATTGTTAACTCCCGTGGTTTAGTGCTCTGAAGAGGGAGTTGGAGAGGGGAGCATAGTTCTTGAAACTTGTCTTGAGTCTAAATTACTCAGGCAGGCCTCTGGGGGCCAAGTCAAGAAGAAATTCACTATAGTCCCTCCCCTCCATCCACTGGATGTCAAAACATTCAAAGAAAAAAAAAAAAAGGTGTCCTTGGCCAAACACATCCCACTCTCAGAACTTTTATTTTTGTTTTTTAAGGATTCTCACTCACCAGCTAATTGTTCAGTCTCTTCTCCTCAAACTCATTGTCTCTAGGAAGGGGGAGGGGGCATCCTTGTTGTCTCAGCCCAGTACCTCCCAGTTTTCCCGGAACTGCTGCTTCCGTAGACAAACTATGTGTTTATGTTGGAATCATTCTGTCTTATATGACCCAGCACCCTGGTCACAGCTGACCGAGTAGGGGTGAGCACCTGACCCACACCGGCCCTCCCTTGGGATTTCCTAATTTGGGACAAGTGAGAGATCATCAGGTAAGTTCATCTCTGGTGATTTAGACTGTCACGTGAAATATGGCTGTGAACAGTGGAGACAACTTGTCTGCAGTGAGAAAATGAAGCTACTGTGACACACGAAGGCTGACTCCTGGAGTCCCTGGTTCCTGGTCCAGCTCCATGCTTCCCTGAACTTTGCTTATTTTGGGTACTCAGACTTTCCCTGGATTCCATGAGCGAACACATTTCCTCTTTTTCCTAAGCTAGTTTAAGTGAAGTTTCTTAGGTGTGCACTGAAAAGTCTTGACTAATACAATAGTGCTAATGCCAAGAATTCTCTAGGAAAGTTGACAAAACAATGTTATCAGTGCAGCATCTCAAAATTCATTTCACAAAGGATGGAGGCCAATTTTTATTGTAAGCTGACTTTCAGTGTACTATTACTCCTCTTTTTTCCGGAAAGATAAGTGTTGGGAAGAAGAATGGAAATAACCCAAGCAGCATTTGTAACCCAATAGCAGAAGAAAGGAAGGCGTCTGGAGGAGGCCTTGTGGCTCGGGCTCTGCCTTCATGTGGAATCACACTAAGCTTTCCCAGGAGGAGATTTCCAGAAGAGACTGCAGGAATTATCCTCCTATCATTCATCAAATGTCTTAACTTTCACCCTCGGCTCTACAGTAAGTTAAGCCTGACTGCCCACATCTGCCTCTGGGTAGAGCTGAAGAACCAGGGCTGCCCATTACCATTGTCAGCATAGCAACCTTTCCCATGCTGAGAGTTGTCACCTCCACGCTAAATGATTTCAGTCCTCTCTGTGTGTCAACAGCAAGTGGAATGGCCTGGCATGACAATGTAGAAATGTCCTGAGCTGGGAGTCCCAGGACCTGGATTCCAGCCAAGGTTCTGCTAGGTCTAGTTTTCTCATTTGCTAAATAAGGGACTGGGTTAGATGATCCCTAAAACCCTCCAGCTCTCATATTCCATGACTCAAAGGTAAGTACTGGCCTAGAGTCATTCTCCACAGCGAATACTATTTGCTTTCCACCAAAAACAGGAAAGAAAGAAAAAAGGGAGAGAAAACAAGAAATTAATATATTTTGTTTTCTCATATTTAAGGTGAGATCGTTATTTTTGTAAAATTAAAGTTATTGATAACATACCATTAGATTTTTTAAATAAAGTTTTATTATATAAGAAATGCATGTTTCATTGTTGTTGTTATTAGTTACTGTCGAGTTAGCGCTGACTCATAGCGACCTTAAGTGTAACAGAATGAAATGTTGGCCCAGTGCTGTGCTAAACTGTAGGAAAATTTAAATACAAATAAGCCAAAAAGAAAAAAATAAATAAAAACCTGTAGTGATAGCCTCTATTTTGTGTGTATAAATGCAAATTTTCTCTATACCCACATATATCTTTTTGCCTAAGAAAATAGGATCAGATGACAATTCTGTTTTAAATAGAATTAGAAACATTCTTTTGTTGTTTTTACAAGTTCATCTTGACCTTTAGCAATATACTAAAATATGTTATATTAATTTTATGTTTCTAAATTAATAAATATACTTCTATAGCATTGATTTTTAATAGCTATATAGTAATCTGTTGTATGAATGAACCTTAATTTAGCTGATCTCCTATGGTAAGATAGCTTGCATAGTTTTGCCTTTCACTCTTATAAACAATCTTATAAATATATTTTGTGCAAATATGCATGTTTTCTAAAGCTTCTTCGTGAGCCCATTAACACGTTGCTGTCAAGTCGATTCTGACTCACAGTGACCCCACTAGCAATTCAGTTGATAGGGATGTAGAGTTGGATGCTCCTTCCTCATGGATTCATGTGTGAGTCAGGTGCTTTCGGATTGCAGGGATTCCGCTGGGTTCCTCTGTGCCACGTGACCCCCACCACCAGGTCACAACTGATAAGACTAGCATCCTCTCCTCCCCCAAAGGAAGTCATCTGGAGGCTGGCCACAAGCCTGCAAGGGGCCTAGCAGGAGACCTCTGCCCTGACAGGGCTTCCTGTACTGGGTGGTGACTGGACAAGCTGAGCAGATTCTCCGTCGGTGTTGAATGCAAGACATATGAGAGGCCTTCCGTCAGTGAGGGCAGGGGCAGACAGGGTGATGGCAGAGCAGAACAGGAGAGACAGGAGACAAAGCCTGCTCTGAGGGGGCTGTGATGTCAGGTCCCAGAGCTGTGACTGAGCCTGAAGCCTGGCAATATGGCGGCTGAGTTAATTCCTGGCCTTCTTGTCCTCCTCAGGGATCCATGTGTCAACCCTGAAGTACCGAATGGGCTCCCCACACCTGAGAGGAAGGTATGGTGGCTCTGCTTCTCTTCCAATGTGACTTCCAGGGCTGCCCTCCTTGGTTCCAGCCAGGTAATTTAACATGGAGGATGAACGTGGCCTCTGGAGATGGGGAAGCTGGGTTTGGATCCTGACTCCATCATTTCTTTCCTGTGTGACTTTGGGCTAGTCCCTTAGCCTACCTATTCCTGAGTTTCCCCATCTGAAAGTGTACCTACTACAAAAGGTTATTGTGAAAACTAAATGAAATAATATGTATAAAGCCTTTACAAGGGTCCCTAGTATATAGTGTTGCTGTTGTTAGCTGCCTTGAGTCAACCTCTGATTCATGGTGACCCCCAACTCATGGTGACCGCATAGCCAAGAATTTAGCCTAGATCTCCTACAAGGAAGGTGAGAATTCTACCACTGAACCACCACTGCCTGTAGTATTCAGTGTTGTTATCATGTTTCTGCTAACGGGGTTTGTTTTACCCAGAATCTCAGGAGTTTAAAGAGCCTTACAAGTCTAATATCTGCAAGGACAAACTGATGACTTCAGATATTATTGGTTTACCCTTTAAGTCCTTCTGTTGCCTCCACCAGCTTCGTGAACTCCTTGAGGGCATGGGCTGTGTCTTATGTTCTATTGTGTCCTCCACAGCACCTTGTACAAAGTAAGTGCTCAATGCATGATTAGTTCTGCTAATTGATGACAGTCTTTCCCTTTCGTACTCAGTACAGCTAGTTTGACCCAGTGTAGTGAGCAGAAAAGAAAAGACCCAGATGGATGTCAGAAGAGACTCTGAAACTTGCCTTTGAATGTAGAGTTGCTAAAGTGAATGGAAGAAATGATGAAGTAAAAGAGCTTGAACAGAAGATCTCAAAGGATTGCTCGAGAATACAAAGTAAAGTATTATGATGACGTATGCAAAGACCTGGAGTTAGAAAACCAAAAGGGAAGAACACGCTTTGCATTTATCCAGCTGAAAGAATCAAAGAAAAAAATTCAAGCCTCGAGTTGCAATATTGAAGGATTCTATGAGTGAAATATTGAACGATGCAGGAAACATTAAAAGAAGATGGAAGAAACACACAAAGTCACTATACAAAGAAGAATTGGTTGATGTACAACCATTTCAGGAGGTAGCATGCGATCAAGAACTGATGGTATTGAAGGAAGAAGTCCAAGCTGCATTGAAGGCATTGGCAAAAAACAAGGTTCCAGGACTTTATGGAATACCAGTTGAGATGTTTCAACAAATGGATGCAACGATGAAAGCACTCACTCATCTATGTAAGGAAATTTGGAAGACAGATACCTGGCCAACCGACTGGAAGAGATCCATATTCGTGCCCATCCGAAAGAAAGGTGATCCAACAGAATGCAGAAATTTTTGAACAATATCATTAATATCATACACAAGTAAAATTTTGCTGAAGATTATTCAAGAATGATTGCAGCAGTACATCGACAGGGAACTTCCAGAAATTTAAGCTGGATTAAGAAGAGGATGTTGAACGAGGGATATCATTGCTGATGTCAGATGGATCTTGGCTGAAAGCAGAAACTATCAGAAAGATATTTACTTGTGTTTTATTGACTATGCGAAGGCATTTGACTGTGTCGATCGTTACAAATTATGGATAACATTTCAAAGAATGAGAATTCCAGAACTCTTAACTGCACTCATGGGGAACCTGTACATAGACCAAGAGGCAGTCGTTGGAACAGAACAAGGGGATAATGCATGGTTTAAAATCAGGGAAGGTGCATGTCAGGGTAGTATCCTTTCACCATATTTATTCAATCTGTATGCTGAGCAAATAATCCGAGAAGCTGGACTATATGAAAAACAGGGCATTAGGATTGGAGGAAGACTCATTAACAACCTGCGATATGCAGATGACACAACCTTGCTTGCTGAAAGTGAAGTGGACTTGAAGCACTTACCGATGAAGATCAAAGATTACAGCCTTCAGTATGGATTACAGCTCAACATGAAGAAAACAAAAATCCTCACAACTCGACCAATGAGCAACATCATGATAAATGGAGGAAATATTAAAGCTGTCAAGGATTTCACTTTACTTGGATCCACAATCAATGCCCATGGAAGCGGCAGTCAAGAAATCAAAAGACGCATTGCACTGGGCGAATCTGCTGCAAAAGACCTCTTTAAAGTGATAAAAATCTAAGATGTCACTTTGAGGACTAAGGTTCGCCTGATCCAAGCCATGGTATTTTCAATTGCCTCATATGCATGCGAAAGCTGGACAATGAATAAGGAAGACCAAAGAAGAATTGATGCCTTTGAATTATGGTGTTGGAGAAGAATATTGAATATACCATGGGCTGCCAGAAGAACAAACAAATCTGTCTTGGAAGAAGTACAGCCAGAATGCTCCTTAGAAGCGAGGATGGCAAGACTTCATCTCATGTACTTTGGACATGTTATCAGGAGGGACCAGTCCCTGGAGAAGGACATCATGTTTGGTAAGGTAAAGGGTCAATGAAAGAGAGGAAGACCTTCAACCAGATGAATTGACACAGTGGCTGCAACAATGGGCTCAAACATAGCAATGATTGTGAGGACGGCACAGGATCAGGCAGTATTTCATTCTGTTGTACATAGGGTCGCTATGAGTTGGAACTGGCTCCACAGCACCTAGCAACAACAACAACCAGCATAATGCCTGGCACAGAGTAATGATTAGAAAAAGTATTGAATCCTTGTCCCCTGACACCTTCGGTACTAAACTGGCTGCTGGCCCCTAGGGCTCCTTCCATTCTGGCTGTCCTGTTTAGCTGCACCTCTCTCCAGCTAGTATGACAGCAGGGGCAGCTGGCCAATTAAGGGGATTCCAGGTCCATGACTGGTGACCCAGGTAGGCCAGCAGGTAGATCAAGGGAGACAGAAGGGGTGCAAAGGACCAACAGCTTTCGCTGACCTCATTCCATTATCTGTCCCAGGTTCCAGCCTCAGGGACATCCCAGAGAGGGAAATGTATGACTTGGGGGCCATCTCAGGAAGCAGGCAGGCATGCTGCCCTCATGAAGGGAGGAATTCCCCAAATCGACCGCACCCCTACACTCTGGCAGCACTGGCACACGCAAGGGGATGCTCTGGGTTAGGTCTGGTGGGGTGTTTTTCTAAGAAACTGTTCAGTGAAGAAGCCTGCAAACTGGAGTATGTTGCAGACCAACAGCTTCCAGTCCCAAGAGTATGGCTCTGTATCCAGCAGAGGGCTGAAGGAGAGGCTTTGGCTGGGCTCCCCAGGAGGGCTGCAGGGGCTTTGCCCTCCAGGGAGAAGGGCTGCCGGAAGGCAGCAGTACGGAGGGGAGCCAGGCTGCTGGCCCAGGTGCTCGCTGTTGTTATTAGGTGCTGTGGAGACTGTTCCAACTCACAGCAACCTTGCGTACAACAGAGCAAAACACTGCCCAGTCCTGCGCCATCCTCACAATCACTGTTATGCTTGAGCCCATTGTTGCAGCCACTGTGTCAATCCATCTCGTTGAGGGTCTGCCTCTCTTTCGATGACCCTCTACTTTACCAAGCATGATGTCCTTCTCCAGGGACTGGTCCCTCTTCATAACATGTCTAAATTATGTGACGTGAGACGAAGTCTCTCCATCCTCACATTATGCTGTGTGTGTTGCTCATTATTATTATTAATAGCTAATATTTACATAGCACATACCACCTGCCAGTTACTATTCCAAGTATTTTACATATATTAATTCATTTAATCCTTACCAAAAACTTTGAAGTAATTTTATTATTATCCCCATTTTACAGTTGAGGAAACTGAGGCATAGCTACTAAATGGCACACCTGGAAGTACATCCAATCCCTACTGAAAAGCTTAGAGAAGGTTTTAATTAAAGCTTAAATGTGATCATGTATGCATGTACATATTTAATTCTCACAGTAACTCTACAAGCTAAGTTAAAGAGGTCCCATTTTATGGATTAAAACCATCCACTTGGGGTATTTCTGTTGTAGCAGCACTAGATGACTAAGACAGGGCCCCATCCTCTGAGTTCACACAGCACCCCGTGCTCACCTCTATCATTAGCCATCCTATTGGAATGATCTGTGTCTCTGCCTGCCTCCCCGCTCACCTGAGCTCGGGAGGGCTGGGACGATGTGTCCTTCATCTCTGTCCCCGGCACTTGCACTGTGCCTGATACTTAGTGAGCATGCAGTAATGTAGAAAGAGAAAGAAAAACTCTAGGAAGAGGGAGATAATGAGAATAGGCCAGATGTAGTTCTGCAGAGGAATTCCCAAGGTTTCTGAGCAGAGAAGCTAAAACTCATCCTCCTCTATGCTTAATCTTCCAACTTTCCCTCCCACCCCGTTATTAATATAAAAATAGAACGTGTTTATATGGACTCACTAAAACCATTGGCTAAATACTTATGATGGCTCCTGGATCCCTGGCCATCAGCAAGCCCTATAAAGCACTCTCTACTGACAGCAGGGTATAAAACCATCATCAAACACTGAACTTTTCCTGATCACAGATACACACTCCTCTCAAAGGCCAAGGTCAGCCACTTCTTGTGTATATAAGTCCTCTATAGCTGATGTGTGATGTTTTTACACATCCAGAGAGAGGGAAGAGGGAACAAAACGCCCTTTAGAATTCATTGTTGACCTCAATCACCGTATAGGTGTCTCCGTAAATGGAGAGGAGCCAGGGCTCAGAAAGATAAACTCCAAAACAAAATAGCCAGGTAATCAAGAAAGTATCCATATGTGTACACATGCACACACACTCAACAGTTTAACTTCCCTAATAATGTTTTGCTCAGATTAATAATTAATGGTTTTGTGTACTTTGAATACACGCCAACTGCTCGGCAAGGAGAGGTGAGCCTGGAATGAAAATTTGCCAGTCCACCATGCAGATAATCTAGAGTTTCTTGCATTCATTTCCTGTATCTTTTTTACTTTTGTTTAACCCAAAATTTTAGAGATGGATCAGATAGTGTGGGATCATGGAGAAAGTTCACTGTACAGACTGGTCTGCTCCAGCCAGTTTAGGCACAGTTTTCTCTCCGTCAAACTGAAGCAGTAGTTTCACCCTGAAGCCTGAGCCAAACTTTGTCAGCTGTGTTGGGAGGGGCTCCCTTGGGTTTGGGAGCTAACCCCTACCTGTCCTTGCTCTTCAGCAGAGCCTGCTCCCTTACAGACGCCATGACATCTGTCTTAACAAAGAGGATAAGCTCCCCATGATTCACCTTGTAGTCAGGAACTTCATTACTGAAGTAGAAATCATGAGGAGTTTCCTTCCATGGTACTGGAAAATATGTGGTGATAGGGAAGAATCATCTATTACAGACTACTTTTTAAATAATGTCAAATGATAATCTTGTCTCTTAGAAGAAAACCTGTTGCTGTTGAGTCGATTCTGACTCATAGTGACCCTATAAGGGGAAGATTAAGTTAAAGTTAGTGGAGGATTGGAGGGAAGCCCAACTGGTGCTCAGACATGGAAGGCAGGAAATGGGGGAAGGAAGAAGGCAGGTTTGGACCGAAGGCACACGTCACAGCAGGGACTCATCCTCCCGGATCACAAGAGGGTGAGTGCTACTCAGCAGAGCAGTGTCCTCCTCCAGGCACCTGTGGGCATGGAAGTGGGTGCCTGCCCAGGCCTGCCTCCTTCCCACTCACTACTTCTTCCTTCCTGTCCTCCTGCCTCCTTTCCACCCATCCATTTTTACTGAGTACCTTCTGCGTGTCAGGCACTGTATAGGTGGTGGGAGTATAAAGATAATAAAACAGAGGCCCTGACATCAAGTTGGAGCCCTGGTGGCACAGTGGTTAAGAGTTACAGCTGTTAACCAAAAGGTCAGCAGTTCGAATCTACCAGCTGCTCTTTGGAAACCCTATGGGGCAGTTCTACTCTGTCCTATAGGGTCACTATAAGTTGAAATCAATTCAGCGGAAAAGAGTTTCTTTTTTTCTTTAAAATCAAGTTGAGGGCAGGTTGGTTCAGTGGTAGAATTCTCACCTTCCATGAGGGAAGCCCAGGTTCAATTCTCAGCCAATGCACTTCATACACAGCCACCACCCGTCTGTCAGTGGAGGCTGGTGTGTTGCTATGATACTGAACGGGTTTCAGTGGAACTTCCAGACTAAAGCAGACAAGGAAGAAAGGCCTGTTGATCTACTTCCAAAAAATCAGCCAATGAAAACCCTATGGATTATAGCGATCTGATCCTGTTGTGCATAGGATCACCATGTGCTGGAACCTGACTGGACGACAGGTAACAACAACCTCAAGTTATTAAGTAGTAAAGCTAGAAAGCAACAAGTTCAACAAGCCAGAAAATGCAGCAATATTACAGAGCCTGTGCTAGTAAACATGGACAGAACAGTGGCCCTCAGTGGAAGCCATGGCCAGGTCTGCCCGGCAGTTAAGAGAACTGATTTCAGGAACAGTGAGGACCTCAGTATTTCTCCACATTTATTGCTCTACACTAAAGAAAAATGACAATTAAATGCAATGTAAGAATTCCAATTGGATCTTGTTTAAAAAAAAGAGTCTATTAGAAGACATATTGGGACACTTAATATGGATTGGGAATTAGGTGATATTAGGTAATTACTTAAAGAAGTCTTTTGCTGCAGATTTTGCCATACGTCCTTTATTTCCTGACTGCTGCTTCCATGGGCATTGATTGTGGATCCAAGTAAAATGAAATCTTTGACAACTTCAATCTTTTCGTCATTTATCATGATGTTGCTTATTGGTCCAGTTGTGAGGATTTCTGTTTTCTTTACGTTGAGGTGTAATCCATATTGAAGGCTGTAGTCTTTGATCTTCGTCGGTAAGTGCTTCAAGTCTTCTTTGCTTTCAGCAAGCAAGGTTGTGTCATCTGCATAACGCAGGTTGTTAATGAGTCTTCCCCCAGTCTTGATACCGTGTTCTTCTTCATATAGTCCAGCTTCTTGGATTATTTGCTCAGCATACAGATTGAATGAGTATGGTGAGAGCATACACCCCTGATGTACACCTTTCCTGACTTTAAACCACGTAGTATCCCCTTGTTCTGTTCAAACAACTGCCTCTTGGTCTATGTACAGGTTCCACATGAGCACAATGAAGTGTTCTGGAATTCCCATTCTTTGCAATGTTATCCATAATTTGTTATGATCCTCACAGTAAAATGCCTTTGCACAGCCAATAAAACACAGGTAAACATCTTTCTGGTATTCTCTGCTTTCAGCCAAGATCCATCTGACGTCAGCAGTGGTGACTCAAGCCATGGTATTATGCATAAGAAAGCTGGACAACAAATAAGGAAGATGGAAGAAGAATTGATGCCTTTGAAGTATGATGTTGGCTAAGAATATTGAATACACCATGGACCGCCAGAAGAATGAACAAATCTGTCTTGGAAGAAGGACAGCCAGAATGCTCCTTAGAAGGGAGGATGTAGAGACTTTGTCTCACATACTTTGGATATGTTATCAGGAGGGATTAGTCCCTGGAGAAGGACATCATACTTGGTAAAGTAGAGGGTCAGCGAAAAAGAGGAAGACCCTCAAAAAGATGGGCTGACACAGTGGCTGCAACAACGGGATCAAGCATAACAACAATTGTGAGGATGGTGCAGGACGGGGCGGTGTTTTGTTCTGTTGTACAAAAGGTGGTTATGAGTCAGAACCGCCTTGACAGCACCTAACAACAACAACAACAGGTAGTTACTATTAATTGTCTTAGGTGCAATAAAGGTTATTATGAACATGTAGGACAATGTCCTTATTTTCAAGAGACGTGTGTTAAAGTATTTAGTGGTGATGTCTGTTCAGAAAAAAATATCTTTGTCAAAATGTGAACAACTGTTGAATCTATGTGAGAGACTGTGTCAATTGCACTGTTCTGTAAACTTTTCCACACATTTGAAATTTTTCATAATGTAATAATGGAAGAAAAAACTTCTGTCCACTTTTTAGCTGCCGCACTAAGGCCTTTAGCAAAGTCTTCTGTTTGTCAATTAGCTAATAAAATAATCAGAGCTACACTTAGCATGTGGCAGGTACAGTGATGAGAGCTAGCATGCATTTTCTTCTTCAATCCTCACAGCAAACTTGCATAATGGGCTTTTTTTTTAACAGAGAGGGAAACAGGCTTGGCAAGGTAGAGTACTTACCCCAAGTTGCACAGCTAGTAAGTGGCAGCCGGATTCCACCCTGGCTTTGGTCTGGTTTAATCAACCCCCTCTTAACTACCACCCTCTACCTACAGCCTCCCAGGAAGACAAACGTTGAAATGGCGACAGAAGTCACTGCCGTGAAGGGCAATCTGTCAAACTCTGAGCACTAACAACCCGTACAAGGTGGGCCTGCTGGGACAGGGAAAAGACAGTCCTCCAGGGACCACACGGGAGAAGAGGCCCCCAGTGCCCGGAGAGGGGAAGGGCACAGAGAGAGAAGGGGCGAGAGAAACATGGCTCACCCTGTGGACCGACGACTATTTGGGGGCAAATGGAAACTGTAAGGCAGGTATTTTGTCTGGAGGTGCAGACAAAATGTTTTCTGCTTAGAAGAGGTGCTACTGAGCTGTAAATCAGCCCTGCTCCCCGTCACTAGTGAACACTGGAAAAAAACACCGTGGAGAAGTATGATGGTGTTTTCTTCCCAGAGGGTTTCCTACTCAAGGTCTCACTATGTCTGAAGTTCATATTACTGACCCAGCATTCAGGACACCCAATGGGATTCAAGGGAGTGGGGCCGGCTACACTGAGCCATCCATATCCTGTCAGCCAGTCCCCCTTATGACTTGGGCCAGAGAGAGTGGAGGGCGGAGGGTGCCCACCAGTTGGCCTCTGTAGGGATTTTGACCATGACCTTGACCTTGCTTTCCCTCTGCTCCAGTCGGTGTCCCAAGCTAATCAGCTGGTGCACATGGCAAAGCCTCAGCCCCACAGCCAGCCTGGCAGACCCACTGCCAGATAAACCAGGATCGAGTTATATTTTGCTCTTGATGTATGAAATGTTTAAGAGTTGGAGAAATCATGTAGAAAGCCAGGAGGATGTAAACATTCCCGACACCAGTCTCCTGGAGATTTGGCATTAGAACAGAGTCTCTTCCTTCGGCGCCCTGGACTTACAGCCCAGCTACTCATGAAATCACCATCAGGTGAGGTGTTCTAGGTAACTTGGAATTAACCATTCATGCTGTGGGGTAAGGGGCCATGCAGGATTTGGGAATGGCCCTGGAATTTATTTTTTTAACAGACTCAGTTGCACCGGCTGATCTCAGTGCATATTTCCAGAAAACTCACAGCACTGTGACAACCACAGACCCTCCCTTCTGCAAAGGGCTGGGACAGCACTGGCTTTGAGAAGACAGCCAAAGTCAGCTCTGATGATCCCTGCTAAGCGGAAGCTGTCTAGACTGAACAATGAAATTGGTACCCAAACTTCAGAAAGCTACAGGGATGACAGCTATTTTAACAATCCCAGAATGAAAGGTGCTTCTGGGCGGGGGGAAAGGGGGGTAATGGGGAAGTATTTGTTAAAATAAGCAGCTTTCATGGGGTGTTCTTCCCTAAGGTCTTCTGCCTCTAATCCATCGTGCACACCACACAGCTATAAACACCCTATGTGTTCCCATTCGTTCATTGCTTAAAGTCTCAGGGCCCCGTCCCCACCTCCTCGCCCCCACAGCTGGTCTCCCTTCCTCTGGCTTTTCTGAGCCCCAAGATTCCCTTCTCCTGCCACTGATGATCTTTCTGAATGGTCAGCATGAACCACCCCTCTTCTCCTTAAAAGCCTGGGCTGTCTCCAAACGCCCTACATAATAAGAGCTCACACTCTCTGCTTGGCATACAAGGCCTTGGTCATCTCTGTCCCATCCACTTTTCCCAGGCTTATCAGCTACCACACCCCAAATGCATCCTTTGTTCCAGTCACACCAACTTCTCCAAATGCTCACCCTGACTTTAGTACGTGGCAGCTGTCCACGTCTTCTCACATGCTGTTCCCTCTATCTGGGATGCCTTCCTCCAAGTTCACAGATAAACTAGGCTCTGAGACTCCACTCGAATGACATGTCCTCAGTAGAGTCTATCCAGAACTCTCTCTTTCTATACACACACGTGTGCACACACACATGCATATGCACACACACACACACGCACGTGTGCACACACACATGCACACACATACGCATGTACACACGCACACACGTGCTCCATGCCTCCTTCTTGCCTCCCCAGACATGCAGCATCACACCCTTCCTGGGCTGCCCGGCCCTCTCCAGACCAGCCTGTGGCCCACGCTGGCCTGTGAGCTCCTGTTTGAGGACACAGCCCACATGGTGCTTGTATTTGTGTTCCCAGTTGTGGTGGGTTGAATTGTCTTCTCCCAAAATATGTATTGAAATCCTAACCCCGTACCTATAATTATGACCCTGTTTGGAAATATCAGCTTTCTTGTGTTATGTTAATGAAGACCCTAAACCTAATCACTTCTGAGTCATAAAAGGACCAGAACAGGCAGAGACACCCATGGGGGAAGAGAGAAGCCATGTGAGGATCGTCTTCAACAAAGGAACCCGAGGAACCGAGGAACTCTGGGGCTACGACAAGGAGGAACTGACATGGCTGAGACCCTGATTTAGACTTAGAGCCTCCAGAATGATGAGAAAATAAATTTCTGTTCTTTAAAGCCCCCACTTGTGTTATACGTGCTACAGCAGCACCGGGTAACTAAGACAACAGTCCTTAGCACTGTGCCTGGCACAGCACATGTGTGCACACACACACACACACACACACACACACACACACACCCAACCCAGTTGCCTTCGAGTTGATTCTGACTCATGGTGACCCTATGTGTGCCAGAGTGGAGCTATGCTCCATAGGGTTTTCAGTGGCTGGATTTTCAGACGTAGATCACCAGGCCTTACTTCTGAGGTGCTTCTGGAGGGACTCAAACTGCCAGCCTTTCAGTTAGCAGCGGAGCGTGTTAACTGTTTGCACCACCCAGGGACTGCCTCACACAGTAGGTGCTTCATAAATGGGGACTGAATCTAAATCGTCCCCAGTAAGACCACACTCCAAGTCTAAGTTTTCTAAGTTTTCATGGACCCTGCAAAGGAGAGACTTCTGCAACCTCAGAACTCTTACATCCTGTATCGTCTGGAAATTGTTACTTCTCTCTTTCTGGATATTTCTTGTGTTTTCTAGGGTTTTCAGAAACCACCCTGTTGAACTATAACATGCCTTAGAGAAGTCTTGCGTTCTACTGCCCCTTCCCCCCACCAGCCTTTGGTTGTTGTTGAGATTAATTGTTGTTGACTGGTCCTTTAAGACATCACCATCAAATTGTTTTAAAATTTCTTAGTTTATAGAAAAAGTTTAGCCTATAGTCTGGCTCCATTTGCCCCTTGATCAGAAGCCTAGCATTTCTGTAAGATGAACACTGTAGATGTAGACATTGCAGGGAAGCAGTGGGCCATGGGCTAACAAGTCGAGCAACGCACCCTGGCCACCCTCCCCAGTGTCTGTCCCCGTTTTCCCAGGCCGGGCTCTGTCCTTCCTTTGCGGGGCCAAAGGGTTCAGAGGCACCTCCAGATTTGCATACCTAAGTCTTCTCTGGTTTTCTTGGAGCGACCCTAGAAGGATCTGTGTCTTGCTTTCTTTGTGCTGCTGAAACAGAAATACCACAAGTGGGTGGCTTTATAGAACAGAAATTTATTTTCTCACAGTTCTGCAGGCTACAAGTCTGAATTCAGGGCACCGCCTCCAGGGCGAGGCTCGCTCTCTCTGCTGGCTCTAGGGGAAGAGCCTTCTCTCTTCTAGAGTTCCTCGGTTCCTTAGTGATCTTCACATGGCATCTGTCTTCCCCTGTTCGTCCTTCTGTGTCTCAGTGTCTATGCTGCTCCTTATAACTCAGAAAGGATTAGGTTAGGACACACCCTACCCTGATACGGCCTCATTAACATAACAATGAAAACCTTATTTCCAGACAGGATCCCGTCCACAGCTATAGGGGTAAGGATTTCAATACATAATTTAGGGAGACACAATTCAGTCTATGCCCGTCTGGTTCTCTCTGTTCTGATAGCACTTCATCAATGGGACCTGCAGCTCTCTAACCCATCATGGGCTCTGCGGCCCTAAGGGAGAAATTCACACACTGCTTACTTCAAAGTGAACTTGGGGACGCTTTTTATTTCCAGTCTCACCAATTCTAAAGTGCAGATCAAGGTGAAGGAGAAGGACCTATGAAAACACTCCCTGGCTTCCACCTGCCACTTCTTTTCATCACCAGCTACCTGGGGAGTCCAGTTTCCTGGGGGGCTTTAACCAGGGTTGCATGTACTAGACAGTGTCCCCAGGATGATGTGCGAGCACATTCAAATCGGCCTGCAGGAGCCAACGAGGTGGAATGAGCCCCCAAAAGTACGGCCCTGAGATAGATAATCTTTAAACTTTTATCCAAAAATAGCCCCTGAAGTCTTCTTTAAACCAAACAGTAGTTTAGCTTAATTAGTTAAGAATATTGCCATGAGCATATTATGCTATTTTAAAGAACAATCTACACAGGCTGAAACTGATAACGGCAACTGGAAAGATTAGGTGGGAAGCTTAGGGGGCAGGGAGTCTATTCTAATGGGGGAGGAACAATTTGGAAAAGGAGGGCCAGAATGGCTGCACGACTTGGAGAATGTAATCAATGTCACTGAGCTGTACATGCAGAAACTGTAATTGGTGTATGTTTAGCTGTGTACATTCTCAACAACAACAAAATAAAATATTTTAAAAACGGCCTCCAGGGTTGGAGACCACCAGCAGGAAAGCAGCTGGTATCTTTACCCACCACCCTCCCTCCACCTCTCTGACCCTGCCTTATCCCTCCCATGGCCATCCTGCCACACACACCCCTTAAAGGCTTTGGAAGTGGGCCAGGGACTTGTTAGTTGAAGAGAGGAGTCTGGTTTCAACGTCAGACTGACATCCGTAATGGCTCCCACAACCTCCCTGCCTGTATCCTCAGGTCCTGGACTTGAGTGTTGGTGAGACAGGAGCCTAAATCTGTATTGTTGCCCAGAGTTAAGCAGTGGCCAGGGATCGAGGACATGAGGGCGATACCGGGGTGTATTCCTGAAGAGGTGGACACAGGTGACCGCAGCCAGCCTGGGGATGCTCATGTGACATAATGACAGCTAACCAAGGATGGTCCAAGACCCTGGGGTCTTTCCAGGGGACATCCAGTGGATGACAGCATCTTGGGGCTTTGACAGCAGTATTGGAACCCAGGCTGGGGGTGTCTGGGTTCCAGGGTAGCCAAGAAAATGTTGGATCTTAGAGGGGGAATTTTGGTTATCAGGCAGGGGTTTGGTGAAAAGAGAATATTGCAAAGCAGGTTGATAACAGGGAATCAGGATACTGAAATCAAACCATGTTCCTAGCTGCAGGATGGCCTTGCTGATGGGCTGAGGCCTAGAGTTTCTCCTTTTCCTCCTCCCTGGAGCCAGGCCTGGTCCTAGACCTGGGGCGGTACCGACTGCAGGTGGAGCCCTCCCTGGGCTAGACAACTGGCCCCATAAGGGCAAGGACCATGCCTAGGCCACTCTCCAGTTGGCAAGTACCTGCACATCATAGGTGTTCAGTAAACACTTATCCATGAAGGAGCTCTGCGTGAGATGCTGGGGAGCAGGATCAGGAGGCCAGGCACAGCCCCTCCATCAGGATGAAATCAGTCTTTATCCCACAGGTGCCCCTTTACCAGCAAGCTGCCTGGATCCTTAGAGCTATAGCTCTGGCTTTAGGCTGTTGAACAAACACATGGAGCTTACCACACGCCAGCCCTTTTCTGTGTGCTTCACCATGTCAGCGAATTAATCCTCAACATCCCCTAGGGGGGAAGTACTTTGATTAGTACCTTTTTATAGAAGAGGAAGCTGAAGCACAGAGTGATCAAGAGACTTTGCCAAGGTGACACAGTAACCAGTGAGTGATGGAGCCTGGATTTGAAGCCGGCACACTGGCTCTGGAGCCCATGCCCACATGGAGAAGCGAAAGGCTGGACGGTTCAGACCCACCTCGTATGGTGGTTGACAAGTCACCACTATCCACAGTTAAGAATTACATAGCTTTCATTTTTGTGAGCGTTCAACACCCCTAAGCATCCTAACAAGTCTGAGATGCTGGTAAAAACCAGTTGCGGTTCAGTTGACTCTGACTCATGGCGACCCCATGTGTGTCAGACTAGAACTGTGCTCCATAGGGTTTTCAGTGGCTGATTTTTCTGAAGTAGATCAACAGGCCTTTCTTTCGAGGTACCTCTGGGTGGACTCGAACCGTCAACCTTTCTGTTAGTAGCCGAGCACTTAACCATTTGTACCATCCAGGAACTCCCGAGATGCTGGTAGAGTTTACCAGATGTGGGCACGATTTCCACTGCCTTATGTCTCCAAAATGCAAATGAGATGCAGGCTGGGAAAGCATTGCTGTGTAGGCCAACTCCCGGGGCGTCCTCGGCCCTGCCTCCTGGGCACATGGCAGCTGCACACAGGATGTCGTGCTCAGAAGGGCCCTGTACTTGGTTTAATGTTCTGCTCTCGCCATCTTGAAATTCTTAACAATTTTGAACAAGGGGCCTGGAATTTTTATTTAGCTCTGGGCCTCACAAATTCTGCACGCATGTTGTTCATCGGATCCAGCCCGCTCTCCTGTCTCTCACCCTCCCTCGCTTGCCCACAGGAAACAGCTTCTCACCATCTCAGTGAATTCTTGTCGTTCTTAAGTGTTGGGAAAGCACGCAGGTCAACTTCTCTTC
Source organism: Dugong dugon (assembly GCA_030035585.1). NCBI lineage: Eukaryota > Metazoa > Chordata > Mammalia > Sirenia > Dugongidae > Dugong > Dugong dugon. Next base: position 822,252 of record CM057469.1, on the reverse strand, counting down.
TTGAGTCTCTTATTTTCACCAGGTTCTTTGAAGCTGATTAGGAATTTTTTTTAAGATCTGAGGACTCTGCTACCCACTCCATCCCTCCCACCCTTCTCCCCACACTAACTTTATTCTTCCTGCGGTGAGTCCAGGGCTGAGATATGGGGCCGTGAAGGCTGAAGCCAGTTGTCAGCAAAGAGGGGCCCCAGCTAACAGAACTTCCATAGTCCAGATGAAAAGAGACTCAGAGACACATCAACTAAATTAGCAAGTGCACCTTGTTTAGATCCAGATTCAAGTAAATCCACTGTAAAAAGACATTTTTTTAGATGATCAGATAATTTTTAATATGGACTGGGTGTTAGAGTATATTGAGGAATTATGCTTTACTTTGTTGGTTGTTGAAAAATGTATAGTGGCTATGTAAAAAAGTCTTTACTTCTTTCAGAAATACATACTGAAGTATTTAGGGTGTTATGATATGGGGTCCGGGATTTGCTGTAAAATGCTCTAGCAAAAGGAAGAAACAGCAGGATCAGAGAGCGAGATGGATGAAAGAAACAGGGCGAAGTACTGTGCTTGTTAAAGCTGGTTATGGGGTTACTTGTACTCTTTTCTCTCACACGTTTGGTAGTTTTCATAAGTGGAGCAAATGGTTTGTGCTCAATTGCTAACCTAAAGGTTGTCAGTTTGAACCCACCCAGTGGTGCCATGGAAGACAGTTCTGGCGATCTGCTTCAGTAGAGATTACAGCCAAGAAACCCTACGGAGCAGTTCTTCTCTGCAACACACAGGGTCACCGTGAGTTGAAATTGGCTGTGCAGCAACTAACAACAGTTAAAAGTGAAGTAAAGTGAGCGAGAGTGGGAGAGAGCATCAGATCACATCGTTTGGAGAAGAGTGGAAGCAGATGTTCACTGTGGTTCTACTTCAACCACTCAGAGGAATGAGCTGTTTTTTAGGTGTGTGGACGGCACTGGACTTTGCCGTCTCCTCCCCTAACATAATCTTCTTGAGCTGGTTCAGTGACAGTGGGCATGACTCCGCTGAACCAACTCTACTTACTCTCCTGCTTGCTCCCGCCTGGGATCAGTAGCGTGTGAGGATAAGGGAACAGTAGGAGCAACAGAGGATCAAATCAGGACCCTGGCTTATTAGCCTCCTTCCCTAATCTCATTGCATCCAAGTCCTTCTACTGCTCCAGACCTGGCTCAAGTGTCTCCTTTATGTGAAGTCACCTCCTCCCCCTGATCACCCACAGCAGTTACAGTCCAGTGTCTGGCATTTCACCCTGTCTTTGGCCCAGAGGTGTTCTCAAATCATTTTCTGCCACCCAGGCTTGTCCTTCCCCCAGGTCATAGCTTCACTGCCTTCTGCTCTGACAGTTTTATGATCAGGCCTGTTCCACGCTGAGCACCATGTCCGCCATTCATTTATATGCTCATATATTTACTCCTCCAAGGCTGAGCAACTCCTGTATGCCAGGCAAGGTGCTAGATGCTGAGGGTTCACAGTGAACAAGATAAACTTAATCTCTGCCCTTGAAATACGGTGCTTGTATGACACAAAGTGTTTCTACTTGGCTGCTAACTGAAAGGTTGGCAACGCAAACCCAACCAACGGCACCATGGAAGAAAGGCCTGGAGATCTGCTTCTGAAAAAATTACAACCAAGAAAACCCTGTAGGACTCAGATCTATTTTGTAACACACAGGGTTGTCATGAGTTGGGACTGACTTGAGGCCAACGGGTTTGGTTTTCGGTGTTGCCCTTGAGATGGGGAAACCAACATGAAAGAAGTAATTACTAAGCAGTGCACGTGGTGCTCCAAGCGTGTAGACCAGGAGGCCCGGCCCGGCCCCAAGAGTCAGGAACAGCTCCCCTAAGGAAGTGCCTTAGGAAGGGACTTAAAGGAAGTGTAATAATTAGCCTGGCAAGAAGGTGTGGAGCGGCTTGGCATTCCGAGCAAACAGCCCTGGAGAGGTCCCCGGGGGAGAGGTCAGCATTCCAAAAGAAGTTTTACAGGCACGCAGAGACCGAGGTTGAAAATCGGCATATTTCTTGGACTGAGATGAATTCAAGCACCTTGGAAGCTGGAGTCCTCGTATCATCTGCGGTAGGTTGTTGCCATCATAGCCCCCAATTTGTCCTCATCTCCTTGCATGCATGCCCCTTGGCACGGTGATTTTGCCCCTCTTTCTAACAAGGGGAGCCCTAGTGGCACAGTGGTTAAGAGCTCCACTGCTAACTAAAAGGTTGGCAGTTCAAATCTACCAGCCGCTCCTTGGAAGCCCTGTGGGGCAGTTCTATTCTGTTCTATAGGGTCAGTATGAGTTGGAATTGCTTAGATGGCAACGGGCTTTTGGTTTTGGTTCTAACAAGCAGTACAGTCTATTTCTTGATCTCTTGAATCCGGGTACATGACTTTCTTTAGCCAATGGAACAATAGCAAATGTGACACAGATGAAGGCTTTTCTTCCCCCACATTTTATTGTGGTTTGGGTGAAAGTTTACAGAGTAAATTAGTTTCCCATTCAACGATGTGTACGCACTTTGTCTTGTGATATCAGTCGTAATCTCCTCAACATGACATCACTTTACACACTAAAGTAGAGGCTCTTGCTGCTGGGAACCCTTCCACCACCATGTGACAAGCCTCGCGGGGCTTCCTTGACTATGAGAGACTCCATGGGAAGAGGCTCAGCCTTACCATTGTCCCAGCATTCCATCCGAGGATGGGAGACTCCATGGGAAGAGACTCAGCCTTACAATTGTCCCAGCATTCCACGTAAGGACGGGAGACTCCATGGGAAGGGGCTCAGCCTTACCGTTGTCCCAGCATTCCACGTGAGGACGGGAGACTCCATGGGAAGGGGCTGAGCCTTACCATTGTCCCAGCATTCCACGTAAGGACGGGAGACTCCATGGGAAGGGGCTCAGCCTTATCATTGTCCCAGCATTCCATGTGAGGATGGGAGACTCCATGGGAAGGGGCTCAGCCTTATCATTGTCCCAGCATTCCATGTGAGGATGGGAGACTCCATGGGAAGGGGCTCAGCCTTACCATTGTTCCAGCATTCTACGTAAGGACGGGAGACTCCATGGGAAGAGGCTCAGCCTTACCATTGTCCCAGCATTCCACGTGAGGACAGGAGACTCCATGGGAAGGGGCTGAGCCTTACCATTGTCCCAGCATTCCATGTGAGGATGGGATACTCCATGGGAAGGGGCTCAGCCTTACCATTGTCCCAGCATTCCACGTGAGGACAGGAGACTCCATGGGAAGGGGCTGAGCCTTACCATTGTTCCAGCATTCCATGTGAGGACGGGAGACTCCATGGGAAGAGGCTCAGCCTTACCATTGTCCCAGCATTCCACGTGAGGATGGGATACTCCATGGGAAGGGGCTGAGCCTTACCATTGTCCCAGCATTCCACGTGAGGACGGGAGACTCCATGGGAAGGGGCTGAGCCTTACCATTGTCCCAGCATTCCACGTGAGGACAGGAGACTCCATGGGAAGGGGCTGAGCCTTACCATTGTCCCAGCATTCCATGTGAGGACGGGAGACTCCATGGGAAGAGGCTCAGCCTTACCATTGTCCCAGCATTCCATGTGAGGACGGGAGACTCCATGGGAAGAGGCTCAGCCTTACCATTGTCCCAGCATTCCACGTGAGGACGGGAGACTCCATGGGAAGAGGCCCAGCCTTACCATTGTCCCAGCATTCCATGTGAGGACGGGAGACTCCATGGGAAGAGGCTCAGCCTTACCATTGTCCCAGCATTCCACGTGAGGACGGGAGACTCCATGGGAAGAGGCCCAGCCTTACCATTGTCCCAGCATTCCACGTGAGGACGGGAGACTCCATGGGAAGAGGCCCAGCCTTACCATTGTCCCAGCATTCCATGTGAGGACGGGAGACTCCATGGGAAGAGGCTCAGCCTTACCATTGTCCCAGCATTCCATGTGAGGACGGGAGACTCCATGGGAAGAGGCTCAGCCTTACCATTGTCCCAGCATTCTACGTAAGGACGGGAGACTCCATGGGAAGAGGCTCAGCCTTACCATTGTCCCAGCATTCCACGTGAGGACGGGAGACTCCATGGGAAGAGGCCCAGCCTTACCATTGTCCCAGCATTCCACGTGAGGACGGGAGACTCCATGGGAAGAGGCCCAGCCTTACCATTGTCCCAGCATTCCACGTGAGGACGGGAGACTCCATGGGAAGAGGCTCAGCCTTACCATTGTCCCAGCATTCCATGTGAGGACGGGAGACTCCATGGGAAGAGGCTCAGCCTTACCATTGTCCCAGCATTCCACGTGAGGACGGGAGACTCCATGGGAAGAGGCCCAGCCTTACCATTGTCCCAGCATTCCACGTGAGGACGGGAGACTCCATGGGAAGAGGCCCAGCCTTACCATTGTCCCAGCATTCCATGTGAGGACGGGAGACTCCATGGGAAGAGGCTCAGCCTTACCATTGTCCCAGCATTCCATCCGAGGATGGGAGACTCCATGGGAAGAGGCTCAGCCTTACCATTGTCCCAGCGTTCCATGTGAGGACGGGAGACTCCATGGGAAGGGGCTCAGCCTTACCATTGTTCCAGCATTCCATCCGAGGATGGGAGACTCCATGGGAAGGGGCTGAGCCTTACCATTGTCCCAGCATTCTACGTAAGGACGGGAGACTCCATGGGAAGAGGTTCAGCCTTACCGTTGTCTCAGCATTCCATCTGACGCTCCCGACACATGAGTGAGGCGTCCTAGATCATCCAGTCCCAGCCAAACCAGCTCAGACTAGAACCACGCAACCAACCACAGGGTCATGAACTATAATAAGTGCATGTTATTTTAAGCCACTAAGTTCTATGGTAGTTGGTTATGAAAATCTAATTGATACATTGTCCTGACATCAGCACTCTTTATCAACTGCCTTCTATATACAAAACATGTGTTAGGCCCTAGGGATACGATAATAAGTATCAAAAAAAAAAAAAAGTCAAAGGTTGTAATCCAGTTGAGGAGATAACTTGTCTGTAAAAAGACAAACAACCCTGTAGCTCAAAATGCTCCACACTAAATGAGGTCTAGGAGCCCTGGTGGCACAATTGTCAGGCTCTCAAAGGGTTGTTGGTTCGAACCCACCCAGTGACTCCATGGGATGAAGACCTGGTGATCTGCTTACCTAAAGATTACAGCCTAGAAAACCCTATGGGACGGCTATACTCTGTCACATGAGTTTGCTGTGAGTCAGAATTGACTCCACAGCACCCCACAACAACATATGTGTTCTACCTGTAGTGCTGTGGGTCCTGGAAACAAGGAGCAATCCCCAGGGTCGAGGCAGAAAGAAGAAAATCTCTGCAGGGCACTGCTTTAATCTTAGGTAAGTGGAGAGGGCCAGGAGCAGGATCTCCAAGACAAGAGAAGAAGGCAAACAGCAGGTTCAGGAAGTGGTGAGCAGTCAGGAATCCTATTCCTTCTCTGGAGGTGACCCCGTCAACGGTCTAGGGCAAGTGTGCTAAGGGTTTTGAATTTTATTCTGTAATCTGCAGGCTGAAGTAAAACCAGAATCTGCACATTCTAGATATACATTCTAGTGAAACTTTTGCATATATGCTTAAGGAGATATGTATATAAGAAAATAAGTACAAGGATGCTCATTGCTGTGAAAAATTAGAAATATTCTAAATGCCCATTTTAGAGAACTAGAGAAATAAACTGAGGTCTATTCAAATGACAAAAGACTGTATAGCAGTTAAACTGGATGAACTGGATTATTTATGCATCAAATGGGTAAATTCTCAAAAACACCAGGTTGAGTGTAAAAAATATATACGGCAAATTATTTTCGATCTATCTATCTAGTCCAAATGTAAAAACATGGATCAGATAGAACTTGCCAGACTCATTGTACAGAAAACCTGCAAAAGGTGGGACCTGTGTAAGGCAGAAACCTGTCAGAGAAGGAAAACTCAGATATTTTCCACTAAAATGAGCAACAGGAAAGTTGTAAGACTGCACCCTGTCAAAGGTGGAAAACTTTCGAGACCTGGAGAAACAAGCTGGTCCAGTCGAGTTCCGGCTCTCGTGGGTCTCACTGCGTCGGTTTCCTATTGCTGTTGTAATAACACAACAACCTCAGTGGCCTGAAAAAACACACATTTATTATCTCACGGTTCTGGAAGTCAGAGTCTACAGTGGTTCAGCAGGACTTGTTTTCTAGAGGCTGCCTGCACTCCACCTCACTCCAAACCTGTTTCCACAGATATCTCCTTCCCTGATTCTGACCCTCTGAACAAAGGGGCTCTTATAACGACCCTGTGATCACACTATGCCCACCTGGATAGTGCAGGGTACGCTCCCCATCTCAAAATCCTTAACTCAGGTACCTCTGCAAACTCCCTCTTGCCCTGTAAAGTAATATAGTCACGTGTTCTGGGGATTGGGATGTGGACATCTTTTTGGGGGCCATTATTTAGTCATGATAGTGTTTATTTGGGGAGAGAAGGAGGAAACTAGATTGGGGCGTGTGAAGCAAGAGAGCTTCAACTTTATCTGCAAGATTTTCTTTCTGTCTTTAAAAAAGTTATCTGAGGCAAATACGTCAAATTGTAATTTTCTGATCGTGGATGGTGAAGTTTGCTTATACTATTCCCGTACTTTTCTCTATTAAAAAATTTTCATTTCAAATTTTAAAAAAGAGAGAGAAATGGAGTTAGAAAGAGAATTTTCTACCCCTGCTTCGTGTCTAGGGAAGGTACACTATGCAGTGTGAAACTAGAAGGGAAGAATCAGACTTTCTTTCGAGAAAAGAAAGAGCAGAACCTTAGTGCTGACACCAAAAAGCCCTCCGAGAACAGCTGTGCCAGTGGTGGTTGAACCCCTGGACCCGGACTCGGGGTTGCTGGAGCCAAGGGGTGGCAGCTTTAAAGACCTCCTTCCCCCTCTCCCTTCATCCTCACTACCTCTCCCTCCCTTCAACCAGAGCACCTCTGCTTTTACCCATTTTTAATGTTGGAGTTACACATAAGACATCCTCATTCGGAATCATTCTGTTGTTTTGAATTAATTAATTAAATACAGTTCAAAACCACTCATCTGTTCCACCCTTCATCACTTTGCGATTGAGGAATCGAACCTGAGCCTGGGACAGATGGAGTGAGACTTGCTTAATGTTGAGATTATGTAAAAGGTGCTATTATCACTTAGTAAATCTCTTTTATTTCTGGGCCAGAGGCCAGACCACTGGAAACCTAAAGGGGAAAGCCTTAAGATTTTCCAGTAACAGGAATTGTTGAGCTGAAAGTGTTTCCTGGAGCTGTGGATTCCTAGGGCTAGGCATGGAGAGGAGGAAAGAGGGGGTGTTTTCTTGAGGCAGAAAAATCCTTTGTTCACCCTTCTGCCTCCAGATGAACAAAGAAATCGTTTGCTAAAAAGAGGGCTAATGGGGAAGGGAAGATAAATATAAATCTTTACATTTAAATACTAGTTTAAAAACCCTGATTCCCCAGATCGCAGACGGACAGAGGGATGCTTCTCCGTTTGCCTCCTTCTCTTGCTTTTGTGAAAGTGTCTGTGTTTCCCTAGTTCTGTCTTCCTGAGTCTGCTTTCTGTCTGTCTGTATTTTGTTTTACTTTCTTATTCGTTATGTTTCATTTGAAAGGAAAGGACAGGGCTGAGAGCCATCGCTCCCCAAGTATGGGGTGGGGTGAGGGGCTCTTCCCCAGAGGAGACTTTGTCAATTGTGGAATGAAGGCTGTAGAGAAGTTTGGAGTATCCACTCAAATGGAAGAGAGACACACCAGATCCTTGCTGAGCAGAGGGGCCTAGGCGTGGTCCTTGCCTTTATGGTGCTGATTGTTTAGCCCAGTGAGGGCTCCACTGCAGTCTGTCCTGCCCCAGGTCTACGACCAGGCCTGGCTCCAGGGAGGAGGAAAAGGAGAAGCTCTAGGCCTCAGTCCACCAGCAAGGCCGTTCTGCAGCTAGGAACATGGTTTGATTTGTGTCCTGATTCCCTGTTACCAGTCTGCTTTGCGATAGTCTGTTTTGACCAAGTCCCTGCCTGATAACCAGAATTCCCCCTCTAAGAGCCAATGTTTTCTTGGTTGCCTGGGACTCAGACACTCCCTAGCCTGGGTTCCAATACTTGCTGTCACAGCCCCAAGATGCTGTCATCTAACTGCTACATCCTAGTGACCATGGCCACTTACAGGCCTACTCAGCTTCTCTCTCTTGCTTCTTTGCTGACAGAGTCCCAATTTGCTCATCTCTTCCTTCCTTTTGAGGCTCAAATAAAGATGATCCCATCCCCAATTCCAAAGGTAGATAAAGAAACTGCTAAAGTATTAATTAGTCTAACCCAATCATGATATTTCTATTCCCTTTGCCAATAACTGGCTTAAGGAAGGTCATGTGGCCCAATTCTGGCCAATAAAACACACAAAAAAGTCAGTGTGGGTGAAGGGGCTTTGGAAAAGAGACACAGGAGAGATGGCCTTTCTCTCCGGGTGGTGTGTGTAGCTGAGATTCCTGACTTTGCGGCAGCCATGTTGCTATCAGCCTAACATCCTGTTATCAGACCATCACAGACAGCACAGAACCAGGAATCCTGATGGCCTCCCCCTAGACATCCTTGAATGTAACACAACCATTTCCTTATTGCTTAAACCATAGTAAGTGGGGAATTCTGTTATTTGCATCAGAAAGCATTCTAACTAATACCCATAGGGTAGTTCATTTTTAATCTTCACCACAGTCCATGAGATATCTATCTCCTCTTTTAGGTTAAGAAATGCACTTAAGTTAATACAGCTGGTAAGTAGCAGAGCCCAAATTCAATCCAGTTCTGGCTTCGTGAAGGAGATAGTCCCAGTGTCTCATTCAGTGCCTGGCACATGATAGCCATTTTGAATAAATCAGCTCATATCCCTGGTTTATTTACTGCCCCGTGTCGCTACTGTTAGAAATAACAGGTAACTTCTGTTTCTGACAATATGTTGTTGGTAAGTACCATTGAGTTGATTTCAACTCAGGGCTTCTAACTGGTTTGTTCAGCAGAGGTTTGAACAGAACGAACAGGTTAGAAGCCCTGTTTGGACTCATAGCGACCCCAGAGTAGATCTGCCCCATAGGGTTTTCTAGGCTGTAATCTTCATGGAGGCAGAACACCAGGTCTTTCTCCCATGGAGCCACTGGGTGGGCTCAAACTGCCAACCTTTTGGTTAACAGCTGAGTGCTTAACTACTGTGCCACCAAAGCTCCCCTGGCAATATGGCAGACGATATAGTCTGAAAAATCTTGTTGTTACCAAATACCTAAAATGCTCAAAAAAAAAAAATTTAAAAGAGATTTTAAAATGTATGGCTGAACTGGCACCAAAAAAATAAAGGAAAATTAAAAGGCCAAAAAAATCAAAGTGATGGCACAGACTAGAGAGGTAAGTGCCACACCACATTGGGCAAATCTGCTGCAAAAGACCTCTTTAAAGTGTTGAAAAGCCAAGATGTCACCTTGAAGACTAAGGTGCACCTGACCCAAGCCATAGTGTTTTCATACGCACATGGAATTGCCTCATATGCACTCGAAAGCTGGACAATGAATAAGGAAAACCGAAGAAGAAATGACGCCTTTGAATTGCGGTGCTGGTGAATAATACTGAATATACCATGGACTGCCAAAAGAACGAACAAATCTGTCTTGGAAGAAGTGCAACCAGAAAGATCCTTAAAGGCAAGGATGGCGAGACTACATCTCACATACTTTGGATATGTGATCAGGAGGGATCAGTCCCTGGAAAAGGACATCATGCTTAGTAAAGTAGAGGATCATCGAAAAAGAGGAAGACCCTCAACGAGATGGACTGACACAGTGGCTGCAACAATGGGCTCAACCATAACGGCTGTGAGAATGGCACCGGACTGGGCAGGGTTTTGGTCTGTTGTGCATAGTGTCACTATGAGTCAGAAACAACTTGACAGCACTTAACAATAACAACAACAATACCTACTATTAGAGTGGCTGCTGATACTTGAAATCACAATGTTTATGATCCATATGTGGCCTCAGCAGAGATTAAAACAAAAAACCAAGCCAATTGCCATCGAGTCAATTCCAACTCATAGAGACCCCATGTGTTTCACTGTAGAACTCTTCTCCATAGGGTTTTCAATGGCTGTGACCTTTTGGAAGTAGATGGTCAGAGCTTTCTTTTGAGATGCCTCTGGGTGGATTCCAGGAGCCAGCTTTTTTAGTTAGTAGCCAAGTGTTAACTAAAACCCTCCTCAGCAGAGATTAGGGTTGGTTAATTCTCAGTATTCCTACAGATGTTGGCCAGCACTAGTGCAGATGGGAGCTGCTCGCAGAAGGGAGTCCTTCATAGATGGGCACGTGGCCTGGGGGCGTCCTGAAGCCTAATGAGATGACTTGGGTGTTATTTACAGGTTCAGACTCTGAAGGATGTAAAGCTGTGGCTGCTTTAGCAGTAGGAGCACTGAGAACACCCCCAGGCTGAGCACCTATATGAATGGCTCCCTTCTTTGGGCTGTGAAAGCGCTTTTCACATTGAGGTTGATGTGCTTCTTTAAACCCCAGCACAGGGCATAGAACATCCCATTGCCAGCCAGTCAATTCTGACTCATAGTGACCCAACAGGACAGAGTAGGACTGCCCCATAGAGTTACCAAGGCTGTAATCTTTATGGAAGCAGACTGTCACATCTTTCTCCTGCGGAGTGGCTGGTGGGTTCAAACTGCCAACCTTTCAGTTATCAGCCGAGCACTTAACCACTGTGCCACCAGGGCTCCTTCTGCCTAGAACATAGTAGGTGCTTAATACATTTGAAACACAACACTTTGACCCCACCTAGTGAAGCCACCTTATGAAAAAAATAGTCATTCATATACTTCTTTACAAATCATTTTCATAAACCTTACTTCTTTGATACAACTTCTTTGTGAGGCAGGAAAGGAAAATCTTATTACATTTTTCAGGAAAAACACAAATTGAGGCTCAGGGGCCTTAAGTAAACAACCCAAGGTCATGCAGTTAGAAAGTGGAAGGTCTGTCTCTGGAATTCTCATTTCTGGCTCAGATCTCAGGTGTTTCCCTGTGGTTTCTGTACTCCCCCACCCCGGTTTGCCGTCTGCCCAGCCACACTGGAAACTGACAGAGTCTTCCAGAGAAACCGTCACAGGGCTCTAAGTAACAAGCCTCTCGATGACTTTCAACAACTGTGACTGAGGACCATCTTGGTGCCAGGCACTGTGCTAGATTCTGGGGATGTAAAAAGGAATAAGACAGGCAAGCACTACATTCCAGCGGAGGTTAAGTTCCCGCACGCTTCTGATGCACACCTGAGGGGAGGGGTGGACATGCTCTTGCAAATGGGGACAGAATTAGGGCACAATGTCAACAAGAGCTCAAAAGCAAGAAAAGTCATTATGTGAACAAGGAGACAAAAACAAAAAATAAAAATAAAAAAAAAGGCTAAATTTGAGCTCTCTCTCTCCACCCCCATCCCTAATGCCCCCTGTTAGAATGTCTTATGGCTAAAAAGATCTTGGTAAAGACTGGCCATATCTTGAGCTGGGTGATACTCAGAGCCAAGAACCAAACCATTGCCATTGAGTCAATTCCAACTCATAGTAACCCTGTAAGATCAGAGTAGAACTTCCCCATAGGGTTTCCTAGGCCGTAATCTTTACGAAAGCATACTGTCACATCTTTCTCCAACAGACTAGCTGGTGGGTTCAAACTGCTGACCTTTGGGTTAGCAGCCGAGCACTTAAACCCTGTGACACCAGGGCTCCATACCAAGAGCAGCAGGGGAGATTTCTTCTTTTAGGGCTCCCTTGTCACCTGGACAGATGGGGGAATACTGCTGGTGTGTTGGGAGTGGGATATGAGAAACGGGGAGGGGAGAATCGCTGTGTTTGTCATCTCCATCGACCAGGTCTCAGACGGTGGCACCACTAGGGCTGGTGCCGCTCAGTGCGGTAACTCATGGTGTCACCACCCCCCCCATGCTAATTACCACAACGTTGTAGCTGAAACACCAGAAAATGTGACAAAATCAGCGGCTATAGAAACACCACAGCAATGAAAACATCAGGGTGTGTTGTGTGTGCAGACAAAACCACATGATTCGAAGCGTCATTGTAATTGAGTAATATGGCGGCTCTGGCCAGAGCCCATTAAACCAAAAATCCCAAACTTGTTGCTGTTGAGTTGATTCCGACTCATAGTGACACAGAGTAGAACTGCCCCACAGGGTTTCCAAGGAGCGGCTGGTGGATTTGAACCATCAACCCTTTGGTTAGCAGCCATAGCTCTTAACCACTGCTCCACCAGGGCTCCAGAGTGCATTATCCGTTGCTGATGAGTCGATTCCGACTCAGCAGCATAGAGTTTTAGCCTTGTAGGCATATTAATACATGTTAGCCGGGCTTACGAAAATATTTTTTGTTGTTATAATTAACTACCGGGATATTTTTATAAGAAATAATAAATTTCTGTGGAAACACTGCATGAATTTTACAGTCAATTTGGTGTCACCCCCTCCGACAGTGTCACCTGGTGTGGTCCGCACCCCCAGCACCCCCTAGTGATGCCACTGGTCTCAGGATTTTTTTCTGGCCTGAGTATGTATTATCAGTTTTGTGTTATAATGCACCTGAACGTGTTTGTGTATTTAATGATAAGAATTAGATCATTCTGTCACTTGTTTTTATGTATCACAAGACTGTAAATCAGGGAATGAAGGGAAAGAAGTATCAAAGCGACTCTTCCTCTGGGGAGGTGAGGAAACATCACCACATGAAGCGCTCACCTCTCCTCTTCCACAGAGTTCAGCCCAGGTGGGATGTCTGTGTTCCGCCAGACCCCTTAGGCTACTATGAGGACTCGTGCCAAAAAAACGAAAGTTGCTGTGGAGCCAGTTCTGACTCATGGCAATCCCATGTGTGCAGAGTAGAACTGCTCCACAGGCATTTCAATGGAGCATTTTTCAGAAGCAAATCACCAGGCCTTCCTTCCAAGGTGTCTCTGAGTTGGTTTGAACCATAAACCTTTCAGTTAGTGGCTGAGTGCTTGCCTGTATGCGCCACCTAGGGATCCCATGAGGACTCATAACCCACTGCCATCGAGTGGGTTCCGACTCATAGCAACCCTATAGGATGGAGCAAAACTGCCCCATAGGTTTCCCAAAGCTGTAGTCTTTTTTCTGTGGAGTGGCTGGTGGGTTTGAACCACTGACATTTCGGTTAGCAGTTGAATGCTTAACCACTGCGTCACCTGGGCCCCATGAGGGCTCCTAGCCCACTAGAGATGGACAGAAGTCTGTTTCTTCATAAGGAAGAAGCAAATGAGCCCCTCCTCCACCTTTCTTCACCCACCCAGCTTCTGCACTGCTGACATCTCTGTGCTGGCACCAATCCCCGGGGACCCGCTGACCTGGCGGCTGTTCTCCTGCAGAAAATTCTGTCCCAGCCAGTGCCTAAGTGCCAGCTGCTTGTCTGGATAGCTCAGTCCCTGCCAGGGGGACTCCCAGCGCTCCAGCCTCATCTTCTCAGAGGGCACTTCCAGGGAAGTCAGTGATGCTGACGCTGAGTGACCAGCAGGCACTGCTGGGTCTAAATTAACCTTCCCCACAAGCTCAGACGATGGAGATACTGGTCTCTATTAGACAGAGAAAATGAGGCTTAGACCTGGGTCACACAGCTAGCAAGTGACAGGGCTCGAGTTTCATCACAGACCTGTCTGACTCCAAAGCCCAAGTCTTTACTCTGCATCCCTGGCCTCTTGGAGTTTTTGGCATCACACCAAGAGGGACTTAATATTCAGGTGTGCCAGCGCCAGCAGAGGCAGGAGCAGTTACGGCTTGTTTGCAACCCCTCCCCAACTTGGGAAACTAAATCTCCTTGGCCCCCAGTTTCCTGTTCCCTACAAGGCCTGGGCCCTTGTATTTTCATAGAGTCTCCTGGTGGTTTGGATGTGAAACAGTTACAGACCACTGAACTAGGCAATCTCTAAGCCCGTGCTACCTCAAAACGTTCCAGGCCACCGTGGATTATTGGGTGCTGTTGCTGCCCAGGAATCCTGAGGTGGGGCAAAGGGTTAACACACTTGGCTGCTAACCCCAAAGCTGGTGGTTCAAGTCCATCCAGAGGCATCTCAGAAGAAAGGCCTAGTGATCTACTTCTGAAAAATCAGCCACTGAAAAGCCTATGGAGCACAGTTCTACTCTGACACATGATGTTGCCATGAGTTGGAATTGATTCAACAGCAACTGGTTTGTTGTTGTTAGTTGCTGTCAAGTTGATTTCAACCCATAGCAACCCCATGTGACAGAGTAGAAGTGCCCCGTAAGGTTTTCTAGGGTACAATCTTTACGGGAACAGATTGCCATGTCTTTCTCCTGCGGAGGTGCTGGGTGAATTTGAACCGCCAACCCACTGTTGTGCCACCAGGGCTCCTCTTAACTGGCTTTTTAGGACCTATTTTTCTTCTCTGCTTTCTTCCAGCCCCTTGGCAATGTCTTATCTCATCCTCTCCTCACAGAAGGCAGCTGGGAGCAGTACAGGACTCTCCCTCCTTCACAGCATCCAGCCCAGAGGACTTGCCTTCCCTCCTGGTATGTGGGGAGCTACCTTCTTGGCTTTGGGGCAGATTTCTTAAATCGTCTTCCACAGTTGCAAGTGCCCAGCCATTGCTTAGGGATTTAATTAACGAGCAATAGGAGGCTTGGCCAAGACAAGCCTCTGGGAACTTGCACTCTTCCTTGACTGGCTGAGAGCAGGGTAAGCACGGAACAACAAGGAACCCTCTGGAACTGCACCAACCAATATGGTAGCCGCTGGCCACATGCGGCTACTGAGCATGTAGAGTGTGACTTCCAGACTGAGACACACTCTTAGTGTAGGACACCCACTGGATTTCTAAGATTTTGTATGAAAATAGGAATTTAATACTGAATCATACGTGTAGGAATTGTTGAGACGGCGTATGCTTTGTTAGATATATTTTCACCACAATGAAAAGACCAATTTAAATATTTCATTAATAATTCTTATAATTATAACAAGTTGAGAAATGATAATATTTTTGATATGTTGGCTTGACTTTCTAAAATGTGGCTATTAGACAATTTACAATGACCTAGGAGGCTCGCATCGTATTTATAGCGTGCAGTGCTGTTCTAAATGTCCATGGATTTAATGATGATTTAATAATGTACCAACAGTTTTTAAAAGTGCTTTTGACATATGATCTACTTTTACCTTTGTGAAATAGGTATTGCTATAATCAATTTGCAAATGAGGGCCCTTGGCCACAGCCGGTTTGGTGTTTGCGACAATTGGCGGGCTTGCTTGGCTGGAGCTGATTCAAGCTGGGGGATAATCAGATGGAAGAACATTGACTTGGAAATCAAGAAATCTGCCTTCTCCTCCTTGTTATACCACTAAATAACTGTGTGACCTAGGGAAATTACTGTCCCTCTCTGGACCTCAGATTCTTTATTTGGAAAATGAAGATGACCGGATTTGAATTTAAGGGTGGAAAACTAGCAGCCTCCTGTGGGCCTAACGTAGGCACATCTGGGTTTGTATGTTTTGGTAGCACAGTGTTTCATGATTTACTGATTTACATTCTTTTAGGGAAGGGGGCAGGAACTCTCCTGCTGACTATGGCCCCTACCACACTCCCTGGTCTCTCACCCCACCACTTTACACAAGTATAATATTTGTTTCCAAACTCCGAAGGCATTTGAGTTTGCAACCCTGGGCTGCACATTTTAAGCTCCAGGTAGATAAGGAGCAGCTGCTGACTCTTACTTCAGTCCATGCGGATGCTGTCCTAGAACCAGGACAGCCACGGCCCTAAGTGGTGGTCATTACCTCCTCCAGGCCAGAGTTCTGACACTCAATCCTCCTTTTTCTGTGCAATGTTATTGTTTTGAATTTTCAACAAAAGCAGAACCATATCCTCCTGCAGAATTATAGAATATGAAACTAAAGGGAAACTTAGAAATCATATATTCAGGGCAAACTTTTCATTTTACAGACGAGGAAACTGAAAGACATTGAGGGCAGATAGTACTTTTATGCTTGCATGTTTCAGTGATTTTTATCATCTGTCTTTGAAAATAAGACAAGAATAAGTTTAATAAAGATAAAACATGATTATTCTTCATTCATATCTTATATTTGCAATTTTTTTAACATGAAAGTTTTCCACATCCAGGTAGAATTTTTTTTTTTACCAAAAATTCAATGAGTCATGATTGGTTAGAAAACAAAATACTAGTATAGAATTGCTTCCATTTCCTTGCAATTGTGCTGTATAAAACTCCCAACAAAAAAACAGGTAAATGTAAGCCATGCAATGGAAGTAGATAGCTAACGGATTTTGAAGCACTGAAAGCAGTCTTTGCAGGGATAATCGCAATTTGGATGTGAACTAGCACTTTTGCATATTAAACACAACTCTTCATCTCCTTCACCTCAATGGGGGGAGAAGGCAAAATCTGAGTTGATGGGGAAACGGCAAAGGCCATAAATAAAAGGGTGTGTTGTTTCCTGGGGGACAATATTCCTAGTGGCACCCTGCCCAGAAGCCCTTTCTTCTTGGCTAAACCACATGGCCCAGATAAATGGAGCAACAGATGAATGATCTAACCTTGGGTGTGGCCTGATCAAGGCAAGGTGTTAACTCCTTGTCTCTCTCCCAGGCACATGGCAGGACACAATTGTGACCTCCAGCCTCAGGAAGCCAGTGTTGTAAATACAGATTGGTTTTGCATCCACAAAACATACAAGGGTCAATGCTGGGGGTTACCTTAGGGATTAAAGGAGAGGTGGAAGCAAAAAACAGCTTCTGCCAATGGCAAGAAACAATCCAACCGGCTGAAGTTCAGAAGATGATGAAAATTAATAGTGAAAGGGTTTGGGGAGACACAGTTTCTCCTGACACACCGTGTTCATTGTCTTCTCTGCTTTCACCCTTTCCTTGCATTGGGAGCCCTCTGTTTTCTCTGAAAATTCTCCCTCTGTTTCTCCAAAATCTACTCATTTTTCAAGATTCATCAGAAACCCCACTTCTCCCGTGAAGCTTTCTCTAATCCTTCAACCCACAGAATGTCTGATTTTGCTATCTGTAGTATTCATTTGGAAACCCTGGTAGCATAGTGGTTAAGAGCTATGGCTGCTAACCAAAAGGTTGGCAGTTTGAATCCACCAGGCACTCCTTGGAAACTCTTACGGACCAGTTCTACTCTGTGCTATAGGGTGGCTATGAGTCGGAATCAAGTTGACAGCAACGGGTTTGGTTTTTCTATTATTCATTTGCTACTTAAATATGGCTTTGAATTGCTTTTGTTAAAAAAAAAATTGTTGTGAAATATATACAACTAAATATTTTACCATTCCAACCATTTTTATGCGTACACTTATTACACATTACACACACACATTAATTACGTTTACCATGATTGAATTGCATATGTGTATGTGTGCGTTTACATATATAAACATATACATATATGCACACCTTTCTAACTAACCTGTAGGCTCTTCACAGGCAGAGCTGTGTGAGTCACAATGTCTAGAAGAGCTGAGCACAGAGCTTTCAAGAGGAGCCCAGGAGAGCAGGCTGTCTAGCAGCCATGGTCCTGGGCCTCCATTTCCCCTTCCCAGCATGCTCCAGGACTCTCCATCTCACTGACTCCTGCCTTTGAGGCAACCAAACAGGTTTTTATCTTTTTATTCAAAAGATAAGGCATCACAGAAACCGAAAGCATTATCAACTATGGGGGGTGGCAGTTATGACAACCATTACCATAATCCAGATTATTAGGATTTCATAGAAAATCAAACCTTTTCCTGTTGAACAGAAATGAACCATTAAAAAAAACAAAAAAGGAAGAAAGCAAAGAAAATCCTTCCCTACCTCCTTCTGAGTGTGGTTACCAAGCATTTGAGGGCTTTTTTAAAATTAAATTTATACATTTTGTGTTTACGTAGTCCACAAGTTAAATGCAGGTAGGTCCATGAAACAAGCATTAATAATAAAAATACAGTTATGGTAGAATATGGACTAAGCTATTTTAGCCTAATATCCATTATGCCATTGCGGTGTAACTATGATACACCACAAGTTAGGTAAATAATACAATGACCATTAAATTGACCTTGGAAAATAGGTAGGCATTGTTGAGAAATCAAAATTCTACTTGCAATTAAAATGGAATTGAAAGAACAACTACGTACTATATTGATTAGATCTCTGCATTTATTTATATATTCTGCCTCTGAAAAAGAATGTGAGGTGGACCTGGGAGCTATAATAATATTATATAATTAAATGTGTAGCTTCATCTGTTTTCCCCTAAGTTAACAGTCAGAATGTGCCAAGTTCATAGATTCCAGCCAGACAAATGAGGTCAGGAACAAAGGAAGGAAGTGGCCCACTCTGGCCCTGAGTCTTTGATGGGCACATCTGTGGAGAAAGTAAAACACTGGACACAGAGCTTCCTGCTCAAAACTCTTCTTTAAAGCTTCCCTATTGTCTGTTGCAGCATTTCACCAAACATTGAACTTCAGAACATGTTTTGCATGTAATATATTGAGGAAAATACTAGAAGGAGCTCATGAACTAAACAATAATAATAATGGTAATAGCTAGGGTGCACTGAGCACTTAATGTCAACACTGTTCTCAGCAATTTATATATAGTGACATTTAATCCTCAAAACAACCTGCAAAATAGGTATTGTTAATATCCTGCATTTTACAGATGAGGAAGCGGAGGCACAGACAGTCACCGAGTACATTGTTCCAGGTCACAGAGCTGTAAGGGTAGAGTCAGGATTTGAATCACGGTGGTTTTACGCCAGAGCCGGGGGCCTTACCTCTCTACCACAGCCTCGTTCTTCCCACCACAGCATCTCCGGGATGGGGTGTGTAAATGTTTAGGCTACAAGGAACACTGAAGAGTGTAACAAATACAGGCTGAAATTATAGGACGGGCTGCTGAATGCAGAGATGATCACCGATGGGCAAGTGCTGCCGCCTGTCTTAGCGCTCCCCCTGTGAGCGCCATGAGTGGGTGGACGCACCATTTGTAAAGACAAGTGATCTTTGTAGAGTGACAAATAAGTGTTCTCAATATCTTTTTTAAAAATAAACTTTATTTTTTAGAACAGTTTTAGATTTTACAGAAAAATTGCAAAGACAGTACAGAGTTCCCATATACCCCACACAGTTCCCCAATTATTAACATTACTTTAGTTACATTAGTATAATATACTTGTTACGATTGATGAACCAATAAACCCCCAAAACTCATTGCCGTGTAGTCAGTTTGGACTCATAGCGACCCTAAAGGACAGAGTAGAGCTGCCCCATAGGGTTTCCCAGGTTCTCATCTTTACAGAAGCTGACTGCCACATCTTTCTCTGCGGGGTGGCTAGTGGTTCAAACTGCCAGCCCTTCTGTTAGCAGCTGTGCATGTAACCTCTGCGCCACCAGGGCTCCTCAATGAACCAATTCCGATATGTATTATTAACCAAAGTCCATTCTTCCTTCTGGTTTCCTTAGTTTTTGTCAACTCTCCTCCTTCTGTTCCAGAATGCCCTGCAGGACACCACACTATCTCCTGGGGCTCCCCCTGGCTGTGACAGTGTCTCCAACTTTGCTTGTTTTTGGTGACCTTGGCGGTTTTGAGGAGCACTGGTCACGTGTGTTGTGGAATGCCCCTCACGTGGGGTTTATCTGATATTTTCCCGTGATCAGGCTGGAGCTGTGATTCTGGGGGGAGGAAGACAACAGGGATAAAGAACCATTCTCATCACACCACACTGAGGGCACACTACCGACTGCTCATGTGGACCCCAATCACCTGACTGACGAGCATGTCAGGCTCTACGTCCTCCATGAGGTTCCTCTCTCCCCCTTTGCGTACTGTGCTCTTGGAAGGAAGTCACTGTGTGTAGCCCACTTCAGGACCGGGCAGGTACGCTCCTCCTCCTGAGGGCAGGGTGTCTATGTAAATTATTTGGAATTCTTCGGCATGGGAGATTTGTCTCTTTTTCCCCTTTATTTACTTATTCATAATATCTTCTTCTATTTTTTTTAACATACATGTTTAAATAAATTCTAGAAGAAAAATACTGGTGGCATCCTAGGAACCCCTTATGGCACAAAGGTGGCTGCAGAGCAGTTTGGGAAATGTTCATCTACTAAATAAAGGCCCTCCCTGGATGGCCCCTCCCACCTCTGTCTCTCAGGACTCTACACAATCAGTCCTCCAGCCACACCTCTCTTCCCTGCCTTGTGCCGACCAAAACGGTCACTTCTAAATACCTCTCATCCCGGAAGTTCCAGCTTCCACATGGGAAACTTCCCTCGCTGAGTGAAGTAAGCTCTCTCTCTCCTGTGCCAACAGGATACTCTATTTATATCTGTTATGGCACTTTCCAAGTTGTATAATGATGGTTCTTGATCTGTTCTGGTCCCACCTTCTAGAATCTATGTTTTCTTTTATACCATCTCTTTTCAAATTATGAAGCATATTTTCTCCCTTTTATCACCAATTTGGTATATGGGATATAGGCAGATCCACTTGGGTACAGGCTTCCCTGCCTGGGAAGTAGTTGATGTGAGGATACCCAGTGTCTTAGGCTGGGTTCTCTAGAGAACCAAAACCAGGGAAGTGTATATATATGAGAGAGAGAGAGGGAGAAATTTATCTTAAGAAAATGGTTCACACAGTTGTGGAGGCTGGTAAGTCCCAAGTCTGTGGGTCAGGCGTCAAGCTGGAAGCTTCTCCTGGCTCACATAGCTGCAGGGCTGACGAACCCAAATGAACCCATTGGCAGGTCAGGTGGCAAGTCTCTGGCTCATAGGCTGTGGAGGCCTATGAATCCCAAGATCGGCAGGTAAGACGGCAGGCTACTGGCTCAAGTCCCAAAAACCAGAGGTCAGATGATGACAAGCTAGATGCAGGATCCACAGTGAGCAAGCAACTGTTGCCAGAATGTCCATATATATATTGGATGCAGGTCACACCCCTGAAGAAACTCCCCTTACAACTAACTGGTTATCACATCAGATCACATCATGGAGGATGACTACATCATTAAATAACTGCCAAACTACATTGTTACATAATTGCCCAACTGCTGAGAATCATGGCCCAGCCAAGCTGACACACAGCCTTAACTGTCACACCCAGATTTGCATATTTTGGGTAAAAGGAAACATTTGTGGGTTGCAGGCAAGAGTGCAAATGGAGTCCAATGTACCACATGTCTAAGTATTTAAAAGTTATGAATCAAGCAAATAAACTAAATAAAAATATGTTTTATTCTCCTACCTTGGCAAATAGACCTTCATGATGACCTAGGAGGACAATTTCACACGTAGAATTCGTATGTAGAATTCCTGGTGTTGAGATCTCGCACTGCCAGTAAGGTCCGCTCTGGGGTGATTGGCCTGGGAAAGACCACAAAGTCCCTGGAGGCAGGATCAGGGCCATTTGTGCAGAA
This sequence comes from Dugong dugon, assembly GCA_030035585.1. Taxonomy (NCBI): domain Eukaryota; kingdom Metazoa; phylum Chordata; class Mammalia; order Sirenia; family Dugongidae; genus Dugong; species Dugong dugon. The sequence continues at coordinate 800,725 of CM057469.1, read as the reverse complement.
ATTCTGCCGACCAGCTACCCAGAATGTGATCTAAGAAGGGGAAGCGGAGTTTTAGTGGCCACCAACCCTGAGGGCGCCCTGTCCTGTGAGGAGAGATACTGCTGTGACTTTAATGTACCTATGGATCACCTGGATCTTCGTCAGTAGGTCAGAGCTCGGGCCTGAGACTCTGCATTTCTAAGCTCCCAGCTGATGCCTGTGCTGCTTGTAGACACACCATGGTTTGACTGGTGAAGCTCTAAAGCACAGGCCCAGGCAGGGGTCCCTCTTAGCTGGGCAGAACAGTATTTTTTACAAAAAAAATGTGTTTGATAATAATGTAATCATTATCATGGATAAATTACAAATACAATTTACTACATATTCATATATGTGTAGGTATATGCAAGGTCCTTGGGTGGCGTAAACGGTTTGTGCTCAGTTGATGGTTCATATCCACCCAGCAGCACCACAGAAGAAAGGCCTGGTGATCTACTGCCATACGATCACAGCTATGAAAACCCTATGGAGCAGTGGGGCAACAGGTGGGGTTGCCGTGAGTCAGAATCAAGTCCACGGCAACAGGTTTGTTTTCCGTTTTCTGTTCATGTTATACAAGTTTGAATGTAGTGTCCACACCACACTGGGGGAGTGCTTCAGTCCAGCACAACCAGGTGAGTGTCCCGCCCCCCATCAGTCCAGCACAACCAGGTGAGTGTCCCGCCCCCCACATCAGTCCAGCACAACCAGGTGAGTGTCCCGCCCCCCATCAGTCCAGCACAACCAGGTGAGTGTCCCGCCCCCCCCATCGGTTGTCCTTTTCTTCCCCTTCCTGCATGCGGCCTCGCCCTGAGTGACTCACTGGCTGGTTACTGCCATTTCAGTTCAGGCTTTGCTGTTCCTTCGGCAAAACCCTCACAACTCATTTCCCCTCTGTCACTCATCATTTATGCTCGTTCTCTCATGTGCTTCCCCACAGTCTCGCTCGGCACGTGTTTTCTGGAATTTCCTCCAGCAGCCTTGCTGCCCTTCCAGGTCCTTTCGCCCTGGGCCCTCAGCCCTTCAGCTTGCCTCGCCCACCATGCGGCTTGTCCTGCTGCTGCTGCCGCCTGTCCCCGAGCCCCCTGACCCAGTAATCTTTCCAGATGCTGGAAAACAGCCTCCTGGAGGCTGCCTGCTGGCATCAGAGGACATCTTCAGCCAACTCTGCGTGCCAAGAAAAGTTATTTATGTCTTTAGGAAACCTTACCAGTTGGATAGGAAGTGACCAACTTCCTGGCAAAGAACTCCCAAGAACATCTTCCCAAAGGGAAAAAAAGAGAAAACATATCTCGAACTCACATGTATGGTTTCCTCCCTTTCCTGCCCAGCCCAGTGGAAGGGCTGAAGGCTGAAGAGCTTCTGCCATTGACAGAAGTCCCCTCTGCATGACCTACTCAGGACCTTGATTTGGCAGGTCTATTGAATTCAGTTGAACTTCCTGGGGCTGTTTCCTATTTTCTCTCTGCCCCTGTGGAGGCTTTCATAGGGTGCTGCCAAACACTCGTTAACACATAAAGATAGTTTTTACTACACTGAGGACTGAGTGTATGTCACAGTGTTGATCCAGGCAGGTCATGTCACGTGGGTAGAGAAGGATGCAAACTTTCTCTAGTAAGGAGAACAGTGTAGTATGGAGCCACCAACAGAAAAAACCTGCGTGTTGACTGGGACTCAAGAGAACTTAGTCTCAGGAGAGCAGGAAACAGGCTCTTTGCAGACAGTGACAGGGTGCCACGAAGGGACCAACAAGTGCAGTTATTGTGAGCAGCATGAGGGTCTGTCCATTTCACCACCGCAGGTGAAATAACCACTGACTTGACTCGACTGTTGTTTTGAGTCCTGTAATTCTTTTTTCCAATGTGCTACCCCAAATCTAGTGGTCAAAGGTGTGCCTCTGTCACACAAGACTGGCTCCAAGGACAAGGCAAAGCAGCAGAGTAGTCTGCAGGGTGTAACTCATGCTTCCTGCCCCACCCTCTTGCTCACCATTGCTGGCTTCACCTCCATGCAGAACACTTACTGTCCAACAGCCCCTTCTCCCAGGATTAATGGTGCCAATGTACAGCCAAGTTAATGTAACTAATCTAAGATAACATGCCAATGGGATTAGGCACTCCCTTCCATTCCATTTTCACTGTGGTCCCAGAAGACCCCATCTCTCTGGTGCCTGTAGAAGAATCTGACGTGTGAGGAAGCCTTGTGTCTTGGTCATCTAAGGCTGCTATAACAGGAACACCACAACTGTACGGCTTTAACAAAGAGAAATTTATTCTCTCACAGTCTAGGAGGGCTACAAGTCTGAATTCAGGGTGCCGTCTCCAGGGGAAGTCTTTCTCTCTCTGTCGGCTCTGGGGAAACGTCCTCGTCATCAATCTTCCCCTGCTCTAGGAGCTTCTCGGGGCAGGGAACCTGAGTCCTAACGACTTCTGCTCCTGGCTCTACTTTCTTGGTAGTATGAGGTCTCCTTCCCTCTCTGCCTGCTTCTCTCTTTTGCATCTCAAAAGAGATTGACTTAAGACAAAACCTAGTTTTATAGATTAAGTCCTGCCTCATTAATGTAACTGCCTCTAATCCGGCCTCATTAACCTCATGTTGTTGTTACGTGCTGTCGGTCAGTTCCAGCTCATAGCGGCCCCGTGTACAACAGAACGAAACACCGCCCGGTCCTGCGTCATCGTCACAATCCTTGTTATGCTTGAGCCTGTTGTTGCAGCCACTGTGTCAATCCATCTTGTTGAGGGTCTTCTTCTTTTTTTCTGACCCTCCACTTCACCAAGCATGATGTCCTTCTCCAGGGACTGATCCCTCCTGACAACATGTCCAAAGTATGTGAGACATAATCTTGCCATCCTTGCTTCTAAGGAGCATTCTGGCTGTACTTCTTCCAAGACAGATTTGTTCATTCTTTTGGCAGTCTGTGGTATATTCAATATTCTTCACCAACACCACAATTCAAAGGTATCAATTCTTCTTTGGTCTTCCTTGTTCGTTATCCAGCTTTCGTGTGCATATGAGGCGATTGAAAATACCATGGATTGGGTCAGGCACACCTAGTCCTCAAAGTGACATCTTTGCTTTTTAACACTTTAAAGAGGTCTTTTGCAGCAGATTTGCCCAATGCAATGTGTCTTTTGATTTCTTGACTGCTGCTTCCATGGGTGTTGATTGTGGATCCAAGTAAAATGATATCCTTGACAATTTCAATCTTTTCTCCATTTATCATGAGGTTGCTTATTGGTCCAATTGTGAGAATTTCTGTTTTCTTTATGTTGAGGTATAATCCATTCTGAAGGCTGTGGTCTTTGAACTTCATCAGTAAGTGCTTCAAGTCCTCTTCACTTTCAGCAAGCAAGACTGTGTCATCTGCATAATGCAAGTTGTTAATGAGTTTTCCTCCAATCCTTATGCCCCATTCTTCTTCATATTGTCCAGCTTCTTGGATTATTTGCTCAGCATACAGATTGAATAACTATGGTGAAAAGATACAACACTGATGCCCACCTTTCCTAACTTTAAACCACGCATTATCCCCTCGTTCTGTTTGAACGACTGCCTTTTGATCTATGTACAGGTTCCTCATGAGCACAAGTAAGTGTTCTGGAATTCCCATTCTTTATAATGTTACCCATAATTTGTTATGATCCACACAGTCGAACGCCTTTGTATAGTCAATAAAGCACAGGTAAACATCTTTCTGATATTTTCTGCTTTCAGCCAGGATCCATCTGACATCAGCAATGATATTCCTGGTTCCACGTCCTCTTCTGAATCTGGCTTGAATTTCTGGCAGTTTTCTGTCAATGTACTGCTGCAGCCGCTTTTGAATGATCTTCAGCAAAATTTTACTTGCGTGTGATATTAATGATATTGTTCGATAATTTCCACATTAGGTTGGATCACCTTTCTTGGGAATAGGCATAAATATGGGTTTCTTCCAGTCGGTTGGCCAGGTAGCTGTCTTCCAAATTTCTTGGCATAGATGAGTGAGAACTTCTAGTGCTGCATTGTTTTGTTTGAAATGTCTCAATTGATATTCCATTAATTCCTGGAGCCTTGTGTTTCGCTAATGCCTTCAGTGCAGCTTGGACTTCTTCCTTCAGTACCATTGGTTCGTGATCATATGCCACCTCCTGAAATGGTTGAACATCGACCAATTCTTTTTGGTGTAGTGATTCTGTGTATTCCTTCCATCTTCTTTTGATGTTTCCTAGGTCGTTTAATATTTTCCCCTTAGAATACTTCAATATTGCAACTGTATGTTTGAATTTTTTCTTCAGTTATTTCAGCTTGAGAAATGTTGAGTGTGTTCTTCCCTTTTGGTTTTCTAACTCCAGGTCTTTGTACATTTCATTATAATACTTTGTCTTCTCGAGCCACCCTTTGAAATCTTCTGTTTAGCTCTTCTGATTCATCATTTCTTCCTTTCACTTTAGCTAGTCAACATTCAACAGCAACTTTCAAAGTCTCTTCTGTCATCCATTTTGGTCTTTTCTTTCTTTTCTGTCTTCACAGAGGTTGGATTTACAACACATAGGATAATCATGTCAGGTGACAAAATGGTGGACAATCACACAGTACTGGGAATCATGGCCTAGCCAAGCTGACACTTACTTCTGGGGGAGGCAATTCAATCCACAACACCATGCTATTGAAATTTAAGGTTTTTAAATTAAAAAATGTTTTATCATAAATCAAAACCAGAAAACCAGTCGCTGTTGAGTCAGCCCCAATTCATGAAAACTCCATGTGTGCCAGAGGAGCACTGTACTCCATAGAGTTTTTAATGGCTGATTTTTTTTTAAGCAGATCACCAGGCCTTTCTTCCGAGGCACTTCTGGGTGGACTCGAACCTCCTACCTTTTGGTTAGCAAACAAGTGTGCTAACCATTTGCACTATCCAGGGACTCCTTGTCATAAATAATACTGCAATAAACAACTTCGGCTTTTTCTAAACTTTGCATTATTTCAATATTGCAGAATTCCAGGACTGGGATTAAAGAGGCAGAGGGAATATAGCAGAGGCTGTTGGCACCCCGTGTAATCTGGTTTACTCAGGGGTGCCCTTCCTCCAGCTGCTGCGGGGGCTGCTGCTGGTAGCCCACACCTTGGGGGATTGGAGCCACTTCCCCAGATGCTTGGGAATGACCCCCCTCCACAGCCTACAGTCAATGACTGACTGTTGCAGGTTTACAAATGCACCCACTTCTTCTTCTCAAGGCAGGACAAATTCTGTGCTGCCTTTTATGCTCCAGAGCTCCCTGAAGGCTGAGGTTGAGGCTACATTTCTCCTGAAACCGGGTTCCTGCTTAGCTTTTCCCGCTCCCTAGCTGGCTTCCCTTCTTCCTTTGGGGTTTCTTCTAGAACGTCCCCCAGCGAATCTTTGCACGTGAATCCCCATGTCAGGCTCTGCCCCCAGGGGACCTGACCTAAGACAGGCTCCCAGTCGTTTAAAGATTCTTGATTTATTTACTAAATCCTTATTAATTAATTATTAAGAGTCCTACTTTTAGAGACAGCATTGAAGACAATTTGAAATTTATCCGGTAATGAAAGCTAGGAGGCACTTTGGGCAGGGAGAGCAGAAGGCAGGTAATTGAAGAACTAAAGACGCTAAGGCGAGGCTAATTGTAGCTGAAGGCTCCCTGCAGAGTGAGGACCAAGGCCCACTGGATTTGGACAGTTTGGGAACACAGGTCTGTGAGGACACAGGAAGAGCTAGCCCCAACCTAAGCCAGAGGAGGCCATTTCAGTACACGCAGGCCATGCTGCTCCTTTTCCTCTGCACCAACGAGAGCCTGTGGGCCACTCTGCTGGCCCCAGAGCACATCTCTCACGTATTCCAGAGGTCCTGTGACCTTCGTATTTGAGGAAGAGAGAACAAACACTAAAGTCAGGGATGCGGGCATTGTCAGAAGGAAGAAGGGCACAAACTGAGATACAGGCATGAGAGTTCAAACAGGGGTAAGGAAAATTTCAGGGTGCCCTGGAGCTTCAATAAGGCTGCTTCTTTCTTCCTCCTCTAAGGGAAAAGGCAGCCAAATGCGAAAGTTTACATCAGCAGTAACTATCACTCACTCACGCACACACGCACACACGCGTGCACACACAGATGCACACACACCACACACGCACACACATGCACATGCACACACACGCACACACACATGCACACACACGCACTGGAGCACACACACGTGCACACAAGTACTCACACAAATGCACACACAGCACACACACATGCACACGCACACACTTGCACACACACGTGCACGCACACACCCTTGCACAAACACACAAGCACACACACGCGCGCGCACAAACTCGCACACACTCGTGCAGACACACACTCGCACACACACACACTCACACACGCACTCGCACACACACGCACGCGCGCACACACACTTTCTACTACTCTTCCCCTCTCCCCTCCCCCATCTTCCCACCTTCTACCCCTTCTTCTTTGCAGAAAGGATCTTAGACAAGGGAGCCTGGGCAGAGTGTTTGGAAGTACTTCTTCTTGAGAGTCTGTGTAGATTTCCAACCTGGCTTCCAGGTAGATGGCAATCCCACCGCCAAGCATTTCTGAAGAGGTGAGATCTAGAGTCATTAACAAAGTCGGCCAGATGTCAGGACAATGAGAAAGGACCGTGTGCAGACAGGCAGCAGCTTACCATGGGTTCTTGGGCTACCTCCACCTGCATCAGAGTCAGATGGCTGATGATGGGGCACACACCTGAGGGCACGTCTGGGCGTTGAGAACACCCAGTCCTGCAGACCCTCGGGTGGCTCACCCAGAGGAGGGCACGTTCTTTGAGCTGCACTTTCAAAGCGGCGGATGGGCCTCACCGAGCCAGGCGTGTTAGGGTAATAACCAGCATTTGCACAGGGCTTAGCAGTTTCTAAGACACTTTCATAAATGCTATTATTCAGCAGCCACTATCTGTAAGCACAGTGATTAAGAGCTCGGCTGCTAACCAAAAGGTCAGCAGTTTGAATCCACCAGATGCTTCTTGGAAACCCTGTGGGGCAGTTCTACTCTGTCCTATAGGGTCACTGTGTGACGGAATTGACTCGACGGCAATGGGTTTATCTGTAAGGAAGCCACTCTTACTATACTGTAGTTGTCCTTTTTACAGATAAGGACATTGAGAGTCAGAGCAATTAATAACCTGCCCAAGATGCCAAAGCCATCAATAAGCAATTTGTCTTCTGAGTCTAAATCCTGCACAGTTCTCCCTGTACCCCCGCTGAGTGCCACTCAGTCAACCCTGAGTCACAACGATCTTACACGACAGAGTAGAACTGCCCCATAGGGTTTCTTAGGCTGTGATCTTTACGGGAGATCACCAGGTCTTTTCTCCTGTGGAGCTGCTGGTGGGTTTGAACTGCCAACCTTTCTGTTAGCAGCTGAGCACTTAACCATTGAATCATCAGGGCTCCTTCTAAGATCCTAGAAAGAGCAAAAGGAAGTTGGCCATCCATGAGCTCTTGAAAGCCTACTCGTCTATCTCAAGGTGGAGGTTTCCTCATACTTGCTGGAAAAGACACATTCCGTCCCACCCTGTTTCATTTCAGGGTACAGCCCTCAACTCCTTGGCCACCTGAAGCACTTCTTTTTCTGCCTGATTTGTTCCTCTGTTGCTTCCAAGATGGCAGGCCTCTCCACACCAAAAGGAAGACTGCCAGATGCGTGAGCCTGTCCACGGGAGCAAAGGCACTTAACCCGTGCAATACCCTGGGCATGCGGGGAGGGAGTGGGGGTGTCTCCATCTCCTGCAGATGTTAAGCATATTATTATAACCCTGCCCCACTGGCTTCCCTCTTCCTCCCCCACCTCCAGAGCTGCCTGCTGAACTAATTTGGGGTGATGGAATGCTACTTCTTTCTTATTACCCTAAATTAGTTTTAGATAATCTTCCCCCTTTGGGTTATACAAGTCACTGCTACTTTCTCTAGCAGGAATCATTGAGATGTGACATAAAAAGAAACTCATTGCTATAGACAGAATTGTGTTACGCAAAAATATGTGCTGTAAATCCTAACCTCTATGTCTGTGGTTATAATCCTGTTTGGAAATGGGCTGTCTTTGTTATGTTAATGAGGCAGAATTGTCATAGGGCGTATCTGGAGTCAATCTCTTTTGAGATGTAAAAGAGATTAAACAAGTGAGCTAGAAGCAGAGATGGGGGAAGAGAGATGCCAAGCCACGTGAAGATCGCCCAGGAGCAGAAGCTCAAAGAGACAAGGACCTTCCTCCAGAGCCGACAGAGAGAGAAAGCCTTCCCCTAGAGACGGCACCCTGAATTCAGACTTCCAGCATCCTAAACTGTGAGAAAATAAATTTGTTTGTTAAAGCCACCCCCTTGTGGTATTTGTTACAGCAGCGCTGGGTGACTAAGACACTTGCCTAAAGCCCAAAGCCCTAGCGCTCAAGGGGCCTTGCAGGCCAGTGGTGTATGCCCGACTGGGGAAGAGGATCTACAGTGACAGCACTGGGGAACGTGGGTCATCCCTAGGAACATGTCGGTGGTCACTGCAGCATTTGCAAGCTCTGACTCACAGCTGGGATAGACCCGGCTCTGGACTGGACAGCTTCCCAAAGCCGAGTCACCCAACAGGCCTGGGAAGCTCGTTAATCCTCGTCAGGGTGTGATTACCATCACCAACCTAAGCCAACAGTGAGCACAAAGGCCCTGCTGGGATTCCCAGGCCGGGATCTGTCGGGGCAAGACTTGCCCAGAAATGGATCTAGAAGAGTCTCTAGAGTCGAGCCCCACTTCCCTGCTCACAGGACCAGAGGCAGCTTGGTCCAGGAGGGCAAGGCCAGCGGCTGGGATGGTGGCAAACAGGTGGAGGCCAAGGCACCAGGCCTCAGAGCCATCTCGCATTGGCCACTCCTCAGCACAGCAGAAGGGGTGCCTACAGGCCTGGTGGCAAAGCTAGGAGGCCCCTAAGGGTGATGGAGCTAGAAGATTCTGCTTCTCTGGTGAGCAACACTGAGCACTGACTTTCAAGAGCTCTGCTTTGGCTCTGGAGGCAACCAGGGGAGACACAGGGACAAAGATGAGGTGGCCCCCCCAGCTATAATGTGGGGACTTCAGGGTCAAGTGCCAAAGCCCCTGAAGGCGTTGGGGCGGGGGCTGTGAAGATACTCCAGGAACTGTTGTTAGCTAGGTGGAGTTGGCTTGAACTCAAGGCGACCACGTGTAACAGAACTAAACGTTGCCCAGGCCGGTGCCATCTTCATGATCATTGGGATGTCTGAGTTCATTGTGGCTCTGTGTCAATTCATTTCCTTGAGGGTTTCCCTAGTTTTCGTTGACCCTCTAGCTCTTAGTTTCCTCCCCATTCCCAACATCCTGAGACTCCAGTTTAACGTAGAAGACTGGATAAGCATCCGTGGAAAATACACAAATGCACAGCAATAGGAAACGGAGGGACGGAATCAAGCACAGTCTCCACAGATGGTCCTCGGCCAGGCCCCTGACAGCACAGCTGAAGCCTGAAGAGGGCTAGGGTTGGACACAGGGAACAAAGGGTGTGGGCGTGAGAAAGGACAGTTGATTCTATCTGAAATTTCAGAGAACCGATTGGAGAAGAGATTGGGAAGAGAAAACTCTACAGAAAGAACTCTTCTTCTTTTTCAATCCGAGGCTGAAAGTCTACTCTTCTCTCCTGGGGAGAGAGTTTGCTGTTTCATCAAGACTTGAATTTCTTGAAGGTTGAGGAGATGACTCAGGGGCGGGGTGCAGGGGAGTCAGGGCTGGTTTGGGCCTTGTCTGCAGTGATTCGGGCAGCCCGGGACCTGCCTTCTGAGGGCCAGGAGCCTGAGATAAGTTTCTCTCGTGCAAACACGTGGACGGCTGACAAGGGCAGGAATGGGCTGCTGGGACTGCTCAGTCAGTGTTTGAAGGGAAGTCATTTGGTGGTTAGGCTGGGGAAGGAGAGAGGTATGAATGTTCTGAGGCTAAGCAGATACAGGCAAGGCCAGCGAGGTTTCTAGAAAGGGGGATTTTGAATCTGCCTGGCTGGATGTTAAGAGGAGAAACTTCAGGGAGGGAAGGGAGTGTACGGGAAATTTCATGTGATTTTTCTGTAAACCTAAAACTTCCCTAAAAATAAAACGTATAAAAAATAAATTAAAAAAAACAGTAAAAAATGTGCTTGACTGTCAAAGTGGAACTATCTTCTGTTTTATGCACCATCTACAAATACATTACCGTGTACGCTCACCTGATTTGTAATGGTGGTACAGCTTTTAAAAACGCAACTTTCTTAAATCTCCTTTGATGGATCAGAGGGAACTTAGGGTGCTTATTAAGCTCTTACTTTCCAAGGGGAGTTCCTGGGTGGTGCAAACAGTTAACGTGCTTGGTTGCTAACTGAAAGGTTGGAGGTTGGGGGCCCAGAGATGCCTTGGAAGAAAGGCCTGGCAATGTACTACTGAAAAATCTGCCCTTGGAAACCCTACGGAGCACCGCTCTACTCTGACACACACGGGGTCACCAGGAGTTTGAACTGACTGAGGACAGCTGGCAGTGTTGCTAGAAGAGGCTGGAAAGTATATGACTTCTGCTGTCAGGGAGAGCTGGGGTCAAATCCTGCCCGGGCCACTTACTGATCAGTGTCTTCTTGGACAAGTTGCTTGGCCTCTCTGATCTCATAGGTTTCTTATTTATAAAATGGGCACAATCAGTCACTTTATGGGGCTATACTGAGAATTAAACGTGACAACATAAAGCACTGGCCCAAAGTAGCTCTGATTATTTTATTTCTGCGTGTGTCAGAGACACAGTGGGAGGGCAGGACTCGAGGTACAGACGGATCGAGAGCTGGATCATCAGGTGTGCCCATCTTCGGACCCTGTCACTCTAGTGCAGTGTCTTCCGGAAGGGGCACGCCTGAGCCCAGGGTGCCCACTTGAGCTTCTCAGTCCAGAGACTCCCCTCCTCTGCACAGACCCTGCAACAGGTCCAGGACATGTGAGCCACCTGGCCCATTCCTGAGCAAACAGAGCAGCTCCAGGTAAGCCCCCTGGCCCCAGGTGTTACAGCCAGAGACGGGGCCTTGGGTCTGTCTGTGGGTCTGTCTCCTTGGCATTAGCAATACGGGTTAAGAAATGAAAATAGTTTCACAAGGGGAAATATTAGTTAAGATCATGTAAACAAAGCTTCCAGTAGACTGACAGACTTATTTTTCTTCTCATTTTAGATTATTATTTGGAGTGTTCTTATGTCAGAATGTGTTTGTCAGGGCTTAAGTGTGTCACAAAAGCAAGACAAATTAGAAGTCCTGGGTTTCAGCTCCAGCTTTTATTAAATAAGAGACCTTGAGGCTCAATTGTCTTATCTGTAAAATGGGGAGAAGAGTGGTTAGGATCAAATGAAAGAATGCATGTGAAGCTCTTAATGGACTGGGATGGGAGGAGGTTGATACAAATGGAAGCTAGTGTTTGCATGTCTAATATTCATTGACTTCCTAGGCTAACTAATCGATTTCTTGGCAGACATCTGAGCCTGCCCCGTCTTTACTCATTCAATCCCTACCCTAGTCTCACCCCTCCACCAGATCAAAAGGACTGAGACACTGTCCACCCCATTGTGCCTGGAATGGGTCAGGTGTTCCTGAAGGGTCTCTGAAGACTCAGGAACACGAGATGTGACGATAGGTTGCTGGCGTGTGGAGCCCTTCTTGGCTTGTCCCGCAAACACTCTCAGGGTTTGTGGCGCTCCAGTAAAGCACTCCTTTACGCTTCCCTGCCTTTTCTTCAGTATTATTTTAGGGCGATTATAAAGAAAGAAAGAGAGAGAAAGGAAGAAAGGGAAGATCCTGGGTATACAGGGAACGAGAGGCTGACAATTATGGCCTCCAAGTTGTCCGTAAAGCGCTAGAATAGGTCAAAAAAGAAATAGTAGTCTCACACTCGAGCTGTCTGTCTTTACTTTCCTCCCCTTGCACCTCCTGTCAGAGGCTGCGAGGTCATAGAGTGAGGCTGCGCCCACAGCATGAAAGCCAAGTAGTGAAGCACCTCCCGACGGTTCTGCTTGAACCTGAGTTTACTGTCACATGCTCATCCTGCTTTGAACACAGACTACCTTAATTTTCTTTCATTAAAAAATTAAAACCCTTTTCCAACTATAAAACAATGCATACTTGTAGAAAATATAGAAAATGACAAAGAAGAAAAAAGAATCACCTATCATTCCACCTCTGCTAACATTCTGGGTTATTTCCTCCACCGATTTTTTTTTTTTAAGTGTATTTTGTTGTTGTTGAGGATATACGCAGCAGAATGTATACCAATTCATCAGTTTCTACATGTACTATTCAGTGACATTGATGACATTTTTTGAGTTGTGCAACCATTCTCATCCTCTGTTTCTGAGTTGTTCCTCCATCATTAACATAAACTTGCTGCCCCCTAAGCTTTCTATCTAATCTTTTGAGTTGCTGTTGTCACTTTGATCCCATAGAAACCCCAAAACCAAACCTGCTGCCGTTGAGTCAATTCTGACGCACAGCGACCCTACAGGACAGAGCAGAACTGCCCAAGGGTTTCCCAGGATTTGAACTGCTGACATTTTGGTTAGCAGCAGTAGCTCTTAACCACTACACCACCAGGGTTTCCACCATATAGATAGTTCTTAAAAGAGCATAATGGTCAAGGTAGATATTTATCACTAGTTTATGTAGGCTTCTGTTTGGTTTTAAGACTTCACGAGATATTTTTGGTTTAAGGTTTAAAGATTATCTCAGGGCAATAGTTTTAAGACTTCATCCAGCATCCATGGCTCCAGAAAGTCCGGATTTCATGAGAATTTTAAATTATGTTCTACGTTTCCCCCCTTTTGATCAAAGATTCTATAGAAGAATGTTCAGTAACGGTAGCCAGGCCCTCCTAGTGTTTTTACTGTTCACAAAATGTGGGTGATTTACAGTTTTGTATTTTTTCCACTTAGTATTACAACATAAAAATTTTCCATGTTACTAAAATTCTTAGAAAAACATGGATTTTCATGGCCACATAATGTCCTTCTTATGGATAAATCATAAATTATTTAGTCGATTCCTCATTATTCAACATTTAGGCTGTTTTATTTTTTTCCATTAAAAATAACACTGCTATTAATATCCTTGTACGTAAGAGTCCAAGTCTCTGATTATTTCCTTAATATAAATTACTAGAAATAGAACTACTGGGTCAAAGAGTAGGAACATTTCTAAGAGTCTTGATATGTGGTGCCAAATTGCCCTCAAGAAAATAGGCAAACATTTACCCTTCCACCAGCGGTGTGTGATGGTACCCACTTCTCCACACCCCCACCGAGGAGGCATAGGCTCTGTTTTAATCTTTACTGTTTTAACCAGTGAAAACCAACTTACTACGATGTCATGTGGATGTCCTGCCACTCCGGCCACGTTCCTCATTTGTCTGCTTGTTTATTGCGTTTGCCCTGTCTATGTCCAAACAGAATCTGCAGTGGCTCCAACCAGGTAACAGGCCCTGAAACCCAGGATGTGCCTCTTTGTGGGGAAACCCAGGATGTGTCTTTGTGAGTGGCACAACGGACTTTGCATAGTAGATAGTCGATACATAGCTGGGGGTTATTTTTGAGCCATATAGAAAAAATAAAGTTTTTTTTTGCAGATGCTGCTCACTGTTCCTGAAACAGCCAACCTCATTATTTACTGTCTCCTCCAGGAAGCCCTCCTTGATTCTTCCAAGCCAGGTTTGAGTCCCTACCTTAACATTCTTATAACATCCTGCCCACTCCCACACCTCAATCCCTCCATCGGACTGTGAACTGGTTCCTTGGCTTTGAGCTCGGTGCCTGACCCACAACAGACACTCAGCAATGCTTGTTAAGTGACAAGTTGCCAAGTCGATTCCAACTCATGGCGACCCCATATGTGTCAGAGTAGAAACGTACCTCACAGGGTTTTCAATGGCTGATTTTTCTTTTCTAAGTCTTTTTTTGTGCTTTAAGTGAAAGTTTACAGTTCAAGTCAGTTTCTCATACAAAAATTTGTACACACATTGCTATGTGACCCTAGCCACTCTCCCTATAATGTGACAGCACATTCCTCCTTTCCACCCGATTTCCCGTGTCCATTCAACCAGCTCCTGTCCCTTTTTGCCTTCTCATCTCACCTCCGGACAGGAGCTGCCCATTTAGTCTCATGTACCTACTTGAGCTAAGAAGCACACTCTTCACGATTATCATTTTATGTCCCACAGTCCAGTCCAATCTTTGTCTGAAGAGTTGACTTTGGGAATGGTTTCAGTTCTGGGCTAATGGAGAATCTGGGGGCCATGTCTTCTGGGGTCCCTCCAGTCTCAGTCAGACCTCAATGGCTGATTTTATGGAAGTAGTTAATCGGAGGTTTCTTCTGAGGTGCCTCTGGATGGACTTGAACCTCCAGCCTTTCAGTTAGCAGCGGAGCACATTAACCGTTCGCACCACCCAGGGACAAACCACATAGAGATGCTCAGTAACAAAACAGAGTATTCTCTCTTTCACTGATGTTCCCTTCTCCCACCTTTCATTACACTTACAGGATATATCATGTAAATTAACATTTACTTTTAAAATAATTTAGTAGTTTGCTATGAGAAAACCAAACAAATCAACAAAAATCTTGTCTCCTCAGCTGGATTATCAGTTACTGGAGGGGAGGGGATATGTCCTTTATTCTCTTACGAGAAATGACCACAGCATCGAGCGCCCTGTGGGCATTTATGTTTTCATTCATTCATTCCCTCACTTAACAAGCATTGCTGAGTGTCTGTTGTGTGTCAGGCACCGCACTCAATGCCTAGGAACCAGCTCACAGTCCGATGGAGGGACTGAGGTGTGACAGTGCACAGAGATGTTATGAGAATGTTAAGGTAGGGCTTCATACCTGGCTTGGAGGAATCAAGGAGGGCTTCCTGGAGGAGACAGTAAATAATGGGGTTGGGTGTTTCAGGAACAGTGAGCAGCATCTGCAAAGTTATAGTAGGCAAAGAAAGTACGTTGCTTGGAAGAATTTGCTGCTGGTTTAACATATCCAGAACTTAGAAAGGTACAGAGAGAAAGTTGCAGGAGATGTGGCTGGAGAGGTGGGCAAGGACCACTGTGCGTACGCTGAGAGTGGAGACAGATCCCAGGTTTCACTAAAGACTGTTTGGTAGGCAACGTCATTAGCACTAACACCGAGCTCGCACGAGCTCGAGTCCCACCTGCCTGACTAAAGCAAGTCAAGATCCTTGCAGGAAGTCAAAGCTATCGTCAGGGTCTTTCCCATCGAATATTTAGGGGAATTTTTTGGGGTGGGGATAACTGTCATGATTTAATGAGCCAGTCTAGCTTACCACTTGCTACCACATCCAGCCAGACTGGAATTCTGAAGTCCTAGGCCTTAATGATTCAACAGGGATGCCAAGACTAGGCTGGAACATTTTCCTGTCATTAGCACAAATGCCTGGAAATTACTGTGCTTCACGGAGTTGAAATTGGAGCTTCACTGCTACGTCTGAAGACCAGAGATTAGTGTCTCTGCTCAAGCAAAGTGTAAGGAAGATGCTCTGATTGGGCACAGCGCAATCCAGGTCCCATCCCAGGACCGCCTGACTCCAAAGTAACAGCTCTTTTAACGTCCACACGAACCCCTCTTTATTCCAGGGGCCACACGCACTGCTGTCAGAGTGGACAGGTGAGACAAGGCCCAGCAGCAGCTCCCACAGTAAACTCAGAAACACTGTTCCCCTCAGGCATCCGGCCCACATGCTGGGTTTGATTCAAGGAACCAGATTCCTTCCTTTCAAGGATGAGTTAGTTCTCAGGGCCCCCATTGCCCTGCTTATAACCACACCTCCTTCAGGGCCACCCAGGTTCATCAGACAGCTGAGGTCCTACGAGGGACAAGGCTCAGATTCTTTTCACATGGCTGCTCAAGCTCTGTGTAAATCAGTGGATGTAACTGGATACCTGAGGAGAGGGGCACTGCCTATCTGTCCTTATCAAAGACACCTGAACACCATCTCCCGCCCAGACAACGCACCTTGCTGGATTAAAGAACCTGCATTTTACTCTGTAGGCAGTGAGGGCCAATGAAGTTTGTATGGGCTATACAGATTGAGGATTGTATCTATACTACACAAAGAGCGCTCAGAAATTGATTAGAAAAGACAGACTTAGTAGAAATTGGTGTACGATATGAATAAACAAGTCAAAGAAGAGAAAAACCCAAATGTCCAGCAAATATGTTACAAAGATGCTCAATAGCATTAACAGTCACGGGAAGGAAAATCACAGTAGTAATGTCATACCGCTTTATACTCTTCCGACTGGAAAACTCAGAAAGAATGAACACACCTCCTGCTAGTAAGAACAAAGAGGAGGCAAGTACTCACACAGCGCCGGGTGCAAGGTGAATTCTACAGACTTTTCCACCATCAGGCAGACTATAAACTTTTAAATACGCATGCCCTCCGAGCCAGCAATCCCACCTGGGAATCTAGCCTACAGGAATAAAAGCACTGGGACAAAGGACACATGTACAAAGGTGTTTATTGCTGCACTGTTTGTAGTTGGCAAAACACTGAAAACAAAGTGAATGCCCACCACTAGGGGAATGATTGAAGAAATTACAGTGTGTGCAGACCGTGGGTATTATGTAGCCATTTCAAACTGTTAAGTTAGAGCTACACTAATGGACCTGGAGGGATTGCCGTGCAATGTGACTGAGTGGAAAAGCTCTATGCAAACATGTATGTGTACTATGATCCTATTTTCAGAAAATGTAGATCTCTACCAATAGCAAAAAGGAGCCCTGGTGGTGCAATAGTTAAGCACTCGGCTGCAGACCAAAAAGTTGCTGGTTCAAACCTAACCAGCCTCTCCATGGGAGAAAGACCTGGTGATCTGTTTCTGTAAAGATTTGTTGTTGTTAAGTACCATCGAGTCAGTTCCGACTCATAGCGACCCCATGTGCAACAGAATGAAACACTGCCCCATCCTGTGCCGTCCTCACAATCGTTGTCATGCTTGAGCCCATTGTTGCAGCCACTGTGTCAGTCCATCTCTTTGAGGGTCTTCCTCTTTTTTTTCTGACCCTCTGCTTTACCCAGCATAATATCCTTCTCCAGGGACTGGTCCCTCCTGATAACATGTCCAAAGTATGGGAGACGAATTCTCACCATCCTTGCTTCTAAGGAGCATTCTGGCTGTACTTTTTCCAAGACAGATTTGTTTGTTCTTCTGGCAGCCCATGGTATATGCAATATTCTTTGCCAACACCATAATTCAAAGGCATCAATTCTTCGGTCTTTCTTATTCATTGTTCAGCTTTTACACGCATATGAGGCAACTGAAAATACCATGGCTTGGGTCAGGTGCACCTTAGACCTCAAAGTGACATCTTTGCTTTTTAACACTTTAAAGAGGTCTTTTGCAGCAGATTTGCCTAACGTAATACATTGTTTGATTTCTTGACTGCTGCTTCCATTGACATTGATTGTGGATCCAAGTAAAATAAAATCCTTGACAGCTTCAATATTTTCTTCATTTATCATGATGTTGCTTACGGGTCCAATTGTGAGGATTTTTGTTTTCTTTATGTTGAGGTGTAATCCACAGTGAAGGCTGTAATCTTTGATCTTCATCAGTAAATGTTTCAAGTCCTCTTCACTTTCAGCAAGCAAGGCTGTGTCTTCTGCATACTGCAGGTTGTTAATGAGTCTTCCTCCAATCCTGATGGCCTGGTCTTCTCCATATATCCACCTTCTCAGATTATTTGCTCAGCGTACAGATTGAATAAGTATGGCGAAAGGATACTGCCCTGATGCACACCTTTCCTGATTTTAAACTACACAGTATCCCCTTGTTCTGTTTGAAAAACTGCCTCTTGGTCTGTGTACAGGTTCCACATGAGCACAATGAAGTGTTCTGGAATTCCCATTCTTCGAAATGTTATCCATAATTTGTTATGATCCACACAGGTGAATGCCTTTGTACAGTCAATAAAACACAGGTAAACATCTTTCTGGTATTCCCTGATTTCAGCCAAGATCCATTTGATGTCAGCAATGACATCCCTCATTCCAAGCCCTCTGTAAAGATTACAGCCTAGGAATCCCAGTGAGGCAATCCCACTCTGTCACATGGGGTTGTTATGAATCGAAATTGACTTGATGGCACCTAACAACAACCAATGAAAAATGACAACAATCTAAAACCATTTATGTGTTAGATTTATGTGTGTATGTGTAAGGACAGTCTACTAGTTGCCTACCTAAATACGTTTTTTCTTTCTTCCTAAGAGAACCTCCATTATTGAGGGCAGCCATGTGCTCAGTTGAAAGGACATTTTTCAGCCTGTCTTGCAGGTAGGAGTGACCAATGTGATATGGAAGTTTTGGATGGAGTTCTTGAAGCTCTTTTTTTACCCCTGGTGTTTCCCTTTTCTTATGTGCAGTAAAGACGTGATACCTGGAGCTTTCACAATCATTTATAATTTGAAGATATGAGTGTAAAAGGTCGCAAGGCAGAAAGTTTGGAGGAGTCTGGCTCGTGATCAATTTGTGGAGCTACCATACCCACCCTGGACTTCCTATATAAAAGAATAACCCTTCAAGTTATTAAACCTCTGACCTGGGTCACTGTTCCTGGGAGACAAACGCATATATATGATTATATGAGTGTGAAGAAAGAATATAAAAGTATGTATAACAAGTTACTGGCCTAGGTTACCGGGGGTGGGTATAGGAGTGGAGAAAGAGAGAGAATGGATGGCAAGGAGAACAAGGTTATTTCAACAAAAAGTGCCCTTCATAATAAAAAGAAAAGGAAAAACCAGTATTATGATATTATCAAGGAGCCCTGGTTGCGCAGTGGTTAAAGTGCTCAGCTGCTAACCAAAAGGTCGGTCGGTTCGAGCCCACCAGTCGCTCCTCGGGAGGAAGATGTGGCAGTCTGCTCCCGTAAAGATTACAGCCTTGGCAAATCTGCGGGGCAGTTCTATTTTGTCTACAGGGTCGCTATGAGTCGGAATCACTCGGCAGTACACAGCAACAACAACATGATCTATCTTGTTTGTTTACAGTTGTATCTGCACCCTTTCCAGGCCTCCTTTGCCCCTACTTAGACCTGTACCTCTCTCAGGAACGCTCTGAGGCACCTGACCCCAATGAGGGACAAGTTTAGACCCTTTTCTCGTACAACCGATCAGCATAAAAAGATGCATGAAAGATGATCACCAAACAGTTAATGGGGGTATCTCAGGGCAGCGGGATTTCAGGTGATCATTTCCTTCTTATTTATATTTTTATGATTGTTCCCATCTTTATATTGATCTTGTATTATAGAACCAGGAAAAAAAAAAATCAGTAAAGCTCTTTTCACTGTGGAACAAGAACAAGGTTGGATTGAGGCAAGACTGGAGGCAAGATAATTAGGAGAGCCTTTCAGGAATCAGGTAATGATAATGGGGCTGGGGAGATGAAGGGAGATTTAAAAATAACAAGGAGGTAGGATGGACAGGACATGGTGACTGACAGGGAGAGAGGAAGAAGGCAGGGTTTCTGGCTTAACAGTCATGGAGAGGTGTGTCCTTCCCTGAGCTGGGGACGGAGGAGGAAAGAGCTGCTGGGTGGGGGACAACCAGTTCTTCAAAATACTGACGCCTGGGCCTCACTCTGAAACGGCATGTCTTGTAGGTGGTTCTAAGGCACAGCCGGGGCCGAGAACTAGGGTGAAGACTCAACCTGGAGCTCTGGGGGACCCCACATTTAAAGCGTAGGCAGAGGGGGGGGACCAGGAACCTGGAGACTAAGAAGACACGGTCGGAGAAGGAGGGGGAAACCAGAGGGGGTGTGTTCTGGACGTCAACAGAGGAGCAAGTTTCCAATGCTTAGCACTCTGCCTGGGGTCTAAGTGGTGCTCACTAAACATGTACTGGCTAAACAACGGGAGGAAGGAGAGGAGAAATGCTGTCTCGAGGGGTTAAGAAATAAAAGGATTGCAAAGTGTCCGCTGGACTTAGCATCAAAGAGGTTGCCTTTAACCCTTGTGGGGTCAGTTTCTGCTGTGGAGTGGCGAGTAGTGAGTGACCACTGAATGGAAGATGATAAACTATTCTATCAAAAAATTTGGTTAAACCTTAAAATCACAATTCCAAGAAATATTTTGTGATATTGAAAAATGCTCACGATATAACACTAAATAGAAAGTAGGATACAAAACTCTACTTATAACGTATGATCTCTGTTCTGATATAAATCAGAGGCATAAAGACTGAATTAAGGGCTGAGGCTCCGCAGCCAGACTTGCTGGGATTGAGTCCAAACTGTGCCACTGACTTGATGTGTAGCCTTGGATCAGTCACTCGTTGGGTTTTGTGAAACCTGGCATGCAGAACATGCTCAATAAAATGTGAGCTATTAAGTGTTAGATATAGATAAACACCACCAGTTGCTGTTAAGATGATTCCAACTCATGGCTACGCCGTGTGTGTCAGAGGAGAACTGTGCTCCATTGGGTTTTCAGTGACTGACTTTTCCGAAGTAGATCGCCAGGCCTTTCTTCCAAGGAGCCTCTAGGTAAACTTGAACTTCCAACCTTTTGGTTAGCAGCTGAGTACGTTAACTGTTTGTACCACCCAGGGACTCCCATAGATATATTCACATAGAGAAAAAATTACTTCAGAAGGAGACACCCAAAACATGAGTGGTAGGGTTATAAAGTTCTTTGCTCTACAGTTTTCTTCGTTTTTCGAACACTTTGTAATGAACATGTATTACTTTTATAATCAGAAAAAAACAGGAAATAATATTTAACACACACACACACACACACACACACACACACACACACACACACACACACACACACACACACAAAGCTTTGCTGTTAAAGAGAAAGAAAAGGCAATAGCTGAAGGGTATGGGATGGACGTCCCATGAATTCATAATGGGACAGACATCTGCCCGCTCATGGCTTCTGGGAAAGGGCCGGACACGAGTTGAAGGTGATGACTGAGGCGCAACAGTGTTTCGGGGTCGGGGAGGTGGTGGAGGAGCATTAGTGGGGCTGGAGGAGTTAGCCTTGGCTAGGACACCCGCTATCTGAGAGTGGAGGAAAGAAATTATGAGTAGGCATAAATGCAGTAAAATGTGGATGGGAAGACAGGAGGCTGAGCAGGATCATGACTGACAGCATTGCTGCTGACCACGGAGGCCAGCAAGGCTGTCTGCTGAGAGGGACAGAATCTGAGTGACCCAGGCATTGCCAAGTGGCACCTAGGGCCTGGCTTTGGCTGGAGACCATGACTCTGCCACGGCCCTCACTTGAGAGACTGATTTCCTCCAGCAAGGCTCAGAAGCCCTGGGGTAGAAGCAGAGGGGATGTCTGGGTTCATCCGAGGCTGATGGTCTGTAAAGCAGATGTGATGGGAAGATCACATGACCATCCCTCCAGGAGAGCTACCATACCTCCATCCGCTGCCCTCCCTCAGGCTCCAAGCCCAGGTCCTCCCTCTCTGCACACACTCCCAGTAGTGGAGTGAAGCTCACGTCAGGATCCTCAACCTTGGACGCTGAGAGTACCAAGGGATATGCTGTGGGGTACAGGCAGGCTGTGGAAGAAAACACGCCAGGAGGTGCACTGCCCTGGTGGTCAGTGAAAGGGTGGAAGCAATGGAGATCTTGCTAACAGCAAAGAATGGGTACGGAGGGACTAAGCTCTCGGGAGGACCTAGCCATTGCCAAATGTCTGATTATATCTACACATGAGCTCAGGCTGCAGTGAGTGGGACCTGACTCCACTGGAACTTTTATTGTCAAATGGTCACAATTGGGAGAATTGCCATTAAACAGAAATGTTTCCAAACAGGGATCACAGGTGCTTCCCCTCCAGTAAATTAAATCCCTAATTGCATCAGTAAAGGAAGCACATGCACAGTCACACACAGACAGAATATAATACTGGCCCCCAACCAAAATGGTCAGGAAGTCAGACTTCAAGGCTAGCTCCCTGTCCTGAAACGACACCTTCGTGATCAGATGTCCCAGGTATCCAAAAGAAAAGGCACAGATGGAGCTTTTGCAAGTTCCTGAACCCAGGCGCCATGAGGTTCTCAGAGAGCAACTGGAAAATAGGATGTATTAATATCTGAATAAGTGGACAAACAAACCTGACCTGGACTTGGAAGCCTGGGTAGGATTTCTGTAAGTGAGAGGGAGAAGGGGCAGAATTCACAGGGGAAGTAACTCAGTCAAACACCAGAACAAGCCATAAGCACGCCCGAGCTCTGAGGCGGAACAGTGTGACATCCGCACCAGAGCTTATATGCTGGGGTTGGGGGTGGGGCATTGAGAAAAAATCTTTTAAAGAAACAATGATTATTTGAATGTTATTGTGTGCCATCGAGTTGATTCTGATTATGTTGACTTTACAGGACAGAGTGGAACTGCTCCATAGGATTTCCTAGGCTATAATCTTTACAGGACCAGATCTCCAGGTCAGTTTTGAACTGTCGACCTTTCACTTAGCAGCCAAGTGCTTAACCATTGCGCCACCAGGGCTTCTTGATTATTTAAATAGAGATATTGAAAATATATGTTAAAAAAAATTCCTTGAATATAATCTATTCTCATACATGTTTGTCTTCCCCACCCCGCCCTGCGTGAAATTTGTGAATTTTTCTTTCTTTATTGTTGTAAAAGTACATGTAACACAACATTTGCCCACTCAGCATTTTTCATGTGTACAATTCAGTGACAGCAACTACATCATGTTGTGCAATTCTTACCAATACCTTTTGCCATCAGTTTTCCATCACCATAGACAGAACATACTTGCTTTTTAATTGATAAATTTAGAAGATAGTATTTCCTCCTTGGCAGAACCAAAACCAAACCCATTGCCATCAAGTTGATTCCAACTCATAGCAACCTTACAGGACAGAGTAGAACTGCCCCATAGGGTTTCCAAGGCTGTAATCTTCACGGAAGCAGACTGCTGCAACTTTCTCCCAGGGAGCGGTCAGCTGGTTTGAACCACTGACCTTGCAGTTAGCAGCCAAGCGCTCAGCAACTGTGCCACCAGAGCTCCTCTCTCCTTAGCAGAAAGGTTCACAGTTCTGAGCCCGTAAGCTGACGTTTGTAAATGGGCTCCAGTCATTTCCCCTTTTCCCTTCATCAGGGCCAGGCTTCGGCTCCCCCATGACCAACAGAGATTAGCAGGGCCAAAGGACAAGGACTCAGCCCTGATGCCACTAGTGGGAATCAGTGGGGTTTCAGGACCAAGGATTTGGCTCCAGAGTGGCCAGGATATTGCGTACGTACAAAGGGATTGAGCAAGTAAGTAAATATATTGAGGATAAAAGAGGCCAATTTTGTCACTGTTGGTGAAAGGAATTACCAATATGGAAAGGGGAAGGCTGAAATTTTAACCCTGTGATGTTTGATTGGAGTTGGAGGTTTTGGTGAGAACTCATGGTTTTTCATAGACAGATATAGAAATAAAGATGTGCATATGTGTGAATGAGTATATACGTCTGTTATTTTCCAGTTTTGTCCCCTGAGAGGCCTAGAAGCAATGAGCACACTGAATGCCCCGATTCTAATTTTAAGAATATCATCTTCTCCTAAACAGAATAAAGGCTTCTTGAAGAAATGGCTGATTCCAGGCAAGGGCAGAGAAGTATAAGATAAACCTGGAAGCGTTTTGTTATTCCAGTAGTAACAAAGTGCTCCAAGAATGATGGAGGTATGTCAAAAGGATGCAAGAGATAGCTTAAAGGAGCCCCCACTGGCCAAATCAGGGGCAGTTTGAGGATCAAAATAAATAATAATAGTAATGGATTATAAGTCATTGACTAAAATAGGAATCCATAAACTGTAAAGATCAAATGCAAATCTCACTTTTCTCTGTCACCAAACTGTGTGGAGATCAAATCAATGCGATCTATTCAATTCAGTCCCAATTCAACTGCGCATGCAATACCTCTCCCTCTGACCCTACCCACCTGGAGCTAGGTCAGAGCTCACAAATAGAAGTATATTATTGTATGTTTCTGATATATGAAGGAGTATACTATTATTTTAAGGTATACCTATGATAATTTATTGTCTCAGAAGAAGTACAACCAGAATGCTCCTTAGAAGCAAGGATGGCGAGACTACATCTTACACACTCTGGACATGTTGCCAGGAGGGATCAGTCCCAGGAGAAGGACATCTTGCTTGGTAAAGTACGGGGTCAGCAAAAAACAGGAAGACCCTCAACAAAATGGACTGACACAGTGGTTGCAACAATGGGCTCAAGCATAACAATGATTGTGAGCATGGTACAGGATCAGGCAGTGTTTTGTTCTGTGGTGTATAGAGTCATTATGAGTCAGAACTGACTCGATGGCACCTAGCAACAATGATAAGTTATAGATGCACATTGTAATTTCTAGAGCAACAAAGAAATTAAAACAAACAAAAACCATGAAAAATAGCTAAAGAGCCAATACCAAACAAAAAAACCCTGTTGCGGTCGAGTCTATTCTGAGTCATAGCTACCCTATAGGACAGAGTAGAACTGCCCCATAGGGTTTCCAAGGAGTGGCTGGTGGATTCGAACTGCTGACTTTTTGGTTAGCAGCCGAACTCTTAACCATTGTGCCACCAGGGTACCAAAAAGTCTATAGTGAAGATAAAATGGAACACTAAAAAATATTTTATGTATACAAAAGAAAACAAGAACAGAGGTAAAAAAGAATAGAGAACAGATAGTATAAACACAACTGCATCAATAATTACATTAAATATGAATGATCTAAACACTACACTAGGAAGAAAAGGCAGACAGGATAAACAGGATGTCATAGGAAGGACTCACTAAGTGAGAAATAACTTGGGGAAGAGAGAGTAAGTCATGCAGACAATTAGGGTAAAAGCAACCCATAAGTGAGATAGAGCACATGCACAACCCTGAGGTGGGAACATTCCTGATATATCAGAGGAGCAGTTAGGAGACCAGTGTGGTTAGTGAGGGAAAAGAAAAGTACTAGGAGATGAGGCCAGAGAGTAGGCAAGGGCATCAGATTACACAGGACCTACTAGGAGATGAGGCCAGAGAGTTGGTGAGGGCAACAGATTACACAGGACCTACTAGGAGATGAAGCCAGAGAGTTGGCGAGGGCATCATATTATACAGGACCTCCTAGGAGATGAGGCCAGAGAGTTGGCGAGGGCATCATATTATACAGGACCTCCTAGGAGATGAGGCCAGAGAGTTGGTGAGGGCATTGTATTACAACGGACCTCCTAGGAGATTAGGCCAGATCGTTGGCGGGGGCATCAGATTACACAGGACCTACTAGGAGATGAGAGCAGAGAGGTGGCGAGGCCTCAGATTACACAGGACCTGAAGGGCCACTGTGAGAAATTTGGGTTTTACTCTGAGTGAGTTGGGAAACCATTTTTGACGGTTTTGGTAAAAGAAGTGACGTGAATTGATTTCCATTTTTAATCAGCTTTATTGCAGTATGGAGTCCCTGTGTGGAACAAACACACTCTGGTGTTAACTGAAAGGTTAGAAGTCTGAGCCCATCCAGAGAGACCTTAGAAGAAAGGCCTGGCGATGTACTTCCAAAAAATTAGCCATTGAAAACCCCTCTGACGCACACTGGGTGGCTATGAGTTGGAGTCGACTTGACGGCCACTGGTAACTGGTTTTCTTGCAGTATCACTGACATACAATGAACTTTGGCATTCTAAGTGCACAGTTTGATAAGACCTGACAAATATATAGAGGCATGAGGTGTTGGCTCCCACAGTTATGGTACAAAACATTTCCATCACACTACTCTGTTTCCTGGGCAGAGAGACTGCAATGGGGGGCAAAGACAGAAGCAGAGAGACGAGTTAAAAGGCTTTTGTAATAATCTTGGTGAGAGATAAGAATGACTTGGACCAATGGTAGCAGTGAAGATGGTGAGAAGTGGTCACATTCTGAATACATTTTCAAAATAGAGCCAACAGGTTTTTCTGAAAGACTGGCTGTTGGGTGTGAAAGAAAGAGTCACAGATGACTCCAAGGTTTTTGGCCCAAGGTGCTGGAAGGATAGAGTTGCCCTAATTGAAATGGACAAGACTGTGAAAGGAGACGGTTTGGTTAGAAGATCAGTTTGAGATGTTTTAAGATTAGGGTGTGGGCATCCAGTGTAGGGAGCTGGATGTACAAAATCTGAAATTTAAGGGAAAGGTCCGAGTTAAGGATATAGACTCTGGGGCATAAGTAATGCGTCCATCAGGGAGGCATAACATTACATAAGCTTCTGGTGACTGATACAAACTATTTTACAAAAGAGAGCTGGTTAGTAGACACTGTCCAGAGGTGAGGCTGTCTGGATTCTCAGTGACTGGAACACCCAGAAACATTCTTAGGATATATAATGGTAAATTATCATGGCCTCAGAGCTTTGCAGGAATATCCCTTGGAATATGACCAGTTCTGATTCTCAAATATGCCTTTTCTGAGCTTTTCTGTTCTGCACTCTACCACAAATTCCATGTGGGAACAGTGCCCAGTCGACTTCAAAGTTTATGGTGATAATGATCATTGAGTCATAGAATTAGGGAGTAGGGCTATCTCACAAGTCAACTTGCTCCAATCAAACACTCATGGCACTCACGGCTGATAAATAACCAAAGTCTGTCCCCACCCAATGAAAACAACCATACAATTCCCAGGGTCAACTCTTCACCCTACGGACAGCTCTATTTGCAGTCATGTGGAGCACAAGCCTGCCTTATTGTAACTGAATACTTTTGGCATTCAGAGACCCTGCTGAGTGTCCACATTTAGTGAATGAGACACAAACCGCAAGGGTTTCAACTTGACCATAAGTTTCTTGGCTTTCATCACCTTCACAGAGCCTGTCAAATGGTTTAGTTTTCAAAACTTAAACCTTGGCCTTCACTAACTTCCCAGTATCTCCTGTCAAGAGGCTTCCTGGACTTTTGAAGGGAAAGTAAACCAAATGGGCGTTTGTTTCTCATCAGTGAAAGCAAAGTACACGCAGAGGCCAGCCGGTCTATTTTTGTCTGTAGGTCGTGGGTGGTTGCCAAGAATGAGCAGAGGTGTTTGCCTGCAGTTAAGATCAGAGACAGGGGTTGGTGGAGATGCTTATTGGTGGAGGGGATGGTTCATGATGGATTCAGAACCTCAGAGCCTTGCTGACATGGTCCTAGATCTACCCTCAAGCTCAGACGCTTATTCCCCTCCCAGTTGCCTACTCTTATCTGTGGGCTCCGGGCTGAGGGATTCATTCTTGTCCTAACATAAAGCTGTTGGTTGGGCCAGATCTTGTAGTACCTTCATCTTGCTGAGTGGTGCCCTGATTGTTGGTGCCTGGAGCCCACAGTGCCCCCATCTCCATTCTTAGTAACAGGGCTCCAGCTCTGCTTTGCCTGAATGCCAATGGCTGGAGGATAAAACCACCTGAGGTGGCCCAAACTGCCGTATGCTAAGGGATCAAATTAATCCCAGGAATCTGAGGACTGATCTGATTCAAAGACTGAGTATAGTCCAGGGAAACACCAACTCCACAGGCCCAGAGAAAGTCTGGGGTCTCAAAGCCATGAATTCGGGGCTGTGTAGAGACGGGATTAAATGAAAGCTGTCTAGGAAGAAGCCAACGTGAGGGCCTGGGTTATTCCAGTCAATACCAGTATTTATTTGAGCTTTCTTTAAGGGCCCATGTGTATGTGGGATATTCACAAGTTAGGCTTTTTGAAAATATACATTTTTAGGCCCTGCTTTTAGAAACTCTGATTCAGTAGGTTTCAGGGAGACTCAGAAAGCTGTCCTTTGAAAACGTCCCTAGATGATTCTGATGTGTATTTGGGAGTCATCAACTTGACATCTGAAATTCCTGTCCTCAGCTTTGGTACTGTGCTTGCTTTAACGTTTCTCCAGCAGCCCGGACGCCCCCCGCGGCCTGGATGGGTCCCGCCACCTGGTTGGCCCCCGTGGGCTGGAAGGCGCCCGTGGCCTGGACACCTCCCACAACTTGGTTACCTCCCTGCTTGGTCTTACAAGTTTCACAGGCTGCTGTGAGGATTAGCCGATCTGATATTCGAAGACTGCTTAGCATAGTACCTGGCACTTAGTAATCACTCAGTAAAAGTCAGTTGTTATTATTATTATCTCTCATTAAAATCGTATGATGTGCCTGAGTTGTATGACTCATCGGGACTATGCAGTAACATCGCCTGAAGACAGCATAATTAGGTCAGCCTCCACCCACCACTAATCCCCAGCATCTCTCCTTCCCAGCTAGGTTTCCTGTTTAGCCTTGCTGGGTTCTCACTTGGTACCCATCGGACTTTCTTGGGTTTGCTTTCTCTTTTTTGGCAGGATCCAGAGCAGGTGCGATCCCCTTCATGTTTGTTCAGAAATGCTCTGGACGGGTTGGGTGGAGTTGGGCCTCCCACTCACAGTGTTTTGCTGGTTTGTTTCCATTCCTTTGCGGTATGTTTATGATTGTGGTATAACTAGTTGGAGCTGACATGTAGTCTCTCTGAAGACAGGGGTATTCTGTAGACAGAGTGTGAAATTCCCTGGACTCAGAGTTTCCCTAGAGTGTAATACTGTATCTCTACTGACCCTAGTAGACCTGCCTCGGGTGGACAGGGTTCTACCGTTAGAACTAGGACTTCAGTCAATGCAGGCTCACTCATTTGTTCCTTCAGCCAATGTTTCTGAGCTCTTTCAATGTGCCAGGCTCTACTCTCATCCTGGGAAGACAAAGATGGCCTTGGCCACTCCAGCCCAGATCCTCCTTGTCCCCTTCTCCAGTCCGTCAGGTACACACGGCCAGGTTAATCTTTACTCCTTCATACTCAGGTATTGAGCACGTACTGTGTGCCAGGCTAAAGAGTCGGTAGGATGTAGTCCCTGCCTCCCAGGAGCTCATATTTTGATGGAAAAGCAAGTTCTGAAACAAATATGTATCCGATTTCAAGTCCTTTTTGCAATGCATGAAATACGCTTACTCCACCAGGGCTTAATGCTAAAATAGTCCTATAGCAGATAAGAATTAAATTTACTACAAAGGAGTCATTCATTTAACATTTACTGAATGCCTATTATATGCTGGCACTATGCTTGGCGATAGAGAAAAGCAGCCTCTGCTTTTACAGAATAGTGTTTAGAAGCATGGGCTTTAGAATAAGAGAAATCTGAGCTCATATCCTGTGTGAACTTGGGCAAGTTACCTACCCTCTCTGAGCCTCACTTTCCTCATCTATAAAATGGAGGAAAGGAGGTCTACCACAGAGAATTACTGGGAATACTATATATGGCTTTTTGAAAAGGAGCTTTAGGTTTGTGGCCCTTTGTCCTAATCCACCACCTTGTGTCAGAATTAGTCACATAGTGCCTGATTCTTGCCCGGGCTTCCCGAGGGTGGCGACTGTTTTATTTAGCTTTTTAATCTGCTGTGACTGCTGCTTGTTGAATCAGCTTTCCCAGCTCATTATCTGGTTTCAGAGGCTGCTGACTACAGGCCCCAACTGTTCCTGTCCCATGCCACTGGCACCATCCACTATCCAGGGGCCTTTGGCCAGGCTGAGTTGACTCCTGCTACAGAGGAACAGCATAAAACCGCAGGGCCTGGGGCAGGAGGCTCAGTTCAGCTTGCTCCTACTCTCCGACAGGTTCCTGACTTGCCCCTTCAATTGCAGCTCCCTCACCCGGGTTCTTGAACCCGGCCTGGCCCCTGATCCCTCTCTTCCTGTTGGTGCTGGCACCGCCTTCCCTGTCTGCCGCTGACTTCCCGCCTGACCTGATGCACCATTTACAAGCTCACTTGGCCCTCTGGCTGCCTGACTGATCCTGCCTTGTCTGTCACAGAGAGAAATCCTGACTGGCCTCTAGCTCTCTCCCCTGACCAGCATCCTACTGGACACCTTGGTATCAGCTTTTCTGTCCCCCCGACCCACTCAACACACAAGGGGCTCTTAAAGTGTACCAGGCTTTGTGTCAGGTCTGGGAACACACAGGTGAATGATGTGGTCCCTGCCCTGTGACTGCTCTGTCTTCAGCATCCTCAGGCCAAACACTGCTGTGGGAAGAAGACCCGCAGGGGCAGAAATGCTTTCCAGTCTCCACAGTGAGGCTTCGTTGCCCACTCTGATGAGTAGACAGCAGTGGGCCTGCTGCTGGGGCCCTGCAGCCAGTCCTCTCTACCTGCCTGCGATAATCATTCATGGCAGGAACCGGTCCATCGATAAAGATTTACTGAGCTTCTCCTGCGTCCCAGGCCCTTGGGTGGGGCTAAGATAAACCTTCTTCCCTCACAGAGCTTGGCGTCTGTGGTAGGCAGAATAATGGTCCCCTAAGATGTCCACATCCTAATCCCCTGATCCTGTGAATTTGTTACACTACATGGCAAAGGGGAATTAAGGTTGCTAATCAACTGGCTTTGAAATAGGGAGATTATTTGGGATTATTTCTGGTGAGTCCAGTGCAATCACAGGGTCCTTAAATGTGGAAGGAGGAGACAGAAGATTCGGTGTCAGAGTGAGAGACTCTTCTGGCCGTCGCTGTCTGGAAGGGGCCATGAGCCAAGGAATGCAGGCAGCCTCTAGCAGCTTCTGGAAGCTGGAAAAGGAAAGAAAACAGATTCTCCCTAGAGCCTCCAAACAGTACCTCAGTTCTGCCAACACCTTGGTTTTCGCCCATGGGGACGCATTTCGGGCTTCTGACCTCCAGAACTGTAAGATGATACATTTGTGTTATTTTAAGCCACCAAGTGCATGGTTTACAGCAGCAACAAGAAACTAATACAGAGTCCAACTGGGAGGACGGAAACAGAGACTAAATTACAGTTGGATTGATCTGGGCAGCGATAAGAGAGATAGCAAACGCTATGGGAGGACACCCAGGGACCCCACCCCTGTCTTAGGGGCATGGTGACAAGGGGCTCCAGCAATGCTTCCTGCAGGATGACCACTTGGTACCTACAGGAGAAGGGAAGGGCAGTGACATGACTCATTGATCCAAGGGCCAGTGAAGAGGCGTGGGAGGGTGCCGGGCTGGGTGTCAGGGAGGCAAGTATGCAAAGTTCTCTAGGCTGCCTCCTCAGCCTGCAGTTGTTCTCTTTGGGAGAGGAATTTGGCCAGAGTTTCCAAAAGGTAAAAGGTCACTAAATAAAATGCAGTATATTCATATAATGGAATGCTATACCTCAATTAAAAAGTCAATAAAATATTTTCACAGAAAAAAATGTATAAAAGGCACACACCCTTTGACCCAGGAATTTTCACTGCTGAGACTATCCTCCACATGGGCCCTCTCAGGGGTTCAAAGATGAATGTACAAGGAGGCTGCCTGCAGAACCATTTCTAGTAGTTAAGAACTAGAGGTATCCTAAGTGTCCGTAGAGGCTTAGTTATGTTGTGAGCTGTCCATGCTGTGACATTCCCTGAATCTTATTAAAGGAAAAGGCTGATCTGTTGGCCTGATAAGTGGGGTGAACATGAGAGGTAGCATCCACGCAAAGATAGTTTTGAAAGTGAGAAGGGATTCTGTGGCTAATTATACTGCACAAAGGTGTGAACCAGGACTGTCTCAGGGCAGCTGGGACGTAGTTCACGCTGCTGAGACAAGGGAACATTTTTAGGTGAAACAAAGGCAAGCTGTATGGTGGTATGTATAGCATGATTCCATTTGTGTTTTAGTTTTTAGAAAAATATATTTTCATGGCTGCTGTTAGTTTCTGTCAAGTCAGTTCTGACACGTGGTGACCCCATGTGTGCAGAGTAGAACTGTGCTCCATGGGTTTTCAATCACCAGGCCTTTCTTCTGAGGCACCTCTGGGTGGGTTTGAACCACCAACCTTTCTGCTAGTAGTCAAGTGCTTAACCATTTGCACCACCCAGGGATTCTGCTACATGGTTACATATGCATAAATACTTTTTTGTAAGAATATATAACAAACTGCTTACTGTGGTCCTATCTGAGAGAGAAACAATTCCACATTAAGTATTTTATTCATTTTATACTCTACACTGGGTCTTTAAGTCACTTTTATAATAAAAATGCAAATTTGGACAGGTGCATATATTATTTTCATAATAAATGTAAATTTTTTAAGTCACGAAAAGCAAAACTGGCTTTCATTTAGGAGTTTGTGTCTAATCTTCCTCTGTTTCATAAGTCAGCTTCCTCATCAGTCTCCTCCCTGTCCACCCTGGCCTCATCTCCTTACATACTATCGAGACTGAATCTCTACAGTTACAACAGGAGGTGATGGAAAAACAAAATATAGTAAATCAATAAACAGACCAACATCACATATGATAAAAAAAAAAAATCCCTCTATGTTTCCAATTTTGTCAATTATAAATGTATGAGGCAATTCAGTCAACTGGCATACAACAGTTCACAAAATTTATATTTACATCCTAGTTTGGTGAGTAGCGTCTGGGGTCTTTGAAGTGTGCGAGCGGCCATCTAAGATACAACTATCAGTCTCATCTTGTCCACAGCAAAAGAGAAAGAAGGAAACCAAAGACTCAGAGAAGAAACTAGTCTATAGGACTCACAGTCTACACAAACCATGACCTCATCTACCCTGAGATCAGAAGAACTAGATGGTGCCCGGCTACCACTAATGACCTTTTTGATCAGGGTCACAATAGATGGATCCTGATAGAAAGGGAGAAAAATGTGGAACAGAACTCAAATTCTTAACATGTCCAGACTTACTGGACCAGTTGTGTCTTAGTTATCCAGTGCTACTGTAACAGAAATACCACAAGGGGATAGCTTTAACAAAGAGAAATTTATTTCTTTACAGTAAAGTAGGCTAAAAGTCCAAATTCAGGGAGTCAGCTCCAGGCGAAGGCTTTCTCTGTCTGTCAGCCTTCTCATCAATGTTCCCTGGACTAGGAGCTTCTCCGCTCAGGGACCCCGGGTCCAAAGGATGCGCTCTGCTCCTGGCACTGCTTTCTTTGCTGTATAAGGTCCCTCTGTCTCTCTGCTCACTTCTCTTTTATATCTCAAGAGATTGCCTCAGGACACAATCCAATCTTGTAGACTGAGTCCTGCCTTACTAACATGACTGCCACCCATCCTCCCTCATTAACATCATAGAGGCAGGATTTATAACATATAGGAAAATGACACTACCAGGAATCACGGCCCAGCCAAATTGATACACACATTTTTGGGGGGACATAATTCAATCCATGACAGGCTGAGACTACAGGACTCCCTGAGACTATCGCCCTGAGATATTCCATAAACCTTCAACCAAAACCACCCCCTGAGGTCACCTTTTAGCTAAATAACAGATTGGCTCATAAAGTAAAGATTATTACCAATGATTACCATGCACCTTAAAAAAAAACCATTTCTGCGAGACCAAATGGTCGATAATTACTCTAAAGCAAAAACAAAAGGGTAAGGGGACAGGGAAACGAGACTACTGGAGGCAAAACATCTGGAAGGGAATTAATGAGAAGGTTAAGACATGATGACCTATGTCTCTGAACAATATGTGTAGTAATTGTCAAATGGGAACCTAAGTAACCTGCTGTGTAAACTTTCACCAAAAAACATCTTAAATATTATTTAAAAAAAAAAAAAGAAAGCAGAGGCTAAATTTTTCTCAGAAGGGTCTCTTTGGAAATGCAAACTCTCTACTCAGATTGAAGGGAGCCAAAACCAAGCCTGCTGCCGTCGAGTCAATTCCAGCTCCTGGCGACCCCATGTGTTTCAGAGCAGAACTGTGCTCCACAGTGTCGTCAATGGCTCAGATCTCAGGGCAGTAGATCGCTAGGCCTTTCTTCCTTTGCGCCACTGGGTAGATTCAAACTGCCAACCTGTGAGGACCACTTTTAGAAAATATTTTTCCTTTCTATTATGAAAACTAGTGCAGAATAATAAATTCTTCCTCCCACACTTTATTTCTTCTGCACTGAAAGGAGCACATTTTAAGCTTTCCTCCTTTAGATGATAAGTCCCTTCCAAGAAAGGAAGGGCTGAATTTTAGGTCATTTGTCCACCCGCTTCCTGAGCAAAGGTCACTTCCTTAGTCCTTGTTATGGACCAAGCCTGAGAGCAGGGAAAAAGAGGCCATTCTTCGGCTTGGCTGTTTGGTCAAATGGCAGGGTCAAGTGGATGGAGGACCTGTTTGTTTCCATGAATCAGGGAAAAGGTGGGCATAGGAACACCCAGTTCAAAGGAGTGAGAGGGTGGAGGTAGTTCGACCATTTCCCTGAACAATGTTTTACTAGAAAGAACTTCTGTCAGACTCATTCTGTTCCTGCCCTTTCCATACTCCTCCTCATCAGTTGACGTTTCTGTCCTTGGAGAGCTTTCCTTCACAGCGAGAGGGCAGGGAGTGAGGGAGTAAGAACACTAGTAAGTGGCTGAGCTGGGGTTTGACCAGGTCTGTCTGCCTCAAAAGCCAGGAGATCTCCATAATCTAGCCTACCCCAGCTCAAGTCCTCTTCTCATTATGGGAACTCAGCACCCCCCCAGGCAGGACTTTCTCAGCTCATAGGCATTCCTGCTCCTTCTGCCCTCCAGACTGTTCTCTAGTCTCCACACCCCACCCCCACCTTCCATGCCGCCTGGGCCTGTTGTTGTTAGCTGCCATTGGGTTGAGTTGAATCGGTCCCGACTCATGGTGTCCCCACATACAACAGAACCAAATACTGCCCAGTACAGTGCCATCCCATGATAAGTTGGGGATCCGTTGTGATCCGTAGGGTTTTCATTGGCTGATTTTCAGAAGTCAGTCTCCAGGCCTTGCTTGCTAGTCTGTCTCAGACTGAAAGCTCAGCTGAAACCTGTTCAGCGTCATAGCAACATGCAAGTCTCCACTGACAGACAGGGAGTGACTGTGCATGAGGTGCTTTGGCCAGGAATCAAACCTGGGTCTCTCACACGGAAGGCAAGAATCCTACCACTGATCCACCAGTGCCCCCTCTGACCCTACTCCTGTCCAAATACAGCCCTTCGTCTCAGGGTACCCTTCCAGTCCTGTCTCGTAAAGATTCCTTGAGCTCTAGCGTTATGCTAAAAAGACAGTGGGTAAAACATATATTGAAAACAACGTGCAAAATATTACTATTATCATTAACAACAATCTGATCATTGTCTTTGGCTACCATGCATGTTCAAGCTCCAGGCTGAGCCTAGTGGCAGCATGTGGTGGAAGCACACGGCTCTTCTGCTGCTCTTCCAAACTGTGGCCAGAACAGCAGGAGGGACTCAAGGGGGGACAGACAGTGCTCCAGCTCAGGTGGAGGCCACGTCGGCCAGAACCAGCCTGATGCAGAGAGATGGCAAAGAGAAAACAGGCTGCAGTTTGCACATCATATCTTAAGCTGTTTTGCCACAAACACAAAGGCATCACTTTCTCAGATGAAGTCAGTCATGCCCCTGCTAATCAGGTACCAACCAAACTGCTCTTGGCCGCACACTTTCACAGCAAGCGGGGTGCACTCTGCTCGCAAGGTCAGCCTGGATGCTCCTTCAACCAGCTCCTCAGACCAGGGCACTCTGGCCTTCACCGCCTACACCCTGGAAGGCTGTTTCCAACTGTATTAGTGGAAAGAGAAGCTGGGCTTGTCAAGAGGTAAAAGGGAATCAAGGAGAAATCCAACACCCTCTGATAAGGAAAATGAGGCCCAGAGAGATAGTGTAAGTGGTTCCCAAACACCAATCCTGACATCCACCAGTCTTCAGAAAAGCAGTGGGTTAAAAAAATAAACTAACTAAATTTAATTTAAAAGATGCGCCTTTTAGTCTGATACTATGGAGTTCTTTGCTTTTAATGTAAAATGCCCTTTCTTTTACTCAACGATGCTGACAGTAGGTGGCAGTTGATTTTTAATGCTCTGAAAAAGAAAGTTGTGGCTGTACCTGGAACCCCAAAGTTTGGGTATCACAGGGTTAGGGAACTCATCTAAGGCCATATAAATCTACTCAGGGTTGGCGCTGGATTTTAATTCAGTACTTTCTTTTACTAGTTCTTTTCCCCTAAATCACAGAGACCCTTAACGTAGGACTTGGGGTAAATCATTTCACATACTGAGCTTCAGAGTTTGCATCTATAAAATGAGCAGCAATAAACCCTGCCCTATGTCACAGAGCCGTCATGAGGCTAAGCTAGATGCGGAGAAGGAAGGACTTTGAGAAGCGAAGCATTCATGCTGCATGGCTGCAATGTCTTTTTCCCATTCGTCCTCAAGCTCCATGTGGATTATCCACTTTGAAGACTATCTAGGTAAATTTTTTAAGTTAATTTTCATGGTTTATTTAATGAATTAAATTTAAAATATATTTATGTGAGTTTACTACAGTAATCATGTTATCAGTGGTACATCAGAATTTCACAAATATGTTAGAATTTTAAACATCTTGTCTTTCAGTACCAAGGAAGAGGCCTACATAATATGTGTGTGTGTGTGGTTAACATACATGTACAAAACATTTGCCATTTTAACACTTCTTACATGTGCAACTCAGCGACATCAATCACATTGATCGTACTGTTCAATCATCACCATGATTTGCTTCCAAATCTTTCCATCACCCCTAACAGAAGCTCAGAGTCCCCTAAGCAACGAGCTCCCCTATCTAGGCAAATTTGAAAGTTACATTTTAAGTAACATCCTGCTGCCCTGACTTTGTTGTTGTTGTTAGGTGCCGTCAAGTCGGTTCTGACCCAAAGTGACCCTGTGTACAGAAGAAGGAAACACTGCCTGGTCCTTCACCATCCTCACAATCATTGCTACGTTTGAGCCCATTGTTGCAGCCACTGTGTCAGTCCATCTCATTGAGGGTCTTCCTCTCTCTCACTGACCCTCTACTTTACCAAGCATGATGTCCTTCTCCAGGGACTGATCCCTCCTGACAACATGTCCAAAGTATGTGAGGCAAAGTCTTGCCATCCTTACTTCTAAGGAGCATTCTGGCTGTACTTCTTCCAAGACAGATCTGTTCATTCTTTTGGCAGTTCATGGTATATTCAGTATCCTTTGCCAACACTATAATTCAAAGGCATCAATTCTTCTTAGGTCTTCCTTATTCATTCCTTATTCATTTGAACCCACCAGCCACTCCACGGGAGAAAGATGTGGCAGTCTGCTTCTGTAAAGATCACAGGCTTGGAAAACCCATGAGTCAGAATTGACTTGATGGCAATGGGTTTGGCCATGACTTTAGAAAAAGCACATTTCTTTGCTCACCTTCTTCAAAAAGGAAACACTGTGAGGTGGAAACAAAAGGAGAGTAGGGTAGAGTTTAGGAGGGAAGTTAAAGCAGCTGGTTAATGAACACGTGGAATCCTTGGCTCCTGAAAGATGGAGCAATGACCACAGCTTGGAAGCAGATTCCAGGCTGCGCTCACTCCTTGGAGAGCTCTTAGCTCAAGTGCTGCTCCCCCGGAAGGATCTGCCCTGCCAGGAACGGTGGAGGAGCCACAGCTTCTTAAGTCAATATACTGGGGCCTGAACTAATATTTACCCATCGAGGGTCTGAGCTGGGTTCTGCTCTGCCAGCAGCAGACACAATCCATCCTTCGAGGTAGCATCGCTATGCAGTCCAGCCTCGTGGGCCCTGGGGCCCGTTGAGTGAACATCACTTCCTTTCCAGGGAGAAATTTTTGTTTTCTTTTTATCCAGATGCAAAGGTTAAAGGTAGCTGTGCTCAGTTCTCTGAAGGACTGGGCCATAGGGAGGTATGGTCACAGCAGGGGTTCTGCTCAGATCCTGGAAAGAATCCACTCACCATGAAGTGGGTGGCACCTGAAACATGTCACTTGAGGGAGGCCAGGCTGCATGATGATCTTTATCAACTCTTGACACTTTTGCTTTGTGGGCTGCCTCCTCCATAAAAAAATATTAAAAATTATATTTTATATAATTGGTATAAAGAAGAGTACAAGTCAGGCTGGATTCATTATTGTATTTCCATTATTGCATTCATTTTTTTCTTCTGATTTTAAAAGAAATTAAAATGAAAAAAATTCTGTGGGTCCCTAAAATATCATGACCCTTGGCACTGTGCCTACGGTGCCTATGGATAAGTTGGCCCTGAGGGGGCTTGTGATATTTTTAAGTGTGTAGGTGTAGGGTACAGTGGGTGTGTGTACGTGTTTGTGTATTAGATCTAAACCAGTTTTTTTTTTTTAAATTGTACTTTAGATGAAGGTTTACAAAACAAACTAGCTTCTCATCAAACAATCAGTACACACATTGTTTTGTGACATTGGTTAACAACTCCACAACATGTCAACATTCTCTCTTCTCGACTTTGGGTTCCCTATCACCAGCTTTCCTGTCCCCTCCTGCCTCCTACTCCTTGCCCCTGGGCTGGTGTGCTCCTTTAGTCTTGTTTTGTTTTATGGGCCTGTCTAATCTTTGGATGAAGGGTGAACCTCAGGAGTGACTTTAGTACTGAGTTAAAAGTGTGTCCAGGGGCCATACTCTCGAGGTTTCTCCAGTCTCTGTCAGGCCAGTAAGTCTGGTCTTTTCTTGTGGATTAGAATTTTGTTCTACATTTTTCTCCAGCTCTGTCCAGGACCCTTTATTGTGATCCCTGTCAGAGCAGTCAATGGTGGTAGCTGAGCAGCATCTAGTTGTACTGGACTCAGTCTGGTGGAGGCTGTGGTACTTGTGGTCCCTTAGTCCTTTGGACTAATCTTCCCATTGTATCTTTAGTTTTCTTCATCCTCCCTTGCTCCCGAAGGGGTGGGACAAGTGGAGTATCTTAGATGGCCGCTCACAGGCTTTTAAGACCCAGACACTACTCTTCAAAGTAGAATGTAGAACGTTTTCTTTATAAACTATGTTATGCCAATTAAGCTAGATGTTCCCTGAGACCATTAAACCAGTTTTTGTTGACTTGACTCCGACTCATGGTGACGCATGCATGTCAGAGTAGAACTGTGCTCCATATGGTTTTCAATGACTGATTTTTTGGAAGTAGATCACCAGGACAATCTTCTGAAGCTTCTCTGGGTGGATTCAAATTGCCAACCTTTCAGTTAGCAGTCGAGTGCATTAACCGTTTGCACTACCCAGGAACTCCATATTAGTTCTAGGAGATGATTTACAGTCAATCCAAGGAGTCCCTGGGTGGTGCAAATGGTTAGTGCTCAGCTACTAACTGAAAGGTTGGTGGTTCGAACCCACCCAGAGGTGCCTCGGAAGAAAGCCTGTTGATCTAATTCTGAAAGATCACAGCCATTGGGAGGAAAAAAATCAATCCAGTGTAGATAAAGGGAAGTGATCAAAATGGCCTTCCAAAACGCATGTAAGCTGAGGGAATAAGATTTGAAAATACCAAGCCCTCTCTCTTCACAGTTAAGCTGTCTCTTTCTGCCTACAGACCCAGGTGTGGTATGTCTGAATGGGAAGTGAATCTCCCATTGTCAATGGTTCCCTGTTACCCAACTTCAATATCTGGATACCTTGTTCCACATTAGGATAAAAATGTGGAAGCCAAGAAAAGAACCAAACCTGTTGCCTTCGAGTAGATTCTGACCCTGAAGGACAGAGTAGAACTGCCCCATAGGGTTTCCAAGGAGTGCCTGGTGGATTTGAACTGCCGACCTTTTGGTTAGCAGCTGTAGCTCTTAACCAGTGTGGAAGAGGAATGTGCAAACAAGGCAGATGAGTAGGAGAGAAAGCTGGGAAGAATTATTTGGACTGCTGGCCTAAACAAGGCCCAGGAACTGACATTAGGTACATCAACACAAATTTTTCCTTGCTGGGAGTCTAAAAAACATTTTTCACTGGGCCCAGAACTGCTCACAGTTTTGTGCACAAAACATTTAATCTTCCATCTAACCTTGAACTCACCCATCTTCTCCTCCAACAAAGAAAACTGTATCAATTCTATTGTGTCTAGGAAGCATTCACTGAGTCGTTTTAGACTAATGTAGCGGTCAGAAAGCTTTTTCTGTAAAGGTATACTGAGTAAATATTTCAGGTTTTGCAGGCTGTAAGTATTTGTTGCGGCTAGTTAACTCTGCTGTTGTAGTGTAAAAGCAGCCCTAGATAACACATAAACAAATGGACATGGCTGTGTTCCAATAAAACTTTATTTACAAAAACAAGATGGCAGGATTTCAAAATGTATTGCAATAATCTCAGTGGTACTGGTATAAGAATAGACACATAGACCAATGGAATAGAATTGAAAATCCAAAAATAAACCCATACATCATGGCCATATGATTTTCAATAAAGGTGCCAAATCCATTCAATGGAGGAAAGAATAGTCTCTTCAAGAAATGGCGCTGGTACAACTGGATGTCCACATGTAAAAGAATAAAGTTGGAGCCATATCTCACACCATATATGAAAATTAACTCAAAATGGATCCATGATCTAAAATAGGAGGTAAAACCATAAAACTCTGAGAAGAAAACATAGGGTTAAATCATCAGGACCTCCTTTTAGGCAATGGGTTCTTAGATAAGACACCAAAAGTATGCTCAACAAGAGAAAAAAAACAGATAAACTGGACTTCATCAAAACTTCTGTGCATCAAGGGACATTATCAAGAAAGTAAAAAGATGATTTATAGTATGAGAGAAAATATTTAGAAGCCATATACCAGATAAGGGTTTAATATCCAGAATGTATAAGGAACTGTTAAAACTCAACAACAAAAAGACTAACAACCCAGTTAAACACTGAGCAAAGGACATGAATAGTTATTTCTCCAAAGAAGATACAGAAATAGCCAATAAGTACATGAAAAGATGCTCTACATCATTAGTCATTTGGGAGATGCAAATCAAACCCACAACGAGATACCGCTTCATCCTCACTAGGATGGCTATTGTAAAAACAAACAAAAAACAGAGAATAACAAGTGTTGACAAAGATGTGGAAAAATTGGAACTCTCATGCATTGCTGACGGGAATGTAAAATGGTTTAGTGGCTGTGGAACACAGTTTGGCGTTTTCTCAAAAAGTTAAACATTGAACTACTATATGACCTAGCAATTCCACTCCTAGGTATATACCCAAAAGACTTGAGAGCAGGGACTCAAACAGGCATGCGTACATCAATATTCACTGTAGCACTATTCACAATGGGCAAAAGGTGGAAACAATCCAAGTGTTCATCAACAGATGGATAAACAAATGTAGGCATA
The DNA here is from genome assembly GCA_030035585.1 of Dugong dugon. Classification (NCBI taxonomy): domain Eukaryota; kingdom Metazoa; phylum Chordata; class Mammalia; order Sirenia; family Dugongidae; genus Dugong; species Dugong dugon. Next base: position 759,532 of record CM057469.1, on the reverse strand, counting down.
TACATACAATGGAGTATCATCCAGCCCTAAAGAGAAATGAAGTTCTGATACATGTCATCATATGGATGAACCTTGAAAACGTTATGAAATAAGTCAGACACAAAGAACCAGCATTGTGTGACCCCACTCATGTGAAATGTCCAGCACAGGAAAATGGACCAAGACAAAAGATTTGTCTTTACTAGGGTCTGGGGGAGCGAGGAAAGGAGAGTTAAAAAACAAACAGATGCAGCATCTGATTTGGCCCACAGGTTATAGTTTGTGGAAACCTGGATTAACCTATGTTTCTCTTTCTGACCAGATTCTATTCCTTCTTTCCAGAATATTTCTTGAGTGCTTATTAGGTGTTAGGCGTTGTGTTAAGGACATCATTAGGTGTGTAATATTTAAGTTTTCTGTCTTTATTTCTCATTTCTTCGATGGCCCTCCTTGAGACCTAACACAGTGTTGAGCTGATCATACTTTGGTTCCTTAACTTCCTGCTTGGCTTTTTTCTGGTCTTGAAATCAATGGGTAGGGCATTAGGTAAATTCACTAAAACCTGTCCATTTGTTTTTGGTCTTCAGCCACCTTTTCTTTCAGGTCCTTGCTTTTCTCATGGAGCAACCTTTAGCTCTTACATGCAAGCCTCATCCTATACAGCTTTGCCAGCAGTTAACTGTACTCACCATTCATTCATTCAGTCAACAGATATTTACTGAGTACCTACCAATATACTCTGAAGTCCCTAGGGGGTACAGACGGTTAGCACACTCAGCAACTAATGGGAAGTTTGGAGTTTTGAGTCTACACAGAGGCACCATGGAAGAAAGTCCTGGCAATCTACTTTAGAAAAACCAGTCATTGAAAGCACAACCACTGAGGAAGTGCTCTGGATCTGACACTTTGTTGTTGTTCTTAGTTGCTTTTAGTGGGTTCCGACTATGGTGACCCCATGTGTGCAGCACAGAGTAGAACTGTGCTGCGTAGCGTTTTCCAGGCTGTGACCTCTGGGAAGTAGATTGTCAGTCCTTTCTTCTGAGGCACCTCTGGATGGGTTTGAACCACCAACCTTTTGGTTAGTAGTTCAGCACTTAACCCTCTGCGCCACACAGGGACTCCCTGATAGGCTTTGAATATGTGGAGAAGTGTAAACGAGTACCATAAGCAGGGGGCTCTATAGCCGAGGCTCATCCCTCTGGTCTGTGTGCCTTTAACGGGGACTCCGAGGGCTGAAGATGTCCCTAAGGACTGACTCTGTAATGATGGGTTTTCAGAAACGGTGACATAGGAGGCATTTTGGTATGCGGCTGAGGCACCCCTTCATTTACCTTAGAACACACACGTAGGCGGCAGCCTACTCCAGTCGTTATAAAGTCACCCTGATAAAAATAGTCTATTATTATTTTAGAAAATTCCCAGAGCTAAATCCCCAGGACCCCAACAGGGGCTTCTCTCTTGGAAGGAATAGCCAGGAACAACAAGGTTTATAGCTTCTACTTTATGAAATGGCCAAATGCTAGTCTCAGATAGATCTCCTGGCCCTGGCTATCGACCCTGGTCCATCTTGTTTACTAACATGCTTCATTCAGCTTTGTGTTGTTAATCTGCTCACTGCCTCACTTCTGAATACTAATTGCTTCTCCACCGTCTGACTTTCTGATTCCCTGATGGCAAGGGCCTCGACTGAGATCCAGAGCTGGACAATCATCACACTGTGTTGTAGTTGACCGTCTGTTTGTTGTTCTTGTTAACAGACATTCAGTCGATTCTGACTCGGGGCGACTCCATGTGTGCAGAGTAGAACTACTCCATAGGGTTTTCAAGGCTGTGACTTTTAGGAAGTAGATGGCCAGGTCTTACTTCTGAGGCATCGCTGGGTGAGTTCAAACCACCAGCCTTTCGGTTAGCAGTCCAGCACTTAACTATTTCACCACCCAGGAACTGTTGACTTCTCTGCAATCCCCACCAGAGCATGAGATCCTCAGGGCAAAGATTTCTCATGCTCAGATTTGTGTCTCCAATATAGTAAGTGCTCAATAGATGTATAATGAATGACTGAATTAATAAATGCATCAGTGCCTTTCCTGGAGGGGTGCAGGGGGTGCAGACCATACCGGGTGACATTGTCAGAGTGGGTGGCACCAAAATAACTGTCTATAAAATTTTTGTGCAGCGTTTCAGCAGAAATTTATTATTTTTTTTATAAAAATATCCCTGTAGTAGGAGTCCGGTGACAAGGGCCAGAAGGCAGAGGGAGAGTAGGAAACTGATGATAAGGAACACAAATTGAATAAGGACACTGTCGATGTATTGTGAGATTGTTGACCACTGCTATAGGGCAACATTTGTAGTAACTATTAAATGGGAGGCTGTTTTGTCCTGTAAGCCTTCATCTTGGGCAAGAATGGCAGCACAATTGGAAGAGCATAGTCAATATCACTTAAATGTGTAAGTAAAAAGTTTTGAAATGGTGTTTAAATAAAATAAAAATAAATAAATAAATAAATAAATAAATAAACAAATGAGACTAAAGAGGTACAATAGTCCACTGACAAGGTCCAGAAAACAGAAGGGGACAAGGAAGCCCCCTGGTGATAGGGAACACAAGGTGGAGTAAGGATATTCTTGATGTGCTGTGAGATTGTTAACCATTGTCATAGGGCAACATGTGTAGTAACTGTTAAATGAAAAACTATTTTTTCTGTAAGCCTTCATCTTAAGTGAGAATAACAGCACAGTTGGAAGAGCGTAGTCAATGTCACTGAACTGTGAATGTAGAAATTTTTGAAACGGTGTATCTTTGGCCATCTGTAATTTTCATCAAAAAAAAAGGTTGAGAATTTAGAGGCTTAATACGTTGTGGGGTTGTTAACCAATGTCAAAAAACAACATGTGTACTACTATTTCATGAGAAACTATTTGCTCTGTAAGCTTTCACCTGAAGTACAATAAAATATATATTAAAAAAAAAAAAAAATATCCCTGTAGTTAGTTATAACAACAACAAAAAAATTTTTTTGTAAGCTCAGCTTACATGTATCAATATACCTACAAGGCTAAAACTCTGTGCTACTTTACTTTTTGAACCTCCTAACATACTCTGGAAACTCTGCTGGCATAGTGGTTAAGAGTTACGGCTGCTAACCAAAAGGTCAGTGGTTCAAATCCACCAGGCGCTCCTTGGAAACCCTATGGGGCAGTTCTACTCTGTCCTATAGGGTCACTAGGAGTCAGAATCGACTTGGTGGCAGCGGGTGTTTTTAACGTGCTCAGTCAGAGCCGTCGTTATCACTCAGTTACGACGACACTTTGAGTCACGTTTTTCTGTTTGCACGCGCTACAAGCACGCACTGTGGTTTTTGTTGCTGCTGGTGTTTTTGGAGTCACTGATTTTGTCAGATTTTCTGGTGTTCTAGCTACAGTATTGTGGCAATTAGCGGGGCTGGGGGGGGCAACACCATGAGTTACTGCGCTAGGTGATAGCAGCTCTAGCGATGCCATTGAAATGAACAAGGAACCCCAAATTATGGTGACCACGAAATCTGTCACATTAGAGCGGAAAGCACTCTGGGCATCAAACATCGCAGCATTTCCCACGTTTACCATCATCACAGCACACTGCCAGCATCTATTGGCACGGCTCTGTTCCAGGTTCCATGCGCTTCGTGAGTGCTCTCTCTCTGTGTCTGTCTCCGTCTCTCTTCTTGTTTGCTTAGCAAGGTTTTAGTGTCATTTGGAGAGGCTAAACGGTTTACCACAGAGCTGGAATTCAATCTAAACCCTTCTGTCTGATTCCCGAGTCATGCTCTGCTTTCCAGCTCTCCTCCTGGATACTGAGCACGGCCCCAAGAGCCCCTATCTGAGGTTCTCCAAATAGGGGCTGGGGATGGAAGGAGGACGGACAGGAGACTCCTTAGAGAACTTTTGCTTGGGCCTCAGAGGGAACTTACCCCTGAGCCTGAGACCTGGAGGGTTAGCATGCAGACAGATGGGTCTCCGAGTATTTTCAGACCTTACCATTAGCACAAAGAGGGAGGACTTAGCGCCTGGGACTTGGCATCCAGCCTGTAGTGGCAGTAACAACAAGGTCCTCTCAGGTTCCTCTTTTCTTCCTCAGGACTGACGGGCTGGGCAGGGCAGCCAGACCTGTCTATTTCACAGGGTGGAGCATTACCACTTTACCCTATTTTCCCAAAGTTTCATGATTAACACCTGGGGCCAGGGGCAGGGCAGAGGCTGGCATTGGGGTTGAGGCAGATGAGGGGAATCCAGGCTCAGAAAGGGCAGGGTGGAGCTGGGTGAGTCAGGCAGGCAAGACCCAGCGTGGGTGCCTTTGGCAGGCAGGGGCAGGTGTGAGGAGAGTGTCTAACCACCTCTGACCAGCTTCTCGGTGCTGCGCCCATGAGGTAATCTGTGGCTTGATCTCCAACGTCCAAGGCCCAAATCTTAGCATGAACACTTACGATCTCTGTGGTCCTGGCAAAATCAACTCAAAGTTGTATAATTTTACATTTTACATGTAAGTCTGCCATCCGTTTGGAGATAGTGGAATATGTTTTAATCTCAGGCAAGGTAAATGATGATTCCTTCCAGGGTGAAAAAGGCCCAAGTAATCAACCTGCTACCAAGTGGCTGGTTGATCTCTTTGGAAAATGGCGGCGTGTTGGGGCTGAGTATCTGTTTCTGTTCCTGTCAGAAGAGACATCTGCAGCAGCAGTAGCTAATGGCTCCATGGGAGCCAGCACAGAGGGTTTGTAACAGAGGCTCTCTGACATCAAACAACCGAGTCAGTTTGTCTCGTTGGCTGTTGAGTGGCACTTGCTCTCTGGCGGGTGTTCACATGCGACAAAAAGATCTTACACTTTGTGACCATGACTGTAGGTACATCCACATGCCTTTCTTTCTCCTTCCAGGCCCCTAACCAACAGTCCAGGCAGTCACACTGCCCATGAATTCCTACGTATTCTTGACTTCAGGCCATTCCTCTTTCATGATAAGTGAATGACAGACACAGGAAATCTCTGCCTGTTGGGAAGGTCCCCCTCACCCGCTGTCTTTCATGGCCATCCTGGAGTACCTGTAACACAGCACCAGTCAACTTGTAGCTTGAACCCACATACTGACTGACTCATGTGTGAACCAACCTTGGGCTTTTCCCTCCTTATCAGCTGATCATAAAGAGTCTCCCATGTGGCCACAGGTGTGAGCTGAGAGAGAGGTGGTGGATGACATGGTGTCTGGAAATTATGTAGCCTTTTCCAATATGGAGCCCTGGTGGTTAAGAGCTTGGCTGTTAACCAAAAGATAGGCAGTCCGAATCTACCAGCCACTCCTTGGAAACCCTATGGGGCAGTTCTACTCTGTCCTATAGGGTCGCTATGAATTGGAATCGATTCGATGGCAATGGGTTTGACTTTTTTTTTTTCCAATATAGCTTCAAAGTCAATACAGCATCTCTTTGCTGTATTCAGTTGGTTGAAGCAGTCACAAGCCCTTCCAGATGAAAGGATAAGGGTCTAATCCCCAGCCCTTGACGTGGGAGTAGCGAGGTCACACTGTGTGTGGGGTAGGGTGGGAGCTATCTTGGCCATCTTTGGAAAATACAATCTGCGTGAGCTTTAAAGATTTTTCAGTTACAGCTTCCAAGTAATTGTTCTTTCTCTGTAAGTCGTTCTTTTGCCTGGCTTGTGGAGTTTCACCCTGTGTACACATAGGCTGATATTCAGTCAAAGACTCAAGGGAACCCTAGACAGAGCTCTTTCTCCATGAAGCTCCTTCCACTCTGGTATTTTCTCTTGCAAGTTCTAGCTGATACCCAAACTTCGATCTCTGTCTCCTCAGCTCAGCAAGGCCCCTGGGCTCTGTTTGGGTTCCTTGTTCCCCTACCACAATCTGGAATCTGCCTTCACAATTTGTGGGCTCACCTCATTTGTTTCGTCTCTCGGGGATCCCAGTCCCAAGCTGCCTCTTGTCCAATGTCTGGAAATAGCCGTTTCATATCTCTTATCCAGTTCCTTCATTGTTTATGGTGAAAGAGTAAATCTCATACCAGGTACTGCTTCGTGCGTGGAAGCAGAACCTGAATGTATTTTGAAGATAAAGCCTTAGAAATTTCTCCAACTGATCCAAGTCCTCAGAGTTCTCTGGAGTCATTTACTATCCACCTGGATCCAACCAAAAAACCAAACCCACTGCCATCGAGTCTATTCCGACTCAACAGGACTGAAGGCTCTGCCAAGCATTGAGTGGGAATAAGGCAAATGAGCCATGACTTCCAGAGTGAGTAGTATGTTGGCCAGAACCCCTTGCCAGTCTTTGGTTGTACTCGTCATATTGAGAACTCAGAAGAACAGGGAAATATCGTATATATCTCTCTAGACCAAACCAGTAGTTTCAGTTTTGCTGTGTGGGTTACCTTGATAGTGTCCTCCATATTATCTACGGCAAAAGATTAAGTATACATTCCCGATATCTCCAATTTCCCTCTAGTAATTTATTATTGACTAGATAGCAATAGTATTTATCTACCTACATGCAAGATGATTGTGTAGGATGTTCATCATAGTGCTATTTATAAAAGTAAAATATTAGAAACAACATGTGTGGCCAACAATAGGTGATTGAGAAAATAAGTTCTGGTACATTTATAACATGCAACCACTAAGATAATATAGGGAGATATTTATAATATGTTGCTGATTTAAACACTTTAGTGAGGCAGTGCAGTGTAACATTTAAAAACACTTTAGCATAAACAGATTTAAAGAGCACTCCATGCCTTGAACTCCAACAATTAGTGGCTAGTAGAGAAGGACAGGAGCCCTGGTGGTGTAGTGGTTAAGAGCTATGGCTGCAAACCAAAAGGTCAGCAGTTTGAATCCACCAGCTGCTCCTTGGAAACCCTGTGGGGCAGTTCTGTTCTGTCCTATAGGGTGGTTGGTTTTTGGTTTGGTTGGTTAGAGAAGGATGAGCCAGCAAAGAAGACTGAGCAAGAGTAGTCAAGTTACAGGAATTAACCAAGAAGAATGTTGTATCACAGAAGACATGGGAAGTTTCTTTCTTTCTTTTTTTAAGAAAGAGGGAATGGTTAATAGTGTCAAATGCTGAGGGGCCAAGAGGAAGACTGAAAGACAACCATTATATATATATTTTTTTAACTTAAGAAAGTTTTATTAATTTTTCGACAGACTGATAGAGTAAAACATATGCTATCTAACCATAACTTTATCCCTGCATGTACGGGTTTAAGACAAGTGTTATTCAGATTTTTATCTGGGCAACAAATTCAGAGATTCTTAGGAATAAGAAAGGAAATAAAATGGTCACTAATGTAACCAGATTAATACATAAGATTTATTTAAAAAAAAAATTAATCAGTGCTTTGTAACTCTGAAGTGAATAACCCATTTGGTTTAAATAATAGTTCAATTTCATATGATGTACTAAGATATCGTTTAGGGGAAAAACAGTCTCAAGAAAGCAACATTAAAGAAAGGTATATTAATCATTACCTTGAATCAAATCAAGCACCAGTATCTCCCCCCAAACAATAAACAAGCTTTCGTGTCTCTAAATGAACCCAGGTTCCTAAATCATGGTAACTTTTAAAAAAAATTAAATCTAACCCTGCCTAAGTACTAGACACTTATGTACTTTTTGGGTCCAGATGTTATTGCCCAAAATTTCTTGCCATCATATGTTGATGTCATCATAGCAAGCTGTTGCTGGTTGCCGGATTTCTCTAGTCTATATTTGTAACGGAGCTGAACCATTAAATATTTATATAACTACATCTAATAGCTGTTTACTAAGGGTAGTAGAATGAGATATACTAACGCCTTAACCTACTAATTAAAATTGTACTTCTGCAAATTTTTAAAAATAAGAATTCCACTAATACCAAGGAAAGAAACACTCAGGGGTTTGGGGAATAATTCTAATCTATATAATTCATACGCAAACTTAAGTTCTGGCAGGTATGGCTTTCATAACAGTTCTTAATTTTAATTTTCTTCTTGAGCTCTGCACTGCTTCAAAAAGTAACCTGTCCTTTAGAGGGCTCAGTCAGCACAAACAATCTAATCCCGTGATACCTAGATTTAATACAAATAAAGTACAATATATATTCATTGTATTACCTAGAATTGTCAAGTTTTCATGAAATCCTAAAAGAAAAACTCCAAAAGAATTAAACTGTTTTTCTAGCAGGTAATATAGTTGTTACAAAGCAAAGCTTAAGTACTTAGTTTTCTGATACGATAATGTATTTCCACAAGCCTTTAAGTCTACAATTTTATAGATATAGTTTTCCCTCAGTGAGGCCACATATAATTTCTTTTTAATATGTAAGTAATTAAAGGTTTTAAGAGGATATAGGCTGTAAATCAGGTATAACTTAGTCATAACGCTATACAAAGATCTTTAAATAATCAGGAAAGAAATGTTTTAACATTATTGCTTAGTCTTATAAAATGGTAAATTTTAACTAAATGATACCTCCACATTCTTATTTTACAATGCCTCCTATACTTTTAGATTATACTGCTTGGCAGGTGATATAGGTTATTGATGTAATTTTTTAATTTAACTAATGTAAATGAATTTTAATTTTAACCAAATGCATATACTCTCCCCTTTAATTACTTATTATGCTAACTTAGAACCCTCCTAGAAAATGTTTAACTGTCCCAGGGGGAAAAAAACAATGCAGAGCTTTCTTTCTTCCTTAAAAATTTTCAAGTATTACAGGAAGAAAAATCCAGGAAAAATTATCAAAAATTTCACATTCTATCTTGCTTTACTAATCGTGGGATAATAGATGTGAACAAAAACAAATGTTCTTTAATATTTCTTTGCTTATTCTAAGAAATACTGTAACTGTGTTTTTGAGCTGTTTTCAAGCTTCTTCAAGTATAGGATATATCTACTGCTCTATTACTGAGGAGAAATCAATAATTAACCTTTGAATTAAGGTGTTGTCGAAGAATAGTGAATATACCACGGACTGCCAAAAGAACGAACAAATCTGTCTTGGAAGAAGTACAACCAGAATGCTCCTTAGAAGCAAGGATGGCGAGATTACATCTTACATAACTTTGGACATGGTATCAGGAGGGATCAGTCCCTGGAGAAGGACATCATGCTTGGTAAAGTACAGGGACAGAGAAAAGAGGACGACCCTCAATGAGATGGATTGACACAGTGGCTGCAACAATGGGCTTCAGCATAACAAGGATTGTGAGGATGGCCCAGGACTGGGTAGTGTTTTGTTTGTTCTACATAGGCTCCCTATGAGCCAGAACCAACTCGAAGGCACCTAACAACAACTCAAAAATAAAATACCGAAGAAACCAACCAAACCCATTGCCTTCTAGTTGATTCTGACTCATAGCGACCCTTACAGGACAGAGTAGAACTGCCCCACAGGGTTTCCAGGGCCTTTTGGTTAGCAGCCAAGCTCTTACCCACTGCACCACCAGGGCTCCAAAAAGAAGATGGGGGGGACAAAAACACAATCTGATTTTGGTTTTTAAGAACCTACTGTTGACCCTGAAATGCCAGACGTCAACAATGACAACGGAAGATTACTGCAGAAAGCCACCACTTCAGCCGTGTTGTCAGGAATCCCGAAACAGGTAATAGCTTTTCCCCTGTCTTCCATGCAGTCTGTTCTATCTTCTTTTCGCTTCTCTGGTGCTTTAGTTGCAGGCAGTTCAAGGCTTGCCCATCGCATAGGTTCAGCTCTTCTTATGGTGATCTCAGTCTTTGTTGCAGTCCTAGTTACATGGCTTTGCATTACGTCAATCATACCCCATAATTTCACGTTTTGATGACATTCCTTCTCGCCTTCAAATACAATGGGCACATTTAACAAGGTACTATTTGCTTCTATGCGACTAAGCTCTGGAGGTGAATTTTTCGCATGTGTTGCAATGGTGACCTCACTCCGTCTGATGCCAGTCATGCCCACATGGAACAACTCTCCCCCAGCATCCTTTTCAGTCCGCGTGTGTTTCCCTGTTGTACAGCCCTCTTGGGCTGAAAATGTGTTAAAATCGGAAGTTTTTCTTCTACAACAACTCCAGCATTTCATCACTTTTTGGAAAAGAGGTACTCCAGAATGATATACACAGATTTCTTCTAGACTCTGTAGAACCTGATACGTCTTTGAACACCCTGCATTTTTACACAAGGTCCCAATCTTAATTTCATCACTTTGTTCTTCCTTCTTATCTTCTTCATTCCTCGATTACAGTTTATCAAGTGCTTGTTTGAGGGAGGCAGATATTTTTAATTCCAAATTTGACATGGGCTCACCTGGGCTTGGCCTTTTTATTGCTTCTACTGGTTTAGGGGCTCGAATGATGCGTTCCTGAAGTTTGGGTTTCAATTCAGAGAGTTGTTTCTTCTCAGTTGTCTTGATTTCAGCTTTGACTGGTTCAGGGGGCTTCTCACTATTATATCTACCCTTTGTACAGCCTACAGTGCTTAAGAAATGGGAAAAATCAGTTGTTCTTCTCTTACAGCATGACCAACCCTTTAATGCATCATGAAAGACTGGAACGCCTGGGTGGTATGTGCAAGCATCATCGGAATTGGTCTCGGGATCAAAGTGTTGGCTGCAGCCCTGGTTGTGGCACAGCTGGGCCATATCTTTTCCCGGCATTAGAGGTAAGGCCAAAACGCCGGGAACCTCAGGAGGGTGCATTTATAACTGCCCTGTCCCAGGCACCGGTGTGATGGCTCGGGTGGCTGCTGGTTTCCCAAGACAACCATTATATTAAATAACAGGGATATCACCGGTGACCTCCACAAGAGCTGTTTCAGTACCGTAACAAGAGCAAAGGCCAGACTGAAGTAGGTAGAGGGATGAATGGGAGGTGAGAAAGTGGAAACAGGGAGCATAAAACTATTTTGAGAAATTAGATTGTCATACTGTGGTGGCTTGCATGTTGCTGTGATGCTGGAAGCTATGCCATCAGTATTTCAAATACCAGCAGGGTCCCCACAGTGGACAGGTTTCAGCTGAGCTTCAAGACTAAGATAGACTAGCAAGAAGGACCTGGCGGTCTACTTCTGAAAAAATTAGCCAGTGAAAATATGAATGGCAGCAGAATATTGTCTGATATAGTGCCGGAAGATGAGCCCCACAGGTTGGAAAGCATTCAAAATACAAGTGAGGAAGAGCTGCCTCCTCAAAGTAGAGTCAACCTTAATGACATTGCAGTGCAGTTAATTACTTTTGTATGTGGCCTTTCTAGCCATGGTCTTACTATAGGGTAATTGTGGCCTACCACGGGGATTGGTCAGTTTTGCCTTAAAAGAGCCAATTGCAGAGCAGAAAGAAGGATCCTACTATCACTAAGGAAGAACAGCCAGGAGCGGAGATTGTGTCCTTTGCACCCGGGATCCTTGTGCTGGGAAGCTCCTGGAAGCAGGAGACCGAGAGAGAGAGAGAGAGCAAGCTGTAACCCTGAAGACAGTCAGGAGTGGTGGCAGGAGAGACCCGGCAGCAGGAGATGGTGCAGTGGGCTTCCCGGCCCACAGAGAGGAAAAGGTTAGTGCCTTTGGGGAGAGGTATAGGGTCAGAGAGAGGTGTGCCTGTGAGCACAGTTGGAAAGAGGCTGTTCTGATGGAAGAACTGTATCCTGAGTGTTCCTGAGCCTGAATTGTAACTGTTACTTCCCTAATAAACTCCATAATTGTGAGTATGGTCTGTGAATTCTATGTGGCCATTGCAATGAATTAATTATTAACCCAGCAGAGAAGTAGAGAGTGGGATGGGAGGGACAGCTGGTGTCAGAATTGGGAATGATGATGGAGAGAGGAGGCTTGTCTGACCTCTGCCTCACAGGAATCAGGCTTTGGCTGTTGATCTTGGTTCTTCTTCCCCCTTGTGGGGTTGGAGGAGTGCAGACATCGCCCCCAAGCTGTTTTTAAAGACGTGGATGGAGTTAAGCTTTCGAGACCTTCATTTGCTGATGTGACACAACTCAAAATGAGAAAGAACAGCTGCAAATATCCATTAATAACAGGAACATGGAATGTATGAAGTATAAATCTCAGAAAATTGAAAGTCATAAAAAATTAAATAGAACGCATAAACATTGTTATCCTAGGTATCAATGAGCTGAACTGGACTGCTACTGGCCATTTTGAATAGGACAATCATATGGTCTACTATGCTGGGAATGACAACTGGAAGAGGAATGGTGTTGCATTCATCATCAGAAAGAACATTTCCAGATCTATCCTGAAGTACAACGCTGCCAGTGATAGGATAATCTCCATAAGCCTACAAGGAAGACCGGTTAAGACGACTGTTATTCAAATTTACGCACCAATCGCTAATGCCAAATATGTGGAAATTTAAGATTTTTACCAACTTCCATGGTCTGAAATTGATCAAACATGCAATCAAGATGCATTGACAATTACTGGTGATTGTAATGCGAAAGTTGGAAACAAAGAAGAAGGAACAGTAGTTGGAAAATATGGCCTTGGTGATAGAAACGATGCCGGAGATGGCATGATAGAATTTTGCAAGACCAATGACTTCTTCATTGCAAATACCTTTTTTTTCACCAACATAAATGGCGACTACACACATGGACTTCGCCAGGCAGAATACACAGGAATCAAATTGACTACATCTGTGGAAAGAGACAATGGAAAAGCTCAATATCATCAGTCAGAACAAGGCCAGGGGCTGACTGTGGAACAGACCATCAATTGCTCAAACCAAGTTCAAGTTGAAGCTAAAGAAAATTAGAACAAGTCCTTGAGAGCCAAAGTATGACCTTGAGTATATTCCACCTGAATTTAGAGACCATCTCAACAGTAGATTTGACTCATTAAACACTAATGACCAAAGACTTGACAAGTTGTGAAATGACATCAAGGACATCATACATGAAGAAAGCAAGAGGTCATTAAAAAGATAGGAAAGAAAGAAAAGACCAAAACGGATGTCAGAAGAGACTCCAAAAGTTGCTCTTGAACATCAACTAGCCAAAGCAAAGGGAAGAAATGATGAAATAAAAGAGCTGAACAGAAGATTTCAAAGGGTGGTTTGAGAAGACAAAGTATTATAAGGAAATGTGCAAAGACCTGGACTTAGAAAATCAAAAGGGAAGAACATGCTCAGCATTTCTCAAGCTGAAAGAACTGAATAAAAATTTAAGCCTTGAGATGGAATATTGAAGGATTCTATGGGGAAAATATTCAATGACACAGGAAGCATCAAAAGAAGATGGAAGGAATATACAGAGTCACTGTAGTAAAAACAATTGTTTGCATTCAGTCATTTCAGGAGGTGGCATATGATCAAGAACTGATGGTACTGAAGGAAGAAGTCCAAGCTGCACTGAAGGCATTGGTGAAAAACAAGGCTTCAGGAATTGATGGAATAGCAACTGAGATGTTTTTCAACAAATGGATGCAGCACTGGAAGCACTCACTCATCTATGTCAAGAAATTTGGAAAGGAGCTACCTGGCCAGCCGACCAGAAGCGATCCATTCCAAAGAAAGGTAATCCAACAGAAGGTGGAAATTATGGAACAATGTCATTAATATCACACACAAGTACATTTTGCTGAAGATCTTTCAAAAGCGGCTGCAGCAGTACATCGACAGGAAACTGCCACAAATTCAAGCCAGATTCAGAAGAGGACGTGGAACCAGGGACATCATTGCTGATGTCAGATGGATCTTGGCTGAAAGCAGAGAATACCAGAAAGATGTTTACCTGTGTTTTATTGACCATGCAAAACATTCAACTGTGTGGATCATAACAAACTATGGGTAACATTTTGAAGAACAAGAATTCCAGAACACTTAATTGTGCTCATGCAGAACCTGTACATAGAGCAAGAGGCACTCGTTGGAATAGAACAAGGGGATACAGAAAGGTGTGTGTCAGGGTTGTATTCTTTCACCATGGTTATTCAATCTGTATGCTGAGCAAATAATCCCAGAAGCTGGGCTATATGAAGAACAGGGCATCAGGATTGGAGGAAGACTCATTAACAACCTGCGATATGCAGATGACACAACTTTGCTTCCTGAAAGTGAAGAGGACGTGAAGCCCTTACTGAAGAAGATCAAATACCACAGCCTTCAGTATGGACTACACCTTAACATAAAGAAAACAAAAATCCTCACAACTGGACCAATAAGCAACATCATGGCAACCAGAGAAAATATTGAAGTTGTCAAGGATTTCATTTTACTTGAATCCACAATCAATGCCAATGGAAGCAGCAGTCAGTAAATCAAACGACGCATTGGGTTGGGCAAATCTGCTGCAAAAGATCTCTTTAAAGTGTTAAAAAGCAAAGATGTCACTTTAAGGACTAAGGTGTGCCTGACTCAAGCCATGGTGTTTTCAATTGCCTCATATGCACGTGAAAGCTGGACAATGAATAAAGAAGACTGAAGAAGAATTGACGCCTTTGAATTATGGTGTTGGCAGAGAATATTGAATATACCATAGACTGCCAGAAGAATGTACAGATCTGTCTTGGAAGAAGTACAGCCAGAATGCTCCTTAGAAGTAAGGATGGTGAGATTTCATCTCACGTACTTTGGACATGCTATCAGGAGGGATCAGTCTGTGGAGAAGGACATCATGCTTGGTAAAGCAGAGGGTCAGAAGAAAAGAGGAAGACCCTCAACTAGATGGATTGACACATTTAATTAATAAAGTTCGTGCAAAGGTGGGAGAGGATGGGATCTAAAACACAAGTTGTGGAATTGGTCTTGATGAGACAGTAAGAAGGAAGGCTCTTCAATTGTAACAAGAGGTGAGAAGAAAGCTTGCAGGGGTATAAAGGGAGTCCCTGGGTAGTGCAAACACTTAATGCACTCAGCTGCTCATCAAAAGGTTGGAGGTATGAGTCCACTCAGAGGTGCCTCAGAAGAAAGGCCTGGTGATCTACTTCTGAGAAATCAGCCACTGAAAACCCTATGGAGCACCATTACTGAACATTTTGATCAAAGATTCTATAGAAGAATCCTGATCAAAAGCGGGAAAATGTAGAACAAAATTTAAAATTCTAACAGACTCCAAACTTCCTGGAGCCATGAAGGTTGAATGAACCCCTGAAACTATTGTCCTGAGATAATCTTTAAATCTTAAACCAAAAATATCCCCTGAAGTCTTCTTAAAACCAAACAATAGTTTAGGTTAACCAGTAAAGAATATCTGCCTTGAGCATTACGCTCCTTTAAGAACTATCTATATGGGATCAAATTGACAACAGCAACTTGAAAGATTAAGCAGGAACCTTAGGGGGCAGTGAGTTTATGTCCTTGGGAGAGGAACAACTCAGAAAAGGAGAGTCAGAATCTTTGCACACCTAAAGAATGTAATCAGTGTCGCTAAATGGTACAAGTATAAACTGTTCAATTGGTATATGTTTTGGTGTGGATATTCTCAACAGCAACAACAACGCTATGGAGCACAGCTCTTCTCTGACACACGTGAAGTCACCGTGAGTTGGAATTGACTTGACTGCAACTGGTTAACAGAGGGAGAACTCAAGACCATGTCATCTGCGGAGAATAAGGTGAGAGGTGGGAGCATCAGAGGTCTCAGGAGAGTTGAAAAAGTTTGAAATTGTTGTTGTTGATAGTAGGAGTGTGAGCTGACCAGAGAAATGTAGTCAAAATTTCATCCACTCCTTGGTCCCACAGGAAGCCCTGGTGGCTCAGTGGTTAAAGTGCTCAGCTGCTAACCGAATGGTCAGTGGTTCAAACCCACCAGCGACTCCATGGGGGAAAAATGTGGCAGTCTGCTTCCATAAAGATTACAGCCTTGGAAACCCCATGGGGCAGTTCTGCTCTGTCCTGCAGGGTTGCTATGACTTGGAACCAACTGGACGGCAATGGGTTTGGTTTTTGGTTTGGTTTTTTGGCCCCACACGGTGCTGATGATCCTAAATTACTGTGGAATCTTCATGCCTGATGGTGAGGCTTTCTCCAGCAGTATTGGTGGGTTGCATAAATGCAGGTAAGAAAGAAGCCAATAGTTTGGTTCATCTGGAGTTGGGATTTTGCTAGAGAGAGAGATGAAAAGTCAGAGAGAAAGGGATTATGACAGTCATTAAACGTATGGACATGGATCTCGGCTGGAGAGCAGAGGGCTGATCGACTGGGAGAAAATAGGTCGTTGTACTGGGTGGCTTGACAGGCACAAATAGAACCATGGTGAGGAGCTGCGCAGGGAGGCTGGAAGGACGAGGGTTAAGACCATAATTAGCTACTTGAACTAGTGGTTCTGGAGGTCGAGAAGTCATGGTGGTGACAGGTCGAGTTGTGGCCACAGGAGTGGGTGGCTGAGGTCGAGTGAGGGACACAGAACAAAGCTCATCGCAGAGACCAGAGAAACAGTAGCACTGTGTATCCTCAGCACCCAGGTCTGGAGAGGTGACTGAGCACATGGGTTTGCCAGAGACAAGAAAATGTCGTGAGTTCAGCTACCACAGAACACGTCCCTGTGCCAGGAGAGAAGTTTCCACACCAGTGACTGTAACCAACAAGAAAATCCTCTCTCACACAAACCAAACCAGAACCTGACTAATGAGAGTGCATTTCCGGGCTGTATTTTTCCGGTTGGTGCTCTTCGCCTTCATCTGGCACCTACTGTTTACCAGGCACTCGCACACGTGTTAACTGTCTCATTGCTCTCTGTATAACCCCACTGGTACGTACTGCAAATCAGGCCCTTGCCCCAGAGTCAGCTCACCAGCAGACCAGTGGTTGCCAGCAAGCCTGTTACCGCTGCTCCCGATACACACACACACCCGGACAACTGCGTGCCTGCTTTGCTGAACAATGCCCCATGACCGGCTGGCGGGCCTGGGTGGACGGGGCGGGGGGGCGGGGGCGGGCCTGGTGCCCATCCCTTCGGTGGGAGTGCAGCCAGAGGGAAATGGAAGAGGGTGGTTCCTCTGTCTCCACTGAACAAGTTTCCCCATGCTCCTCTTCCAAACTCCCCGTCCCTGGGAGAGCCGGCCCTTTGTTAGCCTGACAGACCCTGTGTGGAGCTCAGCCCCCATACGGCGTTTGTTGTTTCTGCAGGCTGATCAGGAACAGTCCTTTTCAGTCTTCAGGAACTTTTTATAGGTGCTGCTTCTTGATCCACGCTGTGCTTGTGAGTGTGTGGGAGGGACAGGCGTTGACCCTCTGAGAAGGGCCACTGTTAAGGTCTGGTGAGGACAAACCTTCCTTCTTTAACGCTTCCAGCTCACAAGACAGTCTGGTGCTGATACCCCCTGGAAGAGGCGGGGTGGGGGGGGCTTCTCTTTCCTCTGGCCCCTGGCTTTGTGGAAAGCAAAATAAAATGAGACACTTACTCTCCTCGCTCTGGGCTTTGTACCCAACCAGGAGAAACAGGGCAGCCAGCTTGTAACTTGTGAGCTTGAGGCACCGCCAGCCGTCTCTGGGTGGAGTGGTGCTGCAGAGAGGCGGGCCAGTGGGGGTGGTGGGGCAGTGGTGGCACCCGGTCCCAGCCCAGGCACGGGCCTCAGCTGCGGCTTCCATGTTTGGGGAGCAGAGGAGAGAGGGCAAGCATGGGGTGAACCACAGTTGGCTCTGCTGAGGAGTGGACGCTGCCTCCCAGGAAGGCTGGCCTGAGACGGAGCAGCCATTCTCCAGACCCTACCCCTGACACCACACCGCAACCAGGAAAAGGCCAGCCTGTGTTTCCTGTGTGCCTTTGCTCCCTCTGGGCAGGGGGAACCTATTTAAACGACAACCTGTAGACTGCCAAAAGAACGAACAGATCTGTCTTGGAAGAAGTACAGCCAGAACGCTCCTTAGAAGCGAGGATGGCGGGACTATGTCTCACGTACTTTGGACATGTTATCAGGAGGGATCAGTCCTTGGAGAAGGACATCATGCTTGGTAAAGTAGAGGGTCAGCGAAAGGGAGGAAGACCCTCAACGAGATGGACTGACACAGTGGCTGCAACAATGGGCTCAAGCATAACAACGATTGTGAGGATGGCGCAGGACGGGGCAGTGTTTCATTCTGTTGTACTCGGGGTCACTAGGAGTCAGAACCGACTCAACGGCATCTCATAACTTTTCAAGAAAAGGTGGGGGGTGGGTAGGAAGTTAAGCTATTAATGAGGGTTCACCTAGAGTCCAGTGGAAGAAAGACCTGGTGATCTACTTCTGAAAAACCAGCCATTGAAAATCATATGGAGCACAGTTCTACTCTGACACACATGGGGGCGCCTTGAGTCAGAATTGACTTGACAGCAACTGGAACTGGACCTAGAGTCCAGACTTGGTGGTCCTGAATGGACCTAAAGAAAACTGGGGGTTTAAGGCAACCAGACATTCTGTCAAAGAGCTGCCAGCGTCCCCAGAGCAGCAAGTAACCCAACAGGCTTGTTAGCTCTGGTTGCCAGAGCACTGTGATGGCCAGTTCACAGATGAGACCTTCGTGTATGTGCCACACCTAGAGTCACTCTGTTTCCACAGGAGACTGAGCGCTGGCCCCAGCCAGCAGTCACACACACATCACTGGAGACACACAGGGGCCTGCTGGGCGTGTGGATGGCGGCTCGGAGGGCACCCTCGCTCACAATGCGCAGCCTGACACACTAGGGGTGCAGTAGGTGTTTGCAGGCGTCCCGCATGTCATCAGCATTTCATGTTAATTTTAAACAACATGTGAGCAGGTGTACTCCTAAGGGGCTTCAGGCTCGGGCACCAGCCGAGGTGGAATGACCAGCTGGACCGACGGCGAGTCTCCTTTGAGAAGTGAGTACTCAGAATTCCGGCTCCGGGGAAACCACAGAGCTCCTATCTCTTGTGGGGCCTGTGCCTCTGGGCATCTCAGCGGGGCCTGCAGGGCGGCCATCCAGGCTTACAGCGACTGCTATAGCTTAGTGGCGGGCACACAGAACCGAGGGCTGGGCCTTTGACGACAGCTTCCAAACCAAGGTGCCAAGCCCTACTTCTCACTTTCCTTTGTGCCCGGTAAGAAGCTGGCACTCCCTGGAGCCATTACTCAGCAGCCTGAATGCACAGAAATAGGACGAGTGCTCTGGCCCAGGGGCCCCAGCTCCTCCCTCCAACAGTCCAGGCGAGCCGGTTCCCAGAACTGGAGCAGGGGGCCTCCCTTCCCAGTTCCTGCCCCCAGGACAGAGCTGCGCCGTGAACTGTTCTGGGCTTTCTAAGGCGTCTCCCTGCCCCCAGGCTGTACAGCACCAACCATCTAGTGAGCACGCTGCCTTGCCCCCCTACCTTTTCCACCCCCACGCCTTCCACCTTCTCATCCTGGTGAAAACTCAGCCTGCCCTGTCCTGCTGGCCCTCTCCAGAGCAGGCAGCTTCTGGGGAGGAAGAACAGGCTGCAGTCCTCTGAGCTCCTGCTGCTTCTCCAGACCCTGGCTCCCCCACACCTCTCCTCCCACCATTTCTCTTTGCCTCAGCACTGGACAGTTTGCTGATCTCCTAAGACTGCCTTCCTTGGTGGTTTAACCCTGCCTCACAGCTTTCCTGAACATTTTGTCTCCTGCCACCCATTTCTGACCCTTCTGACATCCTCACCTCACTGTTGTTTCTTCAAAAAAACTACATTGTTGTTGCTGTTAGGTGCTATCGAGTTGGTTCCAACCCATAGCGACCCTGTGCACCACAGAACAAAACACTGCCTGGTCCTGCGCCATCCTCACAATCGTTGTTATGCTTGAGCCCATTGTTGCAGCCACCGTGTCAATCCGTCTTGTTGAGGGTCTTCCTCTCTTTCGCTGACCCTGTACTTTACCAAGCATGATGTCCTTCTCTAGGGGCTGGTCCCTCCTGATAACATGTTCAAAGTATGTGAGATGAAGTCTCGTCATCCTTGCTCCTAAGGAGCATTCTGGCTGCACTTCTTCCAAAACAGATTTGTTCATTCTTACAGTCCATGTATATTCAATACTCTTCACCAGCACCTACAACAACTACAAATGACCCTAAATTCTACCCAATTTACGTCACTCACTGTGATGAACATACTTGGGACATGGGCATCAGAATGGACTGTGTCATCTCAAATTCTCCCCACCCTACTCTGACCACATCTCATTAACCTCTGCCTGTCTCCCTCAGGGGTTACCTCTTCCTTACCTGCTCACCCTTGGCCTGTCAATCCAGGATACCCATGGATCCTTTACGCTTTTGCTCTTCCCTTGTTCCTTCCTAATGACTAGCCTCCCATTCTGGGTTAATCCCTCACACCAGCTTTCTTTGGCTGTGCTCCTGGATGGCTGAGCCCACATGTCTACTGTGGTGTTAGAGCCCTCAACAAGCCATTCCACTAAGACCATGTGTGTGTGTCTCTCTCCCCCCATCTGCTCTTCAAGGCAGGGACAGGTCTAGAATCACTTTAGCACTCCAGAACAATATAATAACTGTTAAAGCTTATCACATGCCATTCTGTTAAGACCACATGTGTGTGTCTATCTCCCCCCCCCAATCTGCTCTTCAAGGCAGGGACTGGTCTAGAATCACTTTAGTTCCCCAGAACAATATAATGACCTTTAAAGCTTATCACATGCTCGGCTCTCGTCTAGGCCCTCACAATGACAATGAGGAAAGTACTGTTATTACCTCTCCCACTTTCTCATAAAGAAACTGGGGCTCTGAGAGATTAAGTAACTTGAGTGAATAAAGTCACCGAATTAGTAAGTGGCAGAGTCAAGATTAGGGAATTTGGGTTGGACGTCACACTAAGTCTCATCATAAGAACTCCTGGGCAGGCGGGCCCAAGATGGCGGAGTAGTCAGTTGCTTCCAGTGGACCTTCTTACAAAAAAGACCTGAAAAAACAAGAGATTTGATTATATATGGCAATCTGGGAGACCTGAACATCAAAGAGTTGAGGACCTGGACTGAGTGGCAGGGGGAGGGAGAGATGGTTCAGAAGCAGCAAGGAGTTGCCAGACCTGACCCCGTGAGAGCCTGAGCCCTTCAGGCCTGATCACCTCAGGGATGAGTGGTGAGGCAAGCGAGCAGCCGTGCTCAGGAGGCACGTTTTCTGCACTGGGAGAGACCCAGCCGCTGGGAGTCTACAAGCCTACCCAGAACCAGTGAGAAGCAGCCCTTGATCCAGCGAAAGATAAGTAATTGCGTACAGCCTACCACGTGGATCAAAAACACCCCTCTTAGGGAAAAACCTCTCCCCCATTTACCTCCCCACTCCCTGCTCTGCACTGGGTCCCGGACAGGCTTCAGCAATTGCCGAGTCCCCTGGGCTGGAAGTAGAATCCATCACATGCCCAGAGCCATTCTCCCTGCCTTGGAGAGTGAACAAATTAACAAACAGGGGAAAAAATAAACTGCCGGCTCCCCTAAGCCAGGAACCCAGGGTAGGCACAGCTCCTTTGCCTAGGCACAGGCATAAGGGATCCAAGGACTTTGAGTGCCTTTCCCCCTGCATAGACTTGTGTGGGCCCATCTCAGCAGGGTAGGCCCTCATTACCACAGTACAACAGGGTATATACCGGAAGTCTAACTTCAACTGTTTCAGCTGTGAAGCGGCAGGTTCTTGACATTTGACACTGCTCTTTCCATTAAGCAGGGTCTTCATCTACCCACATCAGGGGCCTGAGGACTGGTGGCTCCACCCACACCACCTAGCCACCTGCAAGAGGGGCCCAAGAATAAGAGGCGCCCCCACAGTCCTTACAGCCAATAGCACTGGGTACTCATAGTCCGGCTGCAAAACCCACCTGTCTACGTGCTCTAGGGAACAGGGACATGCCTTCCTCCTGGACACTCAGGGGCAACCATCAGCCCCCTGCCTTGATCAGAGGGTGTCCTCCTGCCGCAGCCAGATGCCTGTGCCTACAACAATCACCCCTGCCTGCCTAGGACTGTAAGTGAGAGCCTACACCACACACTTGGTGGCTATCTACCTGGGTACCTGAGCTGAATCCATACAGGAGAAGTGGGTGGACTCCTGAGCTCACATACCTAATAACAGATCTAACCACCTGGTGACAGGACATTAGAGCTTCAAAGTTACCAATAATCAAACTAGCTCATATGAGCAGCCTATTTGGGTATATCAAAACAAAACAAGAAGCTAGGACATAGTAAGCAAACACAAAATAAATAAATATAATCATTTATTGATGGCTTGGAGACAACAGTCAATATCAAATTACATAAAGAGGCAATCCATGATGGCTTCAGCAAGCTCCCAAAATAAAGAATCTAGAAATTTTCCAGAGGAGTAAAATTTCTTGGAATTACCGGAGGAAGAATACAAAAGATTAATATACAGAACTCTTCAAGAAATTAGGAAGGAAATTAAGCAAAATACAGAACATGCAAGAGAAGAATTACGAAGATTAGAGAAAAGCATAATAACAAATTTAACAGGCTGCAAGAATCCATAGAGAGACAGCAATTAGAAATCCAGAAGATTAACAATAAAATTTCAGAATTACACAATTCAGTAGAAAGTCATAGGAGCAGAACTGAGGCAACAGAAGTCAGAATTAGTGAGACTGAAGATAAAGCACTTGACACCAACTTATTTGAGGAAAAATCCGATAAAAGGATTAAAGAAAATGAAAAAACTCTAAGAATTATATGGGACTCTATCAAGAGGAATAACCTACAAGTGATTGGAGTACCAGAACGGGGGTGGGGGGTGGGTGCGGATAACAGAAAATACAGAGAGAATTGTTGAAGATTTGTTGTCAGAAAACTTCCCTGCTATCATGAAAGATGACAAGATATCTATCCAAGATGCTCATCGAACCCCACATAAAGTAGATCCCAAAAGAAAGTCACCAAGATGTATTATACTCAAACTTGCCAAAACCAAAGATAGAGAATTTTCAGAGTGGCTAGGGATAAACGAAAAGTCATCTATAAAGGAGAGTCAATAAGAATAAGCTTGGACTACTCAGCAGAAACCATGCAGGCAAGAAGGCAATGGGATGACATATATAAAGCCTTGAAGGAAACAAACTGCCAGCCAAGAATTACATATCCAGCAAAACTGTCTCTCAAATATGATGGCAAAATTAGGGTATTTCCAGATAAACAGAAGTTTAGGGAATCTGCAAAAACCAAACCAAAATTATAAGAAATACTGAAGGGAGTCCTCCGGTTAGAAAATCAGTAACATCAGATAATAACCCAAGATTAGAACACAGGACAGAGCAATCAGATATCAATCCAGATAGGGAAGACATGAAAGTCAATCAAAGCTAAAACACTGAAAATAGGGAAACAGATGTTAATATGTAAAAGATGACAACATTAAAACAAAAAAGAGGGACTTAAAAAATGTAGACATGGATTTTTTATATGGAAAGAAAGTCAAGGCGATATAAAGAAATAAAAGACTGGTATAAACTTAGAAAACTAACAATCCTACAAGTCAAAATAAAAAACTAGAAAAATATAAAGACTCAGCAAACGCAAAATCAACAACAATGAAAAAGATGAAATGAAAATAAAGAAAAACCACTCAGCACAGAAAATTAAGTGGAACAAAGAAATTGTGAACAACACACAAAAAAAGACATCAAAATGACAGCACTAAACTCATACTTATCAATAATTACACTGAATGTAAATGGACTAAATGCACCAATAAAGAGACAGAGAGTGGCAGATTGGATAAAAAAAACACGATCTGTCTATATGCTGCCTAGGAGAGACACACCTTAGACTTAAAGACACAAACAAACTAAAACTCAAAGGGTGGAAAAAAATATATCAAGCAAACAACACTCAAGAAAGAGCACGAGTGGCAATATTAATCTCTGTCAAAATAGACTTTAAAGTAAAATCCACCACAAAGGATAAGGAAGGACACTATACAGTGATTAAAGGGTCAATACACCAGGAGGACATAACTATAATAAATATTTACAAACCCAATGACAGGGCTCCAAAATATATAAAACAAACAGCACTGAAAAGAGAGACAGACAGCTCCACAATAGTAGTAGGAGACTTCAACACACCACTTTCGGTGAAGAACAGAACATCCAGAAAGAAGCTCAACAAAGACACAGAAGAGCTAAATGCTACAATCAACCAACTTGATCTCATAGACATATACCGAACACTCCACCCAATAGCAGACAAGTGTACTTTCTTTTCCAATGCGCATGGAACATTCTCCAGAATAGATGACATATTAAACCATAAAGCAAGCCTTAACAAAATCCAAAGCATCGAAATATTACAAAGCATCTTTTCGGACCATAAAGCCATAAAAGTAGAAATCAACAACAGAAAAAGCAAGGAAAAAAAAAAATCAAACACATGGAAACTGAACAACACCTTGCTCAAAAACTCCTGGGTTATAGAAGAAATTAAGGATGGAATAAAGAAACTCATAGACTCAAACGAGAATGAAAACACATCCAACCAGAACCTTTGAGACACAACAAAAGCAGATGCTCAGAGGTCAGTTTATAGCAATAAATGCACACATCCAAAAAGAAGAAAGGGCCATAATCAAAACATTAACCCTACAACCGGAACAAGTAGAAAGAGAGCAGCAAAAGAAGACCTCAGGCACCAGGAGAAAGGAAATAATAAGAATTAGAGCAGAAATAAATGAAATAGAGAATAGAAAAACAATTGAAAGAGTTAACAAGACCAAAAGCTGGTTCTTTGAAAAGACCAACAAAATTGATAAACCACTGGCCAAAGCGACAAAAGAAAAACAGGAGAGGAAGCCGATAACCTGTATAAGAAATGAGATGGGTGATATCACAACAGACCCAACAGAAATTAAAAGAATCATAACAGAATACTATGAAAAATTATACTGTAACAATTTGAAAACCTAGAGGAAATGGACAAATTTCTAGAAACTCATTACCTACCTAAACTAACACAAGCAGAGGTAGAACAACTAAATAAACCCATAACAAAAGAAGAGATTGAAAAGGTAATTAAAAAACTCCCAACCAAAAAAAGCCCTGGCCCGGATGGTTTCACTGGAGAATTCTACCAAACTTTCAGAGAAGAGTTAATACCACTACTACTAAAGGTATTTCAGAGCATAGGAAAGGATGGAATACTCCCAAACTCATTCTGTGAAGCCAGCATAACCCTGATACCAAAACCAGGTAAAGACACCACAAAAAAAGAAAGTTACAGACCGATATCCCTCATGAACATTGACGCAAACATCCTCAACAAAATTCTAGCCAATAGAATTTAGCAACATATCAAAAAAATAATTCATCATGATAAGTGGAATATATACCAGGTATACAGGGATGGTTCAACATTAGAAAAACAATCAATATAATCCATCATGTAGATAAAAGACAAGAGCCACAAGATCTTATCAATTGATGCAGAAAAGGCATTTGACAAAGTCCAACACACATTCATGAGAAAAACTCTCAGCAAAATAGGAATAGAAGGGAAATTCCTCAGCATGATTGAGGACATCTATACAAAGCCAACAGCCAACATCATTCTAAACTGAGAGATTTGAAAGCATTCCCCTTGAAAATGGGAAAGAGACAAGGATGCCCTTTATCATCACTCTTATTCAACATTGTGCTGGAGGTCCTAGCCAGAGAAATAAGGCTAGAAAAAGAAATAAAGGGCATCCAAATTAGTAGGGAAGAAGTAAAAGTAACTCTATTTGCAGATGATGTGATCTTATACACAGAAAACCCAAATCAATCAGCAAATCAATACTATTTACAATAGCCCCCAAGAAGATAAAATACTTAGGAATAAATCTAACCAGAGATGTAAAAGACCTATACAACGAAAACTACAAGACCCTACTGCAAGAAACCAAAAGAGACCTGCATAAGTGGAAAAACGTACCTTGCTCATGGATAGAAAAACTCAGCATTGTGAAAATGTCAGTTCTGCCCAAAACGATCTATAGATACAATGCAATCCTGATCCAAATTCCACCATCATTTTTTAATGAGATGGAGAAACAAATCACCAACTTTATATGGAAAGGAAAAAGCCCTGAATAAGTAAAGCATTACTGAAGAAGAAAAAGAAAGTGGAGGCCTCACACTACCTGATTTTAGAAATTATTATACCGCCACAGTAGTCAAAACAGCCTGGTACTGGTAAAACAACAGATACATAGACCAATGGAACAGAATTGAGAATCCAGACATAAATTCATCCACTTATGAGCAGCTGATATTTGACAAAGGCACAGAGTCCATTAACTGGGGAAAAGACAGTCTCTTTAACAAGCGGTGCTGCCATAACTAGATATCCATCTGCAAAAAACTGAAACAAGACCCATACCTCACACCATACACAAAAACTAACTCAAAATGGATCAAAGACTTAAATATAAAGTAAAAAACGGTAAAGATCATGGAAGAAAAAATAGGGACAATGCTAGGAGCCCTAATACATGGCATAAACACAATACGAACCATAACTAACAATGCACAAGCACCAGAAGAGAGACTAGATAACTGGGAGCTCCTAAAAATCAAACATTTATGCTCATCAAAAGACTTCCCCCAAAAGAGTAAAAAGACAACCTACAGACTGGGAAAAAATTTTTGGCTACAACAAATCCAATCAGCGTCTAATCTCTAAAATCTACAAGATACTGTAAAACCTCAACAACAAAAAGACAAATAACCCAATTAAAAAATGGGCAAAGGATATGAACAGACACTTTGCCAAAGAAGATATTCAGGCGGCTAACAGATACATGAAGAAATGCTCATGATTGTTAGCCCTTAGAGAAACGCAGATCAAAACTACGATGAGATATCATCTCACCCCAACAAGGCTAGCATTAATCCAAAAAAACACAAAACAATAAACGCTGGAGAGGTTGCAGAGGGACTGGAACATTTATACACTGTTGGTAGGAATGCAAAATGGTACAACCACTTTGGAAATTGATTTGGTGCTTCCTTAAAAAGCTAGAAATAGAAGTACCATACGATCCAGCTATCCCGCTCCTTGGAATGTATCCTAGAGAAACAAGAGCTGTCACACGAACAGATGCATGCACACCCATGTTCACTGCGGCACTCTTCACAATAGCAAAAAGATGGAAACAACCTAGATGCCCATCAACAGACGAATGGATACACAAATTATGGTATATCCACACAATGGAATACTACGCGATGATAAAGAACAACGATGAAGCCGTGAAACATCTTATAATATGGGTGAAGCTGGAGGTCATTATGCTGAGTGAATTTAGTCAGTCACAGAAGAACAAATATTGTATAAGACCACTATTATAAGAACTCAAGAAAAGGTTTAAACACAGAAGAAAACATTCTTTGATGGTTACGGGGTGAGGAGGGAGGGTGAGGGTTATTTGCTAACTAGATAGTAGATAAGAATTAACTTAGGTGAAGGGAAGGACGCACACAGTACAGGGGAAGTCAGCACAACTGGACTAAACCAAAGCTAAGAAATTTCCAAATACACTCAAACACTTTGAGGGACAGAGTAGCAGGGGTAGGGGTCTGGGGACCATGGTTTCAGGGGACATCTAGGTCAATTGGCATAACAAAGCTTATTAAGAAAATGTTCTGCATCCTACTTTGGTGAGCGGCTTCTGAGGTCTTAAAAGCTTGCAAGCGGCCATCGTAGGTGCAGCAATTGGTCCCAACCACCCAGAGTAAAGGAGAAAGAAGAACACCAAAGACGCAAGGGAAGTATTAGCCCAAGAGACAAAAAGGGCCACATAAGCCAGACTTCATCAGCCTGAGACCGGAAGAACTAGATGGTGCCTGGCTACCACCAATGACCGCCCTGACAGGGAACACAACAGAGAGTCCCAGATGGAGCAGGAGAAAGGTGGGGTGCAGAACTCAAATTCTAGTCAGAAGACCAGACTTAATGGTCTGATGGAGATGGAAGGAACCTCGGAAAGCATGGCCCCTGGGTTCTCTATCAGCCCAGAACTGAAATAATTTCTGAGGCCAACTCTTCAGACAGTGATTGGACTGGACTGTGGGACATGAAGTAATAATCGTGAGGAGTGTGCCTCTTAGCTTAAATAGATATAAGAGACTAAATGGGCAGCTTCTCTCTGGAGGTGAGATGGGAAGGCAGAGAGGGTTAGGAGCTGGTTGAATGGACATGGTGAATCAGGGGTGGAAAGGAGGAGTGTGCTGTCACAGTATAGGGAGAGCAATTAGAACCAGATAGCAATGTATGTATAAATTGCTGTATGGGGGGGGGGGGGCGGGGGAGAACTCCTGGGAAGTGTGCTGACTTTTGTCAGAGCAGTTTTTCAAATCATCCCTTGTCCCCTCCTAATTGGATGTATGTGTATGTCATTTCACGACCCTTACTGGTCATTTTAGGCCAGAGATCAAAGGTACTGATTCAGAAATTCTGGTGAACATCTGGAATCCCAGGGAGACCTTCTATTCTCTCCTTTCTCATGACTGATGGACTCACCACCAGAGAAGCTTCCCTTTGGACACCATATACCTCCACCGTGGGGCCCTACAATGTTTAGCTGGGCCAGCAGTGTCCCAGTTCCCCTTCTCTGGAAAAGGAGAAGACACTGCAATTCTCATAATGGTTCTTTCAAGCCACTTCCATGTGAAATGGCTTCGGAGGCCAGGACTTAAATCCTTCTTCTAACTCCGTAGCTGCCGTGGGCAAATGATTTAAATTCAAAGAGGTTTAGTTGCTTTATCTGTAAAATGGGAATAATAATAACCCCCTTATAATATGGTTCTCAGGAAGATTAAGTGAAGTTAAATGTTTATTAAAGAGCCTAACATAGAGCCTGGCACATATTTAAAAAAAACAAAACAAAAAACCCGCTGCCGTCAAGTCGATTCCGACTCATAGCGACCCCGTGACAGAGTGGAACTACCCCACAGGGTTTCCAAGGAGTGGCTAGTGGATTTGAACTGCCAACCTTTTGGTTAGCAGCCGAACAATTAACCACTGCGCCACCAGGGCTCCATATTAAGCACTCTAAATATTAAGTTTCTTTTCCTTCTCTTGCCCCAGTGCCCATCCTAGTCTCTTTATTCCAGCAGATGACTTCAAAATCTCTGTTTGGGTGGATTCTTTAAGTTCCTTTATGTTTTTGTCAAAAATTTATTCTCTAGAATACAACTTTCCGAAAAACAAATTGGCACTTTTAAGGAAAGAACATTAATATTTTTCAGACCCTTTGTCACAGTAATTCCACTTCTATGAGGAAGTGGTTGGAAATTTGCGTGTGTGTGTGCGCGGTACAATGAATCACTTTAAATATGGCCTTTCTAGCCATTGTCTTGTAACTCACACAGAATGGTTGACGGGGCCACAATCTTGCAAGGGAATGGTTGATTTACTATGCATACAGGGGCTTTGAAAATCCATCCAACAGGATTGGGTCCCTTGTGGTCCAGCTCGGTTTTGTCATCCTGCTAGGCTTATATAAGGGCCAATAACACAGAGGTTCAGGACCTCACTACCATTGAGAAGAGTCTGGAGTAGAGTGTGTCCTTTGGACCTGGGGTCCCTGTGCTGAGAACTCCTAGACCCAGAAGCGAGAACTTAACACTGAAGACTGGTCAGCCCACAGAAAGAGGGAGAGCTGGGCATTTCCATGCAGGAGGTTGCTGGTGGGGCACCTTTGTGCAGAAGGTTTGCCTGCTGCTAAAGAGTCGTAACACTTGCCCATGCAGTCAGAGGCCTAAGTGTGCCCCTTGCAACACGCCTGCCCTCAGGCAGTAGGTGGGAGCCATGCGGGTCCTTGGGCAGTCTAGGCCTGTGTAACACGATGGCAGGAGAGAACCACATGGGCCTGGGCAGCACAGTGGAAGCCGGCGGCGGAGACCTAGACGGGCCCACAGCAGAGCTCAGGAGGTCCTGTGTGGAGATTTTCTGGCTGGCCAGCGAGGCAAGGCCCAGTGAGGCCCACAGCAGAGCTCAGGAGGTCCTGTGCAGGGATTTTCCTGCAGGCCATGCAGGCAAGGCCCAGCGAGGCCCACAGCAGAGGCTCGGGAGGTCCTGTGCAGGGATTTTCCAGCCGGCCAGCGAGGCAAGGCCCAGCGAGGCCCACAGCAGAGGCTCGGGAGGTCCTGTGCAGGGATTTTCCAGCCGGCCAGCGAGGTAAGGCCTAGTGAGGCCCACAGCAGAGCTCAGGAGGTCCTGTGCAGGGATTTTCCTGCAGGCCATCCAGGCAAGGCCCAGCGAGGCCCACAGCAGAGGCTCCGGAGGTCCTGTGCAGGGATTTTCCAGCCGGCCAGCGAGGCAAGGCCCAGTGAGGCCCACAGCAGAGCTCGGGAGGTCCTGTGCAGGGATTTTCCTGCAGGTCATCCAGGCAAGGCCCAGCGAGGCCCACAGCAGAGGCTTGGGAGGTCCTGTGCAGGGATTTTCCAGCCGGCCAGCGAGGCAAGGCCCAGCGAGGCCCACAGCAGAGGCTCAGGAGGTCCTGTGCAGGGATTTTCCCACCAGCTGGCGAGGCAAGGCCCAGAGAGGCCCACAGCAGAGCAGGAGTGTCAGGAGCCATGCAGGCCCCTAAGCAGAGTGACAGTAGCTGGAGGCAGTGGTGACATGAACACAGCATCTGACTTGAACCACGGTGTGCCGGCCTAGTGATGTAAGATGGGACATGGGTAATTTGGGGAAGGGTGAACAGTTCCCTTTGAGAATATGCTGTTATCCTTTACTATTTGCTTTAAATAATAATAATGGGTTTCACTCTGCCAACACTGTGTAAGTGTCTCATGTGTCCGGCTCGATCACAGATGAACGCAGCACCCATGGAAGGGCTGGTGCCAGTGGGTGTGTGTGCCTCGTTCCCAGCAGTCCGTGGCTGCCTGCAAGTCTGAGGCACAGCCTGTCTGTGTGTGCACTGCAGATGGATAGATCACAGGATGTATCTATAAATATATATATTTCTAGATATACTATTCTAAAATGATACAATACTATAAAATATTCTGTATACAATATTATATATTTTTACACACACACACAAAGACATTTGTTGTGGAATTATTTATCCTAGAAAAAAATGCAGAAGCCTTTCTGTATCTTTCACTCACTATTGCTTCCTCTCCTACTGCTTCTGAACAAGAAGCAACTATTTTTTCTACCTAGATTCAACTAGAACTTTTTTTAAAAATAAGTTTTAAGTTACAATAGTAATATATGTTCATTGCGGAAAACACACATTTCTGTGTGTATAGTCACATAAACCCTCTAAAGCAAAACCATATCATATTATACTTGTTACTTGTAATTTAGATTATTTCCTATCATTACAATAGGAACTAATATTATTTCACATAGCCATAGTTTTATTTAACCAATATCCCACGCGTGTTAGAAACGGTGTTTATGCTGTTTCTGTCTTTCAAGGTTATAAATAGCACTGTGATGACTCCCCTTGCAGCTGCATCTTTGGCCACTTCTTAAATGATTTCCTCGTCCATCTCTGGTCCTGGCCCCATCCCTCCCATGCTGCCATTTCTGGAGCCTGAGCCAATACTGCTCCATCTCTCCCGCAACACGGTCAGGCTCCTTCCCCTAGACCATGAGCTTTCTGAGCTGACTGCAGGCTTGTCCGTCTCTCGTCGATGGACTCTTGGTCCCTGGCCTCCCATGTAGGGTTCCTCTTCAGGCAGAGTCCCCTGGGCTCTCGATGCCCTTCCTTCCTGCCTCCTCAGGGACTTGGTCCCAGCAATTGTCCTCACTCCTGTGTCTGTAAACCCTTCCTCTTTCCTGCCTCCTTCCTCCTAACCTGCAAATTTACTCTCTTTCTCATCCAGAAATCCTTTCCTGGCCACCACGCTCTCCACGCCACCTCAGTTTCTGTCTGTTCTCATTCTCCTCTTGGCCCAGCTCTCGTAAGAGTAACTGCATTTGCTGCCTCCCTGCACAGTCCTCAGTGGCTGTGCCTTCCAGGTAGGGTGGTGGCAGTGCTGGGCCCGTGGGCCCTGGGCCTGCTTTCCTCCGCAGCCACTTCTCCGGCCCTTCATGTTCATGTCCTCTCTGCTCCAGCTGAGGGGAAGCTGGAATTAGGTTCCCCGAACAGGCCACTCTTCCTCACACCCTCAAACCTTTGTTGGTGCTATTTTGCTATTGCTTTGCTAGGAGTACCCTCCCCTCACCTACCCACCTGGGAAATGTGTTCTTCTGAAGGGAGTCTCTGTAGGAAACCTTCCCTGGATGGCAGGCTCAGCTTGGTGGGCCTTTCAGGGCTCCAGGAGCCCTGGAGGCCATCTCATCAGAGCCCCTGGCATGGTGTGCTCTGTTTCCGCTTGTCCCCGTGATTCCAGGAGCAACCGGAGGACAGGCCTGTACGTTTGTCTAGTGCAACACCTGACACAGGTGTTCAGCAAATAGTGTTTAACCAGAGAAAGAACCCTTTCTCTTCCTGAAAGGAGCCCCGTGTGCTGCCCACCCTCTCGCCATTGTTTTGTTCCCAGCCATCGTTCATCCCTGTCGTGCTAATGCGACAGCCCTTGAGAAGGACAGGTGTGCTAACTGCCCAGTTATTTGGCCTTAGTTAAGCCCTCATCTTCACCTACTTGTCTGTGGGAACGAACCATCCACTTCTCCAAAATGTTTCTTCCCTGGCCTCCTGAACAGACACTCTGCATTCTCTCTGCTTTTCAGTCTGCACCTTTGCTGGTTCCTCTTCTTCATCATAACTGCCATCAAGCACAGTGGCAGGCACAGGGTGGCGGGTGGGGTAGGGTGTGGGCAGTGATGTGCTAGTAAGCCAGCTCTCAGGGGTAAAAAGGCCCTGATTTGTAGCTTTTGCTGATTTCTGTGGTGTAAGTACTTTTACCACAACTACTTTCGGGTTACCAATGTTTTAACAACCAGGTCACAAAATTCCTAAACATTTAATAACTGGCTCTCGGGAGTATGCAGAAATGAGTAAGACCAGCTTGACATCTAGGAGGGTATAATCTAGTAGAGGGAACAGAGAAATAATTCTAAGTCAAACGTGACAAGTAATATTACAGTGTGTGTACAAGGCACCATGGGGCTGGGTGGAGGGAAAGCTTAACTAGGAAAATCTATGAAGAATTCCTCTAGGAGGGGTAGTTTGAACTGGACCTTAAAAAATGAGTATTTTAAAGGCAGAATTAAGAGAGGAAACTCGTTCAGGCAGAGGGAGCGTCTTGGAGCAAAGGCAGGACAAGACAGCATTTACGAGGATGGCTATTAGGTCAGGAGGGCTGGGATGCCACTACAGCTTTGTGTCCCTAGTCAACCTGGTTAACCTCTCCAGGCCAGTTTCTGCATCTATAAAAGAAGAGTTTGATTCCTATGGCCCATTTCTGCCTTGAGTTGACGGCTGATCTTGGGAAAAGAAAGAACGTACAAGAATGGGGAAGAAGGAGAAGGCAAGAAACACATGTAGCGTGGAGCTTTAAGAGGGCTCCAACGCTGCGGTGACGGCAATGCAGGGCCCCTCCCGCCAGTCTTCCCTGCTGACTTCTGCCCCAATCTCTTACGAAAGTCCCAAGTGCCATGTTTGACCCATAGCACAGTTTACTAAAGGCACAGTGCTTTTAAACTGGATGAATATGCCAAACCCTGACATTAATGTAGAGGTAATTTGGTTCATCCTTCTCCTTTGAGGGAACAGAGTATTTTTCTTTTTCCTTAGAAAGTACCAAAAAGATCCCACAGGCTGCCCTTGTACGGCACCCCTTAGAATAATTGTTGAGTCTGTCTTGAATTTTCTATCCCCACCTTTGCCTGTCTTCTCTAGAGAGCTATCTGATCTTCATTCTCTTTTTAAAAACATTGCCAATCATAAAACATATGTAGAAAAGTGCACAAAACATAAATGCAAAATATGATTATACAGGCAGTATGCCTGCCCTCCCTCCCTTATGGTTATAGAGCCACCACCCAGGACAAGAGACAGAGCCTGGCCACAGCCTAGAAGCCCTCCCTCTGTGTGTTCCTTCCCAAGCACAACCCACCAGAGGCAACCACTGTCTCGATTTACTGTAACAACCACTTCTTTGTTTCGCCTTTTATCACCCAGTTATGCATCCCGCAATACTAGTTTAGTATTCTCTTTTTTTTGTTAACACTTGGTATCAATGGAGTCATACTATATACATTCTTTCGTGTCTTGTTCTTTTGCTCCTCATTGTGAGGTTCATCGTATTGTTGCATGCAGCTAGTTCATTCTTTCTCATTTCACTGTTATATAGTGCTCTGTTTTACGAGTATTCCACAGTTTGTCCATTCTACTGTGGACGGGCATCTGGGCTGTTTCCAGCCGTTGGCTAGCATAAACAACGCTGCTGTGAATGCCCATGTACATGTGTCCTGATGCACTGAGCTTTTTTAGGGTCAGGGGTGGAACTGATGGGCCACTGGGTATGTGTATCTTCGTCTTTATTCTTCATCCTGCCTTTATATTTGTGGGCAAGCCTTTCTCCGCTTTTTCTTTCCTAAAGAATTTTAACTTCTTTGCCTTTGAAGCTGTTTTTCTACCTTTAAATCATGTTTGCCAATCCTCTTCTTGTGTTCCTGTAACACACTGATAGTTGTGATTCCTAGTCCTGCACATCACCCTTCTCCTGTAGTTAAAAATGTTTACTCTCCTAAGGAATAGTGTTTTTTTCATTTATTACTCAAGTAGATGTCTTTGGAACATTTGGAGATCTCTTCTGAAAAGTGTGCAAAATGGAAAGCTTATACTTGGTTGATGGAGGGTCAAGGGTAGACCTCTTTTTGAAGGTCTGTAGTATGGGAACTAGGACTGGGCTTTTGAGTCAGATCAAATCCACAGGGTGGTCATTTGTCCTTGGGCAAGTTGAACTTCTCTGTGCCTTAGTTTTGGGGATAATAACTACACTCATTTATAGGGTCATTATGAAACAATCCATAACTTTGCATACAGGAGGTTTATAACTCTGTCTTCTGACAGGGAAGAGGGGAAAAAATGGGCATTCAGAATGCCTTCAGGTATGCAGTGAGGATACATACTGTTTGAATCCAGTGTTTATATAGAGCCTGAGCACTGCTCGCCTCTCCTTGTGGGGAGGCTGGCCAGGGCAGCATGTGAGATATGCCTGTTGCCACAGAACATAGAGTGAAGTGAATTGGCCTGTTTCGGAGTCAAACCTACAAACCTGGCTTCATGTACTACTCAACTGAGTTCAGTGGCCAAAAACGACATGAAAAGGAGAAAGTGAATGGGGTTGGAAATGCTGTTGGTGTAAACAGGAAGGTGTTAGGACACCACAGGATCGCTCAGATGAACAAGCTGCTGTAAATGGCATGCTCTTTGTGCAACTGATTGTACAGAACTGTTGGCCGGAACCGAAGCCATTACTGATCATCAAAGAAACCACATTCTAACTTTCCTTATCCTGCAGGCTGTCCATGTACAACTCCAGACTTTGTCACTTACATTTCTTGGTTTTAGGAGATAATTTTCCAAAGCCAGACACATTCAATGACAGGGGCAACACTTCAAGGCCAAGGGCTCATTATCTAATTAGGGAGCTGAGAAAAGAGTTTATCATAGCCACCCTCTTCCCACCCCCACTCTGAGGTTATTAATGTTTATTTCAGCGTGTCTGCTAGTCAACGTCATTGCAAAGACATTGATTTTTGGACTCTGAGTCTTTAATAAGGCTTTTGGCAGTATTTCCAACTTGACATTAGTTAACTGTTGGGCTGAATGCTGACTTCTTACAGAGGCAACAATGCCTACCAGATTTCACATTTTATTTTTTCAGTTCCTGAACCACTAAACATTTCACAGGCATATTTAATAAATCTTCCTATTATGCTTCCTTTCAAATAATTCTTGGAAACTTGTGTTTGAGTGCATTGCAGGGATGGGAAAAAGGTGGGAGAGAAAAAGAAAAGATAGTGCTGAATGATTATCGATGATGCGGTATGACAATATTCACTAACTTCACATCAACACAGCGAGGCCAGATGGTCTTATTTATAGTTTCTTGTTTCAGTAACATAAATTACCTGGTAATATATTGCTAGAGGGAAGGACTGATTTGTATAATTACTTCCAGACCCCGACTTTATAAGTGGGTAAGGCGATTAGCAGGAAAAAAAAATCTGCCCTTAACATCTTTGTTAGAATTGATAACTTTGGCACAAAACCATGAAGGGAACCCGAGGTGGCTGGACTACCAGTCTGCAGAGGTGCTGATGCCAGCTCCTAACAAGAAAATGCCACATTCTGTAAGTTCCTGTAAATTGGAAACCGGGGCCCAAACAGCAGCATAACTTGGTGCTCAGATGCCAGCGGAACAGCAGAACTACAGCGTTGGCTTTGTCTGTCAGAATCTCAAATGAACGTTAATGGCTAGTGTTTTAGCACTGATGTGACAATGGCAACAAGTAGGTAATCGGCACCAAAAAGAGAACGGCAGCCGAGAACCTCATTAAGCGAGAGCAAGGAATCAGCCAAATGTCTGAACTTTCTTCACCATCCCACGAAACCAGAGCTGCTGATACAACAGCTTCACCTTTCACCCGCCTCCTCCCGGGCCAGAACACACGGAGGAAGAACTGGCTGTAAAGGCCGGCCAGCTGTAGCCTCCTCACTAGAGGGAAATGAGTCTCAGACAATGCAGCAGAGCTGGGGGCAGCAATCAGCAAGTGGGAGGGTGGTTTTTTTCTTTTTTTTTTTTTTGAGCAAAGGCGTTGCTTTGCTTCAGAGGAGTTCAGGATACAGGTTTGCAAATTATAGCCTCTTTAAACAGTGGCTGAAGCCACATACGAAATAATCTCTGTAATTTTCCTGTGTACCTGGAGGGAAAGTCCTGAATCTCAAACACCTGGGGAGCTGGAGATTTTTTCCCACAGTCAGCTTGCTCTATTTTGAAAAGTCCTGGGACAAACAAACAAACATTTCCGAGATGATTCTAAGTTAGCTCCCACCCCTTTGAGAACCACAGCTCTAAAAGAAAGGGAACAGGAGTGAGTGAGGAGGTCTGAAAGGTTACTCAAACCTTTATGTCCATTTATCAAATGTAAATACAGGCAGTACGCCTGCCCTCCCTCCCTTATGAGAACAGCTAACAGTAACTGCTCGATAAACGTGAGCTATTAACATGCCAGACACTGTCCCGAGAGTTTTACAGATGAAGAAGCTGACTCAGAGAGGTTGAAGAACAAGGTCAACAGTAAGTAGAAGGTTTGGGTTCAAACTAGGCAGTGTGGCTCTGAGATCATGTTTGTAACCGTTATTGCCACAACATTGTAAAGAACGTAATAAAACACGTATGAGAAAGCATTTTACTTGGAAATGCTAAAGGGTTCTAGGCAGCCACTGAATTAGGTTCTGGAGAGGAGGGAGTGCTCACAACCACCTCGCTCGAGGGGCTTGAAAATCCGTCCTTGCCTGTGTCACTCAGATGTTGACTTTTAGCCCACACTGAAGTGCCCCAGGTTAAGGTGACGCCCTTGACAACTGAGAATAAAGGGAAGGGGCCTTTCCACCTGGTGCCTCACACAGGGTTGGGTACCAGGCAATGAGCTAGTGTTGCCTGAATTGAACGCCTTCCAGTCAAAGGCATTTTGAAATGGGCTGTTCATATTCCATAAAATGGCTTGAATACAAATTATTCACAATGTCAGAACAGGAAGGGGCATGTGGCAAGTTAAGGAAATTAAAGAAGAAATGGAGTATAAATGGAATACTAAGTCTTTGAAACTCAAAATAAAGAGACTGGTTATATACCCTTGAAATCCTCTTTCCTGGCTTAGCAGGGAGGGATGAGCTGTTGGGATTGAATAAGCCTGTTCTTTAATAATCTCTCTCATTTGTGTTGTATGCACTTGCTGTAGGCATACTGATCTGAACAAAGTGCTTAATATGCTCAGGTGATTTTTTTAAGGGCTGAATTTACATCATTCTTTAACAGCCCCTACACTTTTCAGCATTCACTCAAACATAGCTCAGAAATAAAACAGGTTTTTCCACCTAAAACTTTAGACAACAAATCATTACCTTATAACAAGTCGAGCTTGTATTTCTGGCATCAGATCTAGTCAAGCATTAAACTCACTGCCTGTCCAACAAAACGTTGTGTTCAGCCAGCCTATAACTTCCAACCAATATCTAAAGAGCTGATGTATAAGGCAGGTTTTCCATAATGCCCCCAAGTTTAATGAGTAACTGGTTAATCTGTGATGTGGCAAGAGCCAAGCCTAGGACAGAAAAGAATCCCCTGTCAAGACCTGTGTGGGAAGATCTGCTTGGGGGCAAGGGGTCAGCTGGGGCTACATTCAGCCCCTTTCAGAATTATGAAGCAGAAACCACCTGCAGTTAATTGCCATCAGCAGGACACTGACTCAGTTTTTCTAGAACGACTTTCTCTCCATCTCCTCTGGTACGTATTTGTAAAACATTGCCTGTGGTGCCTAGCTGTGGAACTGATTCTCTCCGCGCTTTAACAAGCAGTGAGAAAGGATTTCACTTTCTTGGGATGAGGAAAAGCAGGAAAAGCAGACAGGAGCTCAGCAGTGTATCTCTTTACGACAGGCTCTCAAAAAGCATTTGGTGAACTGACATGTGACTAAATAAGATCAGGGCCACAGGCTAATTTCAAGCTGGGGGTTAAAGCAACACACACACACTTAGGGTTGTCACCAGTCACCCATATTGCAGTTGTTCAAAAACAACGGCTCCTATACAGGGTGTCCCAAAGGCCTTGGCACAATTTTAAGCTATGAAGGCTGGGAGCGTGGGCTGAACTCCCCACACGGTTAGCTACACGTGGTTTTGATTTATCATCAGTTAAATGTGCAGCTCAGATTAAAAGATACATTTTAGGGGATTATAGTCAACATTCACAAAAATAAACTAAGGGCCTGTGTTGAGACACGAAAAGGAAACTCCAATACAGAGACCAGCCAAAGTGCTCAGAGTGTGTTCAAATGGAAAAGCTGGGGCTGGAAATCCTTGGTCAGAGAAAGCACAGCATCACCCCACCCTCCTCTATCAATGCAAGCCATCTAAGTGCTCAGGGTCTGATCAAGCAAGGATGTACTTTATTAAAACCTTTCAGCCTGAGTTAGATCATATATCCTTGGGAATAAACAAATTTTATTCAATGAGCAAGTAAAAGGGTCTTGATTACTACTATAGTTCTTTTGTGTAGACTGCTTCTAGGTTAATGCCAAAAGCTCGGAAAAAGACATCAGAGAAGGCGAAAGTCTTCATTATTCAGGATCCGCTTAGAGCCTGACACCAGCACAGGCAGGATACTTATCATCTCATCACACTTCACCTTTGGCACCCGGAAGTGTTCCAAGTGGCCGGTTACGCCCGCAGGCTGGCGGCACAGTCTTCTGCAGCCACATTTACACCAGTTTCACTCCGTGTGTTGCCAGGAGATGTAAGGGAGACAGGCAGCCAAGCATCTGTTTTATTCTTTTCTTTCTCATGGATATTTCCCCCACTGGGTTTTCAAAGCAAAAGAGACGGCATCACTGGTGGGTATTGGCTGTAAATAACACCTTCCCACAGCCCAACACACAAAAATCCTCCACCATGTAGAGGTGGAGTTAGTAAATACCCAGTTAACGCTGTGGCGTGCTTCATTTTGAGAACAGCAATTCTAGGGCTTCTGTTTCCTTATTTTTCTCCTTGGATAAAACCACGGAGAATCGATGCTTAATTGTCCATTGCAGTTCTGGTTGTTACAAGCTTAACTTACAAGAATCAAAGGAATTGAAGAGCTTTTATTAACAGATTTAAAAATCATGACAAAAAGGGAAATAAAGTCTATGCAGTCCTCAAGGATATGGATAAAACAAATCTTTAAGTTTCATGATTGGAAACGGAGTCCCCTCCAAGTACACAGGACATAGAAACTACAGGGAGCTTACTTCCACAAGGTTACAAAAGTAGAAAACAATGGTTCATTTCAAGATGATCGATACTTAACTCCTGACTAAGGGGAGGGGCCTTCAAAACATTATGCACATTATTAACATAAGAGTCAGTCTATATACTCTGTTTATTAAACATTTAGAGAAAATTTTATGATTTTTGGTTCAGGGCCATATTAGAAGGCCATTACTTTTTATGTAGGTTACAGAACCCAATAAATCAAGTTGAGAAAGACTTACGTTTTTTCCCCAGATTCTTTGATTTTCAGTTTAGAGTTAACTTCTTTAAAAAAAAAAAACAGTAAGAAATCATTACTTTTTCTTACAGTCTGATGACTTATTTTTTTTCGAAGAGTTGCAGACCCTACAGAACTGAGTCCTGCACAGGATTCTGAACCTCAGCTTCAGTGTATGACCATGGAGTTTATCAACATCTTCCTCCTCTAAGTGGCAAAAGTCTTAACCTCCTACAGAAGGGATGCTGGTTCGGCAACTGCTTGGTAAAAATATGGGGATTTTAAATCTCACAAGGGCATAATAAGGAACACTTACATTCGGGAGAAAAAAGATGAACAAAGCTTTCCACTGTTGTTCTCCTAATTTCTTCAAAGAGATGACATTGATCACTGGTTTTAAAATAAAAATGAGAACTCAAGAGACTGTATTTTATACTGAACCAGTACAAAAGTACTTATCTGAACATCAATTCTTTATGTAATCCTTAAAAAAAAAACCCCCAAAACACAAAAGTGTAGTGAAAAGATTATATATTTCCAGTCACATTACACTTGGTTGAGGCAGAACAGATTCACCGGCTTCAGCAGAGGGTTTTCACGCAGGCACACTGCTGTGGCCGGCAGCTACTTCTCACCGTGCACAGAAAGCTGCAGAGCCACAAGAGGCACAGGCCGTGTCTTTTGCCCCCATGAGCTGGGGTTGTAGAGAAGACATATAATTTAAAAAGAGAAGACTACTCATTCAAAATACTACTGATAAAATTTTACTTGATGGAATTTAGACACAGCATTCATCCTGAGGATGCTGCAGATACAATATGGTAGTAGGTTCAGACCAGGAGAATTTCCAAGTTGAAAGAATTTTCTCTAATAATAAAAAGATGGTAGCTTTCTTAAAGACCACAGTATAGAGTCACTCGGAGTTGTATTTGGGAGTTATATTTGTCATTTTGTTGCCGAGGACCACTGAACTGTTAACTCACTCACATTAGAATCTACAGCTATGTTGACTGTTCAGGACTACTGAAGTGTTCTTGGGATTTTCTGTGGAAGTACGTACAAATCTTCCTCATGGAGTTGGGAGTCATGGTGACCTAGGAGATGAAAGTTTAGATTTCAGAAAAAAAAGTTCAGCTGTTACCTCAGCAAGTTACTATTAAAGGGTATTTTAAGTTACAATGCCTAGAAATTTGATTAGTCAGCTTTCAGTCTCAAATATCTTAATGGCAATGTCTCTTTGGGCTGGATTTGTACTGAATATAGTAAAAAATTAATGGACTGCATGTAAGGAAGGAAGGCATAGATTTTCACGTGGACAAAAAATATTTACAAGTTAAGCCTCCCAATAGGAACCAAAGAGGTTACAATCACCATCCTTTTTGAAATAAGTAAATAAACCAGCTGCCCAAATTTACAAATGATAGGAATTCGAACGGTAGCTGTTACCTTCTTCTGAAGAAGTCTACATTATCATCATATACATAAAGAAAAAGTTCTTTTAAAGAAACTTTAGCTTCAAAGATAGAAATCATAAATCCAGGAATATCTCAGACTAGCACACTGCTTTTTGAAAGTCTCTAAGATTTAAGAAATAATTTTTCACTGAAATTGCTTTTCTGCTTACAGATAGCGAGGCCAGCTATCCTGGAAAAAAAAGGGAATTTGGGCTAGGAGCAAAGAGCAGATCTGCCATAATTTTGAGAGAAGAAGGAGAGACTCCTCATAATCCTCCCTTCATTCTCTGTAGATCGCAAGGTCTTGGTTGGAGCTCATGTCCCAAGCAGTCTTTAAACTACTCTCTAGTTTATTTTTCTAAACTTACGGGATAGAGTTCATGATAAAGCTGGGGATGTGAACACTCATTAAATCAGAACTAGCAGAAGGTTATCTAGCTTCCTCATCTCGATCTTTGCTTATCGTGATTCCAGGACTGGATTTCAACCAGCTTCCCCCCTTCTACTCAACACAGAACAAGAGCTACCAGGCTACAGCAGGAACTTCCTTAACCCATCTCCTCCTAATCTGCTAACTGATTACGCCTTAAAATGCTTTGTATGCATCTAAGTTTCACTTTATTTTAAATAATCATAAACTGTAATTACAAACTGGACATCTATTTATGCATGTTGGCATTTTGCCCATGAACAACAGCTTTATCTATAAAAGGGGATGGCATACTGTTTAACAAAAGGGAGAGGAGGGTTTTTTGAATTATATCCTGGAGGATTAGGAAGGCTGCAGAAAATTGGGTAACAGGGCTGAGGAGTATGAACCTTGACAGGAGGTTTTAACGGGAGTCAGTAGGGTTGCCACATCAACAACTATAGGATGCCCAGTCACATCTGAATTTCAAATAAACAATAAATAACATTTAGTATAAAAAACTTTAAGGATGTCCCACGCAACATTTGTCCTGTATTTTATGTGCTAAATCTGGCAACCTTGGGGTAAAGGGATTTACTTTTTTTTTTTTTTTTTTTTTAAAGATTCTGGTTTCAGAGAAGAGATCTGTCTGGTCCCTTCAAGCTAAGGAATGTATCTTCCCACTGGCCCCCTTCAAGTCAGGGACTTTCTCTACCACTGCTGGCTTACCAGGCCTGGCGACGTCTTTCCACTCTGCCTCCTGGAACTGGCGGTCTGGGATGATGGACTTCGTGGAGATGAATTCTCAGCCTTCCGTTTGGCTGACATGGCCACTAACCAGTTTTTATTCTCTGGGGAGCTATTCTCTTTGCCTGCGACTTCAGACCCTTGTCCACAAGACCTCAGAGAAAGAGGTAGTGCTCCACAGCCTTCTGAAGCATAAGGACTGGCAGGAGAAGGGGGCTCGGAGACACTCACACCAGTTCCTTCAATCCTGCTCGATTTGCTGAGAACTTCAGAGCTCTTACCAAGGTCGTCCTGGTTACCAGCAAGGCAGCAGAGATCCAAACGAAGCTTTTCAACCTGGCCATCCAGCTCAGTCACACAACTGCAACTCTTCACACACTTCTGTTTCCCATTCTCCAGACAGCTTGAGTCTAGCCTCCTCTTAACTCTGTTTCTAGACTCAGAGCACGCCACTGCTTGGGACGGTTTCTGGCTCACAGGAATGAGGGCTTTTCTTGGAGACGGGATCTTGGTCTCAGAAGCAGGGGGAGTGATGGGTGGTGACGAGGAAGGTGTTTGGGTTATCCAGTTTCTAATTGACATCTTGAGAGAAGGTGGTGGCTTGGGAGAGATTGAGGACCCGGAGCCTTTTCTACTGACAGGAGACTGGGCCTTGGCAGGAGAAGGTTTAGCAGAGAATGTGGGGGTATTAGAAGGGAGAGGGAGGTCTCCAGTACAGCTTGGAGCACAAGCCGCTGATGATGGGGAGGAAATGGATGAACTGCTCTTTACCCTGGGGGCTTTGGCTGGAGTACTCTGGCTACTTCTTACTGTTACTGAAAAAGAAGAGAGGGTGGGTCATGAAAATCAGAAATGAAAGCCATAAGGGGGAAAAAAAAATCCCTGAATTCTCATATGATATAAAATTCTAGCCAACGTAACCATCCAGGGGCTGATTTGCCAGAGAGCTGATTATATAAATCATTTCATTCTTATGCCGCCTTTTTAGTATTTTCCTTCCTTTTTCCCACTGCTGGCCTTCCCGCTACTTGATGTGAAACATATACGTGTAAAAATTTAGAAAATACAGAATACCAAGAAGAAAAATTTAAAAGCACACAAGTAAAATCACTTTTAGCGTTTTTTTTTATACTTTTGCATGTGACATATACACCTCAAGCTTCATCTACACAAAAATGAGATCATAACATATATACAATTTAATAATCTGCTTCTTAATAGATCATGAGTATTTCACCACATTAGCACAGATTTACACTATTATTTTTAACAGCTACAAAATGTTTTAATATTTTAGAATATAGGTGTTCCATCAGGTGTTTTATTCTGTTGTCTCAGGGTCTCTGTGAGTTGGAACCGACTCAACAGCACCTGACAACAACACAAGGTAGTTAACAACCCTCCGATAGAAGATTACAACAGTAAGACGT
Organism: Dugong dugon; assembly: GCA_030035585.1. Classification (NCBI taxonomy): domain Eukaryota; kingdom Metazoa; phylum Chordata; class Mammalia; order Sirenia; family Dugongidae; genus Dugong; species Dugong dugon. The sequence continues at coordinate 715,451 of CM057469.1, read as the reverse complement.
TCAGGCTGTTAATGATATCTCCATTTCATAGACAATGCTGCCATAAACATTTCTGTACATACAGTCATGCGCTGCATAATGTCCCTTTGGGCAACGCACAATTTTATATGCATCTGTGGTCACGTAATGTTATGACAGAGCAAAGAAATTCTGATAGAACGGGACTTAGTGGACGTAACCAGACGTAGTGAACGCGACAGCTTCCCGCACACAACTTACATCTCTGTATACAAAGCGATTGCACTGCCAGGTGTATTTAACTGAAAATTTTAATATAATAGTCTCCGTGGCAGTCCATTCTTAAGTATGAGTTGTCCGTAAGTCGGTGTTCATAACCTGGGGACTGCCTGTAATACGGTGTGCATACAACACCCAGTTTCACACAACAACGTCCAGTTTCTCAGAACAACGTCCAGTCTCACAGAACATATCATGGATGTTCAGTGACACACAGCTGTACTCTGGAGCAGTGTTAGCCGAGGGCACTGAACTGAGCCTCTCAAACAGAAACCAACAGGTCTGAAACCCGGCCAATCACTTACTATGTGACTTGGGCGCAACCCTTACCTCTTCTGCCTCAGTTTCCAGGTCTGTTAAGTGGAGAGAGCTTTTACCTCCACAAGAATCCTATCAGTTACTTGTCAAGGTTATCTGGTTACACATGGCTTCCCACCTTGATTTACAGATGGCTACTATTTCCCACAAGACAAAGAACATTTCAGAATCTCAAGTGCTTACTGTTGGTAAAGCAAATCAAACTTAGTGGACAGGACTCTTCTCTATGTGTCTGGTCCCTTTATTTACAGGTTTTGGCAAGGACTCTGAGCAAATTCTTAGATGCTTCATGCTTCTTCCTGTCTCTCCCTCAGGCTCCACCACAGATAACTCGCTGCTACTGAGTCGATTCCGACTCGTAGTGATCCCATAGGGTTTCCGAGGCTGTAAATCTCTATGGAAGCAGACTGCCAGAAACACCACTCTATTTTCTGAATTTCCTTCTCAGCTTTCTAGATTTTGAAATAATGTCCCTGTTGTCAAATAACAAGGAAAGGCATCTACTTATTTGTCAGTCACAAAGTCTCTGACTTGGGACTCTGATATTTAATTCAGTTTAATTATTAAATTGCATTCATAAGCAACTGGATTAAGGATGGACTGATACAAAAATACGACCTTTCTTTTAGATGGAATAGAGATTTGCAAGTATTAATTTCAGTTAGTTAATTACCTGGTACTATGAAGCTTTTCATTACTCAAACAGCCTTGCCTTGAAACACAGAAATTCTACAAGCTGACTTTTGCCTAAGTGTTGTTCATCAAGCATATGTTGTAGAACCAGCCAAAGTAACAATTCTCCTTCAATAAAGATCTTTACCAGAATATCCCATTTTGAATTAAGTTTTCAAAATACGCTATGGAAAGGAGTTAATAACGGGCCTGTCCATGGGTCAGCACAGTTCTAGAGACTGATTACAGTTACTATTTCAGGAGGGAAGCAGTCTTCATTTGCCCCACTCCTCAGTGAAGGCTGACAGTTACTCACAGCTACCACTCTATGCTCTACTTAGATGGGTCGAAGAGTACGTCTAGGGCAGAAAGTCCTAAAATAGTATGGGTCTTGCAATACATAGATTCTAATGCAGGATTAGGGGAGAAGGAAGAGCTGGGCCAAGGACAAATCCATGGATGCCTCTGATATCATGTTCAGTAAAGGTCAGCAGGAAATCTGATTATGTCGTAAAGCAGGAGTGTTTCTTCTTCCTTCAGAGTGTTGTGGTGAAGGAGGGAATGGACCATGGGGGGTCAGAAAGAAGATTTGGTTAACTTGAAGATATGGGTCTTGCAATGTGCTGATTCTAAGTTTGTGACCTTTGAAAGTTAACAAAACTCTGGGTCAAATTAAAAAATAAATTTTTTTTTAAGTAACTAAATTATAAAAGTATATAAGTTCATGGTAAACAATTCAAACAGTACAGAGGGGAACTTGGTGAAAAGTAAAAACTCTTTTCAAACCTTTTGTGTTCCTCGCATCCCACACTTTTCCATATACCTATAAGCACAAAGGTATGTGTATGTCATACTTTAGAAAAACATCAATACTATATACATACATACATATATATATAATTTCTTTTCTCTGAAGTGTCTCTTTCTTTATACGTCTTCACACACGTACATATAGACACACCACATTGTTTTCAACAGCACTGTCACATGTCACCAGATCGGTCTACGAATTTCAAGATGACATGCCTTTTAGTACTTCATCTACCCAGTGGCTCAGCCCTTACTGACCCTGAACAATGCACGAGAACTGACGTGGTAGCACAGGCTTGGCTGTTGCCCGGGAGGCTCCCTGAAGTCAGTTTCCTTTGAGGAATCGCAGAAAGCTTCTTAACGACCAGTCATTCTGCAGCTTCTTTCTGTATGAAAGTTTGCCTTCTGCCCTCACACTGCCTTCTCAGTCTCACCACTGACTCTGCTGCTTTGGGATCCTGTTGCAGAAGACGTCTCGCTGCTTCCTGAACGAGCTGTGCACTGTCACGTTTCTGCCTTTGTTCATGGGGCTTTCTTGCCAAGTCTGCCCCTCTTTGCCAGGCAAAAATTCTCCTGTGTTTCAAGGCTCTGACGGCAGCGTGCCCCCCACTGTGAAGCAATCACAGACTTTTCTTTCCTCCTCTCCCAGAGCGAGGGGTTTTCTGAGCCCCTTGTTTATACAGCCAGGAGAAATGTTTTCTGTCTCTGCCTCCTGGACTAGACAGTGCGCTCCTAAACGATAGGGGTGAAGATTTACTCATCTTTAGGCTCAGTGCCCCTTGAGTGCCTAGTGAGGAATTATTAAACAATGTTTGTTACATTTCATTACTACTGAGAGGGATGGGGGAGAGGGTTCAGGCAACAGACTTTATCATTATCCTGATGACCCGTGAGACTGAAGCAAGCCACTTAGAACAGGTAAGGTTTCCTTCTCTTTAAGATAAGGATAATCACCTTGGTCACTTAGTAAGGCCTAGACCAGAGGTTCCCAATTCCGGCTGCATGCCAGACTTACCTGGAGCTTTATAAAAACACAGGTGCTTGGCCCCCACTCCAGGCCTACTGAATCAAACTCTGGGGACACCCGAACTTTTACAAAGCTCCGCCAGGTTCTGATGCATAGCCAGGGTTGAGAACCATTGGCCTTGATGGTGTCATGAGATCTCTGGCTGTAATGCAGTGACAGAATAATAAGGAATAGAGTGGGCGCTGGCTGAAAAGTAGGGCAGAGGGAAAAGGGGCTGTCCCTTGACCCTTACAGCCTTCCAGCTGGTGCACTAAAAGGGCCAGAAGAGAAGACATACAGCCCAGGACATCAGTGAAGGGTTGGGGCACAATTAGAAGCTGGGGAAATCACAGGAACCTAATTTTCAAAATGGCAGTGTTGCTAACAGCAGCCAGTCTGTTGCTGGAAGCCGGCTTAGGGGGCTGGACAGCTGGCATGCCGGCCTCTGGTACTCATGTCAGGTGTTGCTCTGCGGTGCTCTTCAGAGTAACCCCCGCATCATCCAAAAATGGAGAAACCTCGGCATAAGTCCAGGTCTGGTGTTCACTTGAACTTTGCTGTATGAGGTTCTCAGGGAGTCAGTACTCCCGAGTGGTTCCCAGCCTGTGTTCTAGAATCAGAAAGCAAGGGTTAGGGTGTAGGGTTAGGGTTAGGATTAGGGTGTAGGGTTAGGGTTAGGGCTAGGGTTTGGCTCTATCACCACGTCACAGTTTTGGGATCCTTGGCGAGTCTAACCTCCCCGAGCTTCAGTTTCCACTATCTTGGGGATGAAATGAGATAATCCAGGCCTTGGCTGGTGCCAGTGATTAACATGCTCCGCCACAAACCGAAAGGTTGGAGGTTTGAGCTCACCCAGGGAGGCCTGATGATATACTTCCGAAAAATTAGCCATTGAAAACTCTGTGGGGCACAGTTTTACTCTGACACACATGGGATCACTGTGAGTTGGGATTGACTCAACAGCAACTGGTTTTTTTGAACAATAGTCATAGTACTCAATAGTGGCTAAATGTTGTTATTATGGTCCAAATTTGGTCAACATGTATAACTTTTTTTGTGAGTTGGCTTCCAAAACTAAGAATAATTGACACATTAAAAATACCCAGTTAAAAACATAATGATTTTTTTTTTTTAATCACAAATCTTAAAATGATTATAGCTACTAACACAAGAATTCCACCTCTGGAAATCTATTTTAATGGTAGAGGGACCCTGACTTTCAACAGAATATAGGAAACAAAATGTCCAATGACCAGAGAATATCTAGGTAAACAATGGAACATTTACTCAGTGAAATACTTTAAATGATGTTATAGAAACAAAACATAGAAAATGCTTAGAATATATCATGTTCAGTGAAAAAACCAAGAAATCAAAATATAGTGTAACTATGGCTCTGTTAAAAAGATTCTCTATGCATAAAAGGAGGAAATTCTCAAAAAATAACTGTAAATGTTAATTAAAATTAAATGGTGGGAATACAGATGACATTTTCCTCATATGACTATTTTCTTTCACATTTTTTAAACTTAGGGAGAGAAAAGTACATATAAAAACAAGGAAGCACAAAGACATCCCATGCTCATGGATTAGAAGACCTAACACTGTTAAGATGGCAATACTTCTAAAATTGATCTAAAGATTCAACACAATCCCTATCAAAATCCCATGTGGCTATTTTGCAGAAACTGACAAGCTGATCATAAAATTAGTATAGAAATGCAAGGGACCCATAATCAACAAAACAATCTTGAAAAAGAATAAAGTTGGAGGATTCACACTTCCTGATTTGAAAACTGACTACAGTAATCAGGACCATGTGGTACTGGCATGTGAATAAACACTTAGACCAATACAGTAGAGTTCAGAGTCTAGAAAGAAACCCTCACATTTAGGGTCAATTCATCTGACAAGGGTCCCAAGACAATTCAGTAGGGTAAGAAATAGTCTCTTCAGTAGATGGTGCTGGGAAAACTGGATATCCGCATGTAAAAGATTGAATTTGGATCCCCACCTTATACGATATACAAAAATAAACTCAAAATGGCTCACAGTCCTAAGACTATAAAAATCCTAGAAGAAAACATAGGAGTACATCTCTGTGGCCTGGGGTTAGGCAATGGTTTCTTAGATATGACATTAAAAGCACAATGATGATAGAAAAAATTGATAAACTGGACTTCATCAAAATTAAACTCTGTGTCAAAACACATCATCAAGAGAGTGAAAAGACAACCCAACAAATGAGAGAAACTATTTGTAAATCATATATATACGGCAAAGGACTTGTATCCTAAAATATATACAGAACCCCTAGAATGCAACAATAAAAAAAAAGACAACCCAATTAAAAAATGGACTAAGGATTTACATAGATATTTCTCCACATGTATACAAATGGCCAATAAGCACGTGAACAGATGCTGAACATCATTAGCCATCAGGGATATGCAAATCAAAACCACAATGAGAGACTACTTCACATTCACTAGGGTGTTATGATTGCAAAGACAACCATAAGAAATGTTGGTGAGGATGCAGAGAAACTGGAAAGCTCGTTTGAAGTGTTGAAAATATTACAAAATTAGATTGTTGGTGGTTTCACAACTCTTTGAATATACTAAAAACCACTCGATTGTGTATGTTAAATGGGTGAATTTTATGGTATGTGAAGGTATCTCAATAAATCTTAAAAAAATTCTCTTCTCACAAATTAAGAAGTCAATAGATAATGCAAAAATCTGGGAAAAAAAAAGATATAAATGCATGAATATCATTTAGATACAGACACTCATATCAAAGAATCAGCTAAAAGATTTGCAAGTGTTTGAACTGGGGGAGAAGATCTGGGGACTGTTACTTATCTGATTCAACCTTACAGAACTGGTCGACTTGTTAAACTGTAACATTAATACAATAAAAGTAAAAATTTTAAAAGAAAGCAAAACACGAAAACAAAACGTAAGGCAGCAGTAGCAAAATCCTCACAGGAGTGATCTAAAAGACCCTCTGGAGTCTAGCTGTGTCCATAACATATTGTAAAAAACAAAGTGAGCCGTTAGAGACGTGAGCGTATACTTTCCTCGTCTTACTTTCAACTCCCCAATCACCTTAGGCCTTGATGCTGAAATAAAATCTTCCAGCTTGATTCTCAAGCGTATTGCTGTATATCCATTAATAATATCGGGGCCCCTTATGGCTGGCTCAGTGCTTGACTTCTGTTTCTGATTCCTTGGTCTATTTACTCTCCTATTCTCTAGATGATTATTTCAAACTTTCTTCTCTCTCTTCAACCTCTACCACCTCTTCTCTCATTCTCTGATGATCTTGCTTCCTATTTCACTGAGCAAACAGAAGCCATCGGGACAGAAGGCATCTTCCCAAGTTTTGCCCACCCCATCCATCCACCTCCCTGCACCCATGCTATATACTCTGCCTTCTCTCCAGTCCCTGTGGGTGAACTCTCCATGCTCCTGGCAAAGGCCTGACCTTCCACTTGGGTATTTATTAGATATCATCCTCTCATTGCTCCAGCAAATTTCCCTGCAGTAATTTTCCCTCTCTCTAGTGGATCAGAATGCTACAGTCCCATGTAGGAAAACAAAAAAAGAACAAAAACAACAAACTTTGAACCCATCTTCCTCCAGCTACCACTTTACTTCTCTCCTTTCCTTCACAGAAAACTCCTTGAAAGGGCTACGTGTGTGGTCTGCACTTGTCCTTTCCAAGTTCTCTTCTCCCACCCTCCTCAACCACAGCCATCAGGCCACCTCCACTCCACCAAAACCATGGTAAGGTCATCAAGGAACCCCTACACTGTGCAAATTTAAATATTTAGGCCTTTATCTCATTTGACATTCCAGAAACATGTGACCAAATTCACACCTCTCTCTTCCTTTAAATGCTTTATGTGCTTAGTTTCCAGGATAGCAAACCTGCCTGGTTTTTCTCTCACTTCTCTGGTTCAGTTTCCTTTACTGGTATTCGTTACCTCTCCAACCTCTGAACACTAGGGTACCCCAAGGCTCAGACCCCAGACCTACTCTCTTTTCTATCTACAGCTACCTTCACCTATATGACCATCAGTCCCAAGTTATAACTCTGGCTCTGAACTGCAGAACTGAAAATCGAACCACCTACCTGACATCGCCACCTAAATGTCTACTAATCATATGAAACAATACATCCAGATGGAACTCTAGCTGTCCCCTCTCAAACCTGCTCCTCCAGCAGTCATTCTGATCTAGGTTAATGGCATCTCCATTCTTCCAGGTGCTCAAGCCAAAAATTCTGGGGTCATCCTTGGTAGCTCTCCTTCACACCCCATATCTGCTCTCCCAGTCCGCTGGCTCCATCTTGTCAATATATCCAGGATTTGATGTCTTCTTACAGTACCTTCTGCTACCACTCTGGTCCAAGTCGTCAACATTATTTCCTGGGTTATTTCAATGGCTTTCTTAATAAGCTTCCTGCTTTTACCCTGATCCCCTTACAATTCATTCTCAACAAAAGAGCAAGGATGATCAAGTAAGGAAAAGTCAGATCATGATATTTCTCTGCAAAAGCCTCCAATGGAAGGAGGACTCCTACAAGAACCTCATTTCTACTACTATGCCCCTCCCTCCTCATTGCCCACTCTAGTCACAGGGTCCACATCAGCTTCTGTGAGGAAGAAAAAATATGCCAGGCCTGCTCCTGCTTCAGGGACTTGCCACTTGTTTTGTCTGCCTGGAGTATTATTCTCCAAAGTATCTGCCTGGCTTACTACTTCATTATTTTTTAGGTCTTTACTCAAATGTCATCTCATTGAGGCTTTTCCTGGCCACCTAATCTAAAACTTTAACAGCCTGCTTCCTCCCTCTCCCTTTCTTGCTTTCCTTTTTTCTTTCACTTATTATTATCTGATATACTATATATTTTACTTCTTTATCTTGTTTATTGCTTCTCACACTAACACATAAGCTCCATTTACATCCTCAGGATTTCTGACTCTTCCATTCTCTGCTGAATCCCCAGCCACTAAGAACAGTGCCTAGCACACTGTAGGGCCTCCACAGATATTTGTTGAGTAAATCCACCATTGTATTCCAGTGCCTTGTCAGGACGCAGAACATAGCAGTATTCAGAAAACACTGAAAAGAACAAATGTCGTAACAACGGTTTCTTGCTTTAAAACCATACCAAAACAAGATCAAATCTAGCTTATCACTCTGTACTGGAGGACTAGACCAATCAAGCCATAAGAAGCTCAGAACAATGCCCGGGATCCTCACCTAGGCTGGCTCTCTCCTGTCTTTTCTTCTGAGATGCCCAACCCACGATGGAAGATTTATCTTCCCCTGGTTTCTCCTCGAGGCCTCTATTCAAGCGCCAGATTTTCAGTGTATTATCATCAGAACACGTTGCAATCTGAGAAGAAAAGCAAAGAAGGGAGACAAGGGGTTTCAGTGAAAGACTGACAACAAAGTAAAAAAGTAGACGGTCTTAAGGGCTCACAACTAGAGACTTTGCTCATTTGATATAATAGGATATAGAAAATGATATTTGAAAGATCATCTACTTCTATTCTTTGCTTTCAGAAACCATTCTAGATTTCCAAAAAAGTTGACTCTCTAGGTTCTTCTTTATATACATTCTTTTGATATCTCTTTCATTATCTAACCTAAAGTTCTGCTTTAAAACCATGCTCATTTCACTTTGTTCCCTCAAGAAGTTAGGCAAGCTATTACCTCTATCATCTTCTATACAACAATGAAATATGTAATTAAAACACTCATTTTACTCTGTCTTTCTGTTAAATGATCAATCAGTGTATTTTACCAACATCCAACTTCTACGACTTTCTCCTAAATTCTGTATGTTCTCCCTTACTGCTAAAGTAATGGGATCATTTCTAAGATCAGACTCAGCTCATGACTCTAGAGGCCATGACATGCAGAATGAAACAATTCCTTTGAGATTCTTTTTCAGATAGGTAAGGAGCAATCTGGGAAAACAACAAGTTCACTAGGCTGAAAGAAGTTAAAAATAACCTTTGCCCCTTTAAAAATATCTGACCATTCCTGATCCTGATCCCAAGCCTTTTATGGCAGAGAAAGTCCAGCTTGAAGATCTTGTGGCAAATGGCCACTGGTACCAGAGCTGTTCCCCAGCATTTGTTTATATAATTTCTCTATTTCAGTTACTAAAGAGGGGGAGAAAAAAAAAGGAACACACGTTCTCTTAAGTCTTGGCCCCCAAGAGACTGGCAGCTTTTTCCTTTCCTTACTGGGAGGCAGAAAGAAGACACACATATTTAAATGCTCAACAAGAAATGCCTGGAATCCTTACAGCCACTCTATAGTCTGTTAACCATAGTTATTATTTGCTGAGTACCTACTGTGTGCCTGGCTTTTTACACTCGTTATTGCATTTAATGTTCACAATACAGAACACCATGTTCTCATCTACAAAATGGGAACAAAGCTATTTGCCCAAGGTTACCATAATTAAGTTTCATGGCTAGAACTGAAACGTAGGTTTCTTCAATTCAAAACGTCAGACCCTTTTTTTTTTTTTTTTTTTAACTGTATTTTATCTTCCCGGCTCCAAGCTTGGGGTGAGATGATTTAAGGAGCCTTTAAGAAAGTGGTCACTAGATTCGTACAGGTAGAGAGCTCTGCCATTCCTGAGTGCTCCACGCCTAGAGGTCAGCGTGAAAGGTGACGGGTGAAAGTTGACTTAGCTGGAAAATAAAAACCATTCATCCTAGCAAATTCCACGAAGATGCAGAACTCCATGTTAAAAGCAGATACTTCAATGGAACATCCAAAAAATTACTTGGAATCTCAGAGGAAAAAATGTCACTGGGATGTAATTACGGGTGTGTAAAGCAACGATAAGGGGGAAAAAAACCAGCCTGCCATGAAGCCAACTACAGAAATGGTAGAAGAGATATAAAAATAGAAAGAAATCCACCGTGGTACTGGAAAGCTAGAAGGGATGTCACATGTAGACCAGGCCATGAAAACTTTCTGGAAGATACAAAACAGATGGGAAAAGATAGGAACAAAATCTCAAAACCTCATATAAGTGAAAGAGACCTCTATAGAAGTGAGATTTCCTGTAGAATGCAGAAAAACCCAAAGAACAGAGGCAATGGAGGAGCGAGAACGAGTGGAACTTGGGTTACTATTCTATGATATTCATATGTATGTGATTTATTTATGTTATAACATACATATGTGTAAGTGTGTGTATGTGCAGTGAGATGGATTGCTTTTGTGAGGCCTTTCTCGCCATAGTCTTGTAGCTCCCACCCAAGTGATTGGGTGGGACTGTGTGATAGAGTAATTGTGGCCCACAAAAAGGATTAGTCAGCTTTACCATCCCGCTGGGCTTGAAATGAGCAACCCTAGAGGTGGGAAAGAGAGAAGATTCCACCACCACCAAGGAAGGAGAGACCCACAGGAGACGGTACAGCGGGCTTCCCGGCCCACTGAAGGAGAAAGCTGAGTGCCTTTAAGCAGGGGCCTAGGGCCAGGAAAAGTCTGTCCTGATGGAAGAACTATACCCTTGAGTGTTCCTGAGCCTGGATTGTAACCTGTTACTTCCCTAATAAATCCCATAATTGTGAGCATGGTCTGTGAGTTCTGTGTGGCCAATGCAATGAATTATCAAACCCAGTAGAGAGTGCTGTGGGAGGGATGGTTGGTGTCAGAGTTGGTAAAGATGCTGGAGAGAGATGGCATGTCTGACCTCTGCCTCATAGGAATCAGCCTTGGGCTGTTGATCTTGATTCTCCTCCCCCTCGTGACATGAGAGGAGGTCAGATACTCCCCCCACCATTGCCATTTTTACAGTATATTTATGTGTGTGTGTGTGTGTGTATGTATATATTTTTCTGGTTGTTTGCGCCTCTGACCTTTCTACATTTTAGTGGTTTTTTTTTTTTTTTGGTGTGTGTTTGTTTTTAAGAACTCACATAGTTTGTTCACTGTTGAAAAGAAAAAAAAATATAAAGCGGGTATACTTTCTTCTTTCCAAAGTGTCTAAAACATTTCAGGCCTGGTTCTTACGTGGTTTAGTTTTAAGATAAACTAATATGTTAAAACTTCACAGTAACCATTTTGTTTGCCGTATGTGAAAACCCAAAATGGACTATGAAGAACAGTCAGGATGTTACCTTTCATGCACCACACTGATGATGTGTAGAAGGTACAAAAGACTTGCTCTCACCTTAAATTTTAAGGAGAAATTTAATTAAGTTTTTAAAAAATACGTAATGCTGTGTTTAAGAAAGAAATGACTCCAGGGAACCAGAAATCCATCCTTTTTCTTCTGTGTATAACGCAGTTTCTTTATTGGTTAAGAAAGGCAGAATATGTGTAATTAATTCTGATACAGAGCCTGGGTAGCCTCAAGATCTTTTAAATCTATTTAAACATAAAAGTCTACATAACTTTCAAATGAATCTTGGGAAAACCTACAAATCTGGGATCTACTTTTTAAACTAACTACAGAGATCTGTTTACAAACCTTGGTAAAGTCAGCCGGACACCAGCACACAGACGTGACCTCTTGAGAATGACCCAGGAGCACAGTGGGAGGATGCCAGGGTGTGGAGACCTAATTACAATAAAAAAGAAACAAGTTAGCAGAGCAGTGCAAAGTCTCCCAGACAGAAGCTTCTCTCCATATTTGTCCCCTAGACTTTTAGGGTTGTTATCAAAGGCCCCTAGACATGCCTAGTTATAGTTCAGAAACACAGTCCCACTGGGCAATAAAAGTATCTACAGTATTTTTGTCACTGATCTGAGAAAACAGAATGAAGATAGCCAAAATAAGTAAATAATATGAGCTTAGCTATCAGGACAGTTCTTATTTCAAACCAGGACTACCTAGCTAGACATATTTAGACTAAAGTTCAAGACTGGCAATGTCACGCACCTCTTTGCCAGTAAACTTTCTGGAAGGATGAGGTTCAGCTGCTAGATAACCAAACTTGTTGCCACTGAGTCAATTCAGACTCATAGGGGCCCTATAGGACAGTGTAGAACTGCCCATAAGGTTTCCAAGGCTGTGATCTTTATGGAAGCAGACTACCACATCTTTTTCCCACGGAGTGCCTGGTGGGTTTGAACTGTCCATCTTTCAGTTAGCAGCCGAGTGCTTAACCACCACATCACCAGGGCTCCTCAGCTGCTAGGTAGTGCATGTCCGACGGACAACTTAGTCCTGTTCTTACACAGTCTGAACATTTTCAGATCTTCTTTAGTCAGCCTATTTCTGGGAACACTAAATTGACTGTAAATCCTGAAGGTACTTGAAACTTAGGACAAGTGAACAGAGTCTGTCTTCCTAAAGACGGACTACAGATTCATAGACTTTTACTAAAATCCAAAATTATTCCCCTTCATCTTAAAGAAGCATGTGGTTGTTGCTGCTATTAGTTGCTGTGGAGTCTGTTCCAACTCATGGTGACTCCGTGTGTGTCAGAGTAAAACTGTATGGAGTTTTCAAGGCTGTGACCTTTCAGAAGCAGATCACCAGGCCTGTCTTTTGAGGTTCCTCTGGGTGGCTTCGAACTGCCAGCCATGTGGCTAGTCATCAAGTGCTTCACTGTTTGCACCACCCAGGGACTCCTTGAAGGGATACGAACTACATTTTATGTGGTGCGTTGGTATCCTTAATTGGGGGAAAAGTCCTCTAAAGTCTTATTTCAGTTAATTTAAAGAAACTATGAATTTTTAATGAAGTATCACCACATATGTATGTAGGTATGTGTGTACATATGTATGCACATGTGTATGCATGCATGTATGTATGTGTGTATAAAGAAGGGTCACGCTACACAGCACTACAAACGTGATGAAGAATCATATTTTTCCCTGGTCGGACGCCACTACGATATGCATTTGACAGTGTTGTATAGCGGACTCATTCAAGAGCTGTCAATCCTTTCCACAGGCTGTGAGAATTAATCAGCACAATATGGAGTACAACCTCACATAACTATTATTACCACGCAGGAATAAAGCAAGGAGGTGGGGGCTGAGAGACGTTATTCTCTTCATTGTCCTGAAGCTCTGAATCATGCTCATTTGCATGAAGAAAGTGGAGGTGACTCTGGAAGAATATTTGTGAGAATGACTAAGTGAAGTTCATAGATACCTCAGATTGTCATTAAGAGACGTGACAAGCTGATTCAGAAGGTTATCCAACTCAGTTATTGTTACTCCTCCCTTGGGTTGAATGGCAAGTGTGCAATAATTGAAAAAAGCAGAAGAGGCCAAAGAACAGGGTCTAATTTACTTTGCAGGGTTAATTAAAGTTTAACAGAAAAGGAAGCTGTTTCTTAAGCATTAGATACAAAGATCTCACTTACTGCTTACTCCTATAATGCCAGAGACACTAACTCATTCTCTCAAAAGGAAGCATATTTTAGAAAAGATTTTCAAGATAGTTCCTAACTACTCCAACAGTTACAGAAATTCCCCTTCTTCCTCTATTTGGGATGGCTCCAGTCCATTAAGTTTCTCTTCATTTAAGGCCCAGGCAGGACTGGTAACAGCAGGTTAGAAGGGAAGGAGAGCCTCATGCCCTCTTGACCTTCCTGGTAGAACACATTATTCTATTCCATTGGTTCACCTGCTCATTCCCTCTAGCTTTTCATTTCAAGATACTACCCCTTCCTCTGTTTTTATATTACAATACCTAGGAGAACCTAATCGTGTGCACAAAGGATTAAAATAAGTTTCAAGGAAAACCAAACACCTACCAAGAGATTCACGTACATTGCTACATTTACCTATAGGATCTAAAAGAATAAAAGAGTAGATCCATTTGGAAAAATTCTTTTACAATTTGATAATTAAGGCAGTAATAATAATAATAACGATGACAATAAAAGCCAGAATTTATTGAGCACCTTCTATGAGCCAGGCACTTTATGTGAAGTTAAAAGTCGGGGGAAGGTGCCTCAAAAAGTTAAAGATAGCATTACCATATGACCCAGTAAATCTACCTGTAGGTCTATATATACCCAGAAGAACTGAAAACACATACTCAAACAAAAACTTGTCCATGTTCACAGCAGCATTATTCATAATTGTCAAAGAGTAGAAACAACTCAAATGTCCATCAACTGATGAATGGATAAACAATATGTGGTCTACCATACAATGGAATATTATTCAGCCATAAAACGGAATGAAGTACTGATACATGAATGAGCCTTGAAAATATTATGATACATAAAAGAAACCAGACACAAAATGCCACATACTAGGATTCCATTTATATGAAATGTCCAGAATAGGGAAATCCATAGAGACAGAATGTAGACTGGTGGTTGCCAGGGCCTGGGGAGCAGAGGAGATTGCAGGCTGAAGGCTAACAGGTACAACATTTGTCTTCAGGGTGATGAAAATATTCTGGAGTTACACAGTGGTGATGGGTATGCAACACTGTGATTACACTAAAGACCACTGACTTATATTTTAAAATGGTTAAAATGGTGAATTTTATGTTATGTGACTATTTCAATTAAAAAAAAAAGTAGAGAGAAGGGCGTGTTGTAGGCTGAAATGAGAATGTAATGTCCACCAAGTTCTTAGAATTTGAGTAATGAGTGCTTTGACGGTTTAGGACTATCCTAGGGTATAGTACTTAGTGACTACTCCAAAGATTGATTTCATCTAATGAGACTCTGGTGGCTTTAAAATCCTTCTTTTTTGTTAAAATAAATTTTTATTTACTGTCAATTCATTTTTATAAAAACATTACCATAATTACATGATTTCACTTTTTTAAGCCTCCCCACTTTAAAGTAGAAAGAGGAGAATGTGAAGTTCAAAAGACATTTATCTCTGTGCATTCTAGGAACAGCCAAACACAAACATACTAGAATTATTATAGAAATAATGACTTTAATTCAAGGCATGAGGAATCCCAAAGTTAACTCCTAGAACTACAAAGGGACTGCTATAAACACTTGCTCTAGCCTATAGAACTCACAAAACATTTTGTATATTTAAACATGCAAAGAAGATCAGCACCTTTCCTCACAAAATCTCCTTACTCTGCCCAGATGGAAACCAAATCTAATCTTTATTTCTGCCATGAGATCATTTACACTTCCTAAAGTGTCAGGCTCAATGTTTCGCCAGTCAGCGGTAGAAAGACTGTGCCAAATCAGTTTATTTATAACCACTTCGATACTGTTCAGTAACTACATCAGAAATGAACTTAGACATTATGGGGGAAGGGGCTTAGGGGACTTAGGAGTAGGAAATGAAAAAGAATATATATAATATTAAAATCTTTTTATTTTTTAATCTTGGGCCTTAGTTAGATCAGAGAAACTAAATATGCTGCTTCTCTCCTTTGCTGGGCAGTGGTGAGGATTAGATGCCATTTTCTTCTAAGATCTAAAACTCCCTGTTTCATTCTGGTTTCTTGGGCTCATGGGCTCTTTAGCACAGGAATAATCCCTAGACTTGAGAGAATTTTGATCTCCTGGACATGTGGCAGAGGTATAACTGGATACTCGACTTGTATGGAATTGCTTTTAAACTACAGGCTCTTCTCCCTTTTTTTTTTTTTTTCTTTAAATTATGGAAAAGAGAAACTGAGCCACCTCACTAGGCAAAGTCAATTTTAGGAGCAGCAAGCTTGTCAGGATCTCAAATATCAGCGCCTGTTCACTGAGTTACGTGTGGACAGGCAGGGGAACATCATGTCTAAACCAGATCATTCAGCACTGACATGTGACCCAGCAGAGGCATTCAGAAAGGGTCTCACATGTATGTGGTGGCCACTGATTGGATGTATGAAAATGGGTTACAAGCAGAAGCCAAGAACCTTTAGTGCATGTCTTTAAAGAGAGGAAGTATCCCCTCCACCCTTGTTCCCTGAAAAACAAATAACAAGGCCTTTGTGCTGGAGAAGAAGGCTAGAGGAACTTTAAGAATTGGCAAGAAAACTATATGTATAGTATATGATATAAATAATCATATATGTGCATACTTAAGAAACTAATTAAAATGATTTAAAAAGTGATAAGTAAGTGATTGCTTTTTTCATAATACTTCATGTTTGTTTGGTATGTTTGAAATTTCAGTAATTTTTTTAAGGAGAAAAAACTTCAAAAGATACAGACTTTGGTAGGAATAAAATCTAGCTAAATTGGGAGTCAAAGTAAAGAAAAGACAGTGAGGGGAAGAGAAAAGGAAAATAAAGCCAGCAAAATCTAAAATATAAGACAGAAGCATTAGTGCTAGTGATACATATTATTAAAGCTGAAAGCTCAAGTCAGAAGAATTTTAGAGAAGAAGCTAGGTAAAAAGTCTCATGACAAGATGGGAGTCTCCACTATATACACTTCATCAACAAATTTTCATTTAAAAATACAACAAATGAAAGAAAGAAACGGACTTGCAGAGGAAGAGGCAGGGTCAACATAAAAGCCTCATAGAGCAATAGCTCCACCTAGTGACCAGAAGTTTTTATGGTAGTGTTGCATCTTGGCAACTCGAGGAAACCCTGGTAATGCAGTGGTTAAGAGCTATGGCCACTGACCAAAAGGTTGGCAGTTTGAATCCACCAGGAGTTCCTTGGAAACCATACGCGGGAGTTCTACTCTGTCCTATAGGGTCGTTATGGGTCAGAATCGACTTGACGGGAATGGGCTTGGATTGGGCTTGGAGGTATATAAACCGTTGCCTTCGAGTTGATCCCAACTCACAGCCACCACATAGGACAGAGTAGAACTGCCCCTAGGCTTTCCAAAAAGTGACTGGTGGACTTGAACTGCCAACCTTTTGGTTAGCAGTCGAATGCCTAATCACTGTGCCACCAGGGCTCCAGGTATACAAAGAAATCAATTTTTAGCCCTCCTCCCAGGAGTGGATGACATGAAGCTGAAGGATTAACCATGCTTCATACCAGAGAGGTTCCACCCTTGTCCTAGGACAACACAACAGTATCACTTCCTAGCAGCTGGTAGGACTACAAATGACACGCCTCTCCTGGGAGAAGAAAGGGATTTGATAATGCGGAAACAGTGGGTCTATGAAGCTTTAGACGTTATGACTCTAAAACACAAAATGTGGGAACCCTGATCATTCAATTCGCCACTGGCAAGCACATTTATGAAATCACAGGGAAATCAAGAAGATACCTAACTTTTAGCCCTAGGTAAGTAATGCCTTCATGTTTTTCTTTCTCTGAACTCCTACCACACTTTTAACCCATATAAAGTGCCTAGCTCACGGTACGCACTCGACAAATGCTGACTTTTCTTGCCAGTATTGTTATTATTATTATTACCACCTCAAAAGCCTTTTCACGGTGGTCAGCAGGTGCTATTTGTTGTGTGAACATTTATTTTCTTCATTGGGCTTCAAATGGACAGCTTTAAACTTCTTAGCTTACAGTAGTCACTTCAGAATCAGTGATTTAAAAAGTAAAAACATAAATTTATGTAACAGAGAGAAATGGGAAATTGAAAAGTCCATGAAATTATTAAATTAATGCTATTAAATAAAAAACTGATAAAGCAGCCAAACCTATTTTAGTAGCCTGAAGATTAGCCACTTACAAGCAGAAAAGAGTAAGTATACATCATTAGACAAATGTTTTTGAGTGACTGTTTTGAGGAAGGCTCTATAGGAGTAGGGCTCAAAACAGTGTATTTTGAAGGAGTTTGAAAACACAGGGCAGAAAGGGCAGCCAGTACTGCATGTTTTTCTAAGCACCAGGACAAAGTAGTTGAGGCCCTTTCCAACCTTCTGAATTTTCAAATTCCGGAGAATCTGTAAAACTGTTGAAGGATATGGATGTCAATTTCTGAGACGCTCTGAACATAGATCATCACATGTTCTGTGACTATCAGAGTGAGATTTTGGCTATATTAAGAGCCAGAGCAGCCTTTGGTAAACATATGATACAGGAACAGTTGTGTATGTAAATACATTAAGCTTACCTCACCTTGGACAAAAGAAATACTCGCAAGAACTTCAGTCTCACGTCTGACAACTTACCTTCCAGATGTAGGCGGCTTCGTCACTTGAACCACTGACTAAAAACTGGTCATCTGGACTAAGACTGGATTTAACATAAAAGGTAGAGTTCTGATGCCCGCTGAAGATAGCCACTGCCAGAGAAAATAACCAAATTACTTAGGTCTTGTTATTTCCAGAGTTCAAATAAATGCAGACAACATATTTGTCCTAACGAGTTTTATTAGTGTATTGACTATCAAAGCAAAGTCAAGATATGCCACCAAATAAAAGGGGTCTGACACATTGGAGCCCAGTAGTGTAGTGGCTAAAAGCTCGGCTGCTAACCAAAAGGTCAGCAGTTCAAATCCACCAGCCGCTCCTTGGGAACCCTATACGGCAATTCTACTCTGCCCTATAGGGTCGCTATGTGTCAGAACCGACTCAACGGCAATGGGTTTGGTTGTTGTTGTTTTTTTATTCATTGGCAGAATAATAAAGGTTACATATCAGACCCAATCTCATGATCTCAGCCCAAATTGTTGGTATGGAGCTGGCTATAAAGAGGAATGTGATGAGAAACATTCTGAAAGGACAAGGCAGCCAGCGTCCAGCTCAGGGCTGGGATCTTTCCATTGCATATCACAATGGTCTTAGTTCCTCTCAGACTTCAGGGCTTAAGGATACGTTTCATCTTATTCTTTCCTCACTAGGACTTACGGTGCTTTGAACAAAGGAGATCCTCAAATGTTTGTTGTATGAAAAGGTAAAAAGCAGTGAAAAGAATCACCTGAATTCTGGTTAAGACTTATTGATAGCTTATCTAGGATGTAGGAACCTTTTTAATCCAGCACTTTAAATAGGCTAACAATGGCAGAAGTAGCTAATGGGGTAAACTATATGTTCCTAAGGAAGAGACTCCAACTAGGTTAGGCTTAGCCTTCAGGATAGACTTCTCACCAACCGTGACATCGCGGCAAGTAATCCAGTCTGTCACCATACGCCTAACAGGCTCTTTTATACTAAGAAGGCCAAAACCTGAGGCCTCTGGCAGCAGAGCACTACCTGAAGTGCAAGAGCAAACTTTCAGTTATGGGAGGAGAATTTATTATTGGAGGATACATTACTGGAGGGACTTGACTTTTCACAGATGCTCAGGGAGATGCCTCCCTTCTGCTAGGATGAGTTGGAAAATAACTATCTACAGCTTTTAAAGAAACAGTCCACATGTCACATACTTCGCCACATCAGACACTTTTACTGTGAAAGTAAAGCAGGATGTAGATCAATTCAGATAGGCATATTATACACCTACTATGCTAGGTAAGTGTCCACAGAATAAACAGTCTCCTTTATCCTGAATACAATTACAAAACTATAATTGTTCATGTTTCTCAATTTTAAACTATGAATGGAAAACTATAGATTGAATTTCTCACCAAACCTGTAAGTATTTATTGCCCTCTGCTGGTCTTTTAAGAAAGGCTAGTGTGATATATTTTGTAAATGTTTCAATCCTTGCTAAAAACTCTTCCTAAAGCCTATATTAACTTTAATTACTCAATTTAATTTTTCTTTGATGATATGTGATCTTAAATTGCTTCATCCTTATGAA
The DNA here is from genome assembly GCA_030035585.1 of Dugong dugon. Taxonomy (NCBI): domain Eukaryota; kingdom Metazoa; phylum Chordata; class Mammalia; order Sirenia; family Dugongidae; genus Dugong; species Dugong dugon. The sequence goes on along the minus strand of CM057469.1, from coordinate 695,812 downwards.
TGTCACTTAGTATAATACAGTACTGTGAATACAAGTACCAGAGGTTAAGTATTGAGCCCAGGATCCTTCCTGAAGTTTTGAAAGCAGACAAGCAATTATCAGATGTTAAAAATGGAGACCTGGGCTTATGTTTTCATGCATGCACAGTGCACGCACCTCATTCCATTTCTAAGGAACAATATCTGTCTGTCTATCTATCATCTATTTATTTATCTAGTCAATCAAATTATTTCAGAAGCATAGAAAAAGGTTACTAAAGTATCAGTTAAGTAGCCTCGAGCATATTTGTTTGATGGCGGAGGGACAAGCTAAATTCAAGGCCCCTTTTAGTGCCACTCTACATAGCAAAACAGTATAGAAACAGCTCTTGCATATCTAATAATCAGGAATAGGCTTTTATCTTTTGGGGAAAGATTCTGAAAAGTCTGCTTTATATGACTAAGTAAATTAGAAGCTGTCCAAATTCTGACTCCACGCAGGAAACTAGCAAAAGACGTTATAAAACATCCTCCCTTTTCCAAATTCTCTTACTCCTGTTTAGCCAACACCAGACCTACCTAAGCTGGGACACAGGAAATGCCAAACGTGATGTTGCCACAGACCTCCAAGTCCTACAGGGGCGTGATGCTGTCTGTGGAAACTTCAGTAAGACCCCCCACAGAAATGACCTAACTTCTGCGCTGTTTCACAATTTCTTGTTTATCAGCGCATCTTAGTTTAGTGGAGCCAGGTAGCTCCTGGGATTGGTTACAACAGAGCTATACCTGAGGAAGAACCAGGTTAGTAAGCTGTAACTGGTAAAAGTCTCAGAAAATAATGTCACCCAGATCACCCTCTGAAAGCATGCTTGAGAACCTGGGGTGCTTAGAGCCATTCTACGATTTTTCAAAAATGTCATTTATTTATTAGTTTTATGTATCAGATTCTATTTTTAATTTTCTTGTGGGGGAGAAAACAAGGGTTGGGGGAAACACTTAAAAGAGATAAAACAGCCTCTGTCCAACATTAAGGAGGAGACTGTGGTTGGCTTCAGCCCCCCCTTTTAACTAACCATCTCCAAATAGGACAACAGCTGAGCAGAACAGCCCTCTCTATTCTACAGCTTATTTAACCAAAAGTTGAGATCATTCTAAATATAGCCAAAGAGGCATAATTCCAGGTGAGATACATTATTAAAATAAAATTAAGTCACCATATAGAGCAGAATGCTGTTTACTTATGAAATCATCACAAGGGAAGTACACCCAAGAAGTGTCACTGGAACTAATCAAAGACCTCAAAGTCTACATATAACAAACGTGGTCGAGAAAAAAATCAGCATTACATTATCATTAACAAAAATGCATATTAGTTTCCTATTAAGAGAATGCGACTGACTAATGTCTTACCTGGGGAAGTCTTTAATCCAGTCATATTGAACATGTAGATATTGTCATCCGTGCAGTTAGCAAATAAAGTAGAGCCAGTGGAATCCAAAACCAGACTTGAGTATCCTAAAAAAGGAAACTTTAGTTAGCATGCCTTGATGACAGTGAGTAGACCAGAGGCTAAATCGTGGAGGCAAAAATAGATCATTCTACAAGACTTATTATCAGAATTTTTTCCCCGAAAATATATACAAACTAAAAATATTCTTTTGAGTTTTTGTGTATTGAACTTAAAAAAGATAAAACAACATATTAAGAATTTCTCAAGTCTATACTGCTGAAAACTAGCTTGGTATTTACTTTAAAAAATTTTAAAAACTTATACCTCCAAAAACGTCCTATCAGAGGCTTACCTAGTTTTCGAGTGCTGCTACCTGGGTAGTGGAAAGACTTGGATGCTATGGGTTCTTGTCGATAAGCAGTATAATTCTTGCGCAAATCCCATACTTTAATCACCCTAAAAGCCATGGCAAAGAAATAGTTATTTTGGAGACCCTCTTCCAACCCCAACCAGCTTCAACTACTTCGAATGTGAAATGACATAATTTAAGTCCTCTGGCACGTCAACCAGGTACACTGAGGACATCTCATTGCAAAACAAATCAGACTATCTCATACTGTTGTCTGCAATGTCAGGTTATAATACCGGCAGAACGGAAACAGATGTGATCTGACCCAGTGATGGGTTACCTTGAGTTCACTCCAAGAGAGCGAAAAGGGAAATGAAGGCTGGGTGCTGACAGTCATTGTTTCATTGTTTTTGGAAAAACCACTTCCTAAATCTTTAATACTCTGCATGAACGTTATAAGTAACAAGTTCTATCCTTATAGTATGTCCCATACATAACTCCTTAAGTCCAAGATTTTCCTGTGAAATAGAGAAAAGTATTTTTTCCCCTTCATCTACTAGGTAATTGTCTTAACCTTGTACTTCCAGTTTGTAGGCAACTCAAAAACACAAACTTTGTGTAAAAGGCTAGTATCCTTGGAAAAAAAAGACCAAGCTCTCCCAGCCATTCACAAGCATTCCTGATAACCTTTAGGTTATCCTTTTTCATGCCTGAGATTTGGTCCACAAAAGGGTTTTAATGTCCAGAGGATATTACTAGTGATCTAGTTACATTACTCTCAGAAATACCAATTACACGTCTGTAATCAGATTCCTTCTTGAAGGGTATTCCTGAATCTGAAAAGATAAAATCTGAAATACTAGAAATTTTTTCCCTCAGAATAATAACTGACGAAATTATATTACATAAGGAAAGGAAGCTACCCAGCCAGCTTCCTCTTTGTAACAGCAGCAACAGCTCCTGTGGGTTAGACAATGCACTCAGCATGACACCTATTACCTCACGTAACTATTTGAACAAGAGTCCTAGCTAGACCTACTCCAGTGTGATCTGTGGTTTCTCTTTGGCTGAGCTACTCACTATGTTTCACGTTTAAAGCACACACATTCGATCATAATGGGACTAGGTGACTTCACCACCACAGCTCCTGAAAGGGACCTCATCAAAAGAAGCAAGAAACGGGCTCTTACCCATCCACAGCGCCTGCTGAGACTAATGTATTCTCATCTTGAAAGAGGACCACAGTAACACTCTGCTGGAAATCCTAACAGCACAAGGGAGAAAAATTACAGGAAGGAAACCCTGTCTTAGGAATCATGATCTTCGTCGTCAAGAGACCCAGGTGCTAAGATGGCTTTTTCCCCTTAAGTACTGAGTTAGGCCAAATGTTCCCTCTCCAATAATCCTCCTCAGATGTGAATGCTGACTAGGAAGTAACTTCAGCGAAAAAAAAAAAAACTTTACAGCATATAGTGTTAAAACTTTGACCGGTACTCAAGAAACAAACTGATTAAAAGATTTTACTTCTCTGAGCCTGCTGGGTCTATTTCGAAACAGCCCTAATAAGCTGTTTGTCCTTAGGAATCCCACTTAATGCCCCTGTGCCTGTTTCATCTACAAAATGTCACCTTCTACGCAGATTATCATATACCAGACAAAACCAAGCCCACTGCTGTCGAGTCGATCCCGACTCATAGCGACCCTTTAGGAGAGAGAAGAACTGTCCCATAGGGTTTCCAAGGAGAGGCTGGTGGATTTGAACTGCTGACCTTTTAGTTAGCAGCCAAGCTCTTAACCACTGTGCCACCAGGGTTTCCAGATTGTCATATAGGAGAATGTCTGAAGAATTATGGATGGAATATGGTTCCACACTCTGAAAAAGTTAAAGGAGCTCAGTGGAGTTCTTCTCCCTAATTGCTGTGAAGTCCTCTCGGCCCAGAGCCTGATTAAACGTCTGAAGTGCTACTCATTGTAGCTTGAGCCGGCCTCCACAAACCACATGTTAATCCTGTCCCTTTCTATCTGTGCCTGTGTCCTGTTCAAGGTGTGCAGCTTTATTCTTAATGTTTTAGCAACTACATTTCCAAAAATATTAACTTAGACTTTACAAAACCAGGAATATTAGAAATTAGAAAAATAAGCACACTGAAGTAAGATCAACGGGCAATTTTTTCTTTAAAGAAAAAATGTATTATGGGCTTTGTTCAAGCTTTGACTATAAGCTGCGAGAGAGGCACTATGTTCTACCTAAGTGTTTTTCAATATGTTAAATACAATTATACCAAATATTTATAAAATATTAAAAAAACTCAGATCTTTTCTGAAGTTTGTGTTATGAAAACAGGGATCTTTTTCTCTCAAACATAGTACACAATATGCTTCTTCAAACTACCATCCCTCCCTTTCCCAATGACGCGTGTGTGAGAATGGGAAATTGTTAGAAATTCAGACCATTATGCCCCAAAGATCTACTCAATCAAATCTCCATGAATGAGGCCCAGGAAGCTGCATTTTTAACATGTTCCCCAGGTGATTCTGATACACTCTAGAGTTTGAGAACCACTACTGTACGTATGGAGAAGCCCTGGTGGTGCAGTGGTTAAAGCGTTCAGCTGCTAACCAAATAGTTGACAAACCCACCAGCTGCTTTGTGGGAGAAAGATATGGCAGTCTGCTTCCATAAAGATTACAGCCTTGGAAACCCTATGGGGTAGTTCTACTCTGTCCTGTAGGGTCGCTATGAGTAGGAATCGACTTGATGGCAGTGGACTGAGGTACTGAATAAGTTGTTGTTAGGTGCCGTCGAGTCAGTTCTGACTCATAGCGACCCTATGTACAACACAACGAAACAATGCCCTGTCCTGTGCCATCCTCACAATTGTTGCTTATTACAGAATAAGTATTAAGTAATAAATCACTGATGTCAAGAGGAAATGAAGACTCATGTTCGCCTAATCCATAGTTTCTATTCTATGCCCAATAAACTCCCTGAAATGAGATTCTATACGGTAAGATTTCCCCACATGCATACATCTGTAAAACCTTACCACAGAAGGGGCAAGTCCTTTTGAATTCTGTTTCTTCTTGGGTTTTGAAGGGGTTTGCTTGTCCAAGGTATTGTGAGCGCCACTGATTTGGTTCACTTGCCTATAAAACCCATCTGAAAGATATTCCGAGGAAACTGATTTAAGTTTCAGAACTTTGGATCCCATGTTGAACGTAACATTTGTACATAAGACCTCAAAATAAATTGATTTGTGATCAGTGAAATGAGAAACCAGCAGCACCGGCTACCCTACATCTCCCGTGGTGAGATTATTGTACAAAAAGGAAGTAAGCAGAGAGATGCATCTTTGCTTCCTGCTTAATGGTATCACAGGGCAATGTGACTTAATCCAATTGTTTAAGCCAAAAACTAATTTAAAGTAATGTAGGTAAACAGTATTATAAACCAGAATACAATACGAGGTAAATACAGAGGGTAATACTAGCAATTGTCACTAAGATCCTGAGAAGCGACCAGTGATGGGAGCTTGTGAATACATGTGCCCCCTGGTGGTCATCAGATGAAAACACTAACCCTTTCACTGAAAATGGGAGCCCTGGTGGCACAGTGGGTAAGGGCTCAGCTGCTAACCAAAAGGTTGGCAGTTCAAATCCACCAGCCGCTCCTCGGAAACCCTATGGGGTAGTTCTACTCTGTCCTACAGGGTCGCTATGAATCAGGATTGACTCAACAGCAACAGGTTTTCATTCAAAATAAGCATGGGGTGATCTCACATCTGCAATATTAAAACATAACTAGACTACCTTTTTTGTTGCACCTGGTGTCCCAGACCATAATATTGCCATCTCTTCCACCTGTACAGAAGACAGCTGTGGGGAAATAAATAGTTCATAAAAAGGTTAACAAAACTAGTCAATGACACATACATTTCAATTTTAATTTCCTAGAGTATCTATCATGTGCTAGATACTGTATTAGGCACTGGAAATTAAAAATGAGAAGATATATGGCTTCACAGCAGACAGAGAAAACAAAGCTGTGAAGGGAGGGGATTACAAAGACCTCGAGACACTATATCGAACAAAAACTTCATCTAACCATCCACATTGTATGATACCCTTTGTGTAAAATTTTTAAACCACAAAAATACTATACATAATAAACTTATACTAAGAATAATGATAAACAAGCAATAGCAAAAGTAAACTAAGTGCTTATAATGTGCTAGACACTATCCTAAGTGCTTGACATACATTACCTAGCAAAAGTAAACTAAGTGCTTATAATGTGCTAGACACTATCCTAAGTGCTTGACATACATTACCTATCCTTGTTATCCACCCTGATGGAGGTGTTATCATTATCCCCATCTTACAGATGAGAAAACTGAAGCATAGAGAGAGAGGATAAATAACTTGTCCAAGGTATTTTTGGCAGCTTGAATACAAAGCCCACACTCAAACCTGTAGGCTATACTGTCTCAGTGTAAAAATACACATTTATGAGAGTGGTTGCTCCTGGGATGGAAGAAGGGAAATGGGATTGGAGAGGAGAACATGGGGGACCTTCAGGTTTATCTGTAATGTTATGTTCTTTAAAATTAAACCAAAAAAGTTCTGCTTTTTGTATGGAAGGGTAAGCACTTAACAAACTGATTCTCCTGTGTTTGTAAATTCTGGAGAAAATGCAAAAAAACAACCTCCTGAGTACTCTGTGGACACTGAACAAACACATGCAATTTTTGGAGGGGAGTCAACGCCTGAAGCAAGTGACTGGCCTGGGTGAGCCCCTGGTTTTTGTGACTTTACCTTGAGGGTAGCCGCAGTTGCAGCATCAGTACCTGGCAACTAAAACTCTAGTAGAAAAATCTACCATCTTTCACACCAGGAAAACCAGGGAAAAGAGACCTGGGGCAAGCAGATCTGCCAGAGAGTAAGGCAGAAACCCTGGAGACAGCCAGAGAAAGGGAACCCCTAAGTGACCCGGTGATGTGCCTCCAAAAGATCACACTGAAAACGCTAAGGAGCACGGTTCTACTCTGACACACATGGGGTCGCCATGAGTTGGAATCAACTCAATGGCAACTGGTTTTGGTTAATACTCTGTTTTAAACTCAGCCCTTGTCTCTGGTTGGCCCCTGTACCAAATATGCACAGGAAAAGTAAAAGCAGCTCACAACTAAGGCTTAGATTAAATAACTGAATTGAGATCTGATCCACTGTCCTCCTGTAGGTGTGAGTCTGCAATCTGAGTTAAATTGAGTTAGTTTTGTTTTAAAACAAAAACATCAGCACTTTCCTGAGCAATACAACAAAATCCAGATTCCAACACATCACTCAGAATGCCCAAGATATAATCCCGAAATAACTTAAGGGAAAAGACAATCAACAGAGAGGTCAACCCCAAGACAACCTAGATATCAGAATTATCAGGCAAGGTTATAAAGTAGATATGATTATGCTTAGTGAGTTAAGAAATACACACTTGCAATCAATGAAAAGATGAAAAATCTCAGCAGAGTAACAGAACTTAAAAAAGAAACAAATGGAAATTTTAGAGCTGAAAAACGAAATGTCTGAAATGATAATGATAAAAATTCACTGGAGGGGCTTAAGAGCAGACTAGAGATGACAGAGGAAAGAGTCAGTGAAATGGAAGACAGATGAACAGAAATCATTCAATCTGAAGCGGGGGTGGGGGGCAACATTATTCTAAGTGAAAGAAGTCAGCCACAAAAGACCACATATTATATGATTACATTCATATGAATGTCCAGAATAACAAATCTATAGAGACAAAAACTAGTTTAGTGGTTGGCTGAGGGGTAAATGGGAAGTGATTGCTAATAAGTATGGAGTTTCTTTTTGGAATAATAAAAATGTTCTAAACTTAGAAAGTAGCAATGGTTGTACAACTGTGAATATACTAAAAACCATTGAACTGTACAGTTTAAATGGGTGAATTTCATGATATGTGAATTATACCTTAATAAAGAGGTGTTAAAATTTTCAAAAAAGTAAAGGTTCTCAAGGATTCATGGCACGATTTCGAACACACAAATAAGTGGAGTCCCAGAAGGAGAGGAAAAAAGAGAGAATTGGGTAGAAAATATTTCAAGAATTAATGGCAGAAAACCTTCCAAATTCAGTGAAACACATAAATTTACAAATTCAAAAAGTTCAGCACATTCCAAACAGGATAATTTTGAAGGGAACCAAGCTGGACATATTATAGTCAAGTTGCTGATAACCGAAGATAAAGAGAAAACCCTGAAAGCAGTCAGGAAAATCATCACATTACATACATGGAAATGATGACTTGAATGATTGCACAGTTCTTAACCAAAACTGAGGAACAACATCTTCAAGTAATGAAAGAAAAAAAGCTGTCAACACAGAATTCTATGTCCGGCAAAAATATTATTCAAAAATGGAAATGAAACAAAGACATTTTCAGATTAAGGAAAACTAAGAAAATTCATTGCCACCAGACCCATTCTACAAGAAATGTTAAAGGAAGTTCTCCAGGTTGAAGAGAATTTTCCTATCAAAGGAATTCAAATCTTCTGAAATGCATTCATTTCAGAGCAGTTATGGTAAACATATGGGTAAATGTAAAAGCCTTTTCATTCCCTCCCAAACTTCTTTAAAATACACAATTGTTTAAAAAAAATTATAACATTTCTGTGAGGTTTATAACGTCTGTAGAGGTAATGTATTTGACAACTTTAACATAAAAGTATGGTGGGCAGAATGATAAATGGACCCATACAATTGTAAAGTTTCTATACGTTATGTGCAGTGGTATAATACTAACTCTGTATAGACTGAGAAAAGTTAAACATTTTTATTGTAATCCTTAGAGCAATGACTTAAAAAATAACGCAAAGAGGTATTATCAACTGTCAGTAAACAATAGCTCAAAACATACTAACGTATTGGGCCATGTAAAGTAATTACACAGTAAATTTTTAGGTAGAGAATCACGTCTAGTTTCCCACCTCAGCCTTATACCCCATTTAAATTTTGCAAGTAGTTAAAGTAACTTTATTGTATAAATAGAGTTAATGAGTGTCCAGTACAGGGTTTTGACCTCAAAAGATACTCTAAGTTGAACAGAGGTATTGTGGCTGTTAATAACTTTTTATCTTATCTGCAAGATCACAGAAAAAAATTACCTGAGGACTCTTGATTTTCAGAGAAAAGTTGAGGATAATGCACAGGAATGAGACTGAAAATCAACTTGATGGTTTTAGTAATTTTTGAATTGCAATCACCTATGCAGGTAAAGTAGCAACTTTAACAGGCAAAGGGTGGTAACAATTGCAGCCTCTTCTTATGCCACCATGAAGGAGGTTAAGGGGAAAAAACACAAAGACAGGCAGAAACCTACCTTTTTCAAATTTAGAAAAGGCAACTGACTTGAGGCTGCACTGATGACCTTTGCACGTTCCAATCAGTTCACCAGATTTTACGTCCCAAAACTTGGCTGTTTGATCACCTGCTGCTGTGACCTTTGAAAAATAAGGTAGCACAATTTAATAAAACAACCTTTCATCAGTATTTACCCAGATCCGAAGAAAATGAAAGTCACTTACAAGTTTAAATTCACCAGGGACCCAGGCCAGGTCAAATACAGCATTCCAGTGAGCCATCCATTCTAAACAGAGAACATGGTCAATGTCAAGTGTCTAGACTGTGCTCTGTGGCAGCCATACCAACAGCAGCTTAAATGCCTTGAAAGCTGCAGTGAAAAAAATCAGTGGTCTGTACCCTAGGGTCCATGGGCCAAGGAGAATTAGCAGACTGACAGGCGCCACACACATTCCCTTCATTACCACAGAACTACCATTGATGTCAAATTCCTTTCTATGAGTTGACTAGCAATATAGTCTCTAAAATAGAATCTTTCTGAAATATCCACAAATATTCATGATGCCCTCTGGGTGACACTCAGTGTCCTCTCTACCTGTGGGAAGGTTCCTCTCTCACTGTTCTCCATGAATCTTATTCCAACCAAACTGGATCACTCCCTAACTCCTTATAACCTATTCCTATCTCTAAAAAATCTGTTGCCGTTAAGTTGATTCAAACTCATGGGGACCCCATGTGTGCTCCATAGGGTTTTCAATGGCTGAGTTTTCAGATGCAAATCACCAGGTCTTTCTTCTGAAGTGCCTCTGGGTGGCCTTTTGGTTATCAACCAAGTGTGCTAACCCTTCTGCACCACCCGGGGACTCTAGGCCTTTGCTAATACTTTTCCTTCCAACTGGGGGGTTCTAGTCCATCTCCAGTGGTCTAAATGCCATAGACCAGCTCAAACGTTCCATCCTTCATAAGAGATTTTCATGGCTGCTTTTGCTACATGTGAACTTTCTCTCTGACACCGATGGCATTTTCTTTGTGCTTTTTTCATATCATTTATAATGTTTGTTTTACTTTAGTTATATAAACACCTGACTTACCAGTTCCAAACTGTCAGCTACTTAAGGCAAGTAGAACTTTGCCTTATATATGGAAGGTAATCAATATAAATACTTTTAGCAACGTTTTCCACAACCACATTAAATCTAAAAGATTTAACATTATAAAAAAAAAAAAACAAAAAAAACACCTACTTTTAATCCTAAAATGTATTTGTTTAAACTTTCAGTAAAAGTACTGCCATAGTGAAGAGTTATTGACAGAAGCAGTTCACTGTTTACTTTTAGCCTGGTCCCTACACAGACTTAATCAGAAATGAATTGGGAATGCATTCAAATAATTTACTTGAGATTTTATGAATTATAAAAAGTCAAAACAAAAATTGTAGACCTAGACTTACCTTTGAAGCATTTCTTTCTGCAAGTTTGTGATTTTGTGTCATATAGTCTCACAAAGCCTTCTTCATTGGCAACTGCTAGTATATGCTCCATACTGGGAGCTAAATAAGAAACAAACAATAAAATACATAAAGAGCAGCACAAAAACTTTAAAGCTTAGTAGAAAGATACATAAATACTATAAAAGAGATTAACTGAAAGCTACAAGGTAAACACTAAGAATCTGTTTGAAAGTAGGGAAGAAGATTTTACCCAAATATCATCTGTTATGGTAGGGAGAATTAGAACAAAAGATTGCATAAAATTTGCCATAATGCCTAATTCAGCAAATGACTCAAAAGCACCAAAATTATCTTCAGATAGTCTCTTATTGGGAGAGGGGCTGAGTCAAGGATGAAATATAAAAATGATACTGGCCAATGGCAAATAAAGGTTACGATGATAAAAGCCACCAGCAGCCTGAATCTATTAGTTTTAAATTACCTTTTCCCAACCTTTTACACTTTTCTAGTAACAGTGGGGACAAGTATTTCTATTTCTGTTCATGTGTTCCCCAGCGCATCACAAACAGAGATAAATCCAACCAAATTAAACAGGTATCTGTCAGGCAAACCAGTTGTCATGATGGCTGAACCTTTGCAGCCCTTCCTCTACACCAGTTCCAAAAACGGTGCTGTAACATCTCTGTGCTTTACGGGAGACCTACAACTACGCATAGAGGTTAAGGAAAGTGTATTCCGTAAATCTGGGTAGAACAGCTATTAGAAAAACTCCATCACCTACCTAACTTACTTTTCCTTGTAAGGGAGACCTCCCAGTACATTCTTCTTTTAAGTGTGAGACAGATTATTTCTGTCCAAGTCTAGCCTAGATAGTAACCCCCTTACCAGAAGAGAAGGTGCATCCAAAAGGAGGAACTGGGACTCCTGTTTCTCCATAAGAAGTGTGCTCATCACCATAGCTGCACTGATAAGCAGTTAGAAGGGACTGTAGAGGGTATTGTGAAGACCACCCTAAAACAAGACACAATTCCTTATGGAATTCCAATATATCATCACATTTCAACACTTATAACAAATGCAGAGGTAAACACTTGTTCTTAAAGGGCTTTAAATAGTTAATATAGATTCCTTCACTAACCATTGTCCTCTAGAATGCAGTTTCTAGTATTCTCCTAAGGGGTCTAAGGAAGAAGTGGAAGAGCACTCTCAACTAGAGCTTTGGGCTTATCATCTTAAATGGAGACTCTCACCAACCGACTGCAAGAAACAAATGACTTTTGCACATTAAAACAGACTCTCCCTTCCCCTACCAAGAAATCACCACAAAAGCATTACTATTAAAACTGCCATTCTCTTCAATTAAAATATTATGTTTTGGGAGTCTCTAAATCAACACTGCTTGTTGTGTACTGTCGAGTCAATTCTGACTTACAGCAATGCTACAGGACAGAGGAGAACTGCCCCATAGGGTTTTCTAGGCTGTAATCTTTATAGAAGCAGATCTCCAGGTCTTTTCTCCTGTGGAGTAGTTGGTGGGTTCGAGCTGCTGACCTTTCAGTTAGCAGCTGAGCACTTAACCACTGTACCACCAGGGCTCCTTAAATCAATAACACTACTACATACTCCTAAATTACTAGTAACATCATACATAACCCAGTGGTCAAAAGAGTTAAGAGAGGATGTACGCCAATGTGCCTACTATCTAAGTAACACAGTCACCAAGAAAAAGCTAATACTACTTCCTCCCTCTTTACTTTCCCGTGCTGAAATTCCAGAATTCTAAAATGTTAACAGCAACAAGTCCTAGTATCTTAAGGTAAATTGGAGCAATTTTAAAGTAAAAGTGTTATGTACTTAGTCTTAGAAGAACAGCCAGTTAGCTTTGGCTAGTAGGGTCAGGGCATTCTTTAGAGAAGGTGAAATTAAACATAGGTCTTGAAAGATGAGTAAGTTTTCACTGAATGTAGAAGAGAGAGCAATAAATTCAACATGGAGGTGAAGTTTATTCCGCTTGGGTCAGACACCCAACGTGCAGTAAGATCCTAAATAGTAAGCCATGTTCAGGGACTTGCTTTTATTATAACGATGTGTGGGTCAACACGTTTTAAATATATAAAAGAAACATTCATTCAACAAGTGCTTAGTGAGAATCAAATGTTCATTTTAAGCATCGAAGGAAGCAAATGACTTAATCTGTTGAGAACTGTCTAAACAATTAACAAAAATACAGAATGGTGGACGTGCTAGGGACAAGGAACAACAATCTGTGGGGCAGGAGAAAGACTGACTACTATAATGTGCCCAAATAGGTCAAACTTCTCCCTGAAAATGATTCCTCTAAAAGAGGGAATTTATATTCTAGTTCTTACAAACTCTCTCATACTTTCAATTCTTGTTTTTCATCAAAAGTACTGTTTGGAGAAGACATCTTAGCCTGACATATTCTCAGCCCAACTAATTTTGGATGTTCATAGAGATAACTGGAAGGAATCAGTAAAAAGGAGGCAAAGAAACTGAATCCAGATTTAGTAATTGTTCCTGGGAGTATACGTCACACTTTCCAGGTCAGACACCATTGTAAACAGGCCTTTAAAGACCACAAAAAACAGCAATACAATAAGTGGTTATGGTGTAGAGTTCACAAATACCCGTCTACAGAATGAATTTTAAAAACAAATATCTCTGTTCTAATGTTATGTACATATATACTTGTGGTTTAGGATTAAAAACCAAAATCTATTCTGGAGCCATTGAGTCTGAATGAATCCCTAAAACTATTGCCCTGAAATAATCTTTAAACCTTAAACCAAAAAAAATCCCCTGAATACTTCTTTAAACCAAACAATAGTTTGGCTAATTAGTAAAGACTGTCTGCCTTGAACATTGTGCTCTTTTAAGAACTATCTATATGGGATCAAACTGACAAGAGCAACTCGGAAAGATTAGATAGGAAACCTAGGGGCAGTGAGTTTATTCTAATGGAGGAGGAACGATTTGGAAAAGGAGGGTGAGAATGGCTGCACAACTTGAAGAATGTAACCAATGTCACTGAGCTGTACATGTAGAAACTGTTGGATTGGTATGTGTTCTGCTGTGTATATTCTCAACAACAAAAAATAAAATGAATTACAAAAAAAAAAATCTAGTGGCAGCTATATACGGATTAAAAAGGGCTGAATCTCAAACAATTTAGGTGAAATTGAAGGTGAGATACTCTGGAAAATCTAATTCTTTACAATTATACACTGACCTCTCAATTCTGCCTCACTGTCTACAGACTAATAACCAAACACCCTCGTACAGTCTAACATGTACTCCGTGATTGGTTCCTGCCTACTCCCTCCATTTCTGCTCTCCCCACAACATGCATTCCACATCATCAGTCACTTTTGGATCCATATTATGCTATGCTGTTTTCTACTTCTGAACAGGTAGCTGGAATGCTTTTCCACACCACAGTCATTTGGAAAAACCTACTCTTTCCTCAATGTACAATTTTAGACCCTGGGATTACACGTAAATTTCTCAAGGACTACACAAGGGCAGAATTTTCAGAGAATCAATTGTCAGATCTTCAACTTCCATATATATATGCATTTCTAAAATTGATCTAAGAAAGTTGAGACTCTCTCCTCCACCCCCCTTCATCACCGCTTTTCTCTACTTTCCAAAAGAAAGGCATTTCCACCCTCCCACACTTATACCTTGCATTGACCAAGGTATAACCACTTCTGGGACTCCAACTAGGAGACAGCTAGATAATTCCTTTGCTAAAGACATCCTAAACACTCACCCAGATCCATCTTTTGAAAAGATGTACTACCAATAAAATTTTATTTTTTGCTTAACAATTACTTATCAAAATAAGTAATCTATATTGTTTTGATCAATTGTGTACTACTAATAATTACAATAATTAACCCAGAAGAAACTTTTAACACTTGGAGACTTATGACAAAGAAATCATCAATATAAATATATTTTTTGACACAGAGTAATATGACAAGGCAATTAATAAAAGGACTGTTCAAGCATAAACTTAAATTACATTAGGATAAATTCTGTGGGGGAAATAAAATGCAAATAAGTTAAAGGGGGAAAAGCAACTATGTAATATGTCTAGCAGTTAAAGAAGACTTTGTTCATATTTTTAAAAAGCGAAGGATATAATCAACAAATCACTGTAGTATTTATAATCTATTCGATATACTGCATTGCATTGGGCAAATCTGCTGCAAAAGACTTCTTTAAAGTGTTAAAAAGCAAAGATGTCGCTTTGAGGACTAAGGTGCGCCTGACCTGAGCCCTGGTGTTTTCAATCATCTCATATACATACGAAAGCTGGGCAATGAATAAAGGAGATCGAAGAAGAACTGAGGCCTTTCAATTACGGTGTTGGCGAAGAATATTTAATATACAATGGACAAATCTGTCTTGAAAGAACAGCCAGAATGCTCCTCAGAAGCAAGGATGGAGAGACTTTGTCTCATGTACTTTGGACACATTATCAGGAGGAACCAGCCCCTGGAGAAGGACATCATGCTTGGTAAAGTAGAGGGTCAGCGAAAAAGAGGAAGACTCTCAATGAGATGGATTGACACAGTGGCGGCAACAAAGGATTCTAGCGTAATAAGGATTCTGAGGACAGCATAGGACCAGGCAGTGTTTCATTCTGTCGTGCATAGGGTTGATGAGAGTCAGAACCCACTCCACGGCAACTAACACATAATACGCCTTAATACTTGCTCTTTTTACTTTGTTTTATTTTGAGTAGTCAGCCATCTTGGCCCCTCTTATTCCCCCAACATTAGATGTATGAAGGCTTTTGGTCTCCCTGGGAGTTGGCTGAGATGCGGAGGCAGCCAAGGCTTACCTGTACACTAACTTAAAGGCCAGTTCAATAAAAGCACACAACTTAAAGACAAAATTCTTTAATTAAATTCTCTATAAGTACATTCATTTCAGAACTCCTTTGGCTATCTGACTATATAAATCCCCTTCCTCAAATTATTTTTTGAACCAGTCTTTCTATCCTACTGGTCCCTCAGTAACCTAGGAGTTGATTAAAATCCTTGACATGGGTCTACTATATTTTGCGTAAGAACCCTGTTTCTAACTTTTTTGAAAATTATTCTTTGAAGGGTGTATTAGAGAGATCGTCACAAAAGATGTGACATTTCACCTGGGCCACTTCCCCCATCTGATTCCCTCTTGGTCTTTCAGGACCTCTTCCCTAAACCCCATGAGTAAGTTGGCGGCCTTTAGAAGAACAGTACTGTTCCCCTAAAATGCCCTGTGCAGAATTTCCTCTATTATTGCTCATAACATGGTTTTTAAAAAATATATGTGTGTGTTATTTCTGTATTCTATCTTTTAAAACTTGTTTTTAATTACACAAGTAACATATGAATGCATTCTACAGGTAGCCTTGTTCATAGGGTTGTTATGGGTCGGAACTGACTCAACGGCACCTAACAACAGATATATTTAAAAGAGGGATGTAGCATTTTTATTTTAAATGTCAGTATTCACAATTTGTCAAAATTTATATTCTTTGCATCTGTTTAAACTTATGATAAAAAAATTTTGATACCAAATTTAAAAATGCACATAAGAGTAATCAGATTTCCATTTTAGAAAGACTTTTGGCAGCAATGTGGAGAATAAACTAGAAGGGGGAAACTCAGAGGTCCCTAGGGAGATATGAGTCCATGTAAGAAGGTTTTAGGGCCCAACCTAGGGAAACAGGATGGTAAGGATAGAACAGGTCCAAGAAAGAGTGAAGAGGCAGAATCGGTGGTGATAGAGAAGACAGAACAGATTCGAGAGATTTTAAAGAATCTTTTTGAATGTAATAGTGAAGATGGAGGGGTCCTGGATGATGTCAAAGTTTCCAACTGGGAAAACTGGTTTAAAATAATGAGTCCAATCCCTAAATTAGGTAATACATACAGCAAGCTTGGGGGAAAACTGAGTTCAGTTTTGGGCGTCTGAGTTTGAGATGCTTGCGGAACCAAACATCTGGGTGAAGATGTCCATATAGCTTTTATAGGAATGGGTCTAAAGCACAGGCAAGGGAAGCTGTTGCAGTGGAAGAAGCCCTGGGTGTGACACTGATCATCTAATAGAGTAGGTAGAAGAAGAAAATGAGCCAAGGATGGAATGTTAACATTGAAGGGGGAAGGAAAAGAAGACAGTCCTAAAAATTTCAGTGCCTAACACATAGCAGGAGTCCCTGGGTAGTGCAAGGAGTTAACGTGCTTGGCTGCTAATCAAAAGGTTGGAGGCTCAAGTCCACCCAGAAGTGCTTCTGAAAAAAGGACTGGTGATCTACTTCCGAAAAATCAGCCATGGAAACCCTATGGAGCACAGTTCTATTCTGACACACATGGGGGCGCCATGAGTTGGAATCGACCATTCAGCAATGGGTGGTTAACACACAGCAATGAATGAATACTAGTGAACTGGAAAAAGAAAGAAAGGGGAAGAAGTAGACAGAGTGGAGAATTAGGAGAATATTTGTGGTGAGAAAAAGGGGCTTGCCTCAGGTCACACAGATAGTAAGGAGTGGAGCTGGAATTAAAACTCAAATCTAACTCCAAAGACAGAGCTCTTAACCACTACGCAGTACTACCACTCATGACATAGAGTCAGAGAAGTTTCTCATGCATGGTCCTAGGAGAGACAGGAAGCCAGGCGTTCAGAATACAGTCAAAAAGTTTATTTAAGAGGAAAGTCAATAAGGATGGTATGAAGTGTTAAACTGGGAGCAGGAAGTTGAGGGGCTATGCCTCAGTCCCCTTCCCAACCTCCTTTTCCTAGACCTCCCCCTTAAACATAGAAGTTTCCCTTCTCAGATTCTTTTCCTTCTCCACAGGGTCTCAAGGGGAAGGAAGACCTCCCAGTGTAGCTGACATTTAAATGTGTGAAATTTAATTTCTTCTAAGACTAGCCTGGGTAGTAACTCCGTTTCATACAAGTTTTAGACACCCAAATCCATGATCAAAATTCTTGCTGCCAATGTTTTAACCTAAAGAATCGAAAGAACTGTAGAGAATAAGTTGGATTTCTACATAACATGGAAAGCTATCCAAGCTATACCGTTAAAACGAAAAACAAAACATTTTGATCCCATTTCTGTAAATAACAATCCATATTACCACTGGCATAAGAAAAACCCAAAATACTATACTTCAGCTATGAATAGTGGTCATCTCTGGGGGATGTTGTGGTTACGGAGATCTTTCACTCTATAATTTCGAGTTTTTATGAACATGTAATAATCAGGGGAAAAAAACCATAGCTTTTGACCTTGCTCGAAGCAGATGTTGTGCCTTTTCAGCGTGACCAAGTTCCTTAACAGCGCGTCACATTCATTGGTGTATCATCTAACATAGCACGAGCTCTCACTAAGGTCCTACGACAAATGGATGAATCAATGAACAAGTGTCGTGTCCACTTGACACAGCTTCTGCGAGTGCATTATACGTTGTCAAAATGCCAGCACTGTCTAGTTAACGCGCACCATGGACGTAAGGCCGCAAACGACCTTGGAGGTCAGTTCTACTTCCCTCCCTCCTTGGGCCTACGTTAACGATTTTTAAAAAAAGGACCCCGAGGCAATGAAAGCGCAGCTTTCCTCAGCATCCCGCGCTTAGGCCCCTCACTCTCGCCGTGGGACCCTCTCGGCGGCTGGGTGTCGAGTTTCAGGGAGGTGACCCCGCCAGCAACGTGCAGCGGTTAGGACCGTTACTCACCATTTCTCGGGACGCCAAGCTGGGGCTGGCGGAGCACCAAACTGAAGAGCATCTGGGCCGGAGGAAGAGGCTCAATTGAAGAAAAAACTCTGGAAACGCCCGAGGTTCCGCAGAAACCGTAGCTTGCTCCCTAAGAACACGACCAGTTACTGCCTTCAACTCCCGCCACTGTAAGCTCCAGCCACCAAACTCCGCGCCAAACTGACGTCACGCTCTCTGATTGGCTCCTGCCGTGGCGTCAGGGCGCCTTATGTCACTTCCCCCTCCGGAGCCCCGCCTCCTCTTCGCCTTTCCGCGGGAACCTAGAGTTCAACAGCTCCCTGAGCGCCTGCGCGGGGGGCCGGAGAGGCGCTGGCGAACCGTGGGGTGGCCAGGGCGCATGCGTAACACGGCTTGCCAGAGCGCGGAGGGAAAGTCCGCGAGGAAGCGGAGGAAGAAGATGGCGAGGCTGTGTTAGAGTTTGCAGTCTGTTTGAATAGGCTAGTCAAGTAACTATTCGGGTCATGGCGTCAAACTCAACTAAGTCTTTCCTGGCAGATGCCGGCTATGGCGAACAGGAGCTGGATGCTAACTCTGCCCTCATGGAACTGGACAAAGGTATTCGAAAAAGCGGGCTGAGCCGACGGAACGTAGGCGGGGGCAATGGCGCCCCCAGGTGGTGGTACCCTCGCGAGAGGCGGGGAGAGCGCACGCGCGCGGCGCCGCTGGGCGGGGGTCGGCCCGGTACGTGCGCTTCTGGTGCGGAGAGGGCTCTGGCCGCTTGCGGGAATTGAAGGAAGACTGCAGGGTCGTCCGGTTGGCCTTGCGCCAGCTCAGCTCTCCTATCACGAGCTCTAGTCGTGGGCATTTTGACCACTTGAGGGCACAGTCCCCTGATCTTCCAAGCAGTGAAAGTGGCTCGTTTCTAAAAATGCTAAGTTGAAATTGTGAAATTATTATTATTTTTAACAAGGTCACTTGTTTTTAAACTGTACTTTAGATGCAGGTTTATAGAACAAACTAGTTTCTCAATAAACAGTATATATATTGTTTTATGACGTTGGTTAACAACCCCACGACATGTCAACACTCTCCCTTCTTGACCTTGGGTTCCCTATTACCAGCGTTCCTGTCCCCTCCTGCCTTCCAGTCCTTGTCCCTGGGCTGGTGTGCCCCATTAGCCTCGTTTTGTTCTAGGGGCCTGTCTAATCTTTGTCTGAAGGGTGAACCTCAGGAGTGACTTAATTACTCAGCTAAAAGGGCATCCGGGGGCCATGCTCTCGGGGTTTCTCCAGTCTCTGCCAGAACAGTAAGTCTGGTCTTTTTGGAGTTAGAATTTTGTTCTACATTTTTCTCCAGCTCAGTCAGGGACCCTCTGTTGTGATCCCTGTCAGAGCAGTGAGTGGTGGTAGCCGGGCACCATCTAGTTGTACTGGACTCAATCTGGTGGAGGCCGTGGTAGTTGTGGTCTATTAGTCCTTTGGACTGATCTTTCCTTTGTGTCTTTAGTTTTCATTTTCCCTTGCTCCTGAAGTGGTGAGACCAGTGGAGTATCTTAGATGGCCCCTCAGGCTTTTAGGACCACAGACGCTACTCACCAAAGTAGAATGTAGAACATTTTCTTCGTGAACTATGTTATGCCAGTGGAGCCAGATGTCCCCTGAGGCCACGGTTCCCCACAGCGCTCAGCCCAGTAATTCAGTCCCTCAGGGAGTTCGGATGTGTCCATGGAGCTTCCATGAACTTGCCCTGAACAAGTTGTGCTGGCTTCCCCAGTATTGTGTACTGTCTTACCCTTCACCAAAGTTACCGCTTAATGTATTGTCTATTTAGTGTTTTTCCACCCCCCCCACCATCAAAGATTGTTTCTTTTTGTTTGTAAACATTTTCATGAGTTTTTATAGTAGTGATCTTGTACAGTATTTGTCCTTCGTGATTGACTTATTTCACTCAGCATAATGCCCTCCAGATTCCTCCATGTTGTGAGATGGTTTGCAGATTCATCATTGTTGTTTATCGTTGCATAATCCTCGATTGTGTATATGTACCATAGTTTGTTTATCCATTCACCTGTTCATGGACATCAAGGTTGTTTCCATCTTTTTGCTGTTGTGAACAATGCTGCAATGAACATATGCGTGCATATGTCTGTTCATGTGACAACCGCTCTCATTTCTCTGGGATATATTCCTAGGAGTGGGATTGCTGGATCATAGAGTATTTCTATTTCTAGTCTTTCTAAGGAAGCACCATATCGTTTCCAAAATGGTAGTACCATTTTGTATTCCCACTAGCAGTGCGTAAGAGTTCCAATCTCCCCGCAACCTCTCCAACATTTGTTATTTTCTGTTTTTTGATTTGTGCCAGGAATACCAGGGTAAGATGGTATCTCATTGTGGTTTTGATTTGCATTTCTCTAACGGCCAGTGATGTTGAGCATTTCCTCATGTGTTTGCTAGCTATTTGAATGTCTTCTTTAGTGAAGCGTCTATTTCCTTCGCCCATTTTTTGATTGGATTATTTGTCTTTTTTCTGTAGGGTTGTTGGATTTTCCTGTAGATTTTAGAGATTAGATCTTGGTTGGATTTGTCATAGCCAAAATTTTTTTCTCAGTCCGTAGGTTCTCTTTTTACCCTTTGGTGAGTCTTTTGATGAACATAAGTGTTTAATTTTTAGAACATCCTGGTTATCTAGCTTATCTTCTGAAGTTTGTGTGTTGTTGGTTATGGTTTGTATCCTGTTAATGCTGTGTATTAGGGTCTCTAGCATTGAGCCTATTTTTTCTTCTATGATTGTTACAGTTTTTGGTTTTATAGTTAGGTCTTTGATCCATTTTGAATTAGTTTTTGTGTATGGTGTGAGATATGGGTCCTGTTTCATTTTTTTTTGCAGATAGACATCCAGTTTTGCCAGCACCGTTTGTTAAAAGGAATGTCTGTTCCCCATGTGATGAAGTTTGGGCCCCTGTTGAAGATCAGGTGACCGTAGGTGGATGGATTTACATCTGGGTTCTTCTCGAGTCTGTTCCATTGGTCAATGTATCTGTCATTGTACCAGTACCAGGCTGTTTTGACTACTGTAGCTTTATAGTAGGTTCTGAGGTCAGGTAGTGCAAGTCCTCCTTCTTTATTCTTCTTTAATAGTGCCGTACTTATCCCGGGCTTCCTCCCTTTCCATATAAAGTTAGTGATTAGTTTTTCCATCTCTGTAAAGAATGTGGTTGGTATTTGGATCGAGATTGTATTGTATTTGTAAATTGCTTTGGGTAGAATTGTCATTTTCACAATGTTGAGCCTACCTATGCATGGGCATGGTACAGTTTTTCCATTTATGTAGGTCTCTTGGTTTCTTACAGTGGTGTTTTGTAGTTTTCTTTGTATAGGTCTTTCACATCTCTGGTTAGATTTATTCCTAAATATATTATTTTTTTAGGGGCTATTATAAATGGTATTGTTTCCCTGATTTCGTTTTTGTTGTTCTCTTTATTGATGTATAGGAATCCAGTGGATTTTTGTATGTTTATCTTATATCCTGCTAGTCTGCTAAATCTTCTATTCCAGTAGTTTTCTCGTGGAGTCTTTTGGGTTTTCTATATATGGTATCATATCATCTGCAAATAGGGACAGTGTTACTTCTTCATTACCATTTTGGATGCCCTTTATTGTTTTTCTTGCCTTATAGCTCTAGCTAGGTCTTCCGGCACAGTGTTAAATAGGAGTGGTGATAAAGGACATCCTTGTCTTGTTCCTGTTTTCAAGGGGAATGTTTTCAGCCTCTCTCCATTAAGAATGATATTGGCTGTTGGTTTTGCATAGATGCCCTTTATTATGTTGAGAAATTTCCCTTCTATACCTATTTTATTGAGTTTTTATCAGGAATGGGTGTTGGATTTTGTCGAATGCCTTTCCTGCATCAGTCGAGATGATCGTGTGACTCTTTCCTTTATTCAGGTGGTGGATTACGTTGACTGACTTCCTAATGTTGAGCCATCCTTGCATACCTGGTGTGAATCTTCCTTGGTTGTGGTGTATTATTTTTTTGATATTATGCTGAATTCTCTTGGCTAGAATTTTGTTGAGAATTTTTGTGCCTATTCATGAGAGATATTGGTCTGTAATTATCTTTTTTGTGGCATCTTTGCCTGTTTTTGGTATCAGGGCTATGCTGGCTTCATAAAATGGATTTGGAAGTATCCCTTCCTTTTCCATATTTGGAAGTAGTTTGAGTACTACTGGTGTACGCTCTTCTCTGAATGTTTGGTAGAATTCTCCAGTGAAGCCATCTGGGCCAGGGCTTTTTTTGTTGGGAGTTTTTTTTTTTTTTTAAATTACATTTGTAGTCTCTTCTCTTGTTATGGCGTCTGTTCAGATTTTCAACATCAATATGTGATAGTTTGGGTAGGTAATGTGTTTCTAGAAATTTGTCCATTTCCTCTAGATTTTCAGATTTGTTGGAGTATAATTTTTCATAATACTCTGTTATGGTCCTTTTTATTTCAGTTGAATCTGTTGTAATGTCTCCCATTTCATTTCTTATTTGAGTTATTCATGTCCTCTCCTATTTTGTCAATTTGGCCAGTGGTTTGTCGATTTTGTTGATCGTTTCAAAGAACCAACTTTCGTTTTGTTGATTCTGTATGTTGTTTTTCTATTCTCTATTTCATTTATTTCTGCTCTGATCTTTATTATTTCCTTTCTTCTGGTGGCTATAGGCTTCTTTTGCTGTTCTCTTTTTATTTGTTCAAGTTGTGTAGCTACTGTTTTGATTTTGTCTCTTCTTTTTTGATGTGTGCATCTATTGCTATAAATTGGCCTTTGAGCACTGCCTTTGCTGTGTCCCAGAGGTTTTGGTATGATGTGTTTCATTTGATTCTAGGAATTTTTTGATTCCATCTTTGATTTCTAGTATTACCCAGTGGTTTTTAAGCAGGGTGTTATTTAGTCTCCATGTAACTGATTGTTTTTCCTTGCTCTTCCTGTTGTTAATTTCTACTTTGATGGCATTGTGATCAGAGAAGATACTTTGTATTATCTCAGTGTTTTGGATTTTGTTGAGAGTTGCTTTGTGGCCTAAGATGTGGTCTGTTCTGGAGAAGGTTCCATGTGCATTGGAAAAGAATGTGTACTTTGCACTTGTTAGGTGGAGCGTTCTATATATGTCTGTGAGTTTAAGTTGGCTGATTGTGGCCTTTAGATCTTCTGTATCTTCGTTGAGTTCCTTTCTAGATGTTCTGTCCTTTACCAAGAGTGATGTCGTGAAGTCTCCTGCTATTATAGTGGAACTGTCAATTTCTCTTTTCAGTGCTGTTAAAGTTTGTTTTATGTATTTTGGAGCCCTGTCATTGGATGCGTAGATATTTATTATGGTTATGTCTTCGTGATGGATTGTCCCTTTACTCATAATATAGTGCATTTCTTTGTCTTTTATGGTGGATTTTGTTTTATAGTCTTGTTTTAATCTGAGATTAGTATTGCCACTCCTGCTCTTTTTTGGTAGCTGTTTGCTTGATATATTTTTTCCGTCCTTTGATTTTTAATAAACTTACATCTTTGTTTCTAAGGTGTGTCTCTTGTAGACAGCATATTGATGGATCCTCGTTTTTTTATCCATTTTGTCAATCTCTGTCTCTCTATGGGTGCATTTAAGCCATTTATGTTCAGTGTAATTATTGGTAAGTGAGTTTATTGCTGTCATTTTGTAGTGCTTTTTTTTGTGGTGCTGACATTTTCTTTGTGCTGAATTCCTTTTGTTTGTGAATTTTTTTCCATTTCTTTTGTTTTTGTAGATATTGTTTTTACTGAAACTTTATGTTTTTCTTCTTTATTTTGATGAGTAGGTTTGTTAACTTTTTGTGTGTTTACCTGGAAATTTACCCTTATCTTCCTAAGTTTGAACCAGTCTATTATTACTTGGTATCGCTTTGCCTTCGTCACCATTAGAAAGTTCTATGCCTACACTGTTTATCCCCTCTTTTATTGTTCTGACTTTGTTGTCATTTGCAGATTAACCTCTTTGGTTCCGTTGTAAATCTTTTGGTTTTGAATAGTCCTTGAGAGTTCATTTCCTAGGTTGGTATCTGGCTAGTGTGATCTTGCGTCCTCGATTCAGGCTGTCATCTGATGTTGTTTGTTCTCAAACTGAAGTACTCCCTTTAATAATTCGTGTAAGTTTGGTTTGGTTTTTCCGTATTCCCTTAATTTCTGTTTATCCGGAAATGTCCTAATTTCACCATCATATTTAAGTGAGAGTTTTGCAGCATATATTATTCTTTTTTGGCTATTTGTTTCTTTCAAGGTCTTATATATGTCATCCCATTGCCTTCTTGGCGTGCATGGTTTCTTCCGAGTAATCAGAGCTTAGTCTTGTTTCCCCTGTGTATTTGATTTTTCATTTTTCTCGAGCTACTCTCAGGATTCTTTCTTTGTTTCTGGTTTTAGCGAGTGATTACGATATGCCTTGGTGATTTTCTTTTGGAGTCTATCCTATATGGGGTTCATTGAGCTTCTTGGATGGTTGGCTTTTCATCTTTCATGATATTGGGGAAGTTTTCTGTCAGCAAATCTTCAGTGATCCTCTCTGTGTTTTCTGTTTTCTCCCCCATTCTGAAACTCCAGTCATTCACACATTTTTGCTTTTGATTGTATCCTGCATAATTCTCAGGGTTTTTTTTTCAGTTTTCTTCGTTCTTTTTTGATTTTTTCTCAAAGTTGTATCCAAGTGTTTGTCTTCAGTTTCACTGGTCCTGTCTTTCATTGATTCAGACCTGCTTCTCAGACCTTCTATGACCCTGTCCATTTCTGAAATTGTGTTGTTTGTCTTTCGGATTTCTAATTGTTGTTTTTATATGATTTCTAGTTGTGAATTTATTTTGGCATTTTGTTCCTGTATTGTTTTGCTGAATTCATCCATTTTTTTTTGTTTGTATTTTCTGTGACTATGTCTACCTTTTCCATGAATTTGTCTATTTTTTCCTCATTTTTGTCTGCTTTTTGCTTCAACTGTTGGATAATTCTGAGTGTTAGAGATTTGGATTCCCTATCAGGTAGTTCTAGTGCGTTTTCTTCTACTGGAAAGTCATCTGGTGTTTTATTTTGGACGCCTACTGGAACCATCCTGTCCTTTTTTTTTTTTTTTTTAATATGTTTTGATATTTTCTGCTGCTCTCAGGACATTTCAGTAGTTGTCTTTTTCGTTTATTGATTGTAGATTTGTTTGTCTTGTCCTAATTTTTTGTTTTATTGGAATACGTCTTAGCAGGTGATTTGTGTGTTCTTCTGCTGTTTGCTTATCTGTGAACACGATATTTTTCACCTTCTTGTCCAATGGACAGGGCCAGTCACTCAGGTATGGTGCAACAGGGCAGGTCCGACTGAAGGGGAGGGGCTGGAATGGGTTGTTTGTGGCATGTATGAGGGCCGACAAGGTGAGCCGGGGGTCAGCGCAGGGAAGGTTCCAGTAGGCTGTGCCTGTGCTGCTGGGGAGTGCAGTGTTCAGCACATGGTGCAGATAGGCAGGAAGGAGGAGGAGGGAGAGGTTGTGATATGTGGAGCTAGGTTGGGTATGGGGAAGAAGAGAGAGAGGAGAGAGAAACAGGAGCCAAAAAAAAAGTTCTGAGGGAGCCTGCTATTGGAGTGGTGAGACAAGAAACTGAAAAATGAAGAAAAACAAAAAGGAAAAAGAAAATAAATAAATAAGTAAATAAAAACTTTTCTCAGGGATCCCACTGGTGCAGCTACGCCGGCCGGGGAATCGGCTCCCAAGCTGCGCAGTACAGCCCAGGAAGAAGGGGTGGAGATGATACATGGCACCCGGTATTCATGAGACAGGAAAAAAAGTTTGTAGAAAAAATTAGAAACTGACAAATGAAGAAAAAAAGGAAAAAAAAAAGCAAACAAAAAAAGAAAAGAATAAAAGAAGCCCCCAGGGATCCCACCAGCACTGTGGCATGGACCAGAGAAGCAGTTCCCCAGCTGGGTGGCGCTTCACAGCCTGTCAGGAAGAAGCAAAGATGGCACACAGAGTTAGGTGTTCGAGAAAAAAGAGGGATAGGAGATGAGAGGCAGGGAAGAAATCAGAAGAGGCCAAAAAAAGCAACACCAACAACAAAGAAATGGCAGTGAAGTAAACAGCCATTGTGGGTGGGGCGAGTCCATGTGGCATGGAACCAGCGCCTCCTGTGCCATGGTCACGGCCTGATGGGAGGCATTGTATTGGCCCCCGGGAAGCAGCGAATCGGCCTGCCGGGAAGCTGGGAATTGGCCTGCCAAGAATCTGTGGGGTGGCCCAGCAGGAAGCCACGGATTGGCCAGCTGGGAAGTGGCAAAGGCTGAGCAGGGGGAGACAAGGTTGGGGGTGGGAAAGCATGTATTGCTGGTTACCAGTTGCTCTGTCTCCTGCTGGGAGCTCCGTGAATCTGCTTTCCCCTACTCCCTGTCTGCCTATCTCTTACAGGAGTCCAAGATGGTGGATCCGTGCTGCATTAGCTGATAGGGGCCTCTGCTTGTAACTCTCCTAGCTCTCTGTTCTCTGTCAGTTTCTTATTCCAGTTGGTGCTTGGCTGTTTTCTTTGTCTCTTCATTTGACACTTAGCTTTCCAGGAGTGATGTTTGTCTCTGTTTTACTTAGTTTTTCAAGTCTTTGCTGTGGAGGGACAGCGTGGTGCTTCTGTCTATAGTGCCATATTGGTTCTGCCTTGTGAAATTATTTTTAAATATGTTCAGTTGAATCTAGGTCTTCATTAAGAGTGCTACATAATAATTTAGTAACAGTTTTGTGAAGATTCATTTGATCTCTGTAACTCTTTGCTCCCTGTGGGTTACTAGGCAGGTTAAATACCACCAAGACCTTCCAGAAGACATGGCCTTCCTTGCTCCCTGCAGACAGGTTCCATGAGTTCTGTTTCTTTAGGGGCACCGGATGCGGGTGGGGCGGGGTGGGGGGTGCATCTTAGAGCCGAAGAAGGAGCTCTGACTGAGTTCAGTTTCAGTTGTGCAAGTTTTATCATCATGGACTAGTCACTTACTTCATCTAGCCGTTTGTTAACGTGGAAAGTGGGTGCAGTACCATTGACCTGACAAGCTCGTTACACACATTAAGTGATAGAATGGTATACATATCTATTATGGATATGAAAAGCCAGGGCAGATATATGTCAGCATGTAAAGAACTTAGATATTAATGAGAAACTTGTCCCATTGTACTTCATGAATTTTTATTGTGCAGGAAAAACTTACTTGCAGCTAATATAGTTAATTCTTGATTATCTGTGGCCAGTGTAAAGTGTACTGAGAATTGGACTAGAAGTCAGAAGGATCTGCCTGTATGTCCCCTTTGAGCCACCTCTCAGCTTTTTGACTTGGACATGTCTGTTAACTTCTTGGGACTCCACTTTTTTTGTTGTTTTCATCTTTTGTTTGTTCTTTAACCTGTAAACATTTTTAATGGGTTGATTAGATAAGAGTTTCTTAGAATTTTTTTTTTTTTTGTGGCCTTTATCTGCTTTTTATCAACATAAAAATGCCACAGCCTCGCAATGGGACATTCCTTTGCTTGAGTCACAGTATCTTTAGTGCATCCCCACCAGCCAAGAAAATGATATTGGTCTTTGCTTTCTATTACCAAAGCTACAAGTTTTTTCCCCCTGAAATACAAAATTATAATATTAAATATGCTTTTTAAATACTGCAGTTTTTCCCTCTCCATTCTGATACACTTCTCCATTATTCCCCAGTAAGAGTTGTAGGTCTAATGCTGTCTAATCTAACATTCCTACCAGGTCTAAAGACGTCTGTGTCACTGGTCCAGCTGGACTTGTCCTGGGCTGAGAGCAGGACAGTGGTCGTAGAACAGGGATCAGGACGGGGCATTGAAGAAATGAGAAATCTAGAATTGTTTAATTTGTGAAAATTTGCAATTGTGATAAGTAAAAAGCTAACAAAAATTACTCTTTTTAAAGAACAGTTGAAATGGATATATTGTAGATCCGTAAGAACTGAACAGATGGCTGCTGAGTGCTTAAAAGCTGTAAAGTAGGTGTCAGTCCTAGATACTTGGTGCTTATGTTCAGTCCTCCCACAGTGTCCTGGGTGAGTATTTACAGATAAATCTCAGACTCAGGAAGGTAATTTGTACAAGATACGGACAAAACTCCTGTTCTTTTCACCTCACCAAGTTGTACCTTTGAGAGCTGTTAAAAAACTAAGCTATGAAATAGGCAATTTCACTAGAATGTATAGTATTTTGAGTCTTGAATCATTTCATCTTTTACCTATTAACGATAGTTTATCTGTTTTGTGAGACAAAGATCAGAGAAGGCTACAAGTTTCAACTGTATAGTTTTCCAGAATGTACTCCAAGGAATACGATTTCTGAAGTATTTTAAAAGGAGTTTCTCTGTGTGTGTCTCTCTCTGTCTGTCTCACACACATACACACTACTTACGTGATCAGCGTTTAACAAACTCAATAGAATCATTTTTATGTATGATTGAGTGCTGCATCTTGTAACTTACAAAGTGAATTATTAAATATCTCTAAGAGTTGGTATTCACAAACTGAAATTAGTATTCTAAGAAATGTGGATAATGCACAATTATTGTGTATATCACACCGTGTACATTTATAGGCATAATTTCTGAAATTTGGGGGAAGCATGCATTAGTGTCAATGCATCATCAATTCAGGAGACTGTCATTTCAGTAGCTTCTGTTTCTGCTTTTTAAGTAGGAATTACTGAGCCTTTGCCCTTACCCATTTAATAAGCTCTGGGTTTAGAGAGCTGCCAGAAGGCGACTCCAGTCATGGTGACCTTCTGTACAACAGAACGAAACATTGCCCAGTCCTCCGTCATCCTCACACTTGCTGGCATGTTCGGGTCTATCATTGCAGTTACCCATCTCACCAAGGGTCTCCCTCACCCACCCTCTGCTTCACCAGATGTGGCATCCTCCTCCTGTGAGTGATCCTCCTTGTGACGTGTCCAAAGCAATCGAGTCAGACAGTGTTCTGTCGTGAGCCATAAGGTTTTCACTGGCTGATTTTTAGAGGTAGATTGCCAGGCCTTTCTTCCTAGTCTGTTTTAGTCTGGAAGCTGTGCTGAAACCCATCCGCCTGCCCTGCCAGCAGCAACGGCTGCAGTGTTCTTTGTGACAGCAAAGCTAATTGTAGCATCTGGTGTTTGCTAGCAACAACAGTGTTGATTCTTCATCTAACCATGTTGGTAGTGTGGTATTTGGGGTTGTTCCTAGAAGTTTAGCCTTGAAGCTATTTATTAGTCTTTGAATAAACTCATTTTCTGCTCAATCAGCCAGAGTCACCTACCTGGAAATTTATACTATTTTGAAAACATAATTAATGTACACCACAAACCCCAAGTGTACCATAATTACGGTTATTCCCTCTCAGTTCCCTGGAATTTGTCATCTCTCAGGATTATGCCACTCTGAAATTACTAATTCAACTGTCCCATTCTTTAATTTTAACCTCCATCCTTCCAGCTGCTTGCTGCAGGTACATTGTAGCATAATGGTTAGGACCATAGGCTCTGGAGCCAGTTTGCCAGGAGTTGAATCCCAGCTCCGTCATTTATTAGCTGTTGGACCTTAGGCAAGTTGCTTTCCTGTTCTTTGCCTGTTTCCTCATTTGTAAAATGGGAATAATAATTGTATCTGATTCATACAATTATAGGAATTTTAAGGAGCCCTGGTGGTGCAACAGTTAAGTGATTGGCTGCTAACCCAAAGGTTGGCAGTTTGAACCTATCCGGTGGCTCTGCAGGAGAAAGACCTGGCAATCTGCTGGCGTAAAGATTACAGCCGAGAGAACTCTGTGGTGCAGTTCTGCTCCGTCACATGGTCAGTGTGGTCACTATGAGTCAGATCACTGGACAGTGCCTAACAACAAGTGCTTGGTAGAGTGTCTGGCACAGAGGAAGCACTTACTGCATGTCATCATGGTCCTCCTCATTGTCCTTAGCTGCTGTTTGGAACATTGTTTCCGTTCACATCTCCAGTATTCTCACCTCTCTGTTTTCCTCCTGTCTGTCTGCCACTTCCTGTTTTTACTGTTGTCCAGCTTAGAGTTCATGGTCCCTCACGTCACTGACGTTCTTACCGGTGTTTAAATTCTCATCCCAAGTTCTGTTATGGTTGTGTGGGCCTGTAGGCAGCCAGGCATTGCTGGAGAAAACCATACAATGGGTACATGGCTATTGTTATAAATCATCTCACACCCAAACTGGCCTTCAGCACAGATCTGCAATTCCACCATGTTTCCTTGGTCAAGACACTCCCACCTTCTTCAGTGACATTTCTGATCTTTTAATTTTTCAAAAACCCCAGAAATCCTGGGTTTTATATAAAACCCCGTTTTTAAAATTTGGTATTGCGTTCAAACCTTTAAAAACCTTGTGCCTCAAACAAAACCGTTCTCAGGGCTGGTAGCCACGGGTTTCCTGACATCAGTGTAGCCAACAAGGCAGACCGTCAGGTGGCAGAGTTAGCGTGACAATCCAGGTGCCTTCTTTCTCAAAGCAGCGGAACACGAGCCTGGGGCCGGGCTCCGGAGATTCCATAGGTTTGGAGTGGAAGCCTAGTAAATGTTTGTGATGCAGAAGCGGAGCTGAAACCAGGAGCCCTGGAAAATGCTCTGCACATTTTAAGTGCTGAGTTTTGACTAACGCGAGGTGTCGCTGTTGCCAAATGAATCTGGAATGAGTAAGTAAGTTACAGATGGCCTACTTGAGTTTCCCCTACTCCACCTGCATGTTGCAACTGAATTAAGCTCCAGGTGAGAAAACGGAAAAGGTCTGTTTCTCTGGTGGGAGAATAAAAAGTAAAATACAGAAACAGTAAGCACATCATTCAGCCTTAATTTTGTCTGTGGTGTTAGAATCTTTTGATGAGGGCATTCTTCCTCAGGTTGGTTGTAGCTAGCGGCAGAAATAAAGTGAAGAACCCCTTTTGGGTCAGGATTTGATGGGCTCAGCTCCTGTTTTGGGTCCTTGGCTTACTCTGGAGTCGAAATTGGCCTTAGAGCAAGCAAGATGGGTACTGCAGCCTCCCCAGCCCAGGGTTATTGCTAAGGCCATAAAGCTCTTCTCTGCTCTCTTGCACCCTGGCTCCTGTCTGTCAGCGCCAGCCTGCTTCTGAAAGTTCCTCTCTCCTAAGACTGTTATATCGGGAAATAAGCCAGAGATTTATTGCTTTTTAGCTCATTTACCCTGGTGTCTTTATTAGAGAAATGAAGGTTTACTTTATCTTCAATAAAATTAAGCAGTATTAGAAATCAGAACATTCTCTCACCGGATCAGAATGGTCTTTGGTACATTTTAGCCCGGCACATTTATAAACAAATCTGTGTGGTCTGTGACTTTGTTTCCAAGGGAAGGTAAATCATGGTTGTATTTGGTATTTATTCTTTGTGCAGTTATAATCCACATTTTCGCAGATGGTAAAATACTAAAATACAGAAATATTTGAAGCTGGTGCTATTAACTTCCTATCAAGGTATTCATTCTTAATGACTTTTTTTTTAAGATTGAACGTTAACTCTGTTGGGTTTTTTGATTTTTGAAATTGGGTTTATTGAAGCATAATTTAAGGTACACTTTTAAGTTGGTACACTTTTAAAGGTATACTTTTTAAGTGTACAGTTTGATGAGTTTTGACAAGTGTATGCAGTCATGAATCCACCATCGTAATCAAGACATGGACCAGTCCTTCACCCCCAAAAAGTTTCCCTGTGCTCCTTTACAGCTAGTCCCCTCTCCCCAGCCCCTGGCAGCCACTGGTCTGTTTTCCACCCCTCTGATTTTGCCTTTTCCAGAACGTCATGTAAATGGAATCGTACAACATATTGTCTTTGGGATCTGACTCCTTCCCTTAGTGTAATGACTTTGAGATCTAAGCGTGTCGTTGTAGGAACCAGCAGTTGGTTCCTTTTTATCGCTGAGTAGCACCCCATTGTATGGATAGGTCACAATTTGTGTCTTTATTCACATTGGATGGACATTTGAATTATTTCCAGCTTGGGCCTATTATGAATCAAGCTGCTGTGAACATTTGCATACCGATCTTTATGTGGACATATGGTTTCATTTCCCATGAGTAAATATTGAAAATTCATTCCACTTGGATAACATTGTGAAGAATGGGAATTCCAGAATGCTTAAGTTTGCTCATGAGGAACTGTATATAGACCAAGAGGCAGTCATTCAAACAGAACAAGGGGATACTGTGTGGATTAAAATCAGGTAAGGTGTGCATCAAGGTTGTATCTTTTCACCATACTTATTCTGTCTGTATGCTGATCAGATAATCTGAGAAGCTGGACTGTAGGAAGAAGAACGGGACATCAGGATTAGAGGAAGACTCATTAACAACCTGCAATATGCAGATGACACGACCTTGCTTACTGAAAGTGAAGATGACTTGAAGCACTTACTGATGAAGATCAAAGACCACAGCCTTCAGTATGGATTACACCTCAACATAAAACAAAAATCCTCACAACTTGACCAGTAGGCAACATCATGATAAACAGAGAAAAGTTTGAAGTTGTCGAGCATTTCATTTTACTTGGATCCATAGTCTATGCCCATGGAAGCAGCAGTCAAGAAATCAAAAGACGCATTGCATTGGGCAAATCTGCTGTAAAAGACCTCTTTAAAGTTAAAAAGCAAAGATACCACCTTGAAGACTAAGGTGTGCCTAACCCAAGCCATGGTATTTTCAGTCACCTCATATGCATGCAAAAGCTGGACAGTGAATAAGGAAGACCAAGAATTATGGTGTTAGTGAAGGTATTGAGTATACCAGAAGAATGAATAAATCTGTCTTAGAAGAATTACAGCCAGAATGCTTCTTAGAAGTGAAGATGGCTAGACTTCATCTCACATACTTTGGACCTGTTATCCGGAGGGACCAATCCCTGGAGAAGGACATCATGCTTGGTAAAGTAGAGGGTCAGCAAAAGAGAGGAAGACCCTCAACGAGATGGACTGACACAGTAGCTGCAAGGATGGCCTTAAGCTTAGCAACGATTGTGAGGATGGCACAGGACCGGGCAGTGTTTCATTCTGTTGTACACAGGGTCGCTATGAGTTGGAACCGACTTGACAGCACCTTACAGCAACAGCAAGTATCTAGTAAAGATACCTCGTGGCACAAATGGTTAAGCACTCGGCTGCTAACTGAAAAATTGGCAGTTTGAACCCACCCAGTGGCCCCATGGGAGAAAAACCTGGCACTCTGCTTCCGTAAAGATTACAGCCAAAACCCTATGGGGGAGTTCTGCTCCGTCACATGGGGTCACTATGAGTCAAAATCAACTAGAGGCCCCTACCAACAAGAAAAAATATCTAGAAGTGAGATTTCCAGGTTTATGCCAAGTGTATGTTTACCTTGTGAGAAACTGCTGAACTGTTTTGAAAGTAACTAGTTTTACATCCCGACTAGCCACGTATGAGAGTTACAGTTGCTCCACACACTCATTAGCGCTTGGTATTGTCCATCTTTTTAAATGTTTGCCATTCTAGTGGATGTGTAGTAGTATCTCACTGTGATTTTTCACTTGCCTTTCCAGCCTGCTAGCAATGCTGAGCATCTGGTCATGAGCTTGTATGCAATCCATATTTCCTCTTTACTGAATTTTCTCTTCAAATCTTTTGCCCATTTGAAAAATTGGGTTGTTTGTCTTATTACTAATTTTAAGAATTATGGATGAAGCCTTTTATCAGATATGTGTTTTTTAAATATTTTCTTCTGGTATGTGGCTTGTCTTTTTATTTTTCTTTTTATTATTTTTAGAACAGATGATCTAAATTTTGATGGAGTTCAACTTACCACTTTTTTATTGTATAGTTTGTGTGTTTGTATTTTATTTAAGAATTCTTTGCCCAACCCAAGGTCATAAAGATTTCCTGTGCTTTCTTCTGCATGGTCGATAGTTTTAGCTCTTATATTTAGGTTTATGGTTCATTTTGAGTTAATTTTTTGTATATGGTACAAGTATTGAGGTTCGTATTTTTGTCTGTAGGTGTCCAGTTGTTGCAGAACTATTTATTGAAAAGATTATCCTTTCCACATTGAAGTATCTTGGCACTCTTGTTAGATCAATGAGTTGAGACCTTGCATATATTAGAAAAGATAAGCGTTTAATGTTGTAAATGTTCCTTGAAGCACTACGTTAGCTGTATCCCACAGATTGTGCTTTCATTTTCATTCAAAGTATTTTTCTAATTTCTCTCCTCATTTCTTCTTTGGCCCATGAGTTACTTACAAGTATGTTGTTTAATTTCTAAGTATTTGGGAATTTTCTATGTATCTTTGTCATTGACTTCTAATTTAATTCCATTGTGGTCAGAGGACATGCTTTGTATGATCAGTCCTTTCGAATTTATTTTATAGCCCAGAATATTCTTAATAAATACTTACCTTTTTTAAAAAAAAAAATGTTTCACCCCCGGAGTATGAAGTCATTTCCGAGGTTCACTGTTCAGCCGGGGAGTGGACAGCCCCATAAAACCATATGGGACTAATGAGGCACAGCAGTCCAGGGACAAAGGCTAGAAGGCAGAAGGGGACAGGAAAGCTGATGATAGGAAACCCAAGGTTGAGTAAGGATAGTGTTGATGTGTTGTGAGGTTGTTAACCATTGTCATAGGGCAAATGTGTACTGTTTAATGAAAAACTATTTTGTTCTGTAAACCTTCATCTAAAGTGAGAATAGCAGCACAACTGGAAGGATGTAGTCGATGTCACTGAACTGTACGTGTATGAATTTTTGAAATGGTGTATCATTGCCTATGTATATTTTCACCAAAAAGAAAAACAAGGGTGAGAAGGGAGAGGGTTGACATGTCGTGGGGTTGTTAACCAGTGTCATAAAACAATATGTGTACTACTGTTTCATGAGAAACCTATTTGTTCTGTAAACCTTCACCTGAAGTACAATTAAAAAAAAAATTTAAATTAAAAAAAAAATGTTTCTTTTTCATTATACTATGTGTCTGAAAGTGGCAATCTACGATATAGCTATTTCATATTCCATTTTTTACTTTTAAAAGATAATGAGTTACAGTCATATTTACCTGATTGTTAAGAATGATTAAGGAATTGTTACTTTACTGTGGAATTCAGTGTTATTTGCTATTTTTGCCTTGTAGCTACACATTTACAAGCTGTTCTTCCTTTTTTATGCTTTTCACAGGTCTAAGATCTGGCAAACTTGGTGAACAATGTGAAGCCGTTGTTCGCTTTCCCAGACTCTTTCAGAAGTATCCCTTCCCTATTCTCATCAATTCTGCATTCCTAAAGTTAGCTGATGTTTTCAGAGTTGGGTAAGTCTTTATAAGGCTTCAATGTCCTAAAGCACTGTGTTCATATTTCTTTGCTTTATACTGTAGTCTTTGTTCGTTTTGCCTTTTAGGATTTCCCAGGATTAGCTACCACTTTAGTGATGCATGTGGCAGTGTGCAACACTTATTGTGAAATTTAATGAGGTCTTAAGCAAATATGAAGAGTATAATTCAGAGGATACTTATTTTTTTGGGGAATGGGATAAATCAAATTAAGACAACTTTGTTACTTTATTTTGGAAAAATCTGTGGCTTTGTACAGACTGTTTTGAGAAGTTTCTGATTTAATTTAATGGTTTGTTTTGTAAGATGAGATGCATGTCTGAAGTGGCTGAAAAGAAGTAAGCACTGAAAAAACTCTTCCCTTTTCTTCTCCCACGCATTCCCTCTCCACCACCCCCCTTCTTTCTACCCTTCTCTGTGTGCCTGTGTGCACACACACACCTACCAGATCAGACCTGAAGGAGAAAAGATGTTGTAGGATTAGCCTGAGAGAGGAGGAAGACCATCTAACCTCCCTGATCTTGGTTAAATTACTCTCAGAGTTTCGACTTGAGGGGCTGCTGCTTGTGTCACTGCCGTTTTGTTTTCCTGCAGCAGGAACAACTGAATAGCTGACTGCTCACACTTAGTCTCGCCCTAAAGTACAGACTTTCCTTAACTTCTTTAGTGGTGGAACAAATAGTAATAAGATTGTAAACATTTGTCTGTTGTTAAAATTTATTATCATTAGTGTTGCTTTGATCCTTAGTTAAGTATTACTTTCCTAAAATGGTTTAATTTATCTTTTCTCTGGTTTTTCATAGAAACAATTTCCTGAGGCTGTGTGTTCTTAAAGTTACCCAACAAAGTGAGAAGCATTTGGAGAAGATTCTAAATGTGGATGAATTTGTGAAGAGAATCTTCTCTGTAATTCATAGTAATGATCCTGTGGCAAGAGCCATCACACTCCGGTATACTGTGTTGTTATAATGATTCACCACAAGATTGTTTAAGCTGTAATGATGAACAGAAAAGCAGTTTGTGTGTGTGTGTGTATGTGTGTGTGTGTGTTTTTTAATTTTAAGGATTTACTTTTGGTTTTTGGACTAAGACTCAGTGCAAAAATAGTGTAATCATTCCAGTCTGTAAATTCTTTTCAGTTAATATCTATGATACTACTTTAGTTATAAATTGTTGCCTAACTTGTGTTTGAAATGCTCCTCTTTGTGGGTGTTCCAATAAGATAACTCAGTGGATCTGAATACAGCTTAGCCTCTGCTCATTTTGAACTTTTGCCTTCCTGGCTCTGTTCTCAATTGTTTTATGTCAGTTTTTTGTGTTCTTCCTTGGTTATATACTCTGCCTTCCACTTTTACATATGATCATTTATATATGAGCTCGTTGGAGAACACTGGGTATAACCAGTCTTTTCTTTAGAATTTTCTTCCTAGGCATTGAAAACATAATAGTATATTTTATTAGAATTTCATTTTAGAAGCCTTATATCCAGCTTGGACCGTGTTCTCTTTATAACTTTTGCTGTCTTTTTATACTTTTGTGGAGTCATGTATGATTTTTTCAGATTTTTGAAATTCACTTCTCTAAACTAGGTCTCGTTTCTCACATACCCTGCCCCGACAATCCCCTTTTTAATATAAAGCCCGGGATGTCACTTCTTCCTCAAGATTCTATTTTTCCCACAGCAGGAACCAGTTCTACCTTCCGGTTCAGAGTTAAGTCCAGAGTAGCAATTGCTTTCGTCATTCCTCTGCCTTTTGTGCGATTAATTGTGAGCAGCTGTGTGGTATTTTAAAGCCAGTTAATTGATTTTCTCTTTTTAAATCTAAATTTAATAGAACAGAATTTCAATTACAAATGATACCTTTCTTAACCTTGCATACTCTGCTGTGAGCCCCAGGGGGAGCCCTCCACCTCTGTTCTTTTAATGTTGAGGACAGATTTTAAAAGTATTGCATCAGTATTTACTGATGTAGAAAAAAGGGCTGAAAAGTGTTACTTTTTTTCCTTTGTGTATTTGTTTAATAGAAAAAATGTTGGGCTCTTAATGCTTTGCTAAAATGGACTTCTTTATGCAGCATTGGAAAATTGTCATTTTGATGCTTTAATAATTCAGAAGTTTCTTTTCTGGGCCCTGTTTGGTACCTGAGATGTATTTCAAGTTTCTTTATTTTGCTCATGTTATATAAGTCGTTTTAATTTTTCTGGCATATTGAAGTATGTAAAAGTCTTTAGAATTTGAATCACTGCTATTGCTAAGGTTGATGCTTTATTAACCTGACTCTTAGGGAATTACCTACAAGCTTTAGTTTGGCAATCTTGCTTAGCCTTGCTTCTTCCTTTGTTGACCTTGGACTTAACTATGCACCTGTTCAGCTTAGGTTTCTCTCTTTCTCTAGGATGTTGGGAAGTCTGGCGTCAATAATTCCTGAGAGGAAGAATGCTCATCACAGTATTCGTCAGAGTCTGGATTCACATGATAATGTAGAAGTTGAAGCTGCTGTTTTTGCTGCTGCAAACTTCTCTGCACAGTCCAAGTAAGCATCCAAAAAACGCAAAATCAAACCCATTGTCGTTGAGTTGATTCTGACTCATAGTGACCTTATGGGACAGAGTAGAACTGCCCCATAGGGTTTCCAAGGAGTGACTGGTGGATTCGAACTGCTGGCCTTTTGGTTAGCAGCTGAGCTCTTAAACACTGCACCACCAGGGTTCTAAAGTAAGCACAGACCTTTTAACTCTATAAGAAGAGTTTTTAAAGAAATAACTGATCGATATATAGAAACACTAAGGATACAGAAAATGTAAATGGCAAAGGTACATATCTAAGAAGGTTTGCATCATATTGGGGAAATAATACTTCAGTACGTAAAACAGAAAACTTAAGTACAAAATATTGGCATTAACTGTTAATGAGATAAGAGTTTTCAGAAGAACAGGATCAACACAGATTAGTTTGGGAAGGCGCCCACCATTGGGGAGCAGAAGCTTTGTCTGCTGAGCAGCCTCCCCAAACGTACACATCCCCAATACTAAATTACTGTTTTCTCTTTATCTCTCATGTTAAACTATTTGGCATTAGAGCTGCACACAGTTTGACTAAGACAATAACTTGAGTTGAAACCAGTTTTAACCAACTTAGGATGTCATGTCCTACACTGTTGTCTTACAGAACAATTTTTTTTTTTTTTAATGAAATGTTGACCATTGCTTTTTTACTATGTTTTTTGACTTGCCTGTTTACCCTCTACAAAAGTATATTTCCTCTTTACTGATGTGAAAATTACTCTTGCCTCCTGAAGGGCACTGTGGTAATGTGTATGGAAAACCTTAAACATATGTATCCCTTCGACCCAGAAAACCCACATCTCAAAATTTATTTTAAGGAGTCAGCGCTATGTGTTGATATTTACTTACAAGGATGCTTGTTGTAGTGTTACTTAAAATAACAAAAGAAATTAGATGCAACCTAAATTCCAGCCAATAGGGATGAGCTTCGATAAATTATGATATGATCATACAGTGGAATACTATATGAGCCTTTAACAAATATGTTGTAGAAACTTATTTGGAAGTAGGTTGCATAATAGCCTACATGATATTCCAGGTTTGTAAAAAACCATATGATTTGAAAAAAGACTAGAAGGATATATGTCAGAATGTTGTCTCTAGTTGGTAAGATAGTTTATAATTTTTGTTTTTTTGGTATATTTCTGTAGATCCTGTCATAAGCAAGTTTAAGCTTTATAGTCAGGTGAATAATAAATGTAATTTTTTTTTACCTAAATAGCATTTCAACTAAGAACCATCGCTAAATTTGGAAACCTTTCTTCCTTTCTTCAGATTTTAATTATATGCATATTCTTTTCTTCAGCTGCCCTTATCATACCTTCAAAATTCCAGGATTACTTATTGAGGAAGGAGAGAAAACATATACTTAATTATTTACTGTTTATAATTAATAGGTGTGGCAGTAATTGAGAGAGAGAAATACCCGAGTAAATACATAATTCCTGTTTGTGCTGTTTTCTGTTTTTTTCTTTATTGAGAGCCGTTGATATTGACAGAACTTTTTAAAACCACTGTTACTTGGATGAGAGTTATAGCTAGTGAATAGTTATCATCTGATTACCACTGTCAAGGTGTGCAGTATTTGATAATCTGTCAGGTTAAATATGTACTTTCAGTGGTTCCAGAAACAATTTTCTAAATTGAGTTTCTAGATTTGGGCGATGAATTTGTAATTTAATGATTTTTATACATGAGAATCAGTTTTAGATAGCTTTTTCTCCTCTTATGTTATTGTCACACAGTTATCACTTGTCTGTCAGTTTGTTGTACTGAAGTGGCTTGTGTATTGTTGAGATTCTGGAACCTGTGCTACTGGTATTTCAAATGCCAGCAGGGTCATCCATGGCAGACAGATTTTAGCGGAGCTTCCAAACTAACCCAGATTGGGAAGAAGGGCATAGCGGTTTACTTCTGAAAAAAATTGACCAGGGAAAGTATTATGGATAGCTGTGGAATGTTGTCTGATACAGTGCTGGACGATGAGCCCCTCAGGTTAGAAGCCACTCAAAATATGACTGGGTAAGAGCTGCATCTTCAAAGTAGAGTTGACCTTAATAACGTGGATGGAGTCAAGCTTTCAGGACCTTCATTTGTGGCATGACTCAGAATGAGAAGAAATAGCCGCAGACATCCATTAATAATCAGAATATGGAATGTATGAAGTCTGAAGGAAGAAAAATTGGAAGTTGTCAAAAATGAAATGGAACGCTTGAAGATCGATATCCTAGGCATTACTGAACTGAGATGGACTGGTATTGGCCATTTTGAATCAGACAGTCACATGGGCTACAATGCTGGGAATGACGAAGAGGAACGGGGTTGCATTCATTGTCAGAAAGAACATTTCAAGACTGATCCTGAAATACAGCACTGTCAGTGGTAGAGTAATATCCATATACCCACAAGGAAGACCAGTTAATACGACCACTATTCAAATTTACACACCAACTGCCAATGCCAAAGATGAAGAAACTGAAGATTTTTACCAACTTCTGCAGTCTGAAATTGATTAAATGCACAATCAAGATGCATTGATAATTACTGATGATGGGAATGCAAAAAATTGGAAACGAAGAAGGGTCAGTAGTTGGAAAATATGGCCTTGGTGTTAGAAATGTCGCAGAAGATTGCATGATAGAATCTTGCAAGACCAACAGCTTACTCATTGGAAATATCTTTTTCAACAACATAAATAGTGACTATACACGTGGAGCTTACTGGATGGAATACGCAGGAATTAAATCGACCACACATATAGAAAGAAATGATGGAGAAGCTCAATATGACAATAAGGCCAGAGGCCGACTGCAGAACAGACCATCAGTTGCTCATATGCAAGTTCAAGTTGAAGCTGAAGAAAAGTAGAACAAGTCCACGAGAGCCAAAGTATGATCTTGAGTATATCCCACCTGAATTTAGAGACATTTCAAGAATTGATTTGACGCACTGAACACTAATGATCGAAGACCAGATGAATTGTGGTGTGACATCAAGGACAACATACATGAAGAAAGCAAA
Organism: Dugong dugon; assembly: GCA_030035585.1. Classification (NCBI taxonomy): domain Eukaryota; kingdom Metazoa; phylum Chordata; class Mammalia; order Sirenia; family Dugongidae; genus Dugong; species Dugong dugon. The sequence goes on along the minus strand of CM057469.1, from coordinate 654,525 downwards.
AGGTCGTTAAAAAGACAGAAAAGAAAAAGAAAGACCAAAATGGATGTCAGAAGAGACTCTGAAACTTAACTGTTGAACGTAGAGTCGCTAAAGTGAAAGGAAGAAATGATGAAGTAAAAGAGTTGGACAGAAGATTTCAAAGGGTGGCTCAAGAAGACAAAGCAAAGTTTATAATGAAACGTGCAAAGACCTGGAGTTAGAAAACCAAAAGGGAAGAACATGCTCGGCATTTCTCAAGCTGAAAGAACTGAAGAAAAAATTCAAGCTTTGAGTTGGAATATTGAAGGATTCTATGGGCAAAAAAGTTGAACAACGCAGGAAGCATTAAAAGAAGATGGAAGGAATACACAGAGTCACTATACCAAAAAGAATTGGTTGACATTCAACCATTTCAAGAGGTAGCGTATGATCAAGAACCAGTGGTATTGAAGGGAGAAGTGGAAGCTGCATTGATGGCACTGGTGATAAACAAGGCTCCAGGAATTGCGGGAATACCAGTTGAGATGTTACACCAGATAGATGCAATGCTGGAAGCGCTCACTTGTCTACACCAAGAAATTTGGAAGACAGCTACCTGGCCAGCCAGCTAGAAGAGTTCATATTTGTGCCTATTCCAAAGGAAGATAATCCAGTGGAATGTGGAAATTATCGAACAATATCATTAATATCACATGCAAGTAAAATTATGCTGAAGATAATTCAAACACGGTTGCAGCAGTACATCCACAGGGAACTGCCAGAAATTCAAGCCGGATTCAGAGGAGGACATGGAATGCGGAATATCATTGCTGATGTCAGGTGGATCTTGACTGAAAGCAGAGAATACCAGAAAGATGTTCACCTATGTTTTATTGACTATGCAAAGGCATTCGACTGTGTGGATCATAACAAATTATGGCTAACATTGTGAAGAATGGGAATTCCAGAACCCTTAAGTGCACTCATGAGGAACCTGTACATAGACCAGGAGGCAGTTGTTCATTTTACTTGGAACCACAATGAACACCCACGGAAGCAGCAATCGAGAAATCAAATGACGTATCGCACTGAGCAACTCTGTTGTAAACGACCTCATCAAAGTGTTGAAAAGCAAAATGTCACTTTGAGGACTAAGGTGAACCTGACCCAAGCCATGGTGTTTTTAATCATCTCACATGCGTGTGAAAGCTGGACAATGAAGAAGGAGACGGAAGACTAATTGATCTCTTTGAATTACGGTGTTGGTGAAAAATATTGAGTATACCATGGACTGCTAGAAGAACGAACAAATCTGTCTTGGAAAAAGTACAGCCAGATGCTCCTTAGCAGCGAGGATGGCAAGACTTCATCTCACTTACTTTGGACATGTTATCATTAGGGACCAGTCTCTGTAGAAGGATATCATGCTTGGTAAAGTAGAGGATCTGAGAAAAAGAGGAAGACCCTCAATGTGGATTGACACAGTGGCTGCAACAGTGGGTTCAAACATAGCAACAATTGTGAGGATGACGCGGGACCGGACAGTGTTTTGTTCTGTTGTACATAGGGTCGCTAAGAGTCAGAACCAACTTGAGGGCACCTAACAACATAACAGCAACAATATGTTATTATCAGAAGCTAATTTAATTTTATCTGTGGGATTACTTATCTATCTTAGAAAATAATTAAGACTAACATAGAAACAACAAGGGTCTTCACTTACAGAATTGATGACCAATTTAAACTAAACCCATTGCCATCAAGTTAATTCTGACTCATACCAGCCCTGTAGGACAGAGTAGAACTGCCTCATAGGGTTTCCAAGGCTGTAAATCTCTACGGAAGCAGACTGCCACATCTTTCTTTCATGGAGCTGCTGGTGGTTTCGAACCACTGACCTTTCAGTTAGCAGTCAGTTGCTTTAACCACCTTGCCACCAGGGCTCCTTGATGACCAATAGACATCTAAATTATTAGTTTATGTGGAGGCTTTCATCTGATGCACTTGTAATTTGTGATATTAAAAATACCAGATTAGCCCAGTAGGAAAGCCTGAAAGACCTATCAGAGCATGGGATTAATGATATCTCTTTTTCAGATTGGTATTTACCTTCTCTGCCAGAAATAATGACCTGAATTGAGATTAACTATCTCAACTGATACTGATAGATTTTTGTCTTAGTATTCTGTTTTTCTATTTCGGATCTTAAAAAAAAATCACAGTAAATGGCCAAATAAGATTTTGAGAATTTATTTAATTCTGTTGTACCCTATCTGCTGCCATAACCACTTCTAACTTGCTCTAAAAAAAGGTAAGATGTTATATTTTTAAAGACCTGTTCTCTAGGTCCTCAAGTAGGAGTTGTAGAGCCAGATGCCTTCAGGGACAGACGAGCATTGTGAGTAAGGGGAGTGTCGTCCAGCGGCCACTGTGGTGACCTAGAGAGCCCACGCACCTTCTGAAAGGCACCAGCCCATTGTTGCAATGCAGGAGTATATGCCGGGTTGTTAGACCACTTTTTTTTTTTTTTTTGGGAGAAACTGGAAAATTAGAGTATTCTGCTTAGTCTCACCATATTTAAATGTTGACATTAAAAATGGAAAAGGTATTATTGGACAAAGGAAAATTGGCAGGCTTCAGATTTGTAGTTTGCAGGCCTCTGGAAAACTCCATGGTACCCTTGTGAGAGCGTGAAAGTGAGCAAGGCCAGTGTGAGACCTGCGAGAGCCGGGGCGTGACAGGGCTGCCTTGTTTCTCCGCATCTCACAAGCTGTCTGCCTTGGACGGGGTGCAGCCTTACTATTCTGTCGCTTGTTTTGGTGGAAGATACTTGAATTTTCCTTCTCTGACAGCCTTTTGCCCCACACGTGTTCCAGGTCTCACAGATTTTACTGTAGTATCTTAGTGGCAGGAAATATTTTATTTAGACTTCCCTGGAACTGCAGAGAGGAAGTATTTCATGACTTGTGTATCATTTATCATGACTAAATGAACCAAGTTTGATCATTTTATCTTTGTCCTATTTCCTTACATATCATGTAGTATCCCAAATGTTCATGTTATTAATAAATTTTGCAACATTCAGTGATATTTCTGTTACTGTAGAATTACTAGTCATGCTGGTCACAGCAACACCTTGGAAAATGCTTTACACATACCAAACCAGAAAACCAAATCCATTGCTGTCGAGTTGATTCTGACTCTTAGCTACCGTACAAGACAGAGTAGAGCTGCCTCATAGGGTTTCCAAGGACTAGCTGGTGGATTCACACTGCTGACCTTTTGGTTAGCAGCCTAACGTTTAGCCACTTTGCCACCAGGGCTCCACTTTACACATGCATAATATTTAAAAAAAAAAAAAAAGATTAAAGTGGAGATAAATGAAATAGACAATAGGTAAACAATAGAGGAAATCAGTGAAAATGAAAGTTGGTTCTTTGAAAAGCTCAGTAGAATCGACAAATCCTTAGAGTGACAAGGAAAGAAAAAAAAAAGGCAAATAAATTTATTTCAGAATTGACAGTGGGGATATTACTGCTGACACTACACACATAAGAAGGGTTGTAAGAAAGTGTTAGGAACAACTGTGCACCAGCAAATGAGACCATCTCGGTGAAATGCACAAATTCCTAGAGACACGGAAACTACCTGGATTGACTCAAGATAAAAATAGGAAGTCTCAACAAATGGTGCTGGGCCAACTGTATCTCCACATGCAAAAGACTAAAGCTGTACCCTTACCTGACACCAGATATGAAAATTAACTCGAAATAGATGAATGGCCTAAATATAAGCACTAACACTATAAAACTCTTAGAAGTGACATGGGGTAAAGCTTTAAACCTATTTTTTGACAGTGGATTCTTAGATACGACACCAGAAACATGAGCAACAAAAGAAAAAAATAGATAAACTGGAGTTCATCAAAATTAAAAACTCTTGTGCATCATAGGACTTCATCAGGAAAGTGAAGAGACAACCTGCAGAATGTTTGGTAACCGTATACACGATAAGGGTTTCATGTCCAGAATATATAAAGAGCTACAATTTAGCAAAAAGATAAACAACCAGTCAAAAATGGGTAAAGTACTCAAATAGACATTTCTCCAAAGAAGATACACAGATGGCCAGTAAGCACATGAAAAGGTGCTCAGTGGCGTTAATCATTAAGGAAATGTAAATCAAAGCCAAACAAAATACCACTTCACGCTCACAAGTATGGCTCTTACCAAAAAAGTAGAAAATAACAAATGTTGGCAAGGATGTGGAAAAATTAGAAGCCTCATCCATTGCTGGCAGGGTTGTAAATGATGCAGCTGCTGTGGAAAATGGTTTGGTGATTCCTCATAAAGTCAACCATAGAATTACTGTGCGACCCAGCAATTCCACTCCTAAATATGTACCCAAAGGACTTGAAGCAGGAACTCAGACAAAGGGTTGAGCCCCAGTGTTCACTGCGTCATCATTCACAGTGACTAAAAGGTGGAAAGTGTCTGTCAACACGTGAATGGATAAACAAAGTAAGGTATGTACACACAGTGGAGTATTGCTCAGCCACGAAGAGAAATGAAGTTCAGTGCATGCTGCTGGATGGATGAACCTTGGAAACAGTGTGCTAAGTGAAATAAGTCAGGCACAAAAGGACACATACTGTATGAGCCTATTCATATGAAATGTCTAGAGTCCACATTTGCAGGGAGATAAAAGTTTATTACCGGGGCTGGTGGGAGGGGGAGATAGGGAGTTGTTGCTTCAGGGGTATTGACTTTCTTTTAGGAGCGATGAAAAACTTTGCACAACATGACGAATGTAATTAATGTCACTGAATCGTACACTTAAAAATGGATAAAATGGCAAATTTTATGTTTTACTACAAGAAAGTTAAAAAACAAACAACCAAACGTGGCTAACTTTAGGTAGTTTAGCTTTTAGGAAGATTCTGTCATATTTCCTGCTACATTTCTGCCACTTCATACCTACTTTGTTCTTCTGAAATGCAGAATATTAGAAATAGGTTTTATTGCTTGTGTAATCAGTTTGTATGTTAAAATCTTTTCTTAATTGAAAGTACATCCTAAAACATCACAAATGAAGGTAACGACTGTTAATCTTTCAGAAAATGTCACTAAGTGATGCACATTGCCACAGCAAACGAGTGAGGGTGTCTCTCCTTGAGTACCACGTGAGAACGGTGTTGGCACAGGCCCACTTAGTGACCGGGGTGTTGTTTCTGTTGTTTCTTACCCCTCGTCCCTCCAAATACCTGAGTAGCAGTTATGATTTGGAGTGTTGTGTTTCCCCTGTTCAGTAGTTTACCAAGTGTATTATTTGTTTTTCAAGTCCTTAGAAAACTTAAGCAAATTTAGTTTTTTTTGGTATTAAAGTATTTGCTTTTCTCTCTTTCCAAAGGGATTTTGCTGTTGGAATCTGTAACAAAATCAGTGAAATGATTCAAGGTATGTCTTCTTCATTTAGAATTATGAAGTGACTTAGTGGGATTTATGTTAATAGTTCCTAATATTTATTAAGTACTTACTGTCTGCTAGGTACCATTCATTTATTCAAATAATAATACTTACTAAGCATCATCTTTACGCCCGGGGAAGAAAGGCCCAGTGATCTCCTTCTGGAAAATCAGCTGTTGAAAACCCTGTGGAGCACAGTTCTATTCTGACACACGCGGGTCGTCATTAGTTGGAATTGACTCTACGGCAACTTTTCTTTTTTAATCCCAGGACTGTTCTAGGTGCTGAGGATACAGTGGTGAGCAAAACAAAGTCCTTGCCCTCGTGAAGGGTGTGGGTGGGGGGCAATAAAATAAAAATATGATATTTCAGGTGCTACAGAGAAAAGGCAAGTTCGGAAGGAGTGAGAGATCCGAGTAGATGGCATGGAGGGAGACTTTTCTGTCTTCTATGTGCTGCTCACGGAGGGCCTCTGATGAAGTGAGACTTGAGTGACACGCGGAGGAAAGAGAGTGAGTGCTGTGGAGATCCAGGGGAAGAACGTCCTGGTTAGGGGCAGACTCTGTTGTCAGGACTTCGGGGACTCTCTTCACCTGTAAATATCCCTCCAGTGGCCTCCCATCAACAGCTAGAGTCATATCCAGGTTCTGTCCCATACCCTGCAAAGCCCTGGCTTTTCCGTCCTGTCTTCCATACTGTGCTTCGTGTGAATTAACCCCGCTTGTCTTCATGACACTCTTACGAGGGAGCTCTGGGGCTGCAGCATGGTACAGCTCTAGAGAACACCACTTTCGTTGTGTTTTATGAAGGACAGATACTCCTTTGAATTGTGAACTAGGCAACCTTGGGTAGCTGGTATCACCGTTTTACAGAAAAGGAGACGGAGCCACAGTAAAGCTTGGTAATTTGTCCAGGGTCGCACAGTGCTAATTGGCAGTTTGGCTTTGAGGTCCACATTGGTAACCACTATACTATACTGCCTTTTGGGGCCGTGAATTTCTTACGGCAATTATGTTTTAATGGTCTTTCCATTTAACTGATAAAAATTAATTAAAGGCCAAGATACAGTATTTGAGCTTTTGTCCTATTCCCCTTTATTCCTTTGTCTTTTTTTTTTCTCCCTACTACCAAAAAAGAGCTTTTCCACAGAGAGGGTTGTCTCCGTGAAGTTAGAAGAAATCATCAGTCACTCGTTGAGCAGGTTTTATTGACTGCCTACTGTATCAGCAAGGTCTTGGCAGGAAACATGGCACACTTTAGAGTTAGGATAATTCACGGAAGGTCAATAAGGGGCCGTTTACAAAGCAGAGGGCAGGGTAAACTACAGGGGATGGTACCATCTCTGAGCCTGGTAATAGCTCTTACCACCCCGGAGGGTAAAGCAGAAGCTCAGAGAGGTTAAGTTACTTGCCCAAGGTCACATAGCTAGTAAGTTCAAACCCATTCCGGCTCTAGAAGTCATACTATTAACTGCTGTGCAGTACTGCCCCTCAACTTTGAAAAGTGTCATAGATTTTTTTCAAAAAGGTGGTCATTGATGATTTTAGTGAGAATATTCTCAGTGGGTGAATGGGGATGGAGGTCAGATTTTCAGTAGTTGAGGAGTCTCTCAAGAAGTTTGGCTCTGAGTGGAGGAAGAGAAAGAGAGTCGGGTAGGGAAGGAATGAGAGGAGAGGAGAATTACATGCAGCAGTCTCTGTGGGCTCAGGAGGGACCCAGACAGAGGAACAAATGAGAGATGCTGTGCAGGGAACTGGGTGTGGTGGCAGAGAAGTGAGGAGCTCTGGTCGGATAAGTCAAACCTTGGTGACGTAGGAGGAAGCCAGTTTCATCTGTTGAGAGGGAAGGAGTAACTGATGGAATCAGAGGTTCCAGGGAGTGGAGGTTTGGAATAGCCATTTTGAGATGGGAGAGAAATTGGCTAAGGAAAGCTGTAAGGATTGCTGAGCAGCAGCGAACAATGAGGATATGTTGTGATTGGAGACTGAGTATTTACATAGTATTTGGGAAGCTATGTCCTATTGCACCAGGACAGCCTTGTGTCCAGCCTTATCCTCTCCCTCCAACTCTGGAAGCACGTGTTCGACGGCTCATTTCCCTTCTGCATGCCTGTGTATCTCATAGGCATCTCCAGTCTAATATGGCCAAAGAGCGCCAAAGCTGCTGCTTCCTCAGTTTTCTCCAGCTCAGTAAACGACACCACTGTCAGCCCAGTTACTCAAGCTAAATATCTCAGCATTGTTCTTGAGTGTCTCTACCTGCCACACCCAGTCCATCAGCAGATCTGGGTGATTCTGTTGCCTCTCCATCTCTCTTACCCCCATAGTTCAAGTCATGGTCATCTCTTGCTTGCGTTCTTGAACTAGCCTGTTAGTCCTTTGGTTCTATTCATGCTGCTCTAACCATCCGTTCTTCACGTAGCAGCTCATGATCTTTTAAAATGACACATCAGATCGTAGCATTCCCTTGTTTAAAACTATCCAGTGGCTTCTTGTACATTTAATATAAACCTAAACTTATTACCTGGACTTAAAAAACCTTCTGTGTTATCTGTCCTTCCTGTTTCAACCAGCAACACAGGCCGCCTTCTCCGTTTCAGAGCCTTTGCATGGAGTGCTCTTCCCCCGACCACCTTATGGTTAGCTCCTGATCTTCACATTTCGTCTTAAACCTCACCTCGGGCCTTTAGCTGCATTTTGCTACATTTTATCTGGTGTGATCACCATTTGTTGTTGTTAGTTGCCATCCAGCCGTTCAGACTCATGTAACTCCACGTGTGCAGAGTAGAACTGCTCCATAGGGTCTTCAAGGCCATGACCTTTCAGAAGTAGATCACCAGGCCTGTCTTCTGAGTCTGCTTCTGGGTGGGTTTGAACTGCTAACCTTCTGTTTAGTAGTTGAGTGCTTAACTGTTTGCTCCACTCAGGGACCTGTAATTGCCCTTACCCAGTTAAAAACCAGCATTTGTCTAATGTATCACATTACCCGCTCTTAATTGTCTGTATAGCACTGATTACTTTTTTATATTTTTCTGATGTGTCAGTTTATTGTCTCTCTCCCCCACAAAAATGTAAGCTCCATTAAGACAGATGTCACATTTACTATGTCATCAGATACCCAAGACAGTGGTAGACACCTAGGTGGTTGTTCAGATATTTGTAGAAAAGTTAGAGGTAAATGTATTGTGTGTGCTTCCTTTGCAATTGCCTTCAGACTTGTATTTCATAATCCACTTGATTTAGAAGTACTGTTACCAAATTAATACCCATTTTACTGACCAGATTCAGCTCCATAATATCTTCCCTGTTTCTAGTAGTAAACTTGTCAAATATGTTTTGCAGCTATTGAGGGTATTTCCTGCAACCAGTCACCAAGTGCTGTCTCCCTTTTCAGTACCTCTTTAACGTATCTATTCCCCATCCCTGTTCTAATTCAGGCTGTCAGCTCTACCTCAGCAACCTACCAGCTGGTCTTCGGTCCCCAGGAAGGTTCTTGCCCATAGTCCCTGCTTCGTGCACTGTTTATCATTTACTTCTCAGATTAAAACATTTTACTGGCTTTCCATCACCCTTACACTGTGGTCCCAGTTTATCAACAGGACCTCTCCACGTGGCTCTGCCTGTCCTTCTAAGCTCATTTCTTGCCACTCACTGTTTCTAACTCTCCTCCAGGCGTACCGCATGTCTTTCAGTTCCTCGATCTCTCTAAACTCCAAGCTTTTCATACGTTCTTCTCTTTATTTAAAACACTGACACGCACGCCACTCTGAACTTTTTGTCCCTGCCTCTGCCGCGACTGCCATATTTGCTGCCTGATTTCATGTTCATCAAACTTCAAGAGAAATACTTCCTCACAGTGGCTTTCAAAACAAGCAAAAAACCCATGATGCAAAAAAACATTGTAAGCGTAAGTGGAAGGTACAGAGTTCTGGTTCAAACAGAAAATAAATCTGGATATGCGGAGACGAATCTGTTCATGTGAGAATTCCACATAAACAGCCAGGAAAGAAAAATATGTTGGTGCCTTGCTGAAAATTGGGTTTTGATTAGACCAAGCTACGTATTTGAAATGAAAAATAACAACTTTTCTGGAAAACCAGTCATTTTCCAGGATAAATAAAATAATATTTTCTAATGAAAAAGTTGAAAACTTGTGTCACTTTAAAGGCAGAAGACAGGCCAAAAAAAAATTGCAGAGGTGTCATTGAAAACTTTACTGCTTTTAGCTAAAGCGAGGGAACCCTGGTGGTTCAGTGGTTATGTGCTCGGCTGCTAACCGAAATGTCAGCAGTTGGAACCCACCAGCCACTGTACAAGCAAAAGATGTGGCAGTCTGCTTTCATAAAGATTACAGCCTTGGAAGCCCTATGGGGCAGTTCTCCTCTGTCCTCTAGGGTCGATAGGAGTCAGAATCGACTTCACAGCAGTGGGTTTTTGGTTTAGCAAAAGTGAGTAGAAATCATACTATCGTCATACAGTTTTTACATCATAAAGTTAATAACAAATTGTGGTCAGACCAAGGTTGAGAAGGGACAGTGTTGACATATTGTGGGGTTGTTAACCATCGACATAAAACAGTATGTGTACTAACTGTTTAATGAGAAACTATTTGTTCTGTAAACCTTCATCTAAAGTACAATTAAAAAAAAAAAATTGTCAGAGAGAAAACGCAACAAAGTATTGGCAAAAGTCCTTTGTGAAATGACCGTGGTCTGGGATGTTGAAATACTGTTACAGATCTACACTAAGTTATTTCACAATGGGGAAATCAATGACTTTGCAGAATATTAATTCATTTTGAGCATAATATGTAATACATTATGATTGAGAAACTTCTGTGTCACAGCAAAGTTATGCTTTAACTGCAGTGTTGACTGGATAGATAGATTGGAGGGATGCCTCACAGAGCCCCACTTTATTTGCAGTAAAGAAAGGCATCGTTGCACAAATAAAAGTTCATAGCACTTACAAACCATGCTGCACAGTCTGTTTGCATGCCGATCTTGATTCACTATTGAAGGAAATAATTAGAATTTTAAATATAATCGAAGTGTAGCCGTGGAATATGTGTGTATACCTAATGAGTGTGTGTATAAATAGCTCATGTGTGTATGTTTTTTAGTATGCTGTAAGAAGAAATAGGCAGCAAGTGTAAGACTTCGCTTTGTACCATGTCTTTCAAAGGCATTTTCTACTAGCACGTATTTTAATAATCACTGAAAAATTAATGTTGTTAAAATAAATATTTTCTGGAAAAACTATTCCACGTATTGATTAGCTCTGGGACACACACAAAAAAAGCCAAACCCGTTGCCATTGAGTCAATTCCGACTCATACCTACCCTATAGGACAGAGCAGAGCTGCCCCTTCGGGTTTCCAAGGAGTGATGGTGGATTCAAACTGCTGACCTTTTGGTTATCAGCAGAGCTCTTAACCACTGTGCCACCAGGGCTCCCACTACAATTATCTTTAATGTTGTAAACATAATATTAGTATGCTATTTGTTTTTAAACGTTTTGCTCATTGAATCAGACCTTTTACACCTGAAATATTATGAAGGCTGAAGATGAGAAATGTCTGCGTGTTCTTTTGTGTCTAGGTTTAGCCACACCGGTTGACCTGAAGCTGAAGTTGATCCCCATCCTGCAGCACATGCACCACGACGCAATCCTGGCTTCCAGCGCTCGACAGCTTTTACAGCAGCTGGTCACGTCTTATCCTTCTACCAGAATGGTCATTGTTTCTCTGCACACTTTCACTCTGCTTGCAGCTTCATCTTTGGTTGATACACCTAAGCAGGTCATTTCAATTTTCTTCTTTCAGTGGCCTTTTCTTTAATAAACTTACGTATTAAGTATATGATACCCCAGTAAAACTAAGTGGGACTAACGATGTACAGGAGTCCGGTGACAAGGGCCAGAAGGCAGAGGGAGAGTAGGAAACTGATGATAAGGAACACAAATTGAATAAGGACACTGTCGATGTATTGTGAGATTGTTGACCACTGCTATAGGGCAACATTTGTAGTAACTATTAAATGGGAGGCTGTTTTGTCCTGTAAGCCTTCATCTTGGGCGAGAATGGCAGCACAATTGGAAGAGCATAGTCAATATCACTTAAATGTGTAAGTAAAAAGTTTTGAAATGGTGTTTAAATAAAATAAAAATAAATAAATAAATAAACAAACAAAGGAGACTAAAGAGGTACAATAGTCCACTGACAAGGTCCAGAAGACAGAAGGGGACAAGGAAGCCCCCTGGTGATAGGGAACACAAGGTGGAGTAAGGATATTCTTGATGTGTTGTGAGATTGTTAACCATTGTCATAGGGCAACATGTGTAGTAACTGTTAAATGAATAACTATTTTTTCTGTAAGCCTTCATCTTAAGTGAGAATAACAGCACAGTTGGAAGAGCGTAGTCAATGTCACTGAACTGTGAATGTAGAAATTTTTGAAACGGTGTATCTTTGGCCATCTGTAATTTTCATCAAAAAAAAAGGTTGAGAATTTAGAGGCTTAATACGTTGTGGGGTTGTTAACCAATGTCAAAAAACAACATGTGTACTACTATTTCATGAGAAACTATTTGCTCTGTAAGCTTTCACCTGAAGTACAATAAAATATATATTAAAAAAAAAAAAAAAAAAAAAAAGTATATGATAAAAAATAAGTAACTTAAGTTTTGATAGCATTAAGCTCCTGTTCTCTGATCAAGATCAGTTTAATGTCCTTTTGCTTGCTTTTTGCTTTTCTGTATTCACAGCACTCCTTCTTGGGAGCCCTTGAAGAAAATAGGGTGGAGGTATATGGCAGGGTGTGAAGTTGGCAGTAGAGAAAAGAAGGAAGAATTAATTGTTAAATGCCAAGACCTGTGCTAGAATGTTACAAGTTAAATGATAGTATCTTATTTTCTACTGGAGGAGAAAGAAGCCCAAACATGCTGTCATGGGCACGGAGCTATTAAGTGTCAGGGATGTGATTTAAAACCAGCCCGGAGTCTAATCTAAAAGTTTCGCTGAACTACACTGCATCCTTAACGATGATTTTGGTGACAGCGTGTTCATGGAGTGCCTTTTCTCCTTTATAGATTCAGCTTCTATTGCAGTACTTGAAGAATGACCCCAGGAAAGCAGTAAAGAGACTTGCTATTCAAGATCTGAAGTTACTTGCCAATAAAACACCACATACTTGGAGTAGGGAAGATATTCAGGTATGTTGAACTTTGAACGTTAATATTTTATATACAAGAATAACATAATAAAACATTTTAATGGAGTAGATTGTTTTGCTTTACATCTTATGTTGTCTTTATCATCTTCTGAAAGTTTGAATATGAAAAACGTTGAAGAGCATTGTTTGTAGCGGAAGTTATTTTATAAGTGCTGGATTTAATCCATGAAATTCCTGTCCTTCGGTATTTGTTTGTTTTAGTGAGTTAGACTTGCCTTTCAGTTTCTTGTTAATTTTCCCATAACTGCACCAAGGGTAATTGAGACGCCCAATTAAACTGTATCATTTTATTCCTGCCTCCTTTAGTCAATTTAGGGAGAACAGTTTAGGTGCTGACTATGATTAATTATGGAAAAGGTGCTGGATAGGAACTTGGCAAAGTGTATTTCTCCTTTTCATTGAGAGCAAAAACCATTCTTAAGTTCTCTTTTATAAGTACAAAAGCAGACCTCGCATTCTCTAGACTTTTAATGTGACATCTTGTATACTGTTTCTTAGGTTGAATTAATGTTATTATTATTTTTCTCTCTCAAAATGAAACTGTTTACCCCTTATTGATAACGAATGCAGCATTTTCTAAATAATGCTCTTTACAGTGAGATGGAAGATTGTTAGAATTAGACCTTTAATTATTATTCATGGATTATGTTTTTATCTCTTGGCATTATCATGGCTCTGCTGTAACATAAAGTAGCCCGGGTAGCTCAGTGGTTAAAGCGATCGACTGCTAACCAAAAGGTCAGCAGTTTGAAACCAGTGGCTCCGCGGGAGAAAGATGTGGCCGTCTGCTTCCTTAGAGATTTACAGTCTTGGAAACCCTATGGGGTCGCTATGAGTCAGAATCAACTCAACAGCAGTGGGCTTTTTTTTTTAGTATAGCTTAAAACCTTCGAATTCCACATGATGAAAACTAAGCTGGTGGGTTTATTGTTTTTAATTTTCTGTCACGTTTCTGTATATTATGATTTGATAGTCATAAGTATCTCAAGATGTTAGGTCAATTATTAGTATCTGCATTTAGTAGATGATCAAATTAGGGTTCAGAGACTTAGTATGCTCATTCTTCATTGATTCTTGGCTATTATACATGAATTTTAGAGTCACCTGGTCAAGTTCTACCAAAACAACAACCACCAAAAACCTGCTATTATTTGATTGAGATAACACTAAATATAGAGATCAATTTGTAAAAAAAAATTGCTGTGTTTACAATATCAAGGCTTCCATTGCATGGATATTTTGTATCTTATAATTTATTTAGGTCTCTAATATATCAACTCGATGGCACGCAACAACAACAATATAACTTTTGTCTTAGTCTTTTTTGTCTGGTGTTAATATAGCTACTTCAGCTTTCTTCTGACTGTAATTATGATAGATCATTTGCTGTCTTTTTACTTTCTTTATTTCAAATATTTCTTGTAAACAGTGTTTGATTGGATTATTTTAATTGGCCTGGTAGTCTTTATCATTTTAAAATGGAGCATTTGATTCATTTACACTTATTGTGATTTATTATATAAACCAAAAAAATCTCGTTGTTGTCCAGTCGATTCCGACTCATAGTGACCTTATAGGACAGGGTAGAACTGCCCCATAGGGTTTCCAAGAGCGGTTGGTGGATCTGAACTGCTCACCTTTTGGTTAGCAGCCAAGTTCTTAACCATTGTGCCACTAGGACTCCAATTTACTGTATATTAGAATTTAAATCTTCCTTTTTCTTTTGTGCTTTTTATATGTCTCCTCGGTTCTTTTTTCCCTTTTTGGGGGCCTTGTTCTGGATTGATTGTTTTTAATATCTTCCCGTGTTTTTTTCCTTTGAACAGTTTGGGGGCTTTACAGTCTTTATATTCTTTTAGTTATTATCCTAGATATTATTAGATGCATGGTTATTTTATTGAAGTCTAAAATTAATTCTCCTACGGAGATCTTAGAACACGCTTTAACTCCATTTACATCCCTTTAAGTTTTTATATTATTGTTGTCATGTATTTTAATTCTATCCAAAAATAATGCGCTCCTTCACTATTTGTTTGCCAACCACTCCCTCCCCCTGCTAGGTATTTTCATAAGCGTCGCTATGCCAATTTTTTTTTTTTTGCATGTTGCTGAAAAAAAAAATTAGCAGGTTGTTGTTGTGTGCTTTCGAGTCAGTTCCGACTCATAGCGAACCTATAGGACAGGGTGGAACTGCCCCATCGGATTTCCAAGGGGTGGCTGGTGGATTTGAACCACCGACCTTTTTTGGTTAGCAGCCAGGCTCTTTAACCATTGAGCCACCAGGGCTCCAAAAACATTATTTGCATAAAAAGTATATGATTTTGTTGTATTGTTTTATAAAGTCACTGTTAATTGGATCTTCCACACTTTGCTCTTCCTTCTTGGATTTCAGGCTTTTTATCTGTGTTGCTTTTCCTTTTGCCTTTAGAAAGTCCTTTAGTGAGAGTCTGTGCTGGTAAACTCTCCCAATATTGCTTGTCTGAAAATGTCTTCATTCTGCCCTTGCTCTTGAAAGGTACTTTCTCTGGGAATAGAATTCTAAGGACATCGAGGATGCCATTCTAACATCTGCTGGCTTCCAGATGCTCTGGAATGGTTAATAACTATAACACAGAACTTTTATATTTCTTGATGGTATAGCTTAAAAAGTGCCATAAAACGATCTGAACCTGGAAGTTTTTTGGGGATGGTGTTCTGAGAACATTTCCAATTAGGTTATTGCCCTATCAGGGTTTTCTACCTCTTCTTGAATCAATTTTGGTCATTTGTTTTTTATTTAATGCATTTCTTAGACTCATTCTAATTATAATTTTTAGTGTCTTTATATTTGAAAATTTATTTTTATTCCTAATATTGCACATTTGTGTTTTTTATCCATTTTTCTTAATTAGACTTGGTTTTTTATTATCTTTTTCAAGTGTTCGGTACATTTATTATTATTTAATAATGAAAGTACATAAGGCTATTAATTTTCCTCTTAGTGCAGATTGAGTACATTCTGTAAACAGTGGTAGCATTATCATTACCATGAATTTGAAATGCATTTTTTTTTAAGTCAGGTTTATTGTGGTATAATTTATTTAAAGAAACCTTTCTAGGTATACAGTTTGATGAGTTTTGACAAGTGTATGCAGCTGTCTAATGACCACCACAACTAGATATAGAACATTTTCCTCACCCTCAAAAGTTCCCTCAGGCTCCTCTGTAGTCAGTCCCCTTCCCTGACAACCACTGGTCTGATTTTTGTCTCTATAGTTTTGTCTTTCCAGAATAGAAATGGAATTATATTCATGGAATCATATGATATATAGCCTTCTGGGTATGGCTTCTTTCACTTAGCATCACACTTTTGATGTTCATCCACTTTGCATCTAGCAGTAGTTCATTCCTTTTTGTTGCTGTGTAGTATTTATTCAGTCACAAGTTGGTGGATGTTTGGGTTGCTTCCAATTTTTTTGCTATTATAAGTAAAGCTTCTATAAACATTTGTGTACAAGTCTTTGTAGAACATATGTTTTCATTTCTCTTGGGTAGGTACCTAAGAGTGGAATTGCTAGATTGTGTGATGTTTATTTACCTTTGTTAGAAACTGTCAAACTGTTGCCCAAAATGGCTGTACAATTTTGCCACTTTGTATTGTATGTTTTTGTAATTTTAGCCATTCTACTAGGTATGTAGTGGTATCTTATCATGGTTTTAATTTGCATTCCCTAATGACTAATGATGTTGAGCATCTTCTCGTAGGTTTATTTGCGATTTATATCTCTTTGTTGACGTGCCTGTTCTAATCTTTTATTCATTTTTTTATTAGGGTATTTGTCATCTTGTTATTATTCTTTATATATTCTGGATACAAATCCGTTATCACGTGTATGTTTTGCAAATATTTCTTCCAATTACGTGTGTATAATATAGTCTTTTGAAAAGCAGAAGTTTTTAATTTTGATGAAATATATTCTATCAGTTTTTTTTCTTTTGTGTATAATATTTTTTGTGTGCTTTATGTAAGAAACCTTTGCCTGACCCAAGATCACAAAGATTTTTCTCCTGTATTTTCTTCTAGAAGTTTTATAGCTTTAGGTTTTATATTTAGCTATATGTGCTCCATTTTGAATTGATATTTGTATATGGTAAGAGGTAGAGATCAAGGTTCATTTGGATAACCAGTTATTCCAACACCATTTGCTGAAAATATTATCCATTCCACATTGAATTACCTTAGTATCTTTGTTGAAGCTCAGGTTATGTTTGTCTGCTTCTAGACTTTATTATGTTCCATTGGTGTATGTGTTTATTTTTCAGTCAGTACCACACTGTCTCTATTACTCTAGCTTTATATTAAGTCTTGGAATCAGGTAGTGTAAGTCCTTCTCCTTTGTTCTTTTTCAAAATTGCCTTGGCTGTTCTAGGTCCTTTGCGTTTCCATGTAAAATTCAGAATCAATTTGTCAGTTTCTATAAAATAACCTGCTGGGATTTTGATTGGTATTTGCATCTATAGGTCATTTTGGGGAGATTTGACATCTTAACTGTATTGAGTTTTCTGATCCATGAACATGGTACATCTCTCCATTGATTTAGGTCTTCAGTTTCTCTCATCAGTGTATTTTAATTTTCAGCATACAAATCTCGTGCATATTTTGTTAGATTTATTCCTTTGTTAGATTTATTCCTAAGTATTTCATGGTTTTTGTGCTGTCGTAAATGGTGTTTGTTTTTAATTTTCGTGAGAGTGATTTTGATTTCCTGGTTGACTCTTGAATTAGTTTAAAGAGTATTTTCTATTTTTGAAGCAGTTAGCTTTTTATATTTGTTGATGGAATTTTTGTTCTTAATCTTTTGTCATTCATTTCTATTTAAAGGTTTCTGGCCCAGTATAGGATCAATATTGTAAATGGTCTGTGGGATTTGAAAAGAATGTATATCTTCTGTAAGGAACAAAGTTTGATATAGCTATATTAAATCTGCTTTATTGACAATTTAATCGTATGTCCTATATCTTAAATTAGGGTTTTTCTCTTCTTGATCTTTGACATTTTGGTACTCATTGGTTCACACTCCAAGTTATATATGTTTTAATTTTAATGTCTTAGTATTATCTTGTTCTACAGATAGTACTTTTATCAGTATAAAAGATTCTCTGTCCTATGTAAAGCTTTTGCCTCAAATTCTTCTTTATGTGATATTAATATTGCCAGTCTTTTATTTTTCTTTGCATGTATCTATCAAGTCTTTGCCAATTTTATTGTCTTCAAACTTTCTCTGTCATTTAGATATGACACTTATAAATAGAATATAGTTAGATTTACCTCTTTTGACTTAATTGTGAGTCTTTTTTAACAGTATAACATAACCTATTGACATTTATTGGTGTTATTTGAGGTTTTTTTCATTATTTCTCCCATCTTATCTTATGCAGTCTATAATACTTTTAGTTTCCATTGTTCCATTGCTTTCCTTTGTTATTTAGATGTTTTCTTTTTCCTTTATTCTCTAGTGAATTAAAAGATTTTAATATGTTAATTAAACATAATATTTTTCCTTTACCTCTAAGTTCAATATATAATATTAGAATCTGTCTTTCTCTATTGACATTAAGAATGAAAAGCATGGTGGTTGAAATGTTGCAAATTCTAGCAGGCTTAAATTCTCCTTTTTTCTAACCCTCTTCATTCCCTCCTCCCAATATCTTGTTAAAATAATCTGGAATTTAATCCCCAATTATCATTATTTTACACTGTGAAACTTTTTTTTAAATAATAAATAGTTTTTATAATATTTGCATTGAGCTTCACAACAACAGTAACAGTTACTTAGATGTCATGGCCTACAGTATTTTTTCATTATACCATATCTTGCTTTATCTTGAGTTTTTTATTCTGGTTTATCTTTCTTGTGGTTTGGCCTTTGGTAATTTTTTCCAGGAAGGATAATTGGTAATAGGCTTTCTTCCTTCTTAAATGTATGAAAAATGCGTTTTCTTTTGATTTCACACGTGAATGACAATATAGAATTCTTGGTCACAATCGTTTCCCTTTGGAGTTCACATTTTTAGCATCTTTGGTCCCATTTGAGGTATTATTATCATTTTGAGGTATAGTTATCTTTGTAAGTATTGATCATTTTCAGGAAAGACAGACTAATCGGTACAAAAGTACTCGAAAATATTATAACCCTTAAAAAAGTTCCAGTATCTTTAAATCAGTATAGGTTATATAATTTAAAAGTTAACTTAAAATATTATTTTTTAATGTTACTCTCTCCCACAAATAATTTTTTCCTATTGTGGCTGAACCTTAGTATATTGATTTTAATTAGATGGATGTGGTCAAATAATTAATCGTGTTTCCAAAGCCTAAATACATATTTGAAAATATTGAAATACAGCAGGGAAACAGTGCTAATGATTTAACCTTCATAAAGTAATAGTGTATTAACTTCAACTTTGAACTTACTCTCAACTGTCAAGAGTACTCATTATTTTTCTAGAGCTTGCTTTCTTAGCCAGTCTTTTCATTGCTGATTGATTTTTTATAGTTTTGATATTTCAGGTTCAAATTGTGTCCATTCCATTGCTGATTTTATTAGTGTACTCATTGGTATTGTAATTTCCACATGGAATCAAGTATCCTAGGTTTAAGGGCTTTAATTCTGAATGTTTTAAACACTGGAAGGAAGGAGGGGCCTAAAGCAAGACTCAAGTGTCGTATGGTATTATTAAAGCAGTCAAAAACAATTAATTTCATAGCACAGAAATCTACTTTAATGTGTTTATATTTTCCTTTGGAGTTTTTGTGCCTTGCTAATATCTGTTTTAATTGGTGTTAATCAGTATTAATAGTTTGTGATATTCTGATGTTATAGTCTTACCTGAAGAAGATATTTGATTTATGCAACCTTCCTGTTTAAAAGCACAAGAAATTTTTTCTTCAGGATATTCTCAAATACGTAATTTTATTTTTGGCATTATCTCTCCTGAGAGTATCTGATTTGTACTTTACCTGGAATTAAGAGGAATGACAAGTTAAGCCTGAGGGTTACTTCTTTTGATAATCTTTTTCTTTGCAGTTAGTACAATGGAAACAAAATTCAGAGATGTTATGTCTGACAAAATACTTTTAAACATAACATTTTTCTTTACCTTAAAGATTATAAACTTCTTTTTAGTATACTTTTCTGGAACACATCCCTGGCGGCCAGTCCCATTCCAGGGTAGAGGAGAAGCCCCTGTTCAGAGACTGACCCAGAAAGCAGTAATTCAGGACAGACACTGGTTGAGCAGTGGGTTAAGCCAGCCTAGGGAGAGAAAATCAGACAGGTCGTCTGAGTGAGAAAGGCAGTAGTGGTAAGTGAGAAAAGGGACTCCACTTGGATAGTTTTTCCCTTGTATTGATATGAAAAATGGTCCTGGTAAGAACACTTTTGTAGTAGATAATGTCCTTGAAACAGAAGCTTGAACCAGATTTCGTCACTGAAGTATGATTGATGTGCCATTTCTGGATAACTTCGTGATTTGCCCTGTTAAGCTTACTAATTTGAATTAATGAACCTGTCAGTCAGTATATATTTACTGAGGGCATTTTCAGTACCCAATATGGTGCTGGGTACCAAGAAATCAGGAGATAACATTGTAAATAATTTTATCACTAGATTTTCTAACATTTTTTTTGAGTTTTTAAAATGGTAAAATTCTTCCTGCTTTTTTAAAATTATTAATATATTATCAGCTTATATAAAATGGCTCACTTGCCTTCTTGGTTGTCCCAGATAGCTAAATGTCTGTTAACACACAGAACACTCTATAAGACATAATTTGGAATACACAGAAATATAGGACACAATCCTTACTCTGTGGGCCTGTTTGGTTGGGGATGTTAGTCGTAAGCACAGGTTTATTAACAGTACAAGGCTGGACAGTTTAGGCAATAAAAAGTAATTGGAAGTGGCCTAGGTGTTTGAATAAATGAATAGAACCTGTAATATTACCTAATCACAATTACTTTTTTTTAACACTCTCTTTTGAACTTCAAAAACAGCATCTGTATTTCCTGCTTTTATATTTTCATCCCCTACTCTTTCTTTAATACAGCTGCATTTAGGTCTTTCTTCCTGTCACTTTGCTGAGACATTTAAAAGGTCACCAGTGTTGGGGCCCTGGTTGCACAGTGGTTAAGAGCTTGGCTGCTAACCAAAAGGTCAGCAGTTCAAATCCACTAGCTGCTCCTTGGAAACCCTATGGGGCAGTTCTACCCTGCCCTGTAGGGTCGCTAGGAGTCAGAATCGACTCAGCAGCATTGAGCTTGGTTGTTCTTCTTGCTAAACCCAGAGACTTTTTCTCCCATTATGTTTTTTCCTCTTGAATACATTTGACACCATCAGCCTGTCCCTTCTCTTTGCATCTATTTCTCTTCGCTTCTTTGACACCTGACTGTCCTCACTCACTCTTTCCACGCTCTAGACTGTACCTTCTCTATAGTCTTCATCTTGCCCCTTTTCCACCAGGTTGAGTCCTTGACCCTCTGTGTTTTCTTCCATTTATTCTCTGCCGTTCTGCGTGTGCAGCCTCCAGCAGTGCAGTCCTTCTGCATTGCTGTCTAGCGTACGAGCTTGTATGGGTTGCAAGTGCTTTGACTTTCATGAAAGTAGCTATTTAATCTTACAGACAACACATACCCCCCCTTATATTTTGTTTTTAATTTGACTTTGATTTTTTAATGTAATATGCATTAACATGGTCAAACTTCCAAAGCTACAGAAGGGTGTGCAGTATAGTGGAACCTCTCCCAACTACTCTTTCCCCTCCACCCAGCTCCTTTATCCAGTTGCAACCAGTGTTTCATTTCTTATATATTCCTCCAAAGGTGTTTTATGTGAAAACCAGCAACTTTGTATACTTAACCCTCATTTTGCAGATGAAGACACTGAGGCTCAAAGATTTCAGTAAATGGCTCAGGTCACGGAGTTGGTAAGTGGCAGAGCCAGAATTTAACATGAGTCTTGCAGTTAAAAATGTACTACCTCTTGGATTCCAAATGCCTGGTAGGTGTTTCTTCTTGGACTTTATATGGCCTCCTGTTTTCTGTCCTTTCTCTAAAATCAGCTTGTCTTCATAAATTCTCAGTCTTTGTAAGTGAAATCATCATTATTCTCTGATCACCAGGCTTGAAATTTTGTAATAATCATTGAGTCCTTGTTCGTTTCCTTGTATATTGATCTCTTTCAAAACATCCCACATACTCAGCCTCTGCTTTCTGTTCTACCATCAACTCTAGTCTAGGCCGTTCATCACCACCTACCAGGATTACTGCCATAGGCTCTGGTTGGTCTCCTTGACTCTCGACTCCCTTTGTTAATTTGTTCTGTCTGCAGGAGCCCTGGTGGCATAGTGTTTAAGATTTCGTCTGTTTACCAAAAGGTCGGCAGCTGGAATCCACCAGTTGCTCCTTGGAAACCCTATGACACAGTTCTACTCTGTCCTGTAGGGTTCCTATGAGTCGGAATCGACTTGATGACAGTGGGTTTGATTTTTGTTTTGGTACTGTTGCCAGAATAATCTTCCCTAACAGTTAGATGCCATTGTTCCTCTCCAGCGGCTTGCTGTTTTCATCAAGTTTAAATTCCTCTGCTTCACTTTCAGGACTCTCTATAACCTGACCTAATCCTTCTTATTCAGCACTTACCTCTCTTAGCTTCCAGCCCTTTTGGGCAGACCTCCTTAATCACTCTATATTCCCACCTCCTTGCCAGAGTTTCTGTTTGCATTACCTGGACTGTCTATCCTCCGACTACCAGAAACCTCCTCCATGTTTCAGGTCCATTTCTGTTTCATCCATGACCATTGTTACTGCTGCTGTCATTTTTGTTGTTAGTAGGTTTTTCTTTCAATTGAAAAAGTAATACTTTCACATGAGAATTCATTGTTCAAATATATACAGTGAGTGAAATACGTTTTTGTTTCCTACCTCTTTCCTCAAGCCTGCTTTGCAGGGATGCTGTCTGATGCTGGTGTCTTACATGTCCTTGCTGAATTACTCTGTCCACGTGCAAGCATGTGTGTGTGTCCTTTTTTTTCTGCACAAATGAAAACATGCATATTCTGAACCTTTTATCCGTTAACAGTGCATCTCAAGGAGCATTGCACATTGGGACGTGGATCCACTGCCTTCTTCATATTCCCAGTCCCCTGTTGGTGGACATTAGGGTTGTTTCCAGTACTTTTACTGTTGACATTTCTGCAATGACTAGTTTGTAAAAATCATCTTTGTGAACATAAATTTCTAGAAGAGGAATTGCTGGGTGAAATGATTGGTGCATTTTAAATTTTTATAGTTAATGCAGAATTACCCACCAAAGAGGTTTACACTGTTTGCCCTCCCATCAACAGTATGTGAGAGTGCCTATTACCCACATTCTCTCAGTATTAAGTATTATCACGCCTTATCTTGGCCAGTATGAGAGGTGAAAAGTGACTCTTATTTTAATTCAAAATTTTAAAATTATGAGTGAGGTTAAATATATTTAACCTTTTCATGGACCATGGAATATATATGTCCCAGTTAATATTTTCCACCCCTGGAGGTTTATTGGCAGGTACATTCTGGTGTAGTGGCTGACACTGGTACAACTGCCTAAAGAACAAGGAAGCTGGTCTGCACCACATTTGAGTGGTGAGAGCCACTGGTATGAAGTGATGCTTCCCGGAGGGGCGATCGTGTGAAACTTTGGTGTCTTTTGGCTTCTGTACAGCGAGATAAGGCTTGCAAATCTGTTTACTGTTTCCTTTGGGAAGGTATGGTTACTGGCATTCCGAAATATTCAAGTAAATGAATTATTTTTGAGGTGCAGACAGTTTGTGATGCACTTCCAGGGCCATGGGACCAATGTACCACGTGTGTGATGTGCTTCATGGAACGTGGGCCGATATGGACCACTTGACCATAGTCACCTCCCTGATGATTGATGTCTTATAAAGTGCTCACCTCTCTGAAAACAGTTCATGATGCAGTTTCTGGGCCATGGGACTGATATGTTACGCGTGTGTGATGTACTTCAAGGAATATGGGACAGATATGTCCTACTTGAAATTGGCACCCCATTTTTTTCAAACAATGAAAAACTACAACAAACAGTGATTTCAGCATTCATTCCATTAGTAAAAAAAACAGGGCATCACCAAAAATTCAAAAAAAAGAAAAAATTCATCCATTAAAGGGTTAAAAGGCATTTGTGTATACTATTTCTGTAAACTGCTAGTTTTTCTTTTGGGTTATTTGCCCACTTATTCGTGAAAGCTTTTTTATATGTTAAAGTTATTGGCCCCTTATTAATCTTGTGTGATATGAATATTACCTCCCGGTTTGCCAGTTATCTTTGTATTCCCATGTTAACTCTTAGTACTTCTTAGGTTTTTTTGTTTTTTTTGATCAAAAAAAAGAAACAGATCTGATTTTATTTTATCCAGATACCTGGCTGGTTGTCCTAGATCTGTTTATTGGATGAGCTCTCTGGTTTGAAATGCCGCTATTATCATATGCTGAATTCTAGTATGTATTTGCATCTATTTTTGGGCTGAGTTCTGCTTTATTGATTTTGCTATTCATGGTCAAGTAAAAATCTGTTTTGATTTCTGTAGGCTTATTACACATTTTAATGTTGAGTAGGCTTATTTTGTCTCTTACACTTTGTCAGAAATTTTCTGATTTTTAATTTTCCATATGATCCTTAGAATCAGATTATTTTAAATCCCACACCAAAAAAAATCTTGTTGATATTTTTATTGGGACCATATTAAATTTATTGTTTAACTCTTTCTGAGATTTGCTACTCCCAGACTTCGAGTTTTCCTCATTTTCTGAACCTTTTTCTTGTGGGAGAATGGAAATTAGTTTAAAAAGGCAGTTATTTGACTGTTTATATTACATGAGTAACGGGACAGAGTCCCAAGGATGAAGTAGGAATCACCATATTGTGAGGGTGTACGTACATTCATAGTTCACTGCACTGAAAGAAACACTAGCATCTCGTTTTTGGTAATAGCTTAGACGCCTTAGGAGTAGAGTGAGCAGGAATGGGAGGAGGATAGCTTACTGGCTTAACAACTAGATAGAAGGGCCACACCCCTGGTTAGTCTTTTTAAATACATGTATATAACCTAATATTTGTAACTCGAAGCAGAAATACAGTAGAGGTTCTGACTGTGAGGACAAAACAGTACAGAATCCATAGTGGTCTTAATAAAACGTTTTTCACATGATGACGTGAGTTTTTTTCAATAGACTTTTTTAGAACAGTTTTAGATTTACAGAAAAATTAATAAATTAAGAAAATAGTAGAGAGGGTTCCCATATGCCCCATACCCATATTCCTTTATTATTGACATCTTCTGTTAGTATGATACATTTGTTGTAGTTGATGAACCAGTATTGATACATTTTTATTAACTAAAGCCCATACTCTGTTCAGGTTTCTGGGTTTTTACCTGCGGTCCTTTTTTCTTTCCAGGATCCCATCCAGGACACCACGTTACGTTCAGTCATCACGTCTCCTTTGGCGTCTCTGGGCTGTGGGAGTTTGACTGACATTTTTATCATGGATAATAACGTTTTTCTAAAACCTAGAAAATTTAAACTGAATGGACAGCTTAGAAAAACGTTATTGTTTTAACCTCTGTGTTCATTTCTCCTTTGTATCTCAGGCACTCTGCGAATGTGCCCTTCAGACTCCTTATGACAGCTTAAAACTCGGGATGCTGTCTGTGCTTGCCACGCTGTCGGGGACCATCGCCATCAAACATTCCTCCAGCCTAGCTCCAGGTGAGGAGGAGAAGGCGGGGATGTGTGGGTGACGTGCTCATCACCTCGTTCATGATCATCTTTCTAGTTGTTTCCCCTCTAGAGCTTTCGAGTCAGGAAAGGTTGCAGCCTTCGAATTCGTTATAGGGCAGTGATTTATTTGAAGATGATTTCTCAACTAACGCCTGTGCTAAACTCTTTCATTCTTGATCTTAACTCAAGGATGTTGCTTTTCTTAATCTGTCCTTTTTTGAATTATATGTGGGTGAAACAATATCTTTGAGGACACTTAAAATAGCTGGTTTGCTTTTATGTGTCCCTTACTCAGAGTGACCTTTGGATTCAAGTACATTTCAAAGGCCAAGTGGTGGTGAATTTTAAAAGCAAATGTTATATATTTGCTGTTAGGTGAATATTATCCCTCTGGCAAATGATTAAAATAAACTTCACCCCAGTTCAGTAATGCTTTCTTAGTTGTCTGTTTAAGATGAATAACCCAAAATACCTACATTAATGCCCAGTGAGGAGCTTGCCTATCTAACAGACTTCAGATTAAAGCTTTTGTTTTTAAATGCAAGGTTTATGGAACATCTGTTGCCAGATAACTGATTTACCTACAGTCCTTTAATTTGAATTGAATTAATTAAAGAACTATAATGCACATTTGTCTTTTTCATGACTGCACAGCATATAAACTTAGTTTCTGAGTGAAGGAATTCCCTGCCGTCTAGGTCTTGATGGGAGACTGAAATGGCCTGATACTCTGTCGCTAAGCTTCCCTTCCAGGTTGGGTGCATGCCTGTGGCCTGAACTTGACTAAGTGTTTCCTGTACCACAAACTGAATTGGGATCCAGTGACAAAAACAAGTTAGGGACCTGTAAGAATCTACTCTGGTGACACAGCAGTGACGACATCAACACCTGTTTTCCAGGGTAAACTGTAGCGGTAGCTGTTTGCCACGTCTGGTGCCTGTGAAAGCTGTAACATCAAGTAATCAGTGACAGTTCCAGGGACTGATTCCCTGGCACGGTTTCAGCTGTGATCTTGGTTGCTCTCTAGCCTTGTCTGTTTCTGTCAGTATTCTGAGCTTAGTTTCCGGGCTTCCCAGTAATTACGTGAGCTACTCCGTATCAGTTATCTATTGCTACGTAACAAATCACTCCAAAACTTGGTGGCTTAAAATCATGTCCGTTTTATTTGTTCTTATTCTGGGAGTCAGCAAGTTTGACTGAGCTCAGCTGGACAGTTCTGCTGGCCTCACCTGGGGTCGTTCATATGACTCTAGTCATCTGGAACCTCCACCAGGGCTGGATAGTCTAAGGTGGCCTCACTGACAGGCTGGCAGTTGAAAGGCTTTCAGCTGAGGCTGTAGGTTCTCTTTCGTGTGACTCCAGCAGGCTAGCTTGGGCTCGTTTACACCGTGTTTCAGCTTCTAGCTGCAGGCAGAAGGCGGCAAGCCACAGACACACAAGCACCTTTCAAACTTTTGCTTGTATCATGTTTTCTAGTGTCTCATTGGCCAGAGCAAGTCGCATGGCCAAGCTTAGAAAGTGGAGAAATGAGTTGGAATTGACTTGACAACAATGGGTTTGGTTTTTTGTTTTTGTTTTTTTTTTTTTGAGGGGAGGAATGGGAAAGTCACATTGCAAAGAGGCATGCCTACAAGGGATGGAAGAGACTATCACAGCCTTCTTTGTAAACAGTCTGCCATATAATATACCCAGTGTGCTTCCAATAAATTCTTTTTTCAGCATTTAAATCAGCCAGTCTCAGTTTCTTAGCTCGTAGTTGACATCCTTGACTGATATCACACTTTGAAAGAGCTGAGGTAGGTAAAGTATTAAATGTAGCTTAAAATTTGTAAGAGCTTTCTCATACATACAGGGGCTACGGGCTCACCATCCTCCATCTGCGCCCGGTAACTCTATTGGAAACCCTAGTGGTGTAGTGGTTAAGAGCTACAGCTGCTATCCAAAACGTCGGCGGTTCAAATCCACCAGGCACTCCTTGGAAACCATATGGGGCAGTTCTGCTCTGTCCTATAGGGTCCTCGTGAGTTGAAATCAACTCAGCGGCAGCGGGCTTGGGTTTCCCCACACAGGTTCTCATTGATTCTTTCCAAGTAGCCTTTCACATGAAGCAGATGCAAGGGAGTTTATAAGCTTTGAAACAGAAGCTCACAACCAAAAAAAAAAAAAAACAAAATCCATTGCCATTGAGTCGATTCCAACTCATAGCGACCCTGTAGGACAGAGCAGAACTGCCCCATAGGTTTCCTAGGCTGTACTCTTTATGGAAGCAGACTGCCACATCCTTCTCTAGTGGAGCAACTGCTGGGTTCGAATTGCCAACCTTTCAGTTAGCGGCTGAGCACTAACAACTGTGCCACCAGGACTCCTTAATGGTATGTCCAAAGTCACATATTTATGAAGTGCCTGAGCCTAGACTTGGACCCAAGAGCTCTGGCTCGGAATTCTTTTTTTATACCATACTGACCTAGAAGCAGGCTGCCTTTCTTTTTCTTTATTTTTTAATTCCAGAGGTATTTATAAGCATTGTATCGGGTTACAATATTCAAGCACTTTGTCAAGCTAGATATTTTGATTGTCCTTTTATTGAAGTTCATTGAATTGTCGTTTGTATCTGGGATTAAGCAAAAGGCTTTAAATAACCAGATGATGTAATGTTCATAAGAAATGAAAGTTCAGGGATTTTTCAAAGTTAAATTATTTAATAGCAGTAGTAAATGTTATAAGTATATCCCCACTGACTAGATTTTTTCAATATAACTAGAAGAAACTTTGTAACAAAACTTAAATTTGGTATGTCTAAACTGTCACTAACAATTGGCTCTTCAACATGTAAGATACTCAGTATCACACATATCTAAGAAAAATGCAAATTCAGACAACACTGAAGTGAACTAGTTTTTAATCCATCTGATTGGCAGAGATTCAGAAGTTTGATAACATGCTAGTTCCATGAAGGTGTGGGCAAGTACCCGCTCTCTCTCATTGGTGGTGGGGATGTAAGTTAGTGAACCTCTGCATAGGTGGTTTGGAAATACTCACCAGAATCACATGGGAACCAGAAATTCTGTTTTAGGAATTTATCCTGCTGATAAAAACACTCATACACTCTAGAAATGACGTATGTACAAGGTTATACATAGCGTACGTAATAGCAAAATATTTTCCCATTGGTAGGAGATGTAATAGCATAAAAGTGTCCTTCAAAAGAGGTCTCATTAAAGAAATTATGATGTATTACTACACAAGATATCAGTGCAGTTTATTAAGAAGAGTACGCAGGCATAGAACCATCTCTGTGATGTCTTATTTAAAGGGAAATGAAGCAAGGTGCGGAACAGGGTGTAAAAAGGAGAAAGAAAGAAAGGACTGTATATGTCTGTTCGGAAATCCGTAGACTCTAGAGTGACACGCAAGAAACTGATAACACTGAGTGGGTACGGACAGTGCTGGAAGGGAACTTTCCACTCATCAACCTTTGACCTTTTTCTGCCTTTTGTCACACCTCTGAACCATGAGAATTTATCTTAGAAAATCATCTTTAAATAAAAATGAAACTAAAAAGTAATTTAATTCCTGTAAAAAGTTATTACAGAAAAACCTCAAAGTATTATATTTTAAAAGCAGAATATTGGCAAGCATATATGTAAAAATGGCGTGGGGGCAATGTCTGACCTTCTCTAACTTCACAAGGGGGAAGGAGAATCAAGATCAACAGCCCAAGGCTGATTCCTATGAGGCAGGGGTCAGACTTGCCTCCTCTCTCCACCATCTTTACTAATTCTGACACTAACCATCCCTCCCATGGCACACTCTACTTCTCTGCTGGGTTTGATAATCCTTTGCAATGGCTACAAAGAACTCACAGTCAATACTCATGATTGTGGGGTTTATTAGGGAAGTAACAGTTACAATTTGAAGCTCAGGAGCACTCAGGATACAGTTCTTCCATCAGGACAGCCTCTTTTCAGCTGTGCTCACAGGTGTACCTCTTTGTGGCCTTGGGCCTCTGCCCAAAGGCACTCAGCTTTCTCGCTTCGTGGGCCAGGAAGCCCCCAGTGCCATCTCCTGCTGCCAGGTGTTTGCTCCTGGGTCTTGCTGTCTTCAGTGTTACAGCTCTATCTCTCTGTCTCTTGGGTCCAGGAGCTTTTCAGTGCAGGGATCCCGGGTTCAAAGGACACGCTCTCTGCTCCTGGCTGTTCTTCCTTGGTGGTGGTAGTGGGATCTTCTCTTTCCTGCCTCTGGAATGGCTCACCTCCAGACCAGCAGGATGGCAAAAGCTGACCAATCCCTTTGTTGGGCCACAATTGCCATATCTGCACAATCTGGCCCAATCACGTGGCTGGGAGTTAGAAGACCATGGAGAGAAAGGTCACACAGAGGCAATCTATCACACTGCAATATATATAACCTGAGTGTAAGTTGTTAAATTGTGTTGATGCACAAAAGGGGAAGAAAAGCTGTAAAAAGTATTCTATAAAGTTGACAGTATGGCCATGCTGATTTGTGAGATTTGGGATGAATTTTCTTTTCATCTTTGGATTTTTCTGGTTTTTTTTTGGTTTGTTTTGTCAAATTCCTTTGGTGAATCTTGCTGGAAGAAAACAACTTGCAAGACAGCAGATAAAAAGGGGGGGGGGGGTCCTGTGTTTGTAAAGTGATAGATGAGTCTGCATGGCGAACGGGCGAGAAAACAATGGAAGAGACAGAGTCTCCATAGTTGGCAAAAATGAACAGACATTTTCATCTTTCTTGTCTTTGGCCTCTTTTAAAAACACTGATACATCTTCATCTGATTTCAACAAGGGCAGCATGTTCATTCAATAAGAAAAGAATAGTCTCTTCAACAAATGGTTGTAGGACAAGTGGATCTCCACGTGTGAAAGAATGAAGTCGGACCCCTACCTGACACCATATGTGAAAATTAACTCAAAATGGATCAATGACCTAAATATAAGAACTACAACCAAAAACCTCTCAGAAGAAAATACAGTGGTAAAGCTTTGGGACCTTCTTTTTTTTTTAATTGTACTTCAGGTGAAGGCTTACAGAACAAATACTCTCATGAAACAGAAGTACACATGTTGTTTTATGACATTGGTTAACAGCCCCACAACATATCAACCCTCTAACTTCTCAACCTTTTTTTTTTTGGTGAAAATACACATAGCCAAAGATACACCATTTCAAAAATTTCTACATGCACAGTTCAGTGACATTGACTGCGCTCTTCCAATTGTGCTGTTATTCTCACTTAAGATGAAGGCTTACAGAACAAAACCGTTTCTCATTTAACAGTTACTACAAATGTTGCCCTGTGACAATGGTTAACAATCTCACAACACATCAACAGTATCCTTACTCAACGTTGGATTCCCTATCACCAGCTTCCTCGTCCCCTTATGCTTTCTAGCCCTTGTCACTGGACTCCTGTACCTCATTAGTCTCATTTGGTTTTACGGGGCTGTCCACTCCCAGGCTGAACAGTGAACCTCGAAGGTAACTTCACCACTGAGCTAAAAGGGTGTCTGGGGGCCATACTCTAAGGGGTTTCCCCAGTCTTCTTTAGGCCAGTAAATCTGGTCTTTTTTTTGTGGTTTAGAATTATGCTCTACATCCTTCTCCAGCTCTTTCCAGAACTCTCTGTTGTGATCCTGGTCAGAGCAGTCAGTGGTGCTAGCCGGGCACCATCTAGCTGTAATGGACTCAATCCGGTGGAGGCCTTGGTAGCTGTGGACAGTTAGTCCTTTGGACTAATCTTTTCCTTGTATCCTGTTCTCTTCATTCTCCCTTGCTCCCGAAGGGATGAGACCAGTGGAGTATCTTAGATGGCTGCTCACAGGCTTTTAAGACCCCAGACACTACTCACCAAGGTAGAATGTACAGCATTGTCTTTATAAGCTGTGTCATGCCAATTGAGCTAGATGTTCCCTGAGACCATGGTCCCCACAGCCCTCCGCCCAGCAATTCAGTCCCTCAAGGAGTTTGGATGTGTCTATGGGGCTTCCATGACCTTTCCTTGTACAAGTTGTGCTAGGTTCTCCTGTATTGTGTACTGTCTCACCCTTCACCCAAGATACCACTTATCTATTGCCTATTTAGTATCCCCCCCCCCACCCCTCCCATCCCTGGTAACCAACAAAGATTGTTACATTTTGTGTGTGAACTTTTTCATGGGTTTTTACAATAGAGGTCTCATACAATATTTGTCCTTTTGTGATTGACTTATTTCACTCAGCATAATGTCCTCCAGTTTCATCCATGTGATGAGTTGGTTCACAGATTCATTGTTGTTCTTTCTCATTGCGTAGTACTCCATTGTGTGTATGTACCATAGTTTGTGTATCCATTCATCTGTTGATGGGCATCTAGGTTGTTTCCATCGTTTTGCTATTGTGAGCAATGCTGCCATGAACATAGGTGTGCATATGTCTATTCGAGTGATGACTCTTATTTCTCTAGGATATATTCCTAGGAGTGGGATTGCTGGATCGAATGGTATGTCTATTTCTAGCTTTCTGAGGAAGCGCTATATCATTTTCCAAAATGGTTGTATCGTTTTGCATTCCCACCAGCAGTGCATAAGTGTTCCGATCTCCCCGCAGCCCCTCCAACATTTGTTATTTCCAGTGTTTTTGATTCGTGCCAGTAATGCCGGGATGAGATTGTATCTCGTTGTGGTTTTAATTTGCATTTCTCTAATGGCTAGTGATCGTGAGCATTTCCTCATGTGTCTGTTGGCCATTTGAATGTCTTCTTTGGTGAAGTGTCTGTTCATTTCCTTTGCCCATTTTTTAATAGAATTATTTGTCTTTTTGTTGTAGAGGTGTTGGATTTTCTAGTAGATTATGGAGATTAGACCTTTGTCTGACTTGTACTGTCCAAAAATTTTTTCCCAGTCTGTAGGCTCTCTTTTTACTCTTTTGGTGAAGTCTTTTGAAGAGCATAGGTGTTTGATTTTTAGAAGATCCCAGTTATCTAACTTATGTATTGGGTTTTGTGCGTTGATGGTTATGGTTTGTATCCTGTTAATGCCATGTATTAAGGCCTGAAGTGTTGGTCCTATTTTTCTTCTATGAACTTAATAGTTTTAGGCTTTATATTCAGGTCTTTGATCCATTTTGAAGTCGTTTTTGTATACAGTGTGAGGTATGGGTCCTGTTTCATTTTTTTGCAGATGGATATCCAGTTTTGCCAGCACCATTTGTTAAAAAGACTGTCTTTTCCCCATTTGATGGGCTTTGGGCCCTTGCCGAAGATCAGGTGACCATAGGTGGATGGATTTACATCTGGCTTCTCAATTCTGTTACACTGGTCAATATATCTGTCGTTGTACCAGTACCAGGCTGTTTTGACTACTGTAGCTGTATAGTAGGTTCTGAAGTCAGGTAGTGTGAGTCCTCCAACTTTATTCTTCTTCTTCAGTAGTGCTTTACTTATTTGGGGCTTCTTCCCTTCCCATATAAAGTTAATGATTAGTTTTTCCATCTCTTTGAAGAATGTTGTTGGTATTTGGATCGGGATTGCGTTGTATTTGTAAATTGCTTTGGGTAGAATTGTCATTTTCACAATGTTGAGTGT
This sequence comes from Dugong dugon, assembly GCA_030035585.1. Lineage (NCBI taxonomy): Eukaryota > Metazoa > Chordata > Mammalia > Sirenia > Dugongidae > Dugong > Dugong dugon. Next base: position 621,470 of record CM057469.1, on the reverse strand, counting down.
ACCTATCCATGAGCGTGTTATGTTTTTCCATTTATGTAGATCCCTTTGGGTTTCTTGCAGTAGTGTTTTGTAGTTTTCTTTGTATAGGTCTTTTACATCCCTGGTCAGATTTATTCCTAAGTATTTTATTTTTTTAGGGGCTATTGAAAATGGTATTGTTTTCCTGATTTCTTTTTCATCGTTCTGCTTATTGGTGTATAGGAATCCAACTGATTTTTGAATGTTTATCTTGTATCTTGCTACTCTGCTGAATCTTTCTATTAGTTCCAGTAGATTTCTCATGGAGTCTTTAGGGTTTTCTGTGTATAGTATCGTATCATCTGCAAACAGGGACAGTTTAACTTCTTCATTACCAGTTTGGATGCCCTTTATTTCTTTTTCTTGCCTTATTGCTCTAGCTAGAACTTCCAGCACAATGTTAAATAGGAGTGGTGATAAAGGGCATCCTTGTCTTGTTCCTGTTCTCAAAGGGAATGTTTTCAGCCTCTCTCCATTAAGAATGATGTTGGCTGTTGGTTTTGCATAGATGCCCTTTATTATGTTGAGAAATTTCCTTTCTATACCTATTTGATTGAGAGTTTTTATCAGGAATGGGTGTTGACTTTGTCAAATGCCTTTTCTGTGTCAGTTGAGATTGATCATGTGACTCTTTTCTTTTATTTATGTGGTGGATTACGTTGATTGATTTTCTAATGTTGAACCATCCTTGCATACCTGGTATGAATCCTACTTGGTCATGGTGTATTATTTGTTTGATATGATGCTGAATTCTATTGGCTAGAATTTTGTTCAGAATTTTTGCATCTGTATTCATGACAGATATTGGTCTGTAATTTTCTTTTTTTGTGACGTCTCTTCCTGGTTTTGGTATCAGCGTTATGTTGGCTTCATAGAATGAATTTGGAAGTGTTGCTTCCTCTTCTATGCTCTGAAATAGCTTGAGTAGTACTGGTACAAGCTCTTCTGTAAATGTTTTGTAGAATTCTCCAGTGAAGCCATCTGGGCCAGGGCTTTTTTTGGTTGGGAGTTTTTTAATTACCTTTTCAATCTCTTCTCTTGTTATGGGTCTGTTCAGATTTTCAACATCACTTTGTTGTAGTTTGGGTAGGCCGTGTGTTTCTAGAAATTTATCCATTTCCTCTAGGTCTTCCAATCTGTTGGAGTATAGTTTTTCATAATATTCTGTTATAATCGTTTTTATTTCACTTGGGTCTGTTGTAATATCCCCCATTTCATTTCTTATTTGGGTTATGTGTGTCCTCTCCTGTTTTTCTTTTGTCAGTCTGGCCAGTGGTTTGTCAATTTTGTTGATTCTTTCAAAGAACCAACTTTTGGTTTTGTTGATTCTTTCTATTGTTTTTCTGTCCTCTGTTTCATTTATTTCTGCTCTGATCTTTACTATTTCCTTTCTTCCTATGGTGTGGGCTTTTTTTGCTGTTCTCTTTCTATTTGTTTGAGTTCTGTAGTTAATGTTTTGATTTTGTCCCTTTCTTCTTTTTTGATATGTGCACCTATTGCTGTAAATTGTCCTCTGAGGGCTGCATTTGCTGTGTCCCGAAGGTTTTGGTATGATGTGTTTTCATTCTCATTTGATTCTAGGAATTTTTTGATTTCATCTCTGATTTCTTCTATTACCCAGTGATGTGTAAGCAGGGTATTGTTCAGTTTCCATGTAGTTGATTTTTTTTCCTTGCTCTTTCTGTTGTTAATTTCTACCTTGATGGCATTGTGGTCAGAGAAGATACTTTGAATTATCTCAGCGTTTTGGATCTTGTTGAGGATTGCTCTGTGGCCTAAGATGTGGTCTATTCTGGAGAACATTCCATGTGCATTGGAAAAGAATGTGTACTTTGCAGCCGTTGGATGAAGTGTTCTATATATGTCTATGAGGTCAAGCTGGCTGACTGTGCCCGTTAGGTCTTCTGTATCTTTGCTGAGTTTCTTCTTAGTTGTTCTGTCCTTTACTGAGAGTGGTGGGTTGAAGTCTTCTACTATTATTGTGGAACTGTCAGTTTCTCTTTTCAGTGTTGTTAGAGTTGTATGTATTTTGGAGCCCTGTCATTGGGTGCGTAGATGTTTATCATGGTTATGCCTTCATGATGGATCGTCCCCTTAATCATTATATAGTATCCTTCTTTGTCTTTTATGGTAGATTTTGTTTTAAAATCTATTTTATCTGAGATTAGAATTGCCACTCCTGCTCTGTTTTGGTAGTTGTTAGCTTGATATATTTTTTTCCAACCTTTGACTTTTAATAAATTCACATCTTTGTTTCTAAGGTATGTCTCTTGTAGACAGCATATTGATGGATCCTGTTTACTTATCCATTCTGTCACCCTCCGTCTCTTTATGGGTGCGCTGAGTCCATTTACATTCAGTGTAATTATTGGTAGATGTGGGTTTGTTGCTGTCATTTTGTAGTGCTTTTCTTTTGTGGTGCTGATATTGTCTTTGTTCTTACTCCCTTGTGCTGAGTTACTTTTGTTTGTGGAGTTTTTTTTTTTTCATTTCTTTTGTTTTTGCTGAGACTTTATGTTTTTCCTCTTTTTGTTTGAGTCTGTTTTTTAATTTTCTTTTGTGGTACCATGAATTTTACGCTTGCTTTCTAAGTTTGAGGCAGTCTACCATTACTTGGTATCGCCTTGCCTTCCTCTCCATTAGAAGGTTCTATACCTTTGCCGTTTATTCCCTCTTACGTTGTTTTGATGTTGTTGTCATCCATCGATTGACTGCTCTGATTCCCTGTTGTATTTCTTTTGGTTTTGGATAGTCCTCGAGAGCTCATTTCCTAGATTGGTATCTGGCTTGTACGATCCTGTGTCCTAGGTTTTGCCTGTGAGCCGAAGCTGTTTCTCCTCAGATCGAAGAACTCGCTTAAATAATTCTTGTAAGTTTGGTTTGACTTTTACATATTCCTTTAATTTCTGTTTATCTGGAAATGACCTAATTTCACCATCAAATTTGAACGAGAGTTTTGCAGGATATATTATTCTTGGCTGGCAGTTTTTTTCTTTAAAGATTTTATATATGTCATCCCATTGCCTTCTTGCCTGCATGGTTTCTGCCGAGTAATCTGAGCTTAGTCTTTTTGTTTCTCCTCTGTATGTGACTTGTTGTTTTTTACGAGCTGCTCTCAGGATTCTTTGTTTGTCTTTGGTTTTGGTGAGTGTGAATATGATATACCTTGGTGATTTTCTTTTGGGGTCTCTTCTATATGGGGTTCGTTGAGCTTCTTGGATGGCCAGCTTTTCATCTTTCGTGACATTGGGGAAGTTTTCTGTCAGCAGAAAACTGTCAGCAGTTCCTCAGTAATCCTCTCTTGTGTTTTCTGTTTTCTCCCCCTGTTCTGGAATTCCAATCAGTTGTAGATTTTTGCTTTTGATTGTGTCCCATGTAACTCTCAGGGTCTCTTCATTTTTCTTTGTTCTTTTTTCTGAGTTTTCCTCAAACAGAGTTGTATCCAAGTGTTTGTCTTCAATTCCACTGATCCTGTCTTCCACCGTTTCAAATCTGCTTCTCAGCCCTTCTATGACATCGTCCATTTCTGAAATCTTGTTGTTTATCTTTTGGATTTCTAATTGTTGTCTTTGTATAATTTCTAGTTGTGAATTTATTTTGGCATTTTGTTCCTGCATTATCTTCCTGAATTCTTCCAGTTTTTTTCTGTATTTTCCATGAATTTGTCTATTTTTTCCTCATGTTTGTCAGCTTTTTGCCTCCGTTCTTGGAGAATTCTGAGTATTAGAGATTTGAATTCCCTATCAGGTAGTTCTAGTGCATTTTCTTCCAGAGGAGAGTCATCTGATGTTTTATTTTGAACACCTACTAGAACCATCCTGTCCTGTTTTTGTAAATGTTTTGATATTGTCTGCTGTCTTCGGGGCATTCAGTAGTTATTTTTTGTCATTTATTGATTGTAGATTTGTTTGTTTTGTCCCTTTTTTTTAAAAAAAATTTGACTATGTCTGAGCAGGCAGACTGTGTGTTCTTTGTTGTTTGCTTGTCTTTGGGCAGAATACTTTTCTCCTCCTTCTTCAGCTGGCAGGGTCAGTCACTCAGATATGGTCCGGCAAGGCAGGTCTAGCTGAAGAGGAGTTACTGGGACGGGTTGTTTATGGCTCTTACCACAGCCACTATAGCGGGTCAGTAATCATTGCAGGGCAGGTTCCAGTAGGCTGTGCCTGTGCTGCTTGGTGGTGTGTGAAGCGCACGGTGCAGGTAGGCTGGATGCAGTGGGGAGATTGTTATGTGTGGAGTGGTTGTTTTGTCTCCCACTGGAAGCTCTGTGAGGCTGCTTTCTCGTACCCCTTGTTCGCTGGTCTCTGATAGGAGTCCAAGATGGCGGATCCACGCTGCATTAGCTGGTAGGGGACCTCTGCATGAATGTCTTCCCTCTCTCTGTTGTCTGTCAGTTTTCTCACTCCTTTTGGTGCTTGGCTGAGTTCTTTATCTCTTCATCTGATGTTTTAGGGTTTCAGGATTGTTGTATTCTCTGTTCGGCTTAGTTTTTCGGATCTTTGCTGTGGAGGGTCGGCGTGGTGCTTCTGCCTAGAGCGCCATTTTGCCGGAACTCCGGGATCTTATTTTTGACAGTGGATTCTTAGATGTCACACCAAAAGTACAGGCAACAAAGAAAAATAGTTAAATTGGACTTAATCAAAATTTAAAACTTTTGTACATCAAAGGATCTTATCAGGAAAGTGAAAAGACAACTTGCAGAATGGGGAAAAATGTTTGGTAACCATGTATTGGATAAGGATTTAATATTCAGAATATATAAAGAGCTCCAACAATTTAAGAGATGACAATCAGGAGATGAAAAGATGCTCAACACCATTAGTCATAAAAATGCAATCAAAACCAGAATGAAGTAGCACTTCATATCCACTAGCATGATTACAGCCAGAACGGTGGAAACTAACAAATGTTGGTTGTGGAGAAATTGGAACCCTGTGCATTACTGATGGGAATGTAAAATGGTGTAACCACTGGTTTGGTGGCTCCTGAAAAAGTTAAAGAGAAATACTATGTGACCCAGCAATTCTACTCCTAGGCATACACCCAAAGGACTTGGCAGCAAGGATTCCAACAGATAGTTACGTGCTAGTGTTCATTGCAGCATTATTCACAATAGTCAGAAGATGGAAAGAAGTCAATTGTACGTTAACGGGGAGATGAAAGGATAAACAAAATGTGGTATATACCTGCAATGGAGCATTATTCAGCCATAAAGAAAAATGAAGTTCTGATACATGCTATGCGTGGTACAACAAGGATGAACCTTGAAAGCGTTGTGCTGAGTGAAATAAGTTAGAGACATTGTGCCGAGTGAAGTGAGTTAGACACGTTGTGCCGAGTGAAGTGAGTTAGGCACGTTGTGCCGAGTGAAGTGAGTTAGGCACGTTGTGCCGAGTGAAGTGAGTTAGGCACGTTGTGCCGAGTGAAGTGAGTTAGGCACGTTGTGCCGAGTGAAGTGAGTTAGGCACGTTGTGCCGAGTGAAGTGAGTTAGGCACGTTGTGCCGAGTGAAGTGAGTTAGGCACGTTGTGCCGAGTGAAGTGAGTTAGGCACGTTGTGCCGAGTGAAATTAAGTTAGACACGTTGTGCCGAGTGAAATAAGTTAGACACAAAAGGACAAATATCGTATGATCCCACTTACGTGAAATATCTAGAATAGACAGTTGCATATAGATAAATTTATTAGAGGTTACTAAAGGTTGGGGGGCCAGGGGAAATGGGGCATTCTTGCTTAAAGGGTACTGAGTTTCTGTTTGGGAGTGACAAAAAACGTTTTGAAATAATGGTGATGGTTGCACAACAGATGACTGTAGTTAATAGCACTGAATTATACACTTAAAAGTGGTTAAAATGGCAAATGTAATGTTATGTATACTTTACCGCAATAAAAGTAAAAACAGACAAAAACGCGGAGGCTTTCACCTAAGCTTTTTTTTTTATGCTCTGCTGGTAATGAGTAATATGACCTGTGCACTGTGTGGCATAGTCTTGCTTTATGCTTGCGGTAATTTTGAAATCATTAACAGTGTCCCCTTCAACCTCAGAAATAGGGTCACCTTTGGTATGAGAGACAGGATTGAAGTGGACAATGAATCATGGAAAAATAGTCAGGGGAAAGGAAGACAGGAAGGAGAGACTCTTGCAAGAAGTTAAACCAACTTTATTCTCGTGATCGATTCTTCTTGATGCTCACTCACATAACTGAGAGCTTCTCTACTGTAAATCAAAATATTTATAACACAGCCATACGTTACAGAATTTCAAATGTGATTTTAAAAACTTGTAACGTTCTATAGCATAGAACTTAAAGTAAGATTACTGCATAACTAACCCATTTTATGACCTCCAGGGCCAGATACTTAATATCTTGGGGCTTTCATTTTTTCTGTAAAAATAAGTTGTTAAATCAGACGATCCCACAGTCCTTTCCAAGTCTAAAATTGTGAATTCTTTCATAAATTTTTTGATGTATGAATGTAAAATATATATGTCAGCAATTAGAGAAATGGAGAAAGCAAACTTAAAATTTTTGGTCTCTCTTTCCGTTTGATCTGACAAGAGCCTGTAATGTTAATCAGAATCGGTTTTTGCTCCCAAGATACCATCTATAGTTGTTTTGGGTTTTGCACTGTTCTTAGTTAGTTTGTATTCGTACTTTTACGGGGAAGTTGTATATTGATTGTAGCTCCTAGTCGCTGCAAAACAATTGGCTCATATCTGTTCTAAGTCTCTAGACAAGGGAAAGCAAAATGGTGAGGTGTTGATGGTGACACAGAGGTAGGAAATTTTGGTAAAGTTTGTTGTAAAGATTTTCTCTTGAAAAGGAGAAAAATGAACTTTAAAGCTAAAAATATTTTTTTAACTATGTAAGTGAATTAACTCTGTTGGTTTTCTGTTTAGGAGATGCAGGTTCTTCCCCCAGATCCTCAGATTTAGTCAGATTAGCCTATGAGTGTTGTTACCACAACAGCAGGGGCATCGCAGCTCATGGAGTGAGAGTGTTAACTAACATCGCTGTCTCGTGTCAGGAAAAAGGTAAGTGGGGTTAAAGCTGACATTGTGAACAAACTTTGGGTTGGAGCTTGAGTGGAATTCTTTGTGTGTGTGTTTTTTTAATGTCTTATTTTTAGTCTGCATGCTTTGATTTGTTAGTTGCCTCCTTCCAAAGTGCTCTGAGAACATGTTTTCTCAAACTACTTAGAAGATTAAAAAAAAGAAGAAGAATGAGGATCTGGGGATTGGGATTGAGGAATTGAAAGGTTTTGTGGAGCATTGCCCGTTTCTTTGCACTGCTTACCTTGTGATGCTGTTGATAGGGATAGCTATGACTACCCCTCTGATAGTCTGTTTGCGTCTATAAAAACCTAAAAATTTAGGAAAAAATAAGTTATAAAGGTGCTAAAATAAATAGTTTCACCAAGAGGCAAGTGAATTAACAGCGCAATGTGAGTTAAATGTGCACAGAATTTATTTCTAGTATCTGTAAGCTTTAAAGTGATTTGCATAATTAGGAAGGACGTAGGAAGAAAATAATGCACATATTTTATCCTGGCGCCTTTGGCCATAGACTTGAAAAGTTCATGCAGGTGTTCAAACACGGGAAATGCACTTTGGACAGCCTGCCTGTTCCAGTGCTGGTTTTGGTCTTTATGAAGGATCATCCGCTCAGCTCAGCGCGCTGTTACTCCACCAGCCTTTAGCCCTGCTAGTTCCTAGTGCCAGTTTTTCTCCTAGCACCGGGACTTTCACTCACCTTTACAATGTTTCCAAGCCCTACCCTTACTCAGGAGACCTGTCTTTAACTTGTATGTTGATTCTGATTTAAGTGATGAAACTTACGTTTGGCCTAGTAATGAGTATTTTCTACTGTGTAACAGAAAACTACTGTATATATTCAAAGCTGACATATATTGTCTTAAATGCAGTTAACTAATACAGTTAGAACATTCTGGGGCCTTTAGAGAGCTTTAGCCCTAAGGTAGTGAGAAGATGTAATACTGCTGTACATGGGACCTCTAAAGTGTTCATTCTTTATGGTCAGACTTAAGCACTAATGAAGTTATGTGGGGTGTTCAGTACTTCCTGGAAGTAGTTCAGTTTTTATTAGAAGCTAAAAATCTTTACATCATAGGTAAAGATGAAGCTGCATAATTTATGTCTGCTTAGGATGATTAACATGTACTGAATCATTTGCTTTTCCTAGTATTTTCCTTGGCTAAGTTGGTGACACTGTTTCAGTTATTCCACACTTATAGCTTTAGTTCTTGATTTAATGTGCGTATTTTTATAATCTTCAATAAAGTAGTGAAAATACACAAGTCTGAAGAAAGCCTTTACATTTCAGACGTAAAAGTACATGCACGTCTGTCTTTTTAAGAAGATTAACTTCATGCATATTCAGGCGTTTCCTGTATCTTAGGCTTCTTAATTGTTTTCTTTGGTGTGTATGTGTGTTTAACTCTCTGCTCAACCACTGTAAACCTTCATGTTTTCCCCCTAGACCTTTTGGCGCTGGAACAGGGTGCTGTCTTTGGCCTGGAATCCCTTCTGGTCCTTTGTAGTCAAGATGACAGTCCAGGTGCTCAAGCCACTTTAAAGGTGAAAACATCACTTGTTTTAATAGAATGCCTGTTTTCATTACCTGAACGCTCCCACCACACTGTTTTTACAATACCGTATGAGCTGACCTTGAAAAAGGGTAGAATTTCAGTATTTGGGAAAGATCATTTGAGCCCGAGAGACCACTATTATAAAAGGCATGAAAGCAGGAATGTACCTGTTATGTTGGAAGAATGGTGAGTGGCTAACTGGCTGAATAAAATAATAACAATGGTATTGGAAAAGTAGTCTGCAGCTCAGCCATGGAGGGTATCAAAGATCAGCTAAGGAACTTGGACTTGATTCTATAGGTGGTGAGGAAATACTAAAAATTTTAAGTAATAGACGTGCTCTTGACTTTTGTTGTAATAATTATTGTTATTTATTTGAGTGTCTGTTATGTGCCAGATGTTCTTGAAGGCTTGTATATGCATTTCTTTCAATTTTTACAACAACCATATAATGAAATATATATATAAGTGCTCGGTTGCTAACCGAAAGGTCCGCGGTTTGAACCCACCAGCCACTCTGTGGGAAAATGATGTGGCAGTCTGCTTCCATAAAGATTTACAGCCTTGGAAACCCTATACAGCTGTTCTACTTTGTCCTATAGGGTCACTATGAGTTGGAATCGACTCGACGGCAGTGGGTTTTGTTTTTAAGGCTCAGGGAGATAAAATAACCGGCTCAGTGCCATCCAGCTAATAGGAGACAAACTGAGCTTCAACTGTGGGTCGAGTGGACTTGAAAGTTCATTGTTTTCCTAACACCACACGAAAAACACCGTGGTGGTGACATGAAGGGTGGATTGATGGGCCCATCTTTTCAAGAGGTTGGAATTAGGGAGAGGTTGTACTGTGGTAGAGAAAATGGGAAGGCACTCTAGAAGTGGATACTAGTGAGTTGGCAAAAGTGGAAATGATTTAGCAACCAGTTCGCTTTGTAAGGGAAGAGGCCTTCTGAGTTCCCAGTGTTGTGGCTGGGGTAAGAGTGATGCCAGTAACTAACAGAAACTCTGAAAATTTCAGTTGAGAAGTAAGAGAAAATCGGAAACCTCTCTATCACTTCAGTGTGCTTAGGAGTCTCTTAGGGTATCTTTTTTAAATACAGGCTCTCAGGTATCCCAATAGCGCTCCCCCCAAAAAAGTTAATTCCTTAAGTATGAGTTGGGCAGAGCTCAGGAAACTATATTTTTATTAGTATCCTGGGTGATGCTGGTCTAGGTAGTTTAAAAACCACTTTAGAAAGTAATGAACATGGTGATATTTCATTTGGACTCTGTTTGCCTCGTCAGCATTATTCCTTATGATTTTATCCTGAAGTCTTTTTCTTTTTTTTTTTTTAAGTCTTATATTGAAATGAATAGTTGATACGCAGTCCTAACTCAGTGTTATTTTAGTTTTAAACCTGGTGCACTTGGCAAATCTTACTATGGGATTCAATACCTCAAGTGTTCCTTATGAGGAAAAATGTTAATGCTTACAAAAAGCCTTACTCTTGATTTTTGCCTCAATAACTGTACAAAGTTCTTTTTTGAAAAACTTCACTTAATGCCTTCAGAGTACAGAGAATTGACTAGTCCATTTTCTTTTTGATGTGCAGATTGCTCTTAATTGTATGGTGAAGCTGGCCAAGGGCAGGCCCCACCTCAGCCAGTCGGTGGTTGAGGCCTTGTTGACGCAGTTGCACAGTGCTCAGGACGCCGCCCGCATCCTCCTGTGCCACTGCCTGGCGGCCATCGCTATGCAGCTGCCCGTGCTGGGAGATGGGATGCTCGGGGACCTCGTGGAGCTCTACAAGGTGATCGGACGGTCCGCCACAGACAAGCAGCAAGAACTTCTGGTAAAGAGCCACTTTTTGAACGTGCTGCGGATGGATAGAATCTGGTCTAGTTGGAATTACTTTAAAAAGTCACTACCACTTAGGTTATCTATCTAAGCCCAACAGCCACAATTTTTAATTATGAAATGTAATATTCAAAATAGTGCTAAAGTCAGAATAGAATTTTGGAAAAAACAATGAGCGTTTTACTGTTTTCATCTGTGATTGGGAAGCCCAGTTTCGTTCGGATCTGACACTGTTTTCTTCCTAAGACCTGTCAAGGCAGCTAGGGTAGCTGAAGCTTGTGATCTCATGTTTTGTTCATTACAGAGACAAAATGAAGATGCTTCGCTTCATACAAGGCAAACAATGAACTAAGCCCTATTTCGTACTTCAGAAAATAGCAGTTGAAGACCTAATGATAACAATGAACAGATATTGGACCAGGACCTCTTGGTCTTTTTAGGATCCAACTTAGACTTCTCTGTGTGTCTGGAGTTGGGAGAGGTGATTGCATAAAAAGAAACAGAAGCCGTGGAAGCTATAATAATGTTTAGTTGATAAAGCTCTCTAAGGCTGAGAATAGGTCACATTCTAAATCAGCATCAATTATATGTAAGCCTTAAGTTGGCCACTCCATATTGTTTCAGTTTATCTGAATTCAGGGCTTGGAAAAAGTATGATGGAATGACTTGTTCAAGCCTGTTTTATATGTAGTCCTCCAGAGGCATTGTGTGAAAGATTGCCCCTGTCTCGGCCTTTGCTATCAGAAAAGGTTACCCTGATGATGAGATGGCAGTGGTCATGGGCGTGACGACATACAGTTACCACAGATGTGTATTGTCCTTTGTGTGGATCAGCCTTGAAATGCTAAGAGGCATTTGGCCAAATTTATTTTTTATTAAAGTGGTATTTTGAACTAATGTTCTTCTCCCTTTTTTGTTAGTTCAACTTTAAGACAATTTTTAATTACAAAACATTATATTCACAAAATAAAGGAATTATACAATGAAAACTCTTGCATCCATCACGCAGCTTAAGGGAAAAAGAAATTACCCCCCAGTGGCATTCCTTCCCTTCTCCCACAGGCAGCCACTGTCCTGAATTTGGCATTTATCATTCCCATGCACATTGCTATATTTTTATTACAGAAGTATATATCCCTAGGTAATATGCAGGAGTATTTAGCATATTTTTAACTTTATATAGATGGTGTATACTACATGTAATCTGGAAGCCCTGGTGGTGTGATGGTTATGTGATCAGCTGCTGTCTGAAAGGTTGGCAGTTTGAACCCACCAGCTGCTGCACTGGAGAAAAGACCTGACGATCTATTCCTGTAAAGATTACAGCCTAAGAAACCCTGTGGGACAATTCTGCTCTGCCATGTAGTGTCACTGTGATCAAGAACCAGTGGTATTGAATGAAGAAGTCCAAGCTGCACGGGAGGCACGGCGAAAAACAAGGCTCCAGAAATTGACAGAATACCAATTGAGATGTTCCACCAGATGGATGCAGTGCTGGAGGTGCTCACTCGTCTATGCCAAGAAGTTTGGAAGATAACTATGTGGCCAGTCAACTGGAGGAGATCCGTATTTGTGCCCAATCCAAAGAAAGGTGACCCAGCAGAATGTGGAAATTACTGAACAATATCAGTAATATCACACGCAAGTAAAACTACGCTGAAGATCCTTCAAAATGGGTTGCAGCAGTACGTCGACAGGGAACTGCCGGAAATTCAAGCCGAATTCAAAAGAAGACATGGAATGAAGGATATCATTGGTGATATCAGATGGATTTTGGCTGAAAGCAGAGAATACCAGAAAAATGTTTACCTGTGTTTTATGGACTATGCAAAGACATTTGACTGTATGGATCATAATAAATTATGGGTAACATTGCGAAGAATGGGAATTCCAGAACACTTTATTGTGCTCCTGAGGAACCTGTACATAGACCAAGAGACAGTTGTTCAGACAGAGCAAGGGGATACCGTGTGGTTTAAAGTCAGGGAAGGTGCGTATCAGGTGTGCAGGTGTGCATCCTTTCCCCATTCTTACTCAATCTGAGAAGCTGGACTATCGAAGAAGAACAGGGCATCAGGATTGCAGGAAGACTCATTAACAACCAGTGACATGCAGATGACATAGCCTTCCTTGCTGAAAGTGAAGAGGACTTGAAGCACTTACTGATGAAGATCAAAGACCACAGCCTGCAGTATGGATTACACCTCAACATAAAACAAAAATCCGCACAGCTTGACCAACAAGTAACATGATAAATAGAGAAGATACTGAAGGTGTCAAGGATTTCATTCTACTTGGATTCACAATGATTGCCCATTGGAGGCGGCAGTCAAGAAATCAAAGGCCATATTGCACTGCGCAAATCTGCTGCAGAAGACCTCTTTAAAGTGTTAAAAAGCAAAGATGTCACTTTGAGGACTAAGGTGCGCCTGACCCAAGCCATTGTAATTTCAGATGCCTCATAAATGCATGCAAAAGCTGGACAATGAATAAGAAAGACTGAAAAGAATTGATGCCTTTTAATCGTGGTGTTTGCAAAGATTATTAAATATAGCATGGATTGCCAGAAAAATGAACAAATCTGCCTTGGAAGAAGTACAGCAGAATGCCCTTAAAAGTGATGATGGCAAGACTTTGTCTCACGTGCTTTGGACATGTTATCAGGAGGGACCAGTCCCTGGAGAAGGACATCATGCTTGGTAAAGTACAGGGTCAATGAAAAAGAGGAAGACCCTAAATGAGACGGATTGACACAGTGGCTGCAACAGTGAGCTGAAGCATAACAACGATTGTGAGCATGGCACAGGACTGGGTGGTGTTTTGTGTGTTCTACATAGGTTCGCTGTGAGCCAGAACCAACTTGAAGGCACCTAACAACACACAGCATGAGTCAGATCAGAATCTACTTGAGGGCGTACAAGAACAACAGCAACATGTAATCTTTTGCATTTTGCCCTTTTTGTGTGAATCATCTTGGTTAATATGTGTATCTGATTCATTTCATTGGGGATTATGTACTTCATTTCTCCATATTGATGGGCATTGTTTCTAATTATTTGCTATTATAGACAATGCTCTGAGTCTGAAATAAATTGCTTAGTGAATTCAAAATGAATAATTTATAAATGTCAGTAGAAAACAAATTTTATTCTTTTTGATGGTCTTGAGCTATTTTTTCTGCCTTTTGGGTAGGTTATCTAGGACGTTGGATAGAATCATGATTTTCTTACTTCTTGTTTGATAATAGGTGAGTTTGGCTACTGTGATTTTTGTAGCCAGTCAGAAAGCATTATCTGCTGAAGTTAAGGCAGTAATTAAACAGCAGCTTGAGAGCGTCTCTAATGGATGGACCGTATACCGGATTGCCAGACAGGCATCCAGAATGGTATGTATTATCCCTTTAGGTGGACTGGGTTGGTGGAAATGGCAGGTTATAAACCTTAGATTGTGTGATTTTTTCAGTCACAGTCAAAACTGGAAGTAAAGGTGGGAATATGTTTTAAAGGTTTGAAAGATGATGAAGGATTTCTAACTCATATGTTAATGGCACATCTGTTGCTGGTTTGTATCGTTATGGGGAAGTTCTACAGCAGTCTGACAGTCTGAAGTCTTTCTGGCTATAGGTTGTGTGTGTCTCTTTCGTTTTGCCTTGTGTCCTCCTAAGGAAGGCCGCCTCCTACCCTACCTCTGTCTTTTGTCAGAACACCGCACCTCTTACCTTGCTGTCCCCAGACTTAGCATTCTTAAGTGGAAACAAGAAGATTTGGCATGCTCTACCCTTCTCAGCCATATGGACAGCCTAACAGTTTTTTGTTAATTTTGTTTGAGAGGAACTGGAGAGCTTGCGGAGCACAGAAATCCTTTGGAGAAAAGTACAGAGAGGAGAGTTTGAGAAGTGTCGCTCTAGGTGACTGAAGTACTTGCCTTCAGTTTACAGTTACTAAAATGAGAAAGGAGAGCTGTTGGCAGGACAGTTCATTATTCAGAACTGCCGCACACCTCCAAGCATTGCAGGACAATTAGCATCCCTGGTCCTCAGGCATGAAAGGGCAGCCCCCCACCAATATACAGCTGCCAATGCCCCAGTCATTGTGGTGATCAAACACCTATTTTACATGTTCCCAGACACCCTGAGGCAGAGGTCAGCACTGCTCCTCTTGATAATTATGTATTGGAGTCCCCCCTCAACTCAGTAGCTGATCCAGAACGACATATGGGCGGTCCCCGGATTACACACAAGTTCCGTCCCTAAGTCTGTCTTTTCAGTCGAATTTGTACATAAGTCGGAACAGTTAGGTACGTTTTGCACCTAACGTCAGTTAGACAAATGTTTGTCTTAGTGTATAGTATATAGTGTACTTTTTTGTGCCTAAAACACATTAAAGAAACACTTCCAGATACACTAAAACATGTTTTACATAATAGTACAGTAATAATAATACTGGTTTGATGCACAGCGCAAAGTAGCGCCCGTTATTAGGAACCACTGTATGTGCCTCAAATTTTTAATATCATAGGTTTTACAGGGGTTGGTTCGTAAGTACGGGTTGTATGTAAGTTTGACATTTGTAACCCGGAGACTGCCTGTACAATGAATGCTGTATTTTTACGCAAATATATGTGCCACCTATGTTTGTTTGTCAAT
Source organism: Dugong dugon (assembly GCA_030035585.1). Lineage (NCBI taxonomy): Eukaryota > Metazoa > Chordata > Mammalia > Sirenia > Dugongidae > Dugong > Dugong dugon. Next base: position 606,363 of record CM057469.1, on the reverse strand, counting down.
CATGCCCACCCCTCGTGAAGTATTTTTGTAAGTACACTGTGCTAATGTTTTTTTTTTTTTTACAACAACATATTTTAAAAAAAAAAAAAATTGACGTAGCCGCGCTTAGAAAAAATACCTTGCAGGAGGAGGGCATGGTTGGCGAGCAAATGTAGAAGGTGGTGCGTGTTATTTGTGTGGAAATATGGTATTTATACTTTCTGCATTCTAGAGTTGGGTTATAGTTAATTTCATTATTTTCTCTTTGGTTGGAACTGTTTAATAAAGAACTTCAGTCATTAGGTTATGTAAAAGCAGTTCATATATTTTCTCTGAGGAAACACTTAGACTGACTCTCAAAGAATTACATAATATGAGGAATGATTGCTAAACCTTACCTAAGGTTTGGGTTTGTCTTCAGCTGCTGCATCAGCTGCTTTGGGGCTCACCACGTGCCTTTTCCTTTTTCAGGGTAACCATGACATGGCCAGAGAGCTTTATCAGAGCTTGCTGACTCAGGTTGCCTCGGAACACTTTTACTTCTGGCTGAATAGTTTGAAGGAGTTCTCACATGCAGAGCAGTGTCTCACAGGGCTGCAGGAGGAGGATTACAGTTCAGCACTTTCTTGCATTGCGGAGGCTTTAAAATTCTACCACAAAGGGATTGCTTCCTTAACAGTAAGTCCTCTTAGTTCTCCTTTGGTGGCAATAACTCTTGGGAGAACTGTCCCCTGCTGTCTCGGGGTTAGCCTGTCTTAACTACTTTCTGATGTGTGGGGTTTGGCAATATCCATAGATTGATAATCTTACCGTTTTGTGTTTATAAAGTACTGGGTGCCAGCTATGAAGAGGATGCTCAGTCCATGCAGAAGGATGAAGTGGTGTGTATATTCTTCTATTCCACATTACCAGGCACCAGCTGCTGTTTTTATTTTCTCTAAAATTAGTGAAGGGTGCAGGGAGAGCAGACCCTTAACATTTCTCATGTTCCCGTGAAATTAGCTAGATGTCTGAGAACCTCTTCCCTAAAATAAAATGAGCATTTTCTGTATTAATTCAAGAGCTTTTTCCCTTTAAAGGTAAAGAGCTTATATAATCAACAATAAGTACTTTTTAGATAATACCACACAACTTTTAAAATTATATATATTTAGATGGGGCTGTAAAACTTTTGGTACCTATTTACATGTATTTATCACATGTCTAGAATATTTTTAATGGTAGGCTCTTCCCAAAGAAATGCTTCAGAGTAGAACAAAGAATAAGCAGATGTCACACAAGATACAAAATGTTCAGAAAATTACAGGGAAAATAGTTTTTGAAGTATGTTTTTTTTAACTAGGATTGATGGCTATTTAAAACAGGAATACAAGCCCCTTTCCATCTTAAAGGGTACCATGCCTCTGTGAATTCTTCCCTCTTGATTATTCTGGAGCCCTGGTGGCACAATGGTTAAGAGCTCAGCTGCCAACCAAAAGGTCGGCAGTTTGAATCCACCAGCCACTCCTTGGAAACCCTACAGGGCAATTCTACTCTGTCCTATAGAGTCACTATGAGTCAGAATCAACTTGATGGCAACGGGTTGACTATTCTGGGAAGAGATTGTTATTGCCGATATCAGGTTAATTAATGCCTCAGAAAACCAAAAGGTATAATTATTGGTCCAGATCAATAGAACTGTTTCATTTTCCAGTTTTTGGGGAGCAGAAAATTGTTCATCATTCAGCACAGAAACTGTGGTAAGAACTGAGACAGGCTCACAGAGCAGTGAGGCTGATAGAGATGACTCTGGAAAGTCCTGTTGCGTATTTAGTAGTCTGTTCTAATGATTTGTGCATATGTGTTTTTAATGAGGCTTGGCAGTAATTAAGGACTGAATTCTGACATAGGAAGAAAGTACTTGATTGACAGGCACGAGGTCCTTGACTGAGCCTCGGTTCTGCCTCTGACATAGTGTGACCTCAGGTGGGTCATTGGCCTCCCGTGCTCTCTTTTGAACTTATTCAGCAGACTGTAAGTACCTGCTCTGTGCCAGACACTGTGCTTGGGGATACAAAACACAAGAAATGATCCTCCACTTGAGAATAGAGGGAAAGACATCATGATCCTTACAGTCATTTCTGAGCGTAGTATACTGCCAGTATTTTTTTGTTTAAGATTTAAAAAAAAATAATCTGTTCACTTGGCAAATGTGGCTTGGACAGTACTTTTCTGTCTTTTTAACTGAGTGAGTATGAGCCTGGGAAGGCCTTTTACTTCCTGATGAATGAATAGTCTGTACCTGAGATTGTACAGCTGTAAGAATCTTGCTTTTTACCTGATTCAGTGAAACTAAATAGAAGTTCAAAATTCTATGTTTATGGGGATCCTATAGCAACATTGGAAACCCTGGTGGCATAGTGGTTAAGAGCTGCAGCTGCTAACGAAAAGGTTAGCAGTTCAAATCCACCAGGTGCTTCTTGGAAGCTCTCTGGAGCAGTTCTCCTCTGACCTATAGGGTCGCTCTGAGTCGGAATCGACTCCACGGCAGTGGGTTTGTTTGGCTTTTACAGCAGCATTCCGTGTTTGATTTCCTAACGATGATTAACGATAGACTTGTCTTCTTAGGAATGAAAATTAAAAAGTGTTTGTATTAGCTTTTCATGCTGCATGTCATAAATAACCACAAATTCAGTGCCTTCAAGCAATGTCTATTCATGATTTCACAGTTTCTGTGAGTCTGCAGTCTGTTCATGGCTTGGCTTGGTCCTCTGCTCACAGTCTCAAAGCTTCAGTCAAGATGTGATCTGGGCCAGTCTCATCGGAGACCTCGGTTTCTCTTCTCAGCTCATGTAGTTGTTGGCAGAATCCATTGCCTTGTAGCTTTGGAATGCATGGAAGCTTGCTTCTTTAAGGCTAGCAGGAGAAACTCTCGCTTCTAATGCCACCAGGGTCTCCAGACATCTAATTAGGGGCTTAAATTACATCCCCGAAATCCATCACCCATGTCATTATTACTCCACTGGGATTCGCATGTGGTGAGAATCCCAGTAGCCTTCTTAGCGTTCTGCCCACGACAGTGTTTTTATATTTTTTAATTCCGTTGTTATTAAATATGGAGCCCTGGTGGCATGGTGGTTAAGAGCTCAGTTGCTAACCAAAAGGTTGGCAGTTCGAATCCACCAGCCACTCCTTGGAAACCCTATGGGGCAGTTCTCCTCTGTCCAATAGGGTCACTATAAGTTGGAATTGACTCAATGGCAACAGGTTTGATGTTTTTTGTTTGGATTATTAAATATTGGATAACCAAAAACCAAACCAGTTGCCACTGAGTTGATTTCGAATCATAATGACCCCTCATGTATCAGAGTAGAACTGTGTTCTATACGGTTTTCAATGACTGATTTTTCAGAAGTAGATCACCAGGCTTTTTTTCCAAGGTACCTTTGGGTGGACTCGAACTGCCAACCTTTCAATTAGCAGTCAAACACTTGACTGTTTGCGCCCTCTGGGGCCCTGAGTAGTTGGGTAGGTATTTTATATTTATTTATATACAATATCCAGTATTTATGTAAAATACCAATATAAAATAAATACGTATCCAGTATAAAACACCTATCCTATATATATATTTTATACCCCACATTTTACTTGTGTGTGCGTGTGTATGTGTGTAAAGAAAAGGTTGGTGATTTGAACCCACCCAGAGGCACCTTGGAGGAGAGGCCCAGCAGTCTGCTTCTGAAAGGTCACAGCCACGGGAACCCTACGGAGCACTGTTCTGCTCTGAAACACGTGGGGTTGTCATGAGTCAGAATCTACTCAATGGCAACTTTTTTTTTTTTTTAATAAATATATGTAACAAATATGTACCTGGTACCCACTTTAGGTAATGAAACATTATCATTACCTTTGAAATTCCTGAGTACACCTCTGTGTTTTTATATCTGTTTCTACCCCACAAAGGTAACAGCTATCCTAAACCTTATGTTTATCATCCCCTTGCCTTTCTTTGGAAACCCTGGTGGTGCAGCGGTTAAGAGCTACAGCTGCTAACCAAAAGGTCGGCAGTTCGAATCCACCAGCCGCTCCTTGGAAATGCTATGGGGCAGTTCTAGTCTGTCCTGTAGGGTCGCTATGAGTTGGAGTCGACTCGACCACAATGGGTTTGGTTTTTTGGTTACCTTTCTTTATAATTTTAACATAGTTTTTTTTTTGTAACTCTAAGCAAGGTACACTTTTATATTGCATGTTTTTGAATTTTATTTAAAAAGGAATCGTTTTTTTTTTATTTCCATTCTAGTGTTGATGGGCATTTGAGTTTTTTGCTATTACAGACAGTACTGCTGTGAGCACTCTTGAACATGCCTTAACACACCCGTGCAAAGGTTTCTCTAGGTCAGTGGTTCTCAACCAGGGATGATTTTACCCCTCAGGGGAAATTTGGCAGGGTCTGGAGACACTTTGGGTTATCATGTCTTGTCAAGGTTCTAGTGATCTAGTGGATGGAGGTTAGAGATGCTGCTGAACATCCTACAATCCACAGAACAGCCCCCTTCCACAAAAAACTATTGGGTTCAAAATGTCAACAGTGCTGAGGTTGTGAACTCTGCTCTAAGGCAGTGAGCCTCTGTCAGAGCTCTTTACCCTCCTCCAGTTTAGAAATGTGTGTGGGTGTTTCTGGTTGTCACGGTGATAGGAAGCAGGTGTTTAGTGGTCAGTAACTAGAGATGCTTAATCTCCTGAAATGCCGAGGACGCTCTTGGCCCTGTTGAGAGACAAAATTGCATAGGATATGTGCATCTTCAGATTGGCTAGCTAATACCAGGAAGTTTTCCACAGTGGTTTTACAGATTTGCAGACCTCCCAAACATGTATAAGAAAGAATTCCCGTTGCTCTGCATTTTACCCTTCACCTGGTGTTGTAATTATGTTTGTTTGTTTGTTTGTTTTGGATTGCCGGTTTGGTAAATATGCTAGCAGTGGCTTTTCTTTGAGTTTGTGATTGGCATTTCCTGAATTACTAATACAATTAAACATTTTCTTTTGTATGATTGGCCATTGTGTTTTTTTTCTTTCTGTGAAGGGCCCATTAACGTTTTTTCCTCATTTTCCTACTAAGTTACCTATTTTTTTCTGATTGCTTTGTAAGAGTTGTTTATATGTTCTAGGTACTAATCTTTTGTAGATGATATGAGATATACATATCATCTTCTAGTTTGTAGCTTTTTCCTCACTTTCTATCTTTTGATGAACAGCAATTCTTAATTTTAATGTAGTAAAAATTATTGATCTTTTTTCCTTTATGGTTTATGTCTTGTTTACAGAATTTTTCTCCACTTCAAGGTCGTAAAGATATTTTCTTCTGTATTGTCTAATAAATGTTCTACAGTTTTGCCTTTCACATTTAAATTTTAGCAAAGTAGTAAGCCACTTTTTTTTTTAAGATAATATTTTGTTGGTTTCAATGAAGGTTTACACAGTAGTTTAGGTTCCCATTGAGCAGTTTCTACACAGGTTGTTCAGTCACATTGATTACATTCTTCACAACGCTTGAACAATTATTATTTCCGTTCTGGTTGTTTTGTTTCCGTTAATTTAATTTCCCTGCCCCTTTACAGCCTCATCTTTATTTTAAAGTAATTGATTGTTTGGTCTCATATAGTTGATTTTTTTTAAAGGAGCACAGTACTTACAGGTGATATTCATTATTTTGTGAGCTAATTTATTATTTAGTTGCAGGGTGACCTCAGGGGTTAGTTTGGTTCAGAGTTTGAAGAGTATCTCTGGGCTCTAGTAGGGTCTTCCAGTCTCAACCAGTCCAGTAGATCTGGCTTTTTTTAAAAGTAATCTGAGGTTCAAGATCGCTGTGAGTCAGAATCAACTCGACAGCGCTGAGTTTGTTTTTTGGTTCCACATTTTCTCCCATTCTGTCAAGAGTCCATCTATTGTAGCCCTGATTAGAAGTCGGTAGTCATACCCAGGCAGCATCTAGTCCTTGTGGGGTTAAGCCACTTTTAAAAAAATTTTTTCTTTGGTTCACTTAGTATTTAAACTCATGATGTTTCTGGAAGGCAGTATAACATGGTGTTTTGGAAGATGGCTGTAGAGCTTCTGCCTGGGTTTAAATCCTAACTATGCCACGTTGGTAAAGTTACTTTAACCTCTCTCTGTCTCTGTATCTACGTCTATAAAATGAAGATAATAATAATAGGTAGGATTGCTATGGAGAGTAGGTGAGATAATGTTTATAAAGTGCTTAGGATAGTACGTAGCACATAATAAATGTTCAAATGTTGACAATATTTTTTTTGAACTTTTAACATTGAAATTCGTTTTTGCTATACCAGTTCCCTAAATGTCCGTCTTTTGTTACCTATTTTAATACATTCCTCTTAAGTTGTCATTCCTGGCATAGTAGACCATATGATTGTCTGATTCAAAATAGCCAATATCAGTCCATTTCAACTCACTTGAATATATCCCACCTGAATTTAGAGACCATCTCAAGAATAAATTTGACACGTTGAACACTAATGACTAAAGACCAGACGAGTTGTAGAAGGACATCATACATGAAGAAAGCAAAAAGTTGTTAAAAAGACAGGAAAGAAAGAAAAGACCAAAATGGATGTCAGAAGAGACCCTGAAACTTGCTTTTGAACATCGAGTAGCTAAAGCAAAAGGAAGAAATGATGAAGTAAAGAGCTGAGCAGAAGATTTCCAAGGGCGGCTCAGGAAGACAAAGTAAAGTGTTATAATGACATGTGCAAAGACCTGGAGTTAGAAAACCAAAAGGGAAGCACACACTCGGCATTTCTGAAGCAGAAAGAACTGAAGAAAAAGTTAAAGCCCCGAGTTGCAATATTGAAGGATTCTATGGGGAAAGTATTAAATGACACAGGAAACATCAATTATAGATGGAAGGAATACACAGAGTCATTATACCAAAAAGAATTGGTCGACAGTCAGCCATTTCAGGAGGTAGCATATGGTCAAGAACTGATGGTGCTGAGGGAAGAAGCCCAAGCTGCACTGAAGGCACTGGCGAAAAACAAGGCTGCAGGAACTGATGGAATGCCAATGAGATGTTTCAGCAAATGAACGCAGCAGTGGAAGTGCTCACTCGTCTATGCCAAAAAATTTGGAAGACAGCTACCTGGCCAACCTACTGGAAGAGATCCATATTTATACCTATTCCCAAGAAAGGTGATCCAACCGAATGCAGAAATTACGGAACAATACCATTGATATCATATGCAAGTAAAATTTTGCTGAAGATCATTCAAAAGTGACGGCAGTGGCATATCGACAGGGAACTACCAGAAATTTAAGCCAGATTCAGAAGAGGAGGTACAACCAGGGATATCATTGCTGATGTCAGATGGATCCTGGCTGAAAACAGAATACCAGAAAGATATTTACCTGTGATTTATTAACTATGCAAAGATATTTGATGTGTGAATGATAACAAATTATGGATAACATTGTGAAGAATGGGAATTCCGGAACACTTAATTGTGCTCATGAGGAACCTGTACATGGATCAGAAGGCAGTCGTTCAAACAGAACAAGGGGATACTGTGTGGTTTAAAGTCAGGAAAGGTGTACGTCAGGGTTGTATCCTTTCACCATACCTATTCAATCTGTATGCAGAGCAAATAATCGGAGAAGCTGGACTATATGAAGAACACAGCATCAGGATTGGAGGAAGACTCATTAACAACCTGTGATGTGCAGATGACACAACCTTGCTTGCTGAAAGTGAAGAGGACTTGAAGCACTTACCGACGAAGATCAAAGACCACAGCCTTCAGTATCGATTATGCCTCAGCATAAAGAAACAAAAATCCTCACAACTAGACCAATAAGCCACATCATGATAAATGGAGAAAAGATTGAAGTTGTCAAGGATTTCATTTTACTTGGATCCACAATCAACACCCATGGAAGCAGCAGTCAAGAAATCAAATCACACATTGCATTGGGCAAATCTGCTGCAAAACAACTCTTTAAAGTGTTCAAAAGCAGAGATATCACCTTGAAAACCAAGATGTACCTGACTGAAGCCATGGTGTTTTCAGTTGCCTCATATGCATGCGAAAGCTGGATGATGAATAAGATAGACCAAAAAAGAATTGACGCCTTTGAATTGTGGTGTTCGCAAAGAATATTGAATATACCATGGACTGCCAAAAGAACAAACAAATCTGTCTTGGAAGAAGTACAACCAGAATGCTCCTTAGAAGCAAGGATGGCGAGATTACGTCTCACATACTTTGAACATGTTATCAGGAGGGATCAGTCCCTGGAGAAGGACATCATGCTTGGTAAAGTAGAGGGTCAGCGAAAAAGAGAAAGATCCTCAACGAGATGGATTGACACAGTGTCTGCAACAGCAGGCTGAACCGTAACAATGATTGTGAGGATGGCGCAGGACCGGGCAGTGTTTTGTTGTACATGGGGTCGCTTTGAGTTGAAACCGCCTTTAACGGCACCTAAGAACACCAGTTCAATTTAAATGTTTTCTTCTAACCTATTTTCCAGTGTAAAAATTCTCTCTTTAGCTGTGTCTAACCTGCCGTCAGACCCTTTCTTTGCACTCTTAATTTCATTATTGTGGTTTTTTTAGTTATAGAATTTCCATTTAATTCTTTTGCATAGTCCAGTTCCCTGCCAGGATTCTCTAACTTGCTTTTTAATTTCTTTTATATATTATTGTTGTCACTGGTTGCTGTTAAGTCGATTCCGACTCATAGCAACTCCATGTGACAGAGTAGAACTTCCCCGTAGGGTTTTCTTGGCTGTAATCTTTACAGAAGCAGGTCACTATGACTTTCTCCCACAGAGCCGCTGGTGGGTTCAAACCGCCAGCCTTTCAGTTAGCAGCCAAGCACTTAACAGCTGTGCCACCAGCTTCCTTACTTCAATGTATTAATCATAGTTATTTTAAAATTCATATGTGATATCTTTATTATTTGGATCTTTTGTAGATGTGTTTTTGCCCTTTTTTTCCTGCCTCTTGATTTGGGGAATTATCTTTTTTGTATGCTTGGTTATGTTGTATTGAGGTTTGGACAGTGTGTGTGAAAAGTTAGACTGATTTACAACGGACTAAAGCATAATGACGATTGTAAGGATGGTGCAGGACTGGGCAGTGTTTCGTTCTCTTGTACATAGGGTCGTTATGAGTTGGAACCAACTCGATGGCACCTAACAACAACAAGGACAACATCATCTAGAGCTTTAAATTATCTTTCTTTGCTTCTGGCAGTCCGTTAGGCGAAGGGCAGATCACCTTAATCCAACCAAGGATTAAACTGATTCCAAACTAAGCTCCAGTCCTTGTGAGGGCCAGTACAGTTTTTGGTTTCTCTTAACTTCTAGGGTGTAGCCCTTTGGTGTTCCAGCCAAAAATTGGAGATGTTTTCCACAACCCTCCTCCTAGCCTTACGAGGCTGCTGAAAGCTGACCTCTCAGCAGCAGCTTTCAAATGAGCAAATGTCTCCAGGGAGAAAAAGGCACTAGATGTGAGTCTCACCCTCCTTGAGTTTACCTTCTCTCTGTGATTCTGGCTCCACAAGTCCTTGCTGCCTTAGCACTTCCGTTTTTTCCAATAAATGTTTTTAATATTTTGTTCAATTTTCCTAGCTGTTCTTAGCAGGAGGGTTGATTTCAGAACAGTCTAGTTCATCATTGGCTTGAAGCTTGGCTTATTCTTTTAAAAACTGGGTTTGTCAGGTAGCTTTTTTCTAACCACAGTGGTTTCTTCAGCTAGCTCCATTTAAGAAACAGGATGTATACTACAAGTCAGAAATTTAGTGAAGTAGCATTGTATGCATGTTTAGCACAAATTTAACTCAGTGTTTAGCAAAATGGAAGCGACATAAAGTAAAAGAACAATTTAAATAATGGACAAGAAAAAATAGCAATTTAAGTATTGGCGACGGTTCTGCCAGCCATTCGTCTCAATCAGCTTGGGCCGTAAACGAGCACTGGAGGGGAGATGTTGAGTCTGCTGGCCCTTTATCTGGATGTGTTGTACTTACTGGAAATAATTCCTTCCTAAGGAATTTCTGGGGTAATTTTTATTCTACACAGTTTTTACTTGCTGATCTTAGAACCCAACCTCTGTTTGAGCTTTAACCCCAGAAAATATATATCCCTTTTATTTTTATGGATTGGTATTATTCGTATTTCTATAGTCTAAATTTTAATTCTTATGAATCTTCTATCTTGGATGATAATTATCCTTTAAAGTCTTTGTCTATTGTGTCAGACCTTCTTCTGTGTTCTTTTTGAACATGTAGACAATATCTAGCATTGCTTTTTTTCAGTGCAGGCAGTCCCTGGATTGTGAGCAAGTTCTGTTCCTAAGTCTGTCTTTAAATTGAATTTGTACGTAAGTCAGAACAGTTAGGTACGGTTGGTATCTGATGTCAGTCAAATGTTTGTCTCAGTGTATAATATATAGTGTACCTTCTATGCATAAAAATATTAAAAAAACACTTCCTATAGACTAAAACGTCTTTAATGTAATAATACAATAATAATAACAGTAATGTTTTGATGCACATTGCAAAGTAGCGCCTGTTTGTTTTTACGAACCATTGTATGTGCCTCGAATATTTAATATGATAGACTGTATGAGAGTTGTGTACAGGCTGTATGTCAGTCTGACATTCATAACTGGGGGATTGCCTGTAGGACACAGTCAAAGATGGCACAGTCTTTTTCAAGGTCACCTTCTGTCATCAATCAAATGTTTCTTGTTAGTCAGAAATACATCCAGAGTAGCAGCAAGTCTTCCTCATTACAACTATATCTTGCCTCTCTTTCAGTTTTATAATGCATGTTAGGACAATTTTGCCATTGTTTTTTGTCTGGTAAGATGGTCTGTACTGTATTTAAATAACAGTGTCATATACACCTGGTTATCCCCCTATCCCTTCTAACGTCGCAGACAAGCAGTGAAGTGAAAATAGCAAGCAGCAGCTTAAGAGGCAGGGGAAGGGGATAACTTATCTTTCTGAAAAATCAAATCAAAGATCATGTAAGAAATTAAAAATGGCCAGAGTGGTCTCTTTAATGTCCTAATCTGTACTATTTCATGTATGGATAAAAAAAAATCCCCGAAGTCTGAAAACCACAGAATTAAATATACTGAGTACGGTTATTACCTCTAGCTTATGTAAAATGATTCATCAAGGACCTCTGCAGTTTGAGAGAGATACTAGAGTACGTGTACATCCTTATCAAGGATGCAGGGTGGGGCTTACTGTTTTAAAAGTAAAATGTAACTGCCATCAAATAATAAAGCTTATCAGTTGACACTTAAAAGTAGAAAGAACCACATTAAGGTCAGTATGTGCACTTGACCCGTGGGTGTTACCGTAACTGACTTCTGTAACCCCAGAGGCATATAGTTGGTGGCTCTAAGAAGCAGCATCCAGGTGTTTTAAGCCTTTCATGTCAGTGGAAAATTCATTTGGCCAGGCCTCCATTGTTAAATCAGCATGCAGAGAACACATGACACCTGTTGCCACCTCCAGGGGAGGATGGTAACCCACCATGCAGTTGCAGGTGTCAGGTTCATCAAAAAAGACGTGATTCCGCCGTATACAAAAACCACTTCAAAATGGATCAAAGACCTGAATATAAAGCCTAAAACTATAAAGTTCGTAGAAGAAAAGATAGGACCAACACTTCAGGTCTTAATACACGGCGTTAACAGAATACAAACCATAACCATCAATGCACAAACCCCAACAGATAAGCTAGATAACTGGGATCTTCTAAAAATCAAACACCTATGCTCTTCAAAAGACTTCACCAGAAGAGTAAAAAGAGAACCTACAGACTGGGAAAAAATTTTTGGACAGTACAAGTCGGACAAAGGTCTAATCTCCATAATCTACAAGAAAATCCAACACCTCTACAACAAAAAGACAAATAATCCTATTAAAAAATGGGCAAAGGAAATGAACAGACACTTCACCAAAGAAGACATTCAGATGGCCAACAGACACATGAGGAAATGCTCGGGATCACTAGCCATTAGAGAAATGCAAATTAAAACCACAACGAGATACCATCTCACCCCGGCATTACTGGCACGGATCAAAAACGCTGGAAATAACAAATGTTGGAGGGGCTACGGGGAGATCGGAACACTTATGCACTGCTGGTGGGAATGCAAAACGATACAAACATTTTGGAAAATGATATGGCACTTCCTCAGAAAGCTAGAAATAGACATACCATTCGATCCAGCAATCCCACTCCTAGGAATATATCCTAGAGAAGTAAGAGTCATCACTCGAATAGGCATATGCACACCTATGTTCATGGCAGCATTGTTCACAATAACAAAATGATGGAAACAACCTAGGTGCCCATCAACAGATGCATGGATAAACAAACTATGGTACATACACACAATGGAGTACTATGCAACGAGAAAGAACAACAATCTGTGAAGCATCTCATAACATGGATGAAACTGGAGGACATTATGCTGAGTGAAATAAGTCAATCACAAAAGGACAAATATTATATGAGACCTCTATTGTAAAAACCCATGAAAAAGTTCACACACAAAAAGTAACAATCTTTGTTGGTTACCAGGGATGGGAGGAGTAGGGGGGGAAATACTAAATAGGCAATTGATAAGTGGTATCTTGGGTGAAGGTGAGACAGTACACAGTACTGGGGAAACCAGCACAACTTGTACAAGGAAAGGTCATGGAAGCTCCATAGACACATCCAAATACCCTGAGGGACTGAATTGCTGGGCGGAGGGCTGTGGGGACCATGGTCTCGGGGAACATCTAGCTCAATTGGCATAACACAGTTTATAAAGACAACATTCTGCATTCTACCTTGGTGAGTAGTGTCTGGGGTCTTAAAAGCCTGTGAGCAGCCATCTAAGATACTCCACTGGTCTCATCCCTTCGGGAGCAAGGGAGAATGAAGAGAACAGGATACAAGGAAAAGATTAGTCCAAAGGACTAACTGTCCACAGCTACCAAGGCCTCCACCGGGGAGTCCAGTACAGCTAGATGGTGCCGGGCTAGCACCACTGACTGCTCTGACCAGGATCACAACAGAGGGTTCTGGACAGAGCTGGAGAAGGATGTAGAACATAATTCTAACTCACAAAAAAAGACCAGAGTTACTGGCCTAAAGGAAACTGGAGAAACCCCAAGAGTATGGCCTCGGACACCCTTTTAGCTCAGTGGTGAAGTTACCTCCGAGGTTCACGGTTCAGCCTGGGAGTGGACAGCCCCGTAAAACCAAATGAGACTAACGAGGTACAGGAGTCCAGTGACAAGGGCCAGAAGGCAGAAGGGGACAAGGAAGCTGGTGATAGGGAACCCAAGGTTGAGTAAGGATATTGTTGATGTGAGATTGTTAACTATTGTCATAGGGCAACATTTGTAGTAACTGTTAAATGAGAAACTATTTTGTTCTGTAAGCCTTCATCTTAAGTAAGAATAGCAGCACAATTGGAAGAGTGTAGTCAGTGTCACTGAACTGTGCATGTAGAAATTTTTGAAATGGTGTATCTTTGGCTATGTGTATTTTCACCAAAAAAAAAAAAAAAGGTTGAAAAGTTAGAGGGTTGACATGTTGTGGGGTTGTTAACCAATGTCATAAAACAATATGTGTACTACTGTTTCATGAGAGAGTATTTGTTCTGTAAGCCTTCACCTGAAGTACTGAAGTACAATAAAAAAAAAAAAAAGACGTGATTCACACACCGGCCTTGGATGGAATGACCCTTTACTTACATAAAGAGACAAAGCGAGGTCAGCTTCCATGGTGGACATCGGTCGCCTGTGGCCAGCAGGTCTCTCCCCGCAGCCAGTGTGACGCACTCAGCTAAGCATCCCTGGGAATGTTGACACGTGCTCAGGGCAAGAGAGGAGGGATGTCCTGACAGGCCACCAGCTGCTATGGGATGTGTTTTGGGCCAAGATGCCCCAGAAAAGGGAGTCAGCTCATACTCTCATCTCATCCAACAAGCCAGTTCAGCACATCTGTTCCTGAGCACAAGGTTCATTCATGGGTCACAGGGAAAGGTGGCTCGCTCGGACTGCCCCCTTGCACAGTCCATCCTCCGACTTTTCAGGGACCCCAGCAGACAGAGAAGCAAAGTGACTAAATTTTTGGTGTGCCCGTCGTCCGTGTTGGAGTGAGCTGCATGTCTGTAGCACAGTGCGTGACTGATGGATACGCCATATGGAGGGCTGGATCCTTGAATGACTCTTTAGAGTCCATAATGTGCTAGCAGTGTGCCAGGCCCAGTAAGGGACGGAAGCCGAGACCTTCCAGGTGGAGCCTTTGTAGTTGCCTCTGGTCAGGCCTAAAAAATCACGCCTAGGTTTTTAGCCAGGAGCTGGTCTTAGCTGGGTATTTTTAGTGTGTGCCCTTTGTTGGAGGAAGTGCCAGGTTCTCTGCCCTGATAATTGCTGGTTTTAAGGGTTGCCTTAGTCTCTGCTGACACTGGCTTGACTTACATTCTCTGCCCCTTCTCCCTGGTAATGCTACTCTCTGCTGTCTAAGACTCGGCCCTGACATCCTTCCGTCCTCACTGAATGTGCTTGACTTATAACCTGTTCATCCTTGGTGGCCTCTGTGCACTTCCTGAAGTGCCAACTCAGAAAGTCTCTTAAAATCAATCTGAGCTAACAGTAGAAGAAAGCAGCTTTGAAGCAGTGTATTTTTTTTTTTTTACAATGATTATCTAGAAACTTGTTTTTGTTTTTTTTTTTTTTGCCCTTATCTACCCCACCCCTCAACTTGTTAAAAATTCTGTTAATGATTCAAGTGATGGGAATTTTAGGTTAGGAAAGTGAAAGTGATAAAGGGATTTGGCAGGGATGATAATACCCTTACAGCATCCGTCTCTCAGTGATACCTTACTGATGATGGTCTGGCCAACCCATGTGCAGTAGGATCTGTTGTGAATGTAGCAAGTAAGAAACCTTTGAATGTTGTTGGAACATACAGCTTTTTAGGACTGATGCTAATAACAATAAGTTTTTCTTTCTAACATGACATAATTTGCCATATTATATAAGTGTTTATCCATCAGTATTAAAACTATTGCTCTTTTCACCAAACTGTGATAAAATACTTGATACTGTACCATCTTGCTGTTTAGTTTACTTTGTCTTAAATCATTTTTTCCCCCAGGCTGCCAGTACACCACTGAATCCTTTAAGTTTTCAGTGTGAATTTGTAAAACTCCGAATTGACCTTCTGCAAGCCTTCTCTCAACTTATCTGTACTTGCAATAGCCTGAAGACAAGCCCCCCACCTGCAATCGCCACAGCAATTGCTATGACCTTAGGAAATGACCTTCAGAGATGTGGGCGCATCTCCAATCAGGTAATGTCTTGCTTTTCTGTTCAGTGCAGCTTTTATTTATACTTCAGAGGTTTTGAGGTTAGTTGTAAGATGAGAAATTCTGAAAATTAAAATCAGTGGTTTGACTTTCAGACATTGAGTATCAAATACTACTTATTAACTCATAATGGTTTGAACCCACCAGCCACTCCATGGGAGAAAGATGTGGCAGCCTGCTTCTGTAAAGATTTGCAGCCTTGGAAACCCTGTGAGGCAGTTCTACTCTGTCCTGTAGGATCGTTGTGAGTAGGAATCCACTCAACGGCAGTGGGATTGGTTTTGGTTTGGGGTCTTGTCAGAAATAGGCTGATGTGTTGTTTGTTAGAGAGGACAACAAAGTGATTGATGATGTCTCACTAGATGCCACATTTCTATAAAGAGAAAGGACATTTTAAAGAAATGTTTGTAACTATGATTTTAGTGGAACTTGAAGAAGCTAAAAATGCATGTTTTCTTTTTCTGTGTATTATGTATAAATTACTATAATTTTGTGAACATTTGTAGTTTCATTTTTCATCTTTGTGGATTTAATGAAATGACAATGAAAATTTGAATACTATTTGGATTTTTGTTGTTTGAGGATGTGTTTTTTTAATGATTTGATTTTTTTTTTTTTTGTTATTTACACAATAATGATAGCATGTTTGTTTGCTGTAATTGATAAATTTTCTCCCTTTATAGATGAAACAGTCCATGGAAGAATTCCGAAGCCTCGCATCCCGATATGGGGATCTTTATCAGGCATCTTTTGATGCTGACTCAGCAACTTTGAGAAATGTGGAACTGTATCCTAAGCTTGCCCCAGTATTTTTTGTTCTTAGGAAGTATTCTTTGAAATGTAAACACTTCTGATATGCTTAACTGCAAAATATTCCATAAGCTTACAGCTTTATTAAAATTAATAATTTCCCCTTTAAAGTCTAGTATGAGCGATGTAATTTTACTTTTTTAACTTCCGCCAGGCTTTAAAAGGAAGTGGTGACTCATTGTTGTTTTTGTCCACCTCTGGGAAGGGCAATCCGAGGCCCAGGTCCTTCCGAGGCGGCTGACTTGTGCTCACGTGACGGGGTGCATTTCCCACCAGTGGACCGTTTCCTGTTTTCACCTCTCTTTCATGACTGCCAACCCTAGGTCCCATCACCTTTATTAACGATCCTTTCGGTAATTGTAGTCTTCACTTTTGTTCCTTAAGCACTCTTCAAATTCTCCATGTTTGCTTATGAGCAGCCTCAAAACCTTTTTGAAAGGAGGCAAGAGATAAAACAATTTTTTAAGTTGTAAGATCTGTAAATCAATGCAGTAGTTTTTGGCGTCTTGGCTTACTGATTGAAACCTAATGAGGGCTATGGACAGAATGTATATATATGTGCACACGCGCCCAAAAAATTTGTACACAATTTCAGGGGGGCAGACACACCCCTTGAGTCCAGCTGAGGAACCTCTAAGGTAAAAGCATGCTATAGATCACTGAATTTTTTTTTTTTTCCACTTTTGTCAGTGAAACCTTTTTGTTTGTTTCAAACTCTTACGAAGAATCCCCTGGATCTAAAACAGATGAAAACGAAGTTGATGTGATTAAATCAAAGGAGCCTGGAACCTGTTGCCTGGTTCCCCCTTCCCACATGAGGCAGCCTCTGAAGGACCCATCCTGGAATGGTTAGAGCCTCTGTCATAGGCCACATATTGTCCCTAAAGGAAAACAGGGCTTCCGACCATTGGAGTCAATGCATGGCTGCCCTAATTAAAATACCGCCCTCATCTTGACTCTCATTTAATACTCAGATAGTGTAAAATCGATAGTAGATTTCTCTGTTTTCATGGATAACCTGAACATTAATCCAGACAGCAGCAGAGCTGTTTACTGATATCTCATGCAATAGAAGCCCTGATTTTGGATCCAGAATCAGCAAGGTAATTCTAGTAATAGTATGTACTACAGAACACTTTGAAATACCATGTCTTACCTGATCGTCATAGGGATGCATTTGAAGGGGCATTACAGGAGGTGAAACAAAGAGGAAGGACTCGCTCGGGCTTTTGCCCAGGGTCACATAGCTAGTGACAGAACTTAGATTCTCTGCCTCCGTTGTGAACTTAACCTCCTGCCTTCTCTCTTCAAAACATGGACTTGGAAAAGTAAGTGGGAGGGGATCATTTGTGCTATTTGAACACTTTTTTCATGTAACTAAACTTTGGCATGAAAAATCAAGTGAATAATATAGTTAAACTTTTTTTTTTTTTTTACAATTAAACTTTAACTTGAAATTTTTATTCTTTGACTTCTCAAACAAAAAGATATTTCTGTTCTTGCTTTATTAAAATTCTTCTTCCCTCCCTTGTTAACTAGTTAATTATTCAAAATATTAATGAATAATCCATTGTTTTTTCCCATCATGGTATTCTGTTTTGGAATATGCATTTTGAACTGTTTGTAATTTTGATCCAGTAACGCCTGTGATTCCAAGATGAGCTTCCTCAGAGGAGCATGCAGTGAACAAAGCAGTTTAGATTTCTGTCCCCTGAAGCACTGATGTGCCATCTCTTTTCAGGGTAATAAAGTGCTAGCTACTATCAGACTAGGTTACATGCCTTTTTTTTAAATCCCCTCACTCATC
This sequence comes from Dugong dugon, assembly GCA_030035585.1. Classification (NCBI taxonomy): domain Eukaryota; kingdom Metazoa; phylum Chordata; class Mammalia; order Sirenia; family Dugongidae; genus Dugong; species Dugong dugon. The sequence goes on along the minus strand of CM057469.1, from coordinate 588,376 downwards.
TGATCTATTTTAGTATTTTAATCACATTCTAATTTTCACTGATTTTTATCCCTTGATTCTACTCCCAGTCTACATTCATCTTCCCCTCAGACTGCATTGTTCTTTTCTTTTTTTTTTTAAATGAAACTTTCTCCTTTTTAAATTTCAGAATGTTCTTAGACCCTCACGCCTTTCAGTCTTTCCAGTAATTCATACTAACAGGCTTACACCATCTCTGATCATGTCATACTCACTTTACCTTCTCAGCATGCAAGTACCATTGTGCTGTTGATGGACATAGTAGATGTTAATGTTTTTGCTGATTGAGTTTTCACTAGAGAGGTGTATTGTCAGTCAGGATGGGGTGGAGGGAGTATCTGGCCAGCTCGTACGTACGCTCGCTGTCTTTCTTACCCTCTCTCCTCCTATCACCTTTTTCCACTTTTCTCTACCCCTATCCATCCTCCCAAACCCATTCCCCTAGCTCTTCCTTCATTGTAACGAAAAATCCGTCAAGGAAGTTGTTACCTTGAATGAGAATGCTTTGAGTCTCTTGTTCTTAACAGTGCACAGCTGCAAGGAGAGGGTGCCTTGTAAAACTTAGGTTCTTGGTGTTGCATTTTTCTGTGCCTTCCAAATAAAGAAGGACCTACTGCTAAGAAGAACCTCAGGAGGTCGAGGCATGGCCAGAGTTATTTTCTGGAGGTGTAGCCACATTGACTGTATCACTGTGGTTTTTACAAATTGGTCTCTCCCTTTCATAGCCTAGAAGGCTTTTTGGGAGAGGGGACATTATTGTATTCAACTTTGTACTCCAGCAGCTAACATATTGCCTGAGCCAGTACATTCAAGAAATGTGGGATAGGATAGGGTAGATGTTTATAGTTGTGAATGTTATTATTGATCTCATACTACCTTTTCAGGATTATCAAGAAAATCTATTTTGAGATGCTTGTCCGTTCTGTTTTTCTCTTTTGACTTATTCACTCTGTCACTGTTCCTTTGTACTTCACCTTTATTTCTATTGTTTAAAAAAGCAAGGGAATGGCTCCTGGCCATGAGGGAACATCTAGACTTTCCCTCTTTCTATAAACAACTAGAAAACAGCATAAAACTTATGAATGAACAGATTTCAGACATGGTACAATAGGCAGCTCAGAAAAGTGTCTCTGAGAAGAGAGACATAAATGAGGTAAGCCTTATAATAGTCCTCACCTTCTGCCTGGAGGCACTTTTTAGACTGACACTCAGGGATGAGGCACCCAAGCAGCACCATGGTCTTGCTTGGTTGAAGATAATAGAGATCAGCGTTCAGAGAACTAAGGAAGCTGGACATTGCAGGGCAGAGTACAAGAGAGAAGGAAGCTTCTCAGAGAAAGAGCTCCAGAAATCTGCATGGGCTGTGAGTCATGAGCTGAATACTGAGCTGCACATATGTAAGGTGAAACCCTACAAGGATGGGCAAAACATGGCTGGTAGGGAAAGAATAATTACCAGGAAGCTATAAGCTGAGCAATTCCCAGAGCTCATGCAGAACTGAGAGGTGTTTGAGTTCCAGCCAGATAGAGGCCTTATTAAATACCCAGGACATTTAGAAAAGACAACAAAATGATCATAATGTGTTAGCAGTAGGGCTAAGTTAGCTCTAAAGATAAGACTACACTAGATCTGTTCTAAGAAAGTTCAGATAAGCCTTGCAAGAATCAGGCTGATGTACAAGTAACTTGACTGTCTACCAAAACAAAATTTAACATTCTTTAAAGACAGTTAAAACCAGAAACTCAATAGTGTAAGAATCACAATTGTAGCATGCAGCCATAAATTACTAGAAATGTGAAGGAGCAGGAATATGTGACAGATAACCATGAAAAATTTAGTCAGTTAGAAAACAGACTCCAAAATGACAGAGGTAATGGAATTAACAGACTAGGACTTTAAAACAACTATTACGAATATTTTCAAAGATTTAAAGGTAAACAGTAATACAGTAAGAAAAATTAAGTCTGTAAAAACAACTAAATAGGTTCAGCACACTTGACTGCTAACCAAGAGATTGGGGGTTCAATCAAGTCCACCCAGTAGCACCTCAGAAGAAGGGCCTGATCTGCTTGTGAAAAATCAGCCATTGAAAACCCTGTGGAGCACAGTTCTGCTCTGACACGGTTAGGGTCACCATGAGTCAGAATCAACTCAACAGCAACTGGTTTATTAGTTATCTAGCGCTTTATTGATAGTTATCTTTTCAAATGTCTTAGGTCTCTCTCATTGCATGGCAGGGACAAGATCTTAGAAACATTTTTATACCACCTTACAACCAAAGTGATTAAGACATAATTTGGAGTCAGATCTGAGTTTGAATTCCAGCTTGCCACTTACAAGTTATGTGACTATAGGCAAATTACCTAACCTGTCTAAGTCTCAGTTTCCTCTTCTGTAAAATGGAAATAACAGTGCCTACTTCATGATTTTAAAGATTAAATGAGAATGTGTGGAAGGTGCCTGACACATTTAGGTGTTAAAATAGTTACTATTTTGGTTGATTAACTGATACTGATTCTGACTTCAGTTTCCAGGAATATGGATCTACTGGAGCAGCCCGTGCAGACAGTGGATATGAGAGAAGAATGATTTCTGTATATAGTCGTGTGCTGGAGGAAGTGGAGTCACTCAATCGGAAATACACCCCTGTTTCTTATATGGCAAGTGGCATTTGTTTTCTTGAGTTTTGATTAGGCGAGAGTGGGTTTTTGTCCGTCTCTGGCTTTACTGACTTGTGACTCCAGCGAGTGAGTCTCCTTGTGCCTGTTTCTTCATCTCCAGAACAGGGCTAGCGTAGTACCACCTCACCGCATTGTTGATGGGAAATGAGGCAGTCTGTGCGGAACACTTACCACATCTCTGCTTGCTACATAGTCACATTAACATGTAAAATCCGTTCTGCCAGAATGCAGGTAAAACCTCTTTTTTAACAGTTTAACTGATGTTATGATGGTTTTCAGCCCTGGCTGTACATAGGAACTACCTTGGGACCCGTTTAAACAATTCATTAATATCCAGGTCCCACCCCAGACCAGTTAACTCTGAATCTCTGGGTTAAAATCTCCCAGGTGGTTCTGTCGCGCTGCCAGGGTTGAGAGCCACTGGCCAGTTGGGACAGAAGAAGTGGGCTTGTCTGACTGGCGCTAAGTCAGTTCCTGCCAGGTTATGACTCCATTGTCTTTATCACACTGTCTCCACTTTTCGCCTGCTGACCCTCTTCTTTTGACAGGGTTGAGCACTCCCTCGTTATTAGATCTTTTTCCCTGACTTCGTCGTTACAGTGCAGACTGACTTGCTCTCAGTCAGATCTCGTCCTCCCTGTCTGGCCATCCCCCAGTCTTCTGTGAACTTCACACCTTGGAGAGTTTCTCTTCCCCGCCCACACATCAGATGCAGATCCCATGTCACTGTCTCCTGGTTCCTGCTTGTCTCATTCTGTACTCTCTCACCTTTTGTCAGGTTTTTTTTAGAAGAAATTGGTGGGATGTACTGTTGTTAAAGAATTATACTGGATTTAAAGGACATTTTCCTTGATGTACTGCTTTCACATAAGATCATCAGTACATATTGTTGAATTCAGTTGACGTAGGCAGCTGTTGGATACTGAGATGGATTGCTGAGGGAGATGGTAAAGACTCTGTTTGAAGGAAATGCGTACATCTGTGTGGAAGGGTGATTAAATTATTTTCATGTCCCTCTAAGCTCCACTGTAAGAGATTTAATAGATGCCAAACAGTAAGTGCAGTTTGATGGAGTTGAGTCCATTGACTGTAATGGAGACAAGGGGAATTTCCACCCAAGAGGAGATAGAGTCTGGAATAAAGAGCCTGTGGGGTTTTCACGTCTGTGTGTGTCTTCTCAATACACGCTCTAAAGACCTTTCCTGACAGAACTGCAATGCAGTTCTTCTGACCCTAATCACCCAGGGTTAGGTCAGATCTCAAGATAAAGGGTACAGTACTCCAGACTGCCAAATCTGCCCAAGACTTCAGATGCCAGCCTGTGTTGGGGGTCCCCATAACACCTCACTTCTGACCTGCTGGCTACAAATTTGGGGGTTCCCACTTCCCCCTTAGGTTCCGTAATTCGCTGTAACAGCTCCCAGAACTCAGGAAAACAGTTAGTTATAACTACAGTTTTATGATGGCAAAAAGAACACACACGAAGTGATGCATAAGGCAAGGTCTGGAAGGGTCCCCAGTGTGCAGCTTCCAAGTCCCCGGAGATGCCCCTCCCTCCCGAGGGTCGATGTCTTTCACGAACCAGGAAGCTCACCCCAGCTTCAGTGTCCAAAGCTTTTATTGAATCATTGCCCACGTGGCTGAACTCATGTCTAGCCCCTCTTCCTTTCCTGGTCAGACTGATAGAATGTGGTGGGTCTTTCTGGCTTGGCCAGCACTCACCCAAGAGTCACCTCGTTAGGATAACCTGTCAGGTGTGATCTGGAGCCCCTCCCATGAATAACAAAGATTCCAATCACTAGGGAATTTTCAGGGGGTTAGATTTTACCTCACAGGAATCAGGGACAAAGATCAGATTCTTTGGGTAAAGTTAAGTGTATACCCCACAGAGCCTTAGAGCCATTCAGAACTAGGTTTAGATTCTAGCTTTGCCACTCAGCAGCTCTGTGACTTTAGACAGATAACTAACATTCTTTTCTATGAAATGGAAATAATAACCCACCACATAGGCTTACCGTGAAGTTTAGATGAAATAATGCATGTTGACTAGCACAGTGCCTGGTACATAGGAGTGGTTAATAAATGTTAACTACTCTTTTCTCCCTTCCCAAATTGTATTTCATAGATTTGATACCTTCTGAGCCCCAAATTCAGTTCAAAAAGTGTTTATTAGATCCTAGGGATGAAAAATGACAAAGACAGGGTCTTCCTTCAGGTTGTCCGTAGTCCGATAAGAAAGAAAGAAAGATTCGGTAAACAAACAGTACAGTCAATGTGCAGTAACAGAGCTCTGCAGCATGTGAAGGTAGAGCACAGAGAGGAAGTGAGTGACTCGTGTCCGACGAGAGGGAAATGGGTTGGGGGTGCAGTTCAGAGAGAAGCTGTCTTTGAATCAGTTTTCCAGGCAGACAAGGAGGGTTAGGGAATTTCAGGCAGAGAAGAACATGTTCAAAACCAGACACATAAAATACTTGGGTGTCTTCTGGGAACTGTTATTGCCACAGCTTTAAGTAGAGGCTAAGGACTGGAGAGATGAGACTAGAGAGGTCGGCGGAGGCCAGGGGACAAAAGGCTTTGTGCACTTTATTCAGGAGGTTGGACTTTATCCTGTAGGCACTGGGGAACTTCCTAGAGGTTTTAAATGGGTTGAGGAAGGAGGTAGTTAAGATAGAATTTTAGTAAGTTATGTGGAAGCAGAACATGTAATGGCTTAAGGGGCGTGAAATTAGAGGAATGAGAAGTGGCTACAAGCTTTTGCAGGAATCCAAGATAAAGGCTAAGTTAATAAATAATGAAAGCAGGAAAGAGAAGAACAGATGCATTTGAAAGATACTTAGGGGTAACAACGTCAAGGGTTGGTTTTTTTAAATTAGATGTGAGGACGTGGAGACGTAACTTCCAGGCTCGCAGCTCGAGTGACTGTGTGTACAATTGGTTGATCCTTTCCTGATGCAGAGAATAGAGAGGGATGGTGGGAGAAGAAGCTTTCACTTTTAAACACATGGCCTGATGAAGCTCACTTGTGGAAAACCGGATAATAGTCCTGGAGCCAGAAGAAAGAGATGGGCTGAGATACATGTGAGGTCGCCATGAGCATAGAGGTTCTCAAATCATAGGAGTAGAGAAAATTGCTGTGAAAACATACAGGTTGAGAAGAGAAGGTTGCTAAAGGGAACATGAACATTTAAGGAAAAAACGAAAGGAAAGGATCTTAGGAAAGAAGACAGAAGGGAAAAACGAGAAAAGAAGTGAAGGCATGTACCTTAAAGTGGTATTTTATGGAAGAAGAGTGGTTACCATTATCAGGTACCACAGAAATGTCAAAAATACAGAGACTGAAAAGTGTCTGTCTTAGTTGTCTAGTGCTGCTGTAACAGAAATACCACAAGTGAGTGGCTTTAACAAACAGAAATTTATTTTCTCAAAGTTTAGGAGGCTAGAAGTCCAAATTCAGGGCACCGGCTCTAGGGGAAGGCTTTCTCTCTCTGCCGGCTCTGGGGGAAGGTCCTTGTCTCTTTTCAGCTTCTGTTCCTCAGTCCGTTGACAACCTTCTTTGCCTCTGTCTTCCCCCATCTGTGCTTCTTTGCTTCTGTGTCTGATCTGCTCCTTTTATATCTCAGAGATGATTGGCTTAAGACAGACCCATTATCATAATAAAGAAAACCCTGTTCCCAAATGGGTTTACATCCACAGGTATAGGGGTTAGTATTTCAACACATTTTAGGGGAACACAAGTCAATCCATAACAGTGTCTGTTAGATTTGACCATTAAGAGTCTTTGTGATGAGCTGGTTCTGCTGATTTACTCATCAGTGGGCTGTAATTTCCCACCCCCGGACTTACTTTAACAGTAATCTGCTAACTAGCGAACCTGTGGCCATGTGCTAACTAACTAGCGAACCTGTGGCCGTGTGCTAACTAGCGAACCTGTGGCCGTGTGCCCAATGTGCTAGTGACCTTAGAGGTAGTCTTTGCATTCCAGACGGGAAGCTGCAGAATCTGCTTCCATTCTTTTCCAAGGTGGAAGGGTGGCTTTCTGCTGGGAAGCAGGCTGAGGTCATTTGTGGTCCTCTAAGTGCCCCCTTTAAGCACTGTGGTGGCCACCAGAGGTTTCACCACTGGTAGGATGCTCCTGCAGACGCTTACCGGATTCCTGTTGCAAGATCATAGTGCAGCTTTAGCTGTTAAACCTGAAGAAGCAGAACCAGTGTCTTTGTACTGTGATGTCTCAAGTAGTGATCTGACACTGGACACAAAATGCCCAACTGCCTGAAGCCAATAAGGAATAGATTCTTCTGGCTTTTGTCGTTAATGTTCAACTTTTTAAACATATTTACAGGATGGACAACGAGGTAGCATCCTGCTTGGAAGCAGGACCTTTGTCGGATAGACAGCATACTATATAGTGCAGTGGTCTTCAGCCTGTGGTGCCTGGAGGGGCCACTTAGAGGGGACCAAGCACGGAAATGGTCTGGTCACTCAGGAGTGTTCTGAGGATGCTTTTATTCTTTTTCTGTGGTTTGTAAATCACTGGTGAAACAGACAAAGTCACTGAAGTCAGAGGCACGTTCTAGTGCTAGTTCATTCTGTTACCTGTCTGTGTGACCTGTGTCATCAGCAAAATTGAGGAGTAGACTGGGTGATCTTTAAGATATCTTTGAACCCCTAAATTCAGATTCTGTGACCCCTTTCACTACTAAGACTCAAAAGATTCACTGTAGTGTTTCTGTTCTACAGTCATGCTGGATTTTCAAAACTCAGTAAATTTGTGAAATAGATTTTAGAAATAAGATATTTTAGTCAGGTTTCAGAATTCCATAGGATTGGACTATACAGTCATCCTTACCCTGAATTCCATAAGTTCCCACCATTGCTTATTGACTGGTGACCCGTGGCCATAGAGACAGGCACTTGACCTAGTGGAGGTGTCTGAAGGAATGAGGCAGCTCAGAGCTAAGGTGCCACAGGACTTGGTTTCTGGCCTTGGATGTCTGTATACTCCTGGCTTTTTACCATATTCTTTATCATTCTCTGCCATAGGATAGTTACTCTATAATTTAGTATCAAAAATAATTAGAATAGGAGCCCTGGTGCCTCATGGTTAAAGCACTCGGCTGTGGACCAAAAAGTCAGCGATTTGAACCCACCAGCCAGCTGCTCCTTGGGAAAAAGGTGTGGTAGTCTGCTTCCATAAAGATGACAGCCTTGGCAACCCTGTGGGGCAGTTCTGCTCTGTCCCGTAGGGTCGCTGTGAGTAGCAGTGGACTCAGTGGCAACGGGTTTTCACCATAGGATAGTTACTCTGTATTTCAGTACCTAAAATAACTGCAGAATCTGTGTGGTAGCTCTGAGCTCTGCAAAAATACAAAATTTGCCTGTTGAGGAATGTGAATCCTCTTCTCTTCTGTCATTTACTTTTTATCGAATATTCTACAAAATAAAGTAGAATTTTGTAGTTGTGCTCCTTGAGATGAATGATTTGGCAGATGTACACAGTTCCTGGATGTTAAGCCTGTTTTCCCGACTGATATGCTTTTGTAATGATCTAAGTGGTAAGTGAGCATTTAAAGTTTCAGACGTCTTCCTGAAAATACCATTTGTTGGTGAAATTTAAAAATTTATTTTCATTTGATCTGGTTTTCTTTTTTTCCCAGCATACAGCATGCCTCTGCAATGCCATCATTGCCTTGCTGAAAGTTCCCCTTTCATTTCAAAGATACTTCTTCCAGAAATTGCAGTCTACCAGCATTAAGGTAAGGTGGGGAGAATACTGAGGTTAGAAACTCAATTATCTTCTAAAGATTAAGTGGGGCATAGCTCCACTTCAGTATCTTACGTTTGGTTTTGATACAACATAACTTCTAGTTGTAAGCCTTTTCTCCTTTATCAGGTGTCTTGGTGAAGGGAATAGGATTTGGGAGTTAAGCCCTCTCCCCTTTTAACTGGCAGTGCCCACTGCAGTGAGATAGTAAGTAACTGGAGCTGCGTCCCTTACCCTTAACTCCAGGAATAAATTGTGTGGTTTTCATCATTGTAGCTTATCAGAATTTTGAGCTGAGTCCATTGCTGATAAACCTATTCAGAACCAACTTGGAGTGAATCAGGTCCAGTAACAAATCTCCAGAGAACTTTTGTCTTTGAGTAACAAGTTTGAGGGGCTGGCCAGCGTATAGAATTATTATTTTTAAATATTTAAGCCACTCAAAATTCAAAAGCTGTTTTGGTTCTAAGAATGGAATTATTGGGAAAAGGGGAAAACTGTCATTTCTGAGCTATTTCTTAGATTATCCCTGTCAGTAAACATCTTCAGTGCATTTTGCATCCATTTGAATGCTTTTGATTGCAGAATGACCTGAATAATAAGGAAAATTGATGATCTAGCTAAGAAGTCTTAAAGGTGTCTCTAGGGTTGATTAGTTCAGTGGCTGAACAACATTATTTTAAAAAAACCCAAGTTTCTCCTATCTTTTTATTTAGCAAGACTTGGACTTTCTATAGTTGCAGTAGGAGGTATTTGGGATTTTTAATACGTTTTTAAAGAAAAAACAACGATAGGTTAAAAATGTCGTTTGGTTCATGTGTGGAAATTGACTTTTATCCTATGGTGACTTGATTATGTTAATAACCCTGGAATTTTAAGTTCTTCCTATTCACATTTATTCTATTTAAGATTACCTACGACCAAAGACACAGAAGCTGAGCATGAAAATTTAAATAGTGCATTTCCCTGCGGAAGCACTTCAGTGCCAAGAAATGCTCCACCACAAAAATGGGGAGAACAGTGCGCCCTTGCTGTTCTCTAACCTCTGTTGTGTTCCCACAGAGCCGAGGTTTGGGGTGGAAAGCACAGTCGTATTTAAAAGGAGGTACTGGGGATAAGGACCCTAACTTTACAGGTACACCTGTCAGCTTGGGCCCTACACAGTCCCGTCTTTGGTGCTGTGCGTTACCTGGTAGCCAGTGATTTGCACAGACTGTTTGTCAGGAGGAAGCCTGCTCTTGGCTGTTGGCATTTATGTTAGTGTTGCTTTTCCAGCTTGCTCTGTCACCGTCACCCCGGAACCCTGCAGAGCCCGTCGCCGTCCAGAACAACCAGCAGCTGGCCCTGAAGGTAGAAGGAGTAGTTCAGCATGGGTCTAAACCAGGACTGTTTCGCAAAATCCAGTCTGTCTGTCTCAACGTTTCTTCCACACTACAGAGTAAATCTGGGCAAGACTATAAGGTAATTAGAAAAGAGGCAGAATTGTGATACAGATTTTATCAACTCATTGATGGACGCGTTCTGTTGTTTTTCATAGCTGAGCAGTTCCATCTCCAGTGAGATCAGATGGATGTAAGTTAAAAGCATATACTGGGGCTTGAGGGGCTGACAGACAGACTTCTGTTTTCTCTGCCTGAGTTCAGAGGCAGTTGATAGTCAAAGCATCCAGGCAGTCAGAGATCAGAGTGTGAGTTTTGTTACTGCTAGAGCTGTCTACCAGCCTGGCTGAGGTGCTTGGCAGCAAGGACTTCATAACATTGTACTTCTAAACTCTTCTCAGTTGAAGTTTCCCATCCAGCGCAGCCAGCACGACAAGAACCTTCCCCTGTAAAACCAGGGTGAGGGAGGGTGCCCTGGTGCCCACGGAAGAGGGAGAGAAAGGTCTTAGCACCCATGCCCAGTCTTGCCCAGAACTTACCAGTCGCTAGGACTGCCACCTTCTCTGCAGGTGAGTACTCCATGTGGAAGGAAACATCGAGTTGGGGGAAGAAGTGTCTCCCCAGCCCATCCCCCGAGAAAGCACACATCTGTTTTTCTGTAGTTTAAGTAAATTTTAGAGTTTTCAAAAAGAAAGTGTATAGCACTGACATATAAACAGTCAGATAAAGTAAAACGTTTTCTTAAAGGTGTTGTGCTGGGAATTTACTGCTTTGAGAATCATGAGGGAGGTAGGTGTTAACCAACCGAAGTCTGGCTTACTTCATTAGCAAAGCTAAGATTCTGAACTTGTACTCACCAAACACCAGTGCTCCAAATGTAGAAGTTTTTTTCTTTAGACATCTCTTTCCAACCCCTTGGTAGTTTATTTAGTGAGTAGAGCAAGGGAACAAGTCCATAGTTACATGAGGAGAGTTGCTCAAATATCTACATTGGCTGTGCCCAGGTTTACTGTGGGCCTGTCTTGGCTGAACTGAGGTCACACAGCAAGAAAAGGGGTGTCAGTGAAGATCTGAAAGAGGAGCATCTGGTTCTCTTTGGTGGGTTTATTCTAAAAAGCTAAGTGGAGGTCTCGTTTAAGCCGCCATTAGTGTCACTCTTTTCTAAGCTCAGCCTTCGTTCTCTTGACTTCCATGACATAAAGCATGGTACCTAGGTAGCCACACTGTCAATGCTGCTCACTGTGCCATACTTTCAAGCCAAGGTTGGGGCCGCCAAAAAGCACGACTTACACGCAAACATCGGATGGAACAACACTTTACTCACAGAGAGAAGAGAAAGAGCAGGGTTGCTTCCACTGTGGGCTGATTCCCCGGCTTTTCTGACAGAAAGAAGAGACAGAGCAGGGTCACTTCAGCCATGAGTTCTGGTTCCCCAGCTTCTGTCACAGAGAAGAGACAGAGCAGGGTCACTTCAGTCATGAGTGCTGGTTCCCCAGCTTTTCTCACAGAAGAGACAGAGCAGGGTCACCAGCCACGAACCCTGGTTCCCCAGCTTTTCTCACAGAGAGGAGACAGAGCAGGGTCACTTCAGCCAAGAGCGCTGGTTCCCCAGCTTTTCTCACAGAGAAACAGAATAGGACTGCCTCAACTGTGGGTGCTGGTTTTCCGTGGCCAGCAGATCACTCCCCGCAGCCGACACAGCGCTGGTGGTTTGCGTGTACCCCTCTTATGCCACTGTTCAGAGACTCCGTTCCCTGCTTGCCAGGAATATATATAGAAATGGGGTTGGCCACGTCCCATGTGACATTAGCAGAGCAGAGAGAAAGTTTACTATGTACCCGGAACAAGGAGGAAGGTTCCCCAGTAAGGAGAAGAAACTAGAAGAGAGAGACTCAGCTCCCAGCCTCTTATCATGGAATGTTCCAGGTCCGAGGCTTCTGATTAGGTAGTCCAGGTGGGGGTATACTAATGACCCTACATAGGTGTCACTGAAGGAGGGGTGTATACTAACACACCCACACAGAAATGTCACTGAACGAGGGCTGTATGCTTACACACCCGCAGAGGTGTCACTGAAGGAGGGCTGTATACTAATACACACAGAGGTGTCACTGAAGGAGGGGTGTATACTAACACACCCACAGAGATGTCACTGAAGGAGGGGTGTATACTAACACACCCACAGAGATGTCACTGAAGGAGGGGTGTATACTAACACACCTACATAGGTTTCACTGAAGGAGGGGTGCATACTAACACACACACAGAGGTGTCACTGAAGGAGGGGTATATACTAACACACACACAGAGGTGTCACTGAAGGGGGGGTGTATACTAACGCCCCCACATAGGTGTCCCTCCTCTGGAGAGAGTTTAAGTCTGTAAGGTCTTTTCAAGGCCACTGGGCAAAGCAGTCTCTAAGTGCATTGTACCCTTTGGTTCGTCTGAAGTTTCAACCATTTGCTTCCATGTGCAGTGCTACAGGGCGTTTTTTAGCACCAGGTACCTGCTTAAAGTTACTCAGCTCATTGGAGCTCCTCCAGCCGTCTCTGGGCCTGTTACTGGAGGGCTCTGAGCAGTGGCTTCCCTAGGTCTTGAATTCCTCTGTTGGGAACAGTTCGCTAGCATTCTGCACAAGTGCCCCACAGCTTCTACTAACAGTTCTCCAGACCCACTGGTATGGCTGATGAAGTGCCCTGTGGGTTCTCCTAGCATCTTTCAGGGATACCCCATGGCTTGAGGCTCACAAGCATCCCAGACCAGGCAGATCTCCCTGTGCGGGGGCCCCAGAATACCCTCGGGACACTCTGGGGGTCTACATCCCATTTGTCCCCATCCAGCCAGAGGGAGGCCGGCATTTTAGTCGAGTTTTCACCCCCTGGAGTGCCAGCGCAAACCTGGGATGACTGGACCAATGAGCCCTCTCTTCACCATTCCGTGATGTATGTACTTTGTTGATGACCCTGCTCGCTGCACCAAACTGTCGAGCCAAGGGCTTGGGTCACCAGCAAAAGCACATTTTTTCACGTAGGCATTGAACGGACCAGTACTCTGCTACCTAGAGAAGAGCTGGAGCAAGGTCAGCTTCAGCTGTGGGCACCGCTGCCCCATGGCCAGCAGGCCACTCCCCACAGCCCATGCTGGGCTGGTGGTCTGCGTGCACCCCTCCTATGCCTCAGTTGAGAGACTCCATTCCCTCTCCACCAGGAACAGATATAGCAATGGGGTTGGCCAGGTGCTGTATGGCCCCCACACAGGAGCACAGCAGAGAAAGCTTACTGTGTACCTAGAATAGGGAAAGAGGTTCCCTGCTAAGGAGAAAAAACTGGAGGACAGAGGGACTCAGTTCCGGCCCAAGGCTTCTGATCAGGCAGTCCAGGTAGGGGTTGGAAGGCTGCGTGATAGACTGCTTTTCCATTTTCTAAACACAATGAATGAATATTTGGTAAATGAAGAAACATCAACTAGTTATGGAGCACTTACTGTATTGAGAGTATAACTGTTACAGTTGATCGTCTCTGTTGTCACAGAAGATAATGAGAATTTACAAAGCTGACTTATCTCTGTCTGCACTCTTTCCTCACTTTGAGTGTGAAACAACGGGAATCATGATTTTCTTTTTTCCTTTTATATAGTGATATCTACTATGAAGAAAATATCATTCAGATCTAGCACTGGTCATATACTTATTGACTTCCCTCTCAGGAAGCATTGATGAAAGTCAAAAAGCAGATGTGACAAGCCATCTAGCACAGGATTGCTTTGTAATGTTAGTGTGGTGGTTTTGAAGCGTAAATTGCAGCCATCCATTCAGTATGATCAGGTTGCCTAAACCTATTTCTGGCCCTTTTGAGGAAGCTCTTGTTTAATACGCATATTCTCTAGGGAAATAAAAACCCTACAAAAGTTAAATGTGCTAAAGAAAGAAAAGTATCTGTACCATAAATAATTAGATCTTGTGTTGATTGGTGACTTCACTTCATTTAATTTTACGGGTAGATGTCTTTGGAAAACTGGCCTTACAATCTGCTGATTGAGACACAAAGCTCCAGGCCAAATTTATGTAACTAATTACAACTCAGAAACATAGAGCAGTCAGCTCAGATATTCATTAAGATTACCTTTATCTGCATTCTCAGAATAAGTCTATCTTGACATGTTTCCTCTTGGGTGCAGGAGAGGGATACACCAGCAGATTTTATGGTATTCTTTGAAGGACAAAGGCAAGAGTGTCTAGACAAGTAAATGAGTCAGTGTTTCATCAGATAAGTATCTGTGCTTTATAACCTACCATACGGTAAGTCTGAATAAGACACTGATTATTAAGTGAGCAATGTACAAAAGTCTTAAAGTTAATTTGTTAAGGAAGAGAGGAATCCGTACGTTGTTTAAATAACTAATACAAAATCAAACAGGCTTGGGGGATAAACCTAGCTTTAATTTAGGGTTCTGTTCTTATTAATCTCTTAGATTCTAGACTCCCTGAAACAGGTGGTTCCGTCCTGTTTCTTCTGAATAGGCCTTCACAAACTAAAGAAAGATGGAAATTGAAGGTGGAGGCGGGTTTGCCCTGGGAGCTCCTTCTACTCAAGGATAGAGCAGGCAGCATGGCTTAGTGGTGAAAAGTAGGCTTTGCAAGTATACTCTTTTCCAACACACATGGAACATCCTCCATAATAGACCACATATTAGGCCACAAAGGAAGCTTTAACAGAATTCCAAAGCATCGAAATATTACAAAGCATCTTTTCTGACCATAAAGCTATAAAAGTAGAAATCAGTAACAGACAAACCAAGGAAAAAAAATCAAACGCATGGAAACTGAACCATGCCTTGCTTAAAAACTACTGGGTTATAGAAGAAATTAAGGATGGAATAAAGAAATTCACAGAATCAAATGAGATGGAAAACACATCCTACCAGAACTTTTGAGACACAGCAAAAACAGTGTTCAGAGGTCAATTTATAGCAATAAAAGCACACATCCAAAAAGAAGAAAGGGGCAAAATCAAAACATTAACCCCACAACTCAAACAAGTAGAAAGAGAGCAGCAAAGGAAACCCTCAGGTGCCAGAAGAAAAGAAGTAATAAAAATAGAGCCGAATTAAATGAAATAGAAAATAGAAAAACAGTTGAAAGAGTTAACAAGACTAAAAGCTGGTTCATTGAAAAGATCAACAAAATTGATAAACCATTGGCCAAAGTGACAAAAGAAAAACAGAAGAGGAAGCAAATAACCCAAATAAGAAATGAGATGGGTGATATCACAACAGACCCAACTGAAATTAAAAGAATCATAACAGAATACTATGAAAAATTTCACTCTAACAAATTTGAAAACCTAGAAGAAATGGACAAATTTCTAGAAACTCACTACCTACCTAATCTAACACAAACAGAAGTAGAACAACTAAATAAACCTATAACAAAAGAAGAGATTGAAAAGGTAATTTTAAAACTCCCAACAAAAAAGAGCCCTGGCCTGGATGGTTTCACTGGAGAATTGTACCAAACTTTTGGCACAGAGTTAACACCTCTACTACTAAAGGTATCCCAGAGCATAGAGAAGGATGGAATACTCCCAAACTCATTCTATGAAGCCAGCATAACATTGATACCAAAACCAGGTAAAGGCACCAAAAAAGAAAAAAAAGAAAATTACAGATCAATATGCCTCATGAACATAGACGCAAAAATCCTCAACAGAATTCTAGCCAATAGAATTCAACAACATATCAAAACACTAACTCACCATAACCAAGTGGAATATATACCAGGTATTCCGGGGTGGTTCCACATTAGCAAAACAATCAGTGTAATCCATCACATAAATAAAACAAAAGACAAGAATCACATGATCTTACCAATTGATGCAGAAAAAGCATTTGACAAAGTCCAATACCGTTTCATGATAAAAACTCTCAGCAAAGTAGGAATAGAAGGGAAATTTCTCAACATAATTAAGAGCATTTATACAAAGCCAGCACCAACATCAGCCTAAATGGAGAGAGTCTGAAAGCATTCCCATTGAGAATGGGAACCAGACAAGGCTGCCCCTTTATCACCACTCTTATTCAACATTGTGCTGGAGGTCCTCGTCAGAGCAGTTAGGCTAGAAAAAGAAAGGGCATCCAAATTGGTAAGGAAGAAGTCAAAGTATCTCTATTTGCAAATGATATGATCTTATACACAGAAAACCCCAAAGAATCCACAAGAAAACTACTGGAACTAATAGAAGATTTCAGCGAAGTATCAGGATACAAGATAAACATAAAAAAATCAGTTGGATTCCTCTACACCAACAAAGAGAACTTCGAAGAGGAAATCACCAAATCAGTACCATTTACAGTAGTCCCCAGGAAGATAAAATACTTAGGAATAAATCTAACCAGAGATGTAAAAGACCTATACAATGAAAACTATAAGACACTACTGCAAGAAACCAAAAGAGACCCACAGAAGTGGAAAAACATACCTTGCTCATGGATAGGATGACTCAGCATTGTGAAAATGTCAACTCTACCCAAAGCAATCTACAGATACAGTGCAATCCCGATCAAAATTCCAATGGCATTTTTTAATGAGATGGAGAAACAAATCACCAACTTCATATGGAAAGGGAAGAGACCTCAGATAAGTAAAGCATTACTGAAAAAGAAGAACAAAGTGGAAGGCCTCACACTACCTGATTTTAGAACCTATTATACCACCACAGCAGTCAAAACAGCCTGGTACTGGTACAACAACAGATACATAGACCAATGGAACAGAATTGAGATTCCAGACATAAATTCATCCACCTATGAGCAGCTGATATTTGACAAAGGCCCAAAGTCCATTAAATGGGGAAAAGACAGTCTCTTTAACAAATGGTGCTGGCATAACTGGATATCCATCTGCAAAAAAATGAAGCAAGACCCAAACCTCACACCATGCACAAAAACTAACTCAAAATGGATCAAAGACCTAAATATAAAATCTGAAACATTAAAGATCTTGAAGAAAAAATAGGGACAGTGCTAGGAGGGCTGATACATGGCATAAACAGAATATAAAACATTACCAACAATGCAAAACACCAGAAGAGAAACTAGGTAACTGGGAGCTCCTGAAAATCAAACACTTTTGGTCACCAAAAGACTTCACCGAAAGAGTCAAAAGACAACCTACAGATTGGGGAAAAAAATTTGACTACAACAAATCCAATCAAGGTCTAATCTCTAAAAGCTACAAACTACTGCAAAACCTCAACAACAAAAAGACAGCCCGATTAAAAAATGGGCAAAGGATATGAACAGGCACTTCACCAAAGGACACATTCAGGTAGCTACCAGATACCTGAGAAGATGTTCATGATCATTAGCCATTAGAGAAATGCAGATCAAAACTACAATGAGATACCATCTCACCCCAACAAGGCTAACACTAATCCAAAAAACACAAAATAATAAATGTTGGAGAGGTTGTGGAGAGACTGGAACACTTATACACTGTTGGTGGGAACGTAAAATAGTACAACCACTTTGGAAATTGATCTGGCGCTTCCTTAAAAAGCTAGAAATAGAAGTAGCGTATGATCCAGCAATCCAACTCCTTGGAATATATCCTAAAGAAATAAGAGCAGTCACATGAATAGATATATGCACACCCATGTTCATTGCAGCACTGTTCACGACAGCAAAAAGATGGAAACAACCTAGGTGCCCATCAACTGACAAATTGATAAACAAATTATGGTACAGTCACACAATGGAATACTATGCAACAATAAAAAACAGCAGTGAAGCCTTGAAACATAACATGGAGGAATCTGGAAGGCATTATGCTGAGTGAATTTAGTCAGTCGCAAAAGTACAAACATTGTATAAGACCACTATTATAAGAACTCAATAAAAGGTTTAAACACAGAAGAAAACATTCTTTGATGGTTACGAGGGTAAGGAGGGAGGGAGAGGGGTATTCACTAACTAGGTAGTAGGAATTAACTTCGGTGAAAGGAAGGACAGCACACACTACAGGAGAAGTCAGCACAGCTGGACTAAACCAAAAGCTAAGAAGTTTCCTGAATACAGCCAAATGCTTGGAGGGACAGAGTAGCAGTGGCGGGGGTCTGAGGACCATGGTTTCAGGGAACATTTAGGTCAATTGGCATAACAAAGTTATTAAGACAATGTTCTGCATCCCACTTTGGTGAGTGGCATCTGGGGTCTTAAAAGCTAGCGTGAGGCCATCTAAGATGCATCAGTTGGTCCCAACCCACCTGGAGCAAGGCGAATGAACAGCACCAAAGACACAAGGAAAATAATAACCCAAGGACAGATAGGGCACATAAACCAGAGACTGCGTCAGCCTGAGACCAGAAGAACTAGATGGTGCCCGGCTACCACCAGTGACCGCCCTGACAGGGAACACAACAGAGAGTCCCTCATGGGGCAGGAGAAAATTGGGGTAGAGAACTCAAATTCTAGTAGAAAGAACAGACTTAATTGTTTGACTGAAACTGGAGGAACCCCAGAAGACATGGCCTCCAGACTCTGTTAGCCCAAAACTAAAACCATTCCCAAGGCAAACTCTTCAGACGATGATTAGACTGGACTCTTAAGACATAAAATGATGCTCATGAAGAGTATAAGTGTACTTCTTAGCTCTAGTGGACACATGAGACTAAATGGGCAGCTCCTGTCCGGAGACGAGATGAGAAGGCAGAGAAGGTCAGGAGCTGGCTGAACGGACACGGGAAATCCGAGGTAAAGGAGGAGTGTGCTGTCAAATTATAGGGGGAGAGCAACTAGGGTCACACAACAATGTGTGTATAAATTTTTGTATGAGAAACTAACTTGAATCATAAACTTTCACTTAAAGCACAATAATTAATAAATAGATAAATAAAGTAGGCTTTGGAGTTAGCCCTCGTGGGTTCAGATTCCAGCTTTGCCCATCATTAACTGTGACTGTGGAGAAATTGACCTCTGTGACTCCGTTTCCTCATCTATAAAGCAAGAAAGAAAATAACTCCTACCTCTTGGTTGTTGCAAGGATTGAATGAGCACTTAGGACTAGGTCTGACCCATTAAAAAAACAAACCCATTGCCATCGAGTCAATTCTGACTCATAGCGACCGACCCTATAGGACAGATTTGAACTGTTCCATAAGGTTTCCAAGGAGAGCCTGGTGGATTTGAACCACCGACTTTTTGGTTAGCAGCCGAAGTCTTAACCTGCTATGCCACCAGGGTTTCCGCCTGGCACATTGTACCCCCCCCAAAAAAAAAACCATTGCTGTTGAGTCGATTGTAACTCATAGTGACCCTGTAGGACAGAGTAGAACTGCTTCATAGGGTTTCCAATGCTATAAATCTTTACAGAAGCAAAGATTCTGCAGAGTGGCTGGTGGGTTTGAATTGCCAGCCTTTCGGTTAGCAGCCAAGCACTTAACCACTGTGCCACCAGGGCTCCTTTGGCCCATAGTAAGCACCCAGTAAATATTAGCTTTTGTTGTTACTTAACAATTCTTTCATTCCAGATACCCATTGACAGCATGACCAATGAGATGGAGCAGAGAGTTGAGCCTCATAATGATTACTTCAGTACTCAGTTTCTGTTGAACTTTGCCATCCTTGGGACACACAGTATTGCAGTGGAATCTTCAGTGAAAGATGCCAATGGAATTGTGTGGAAGACTGGTCCCAGAACTACCATATTTGTAAAATCCCTGGAAGATCCTTATTCCCAGCAGATTCGCCTACAACAGCAGCAAGCCCAGCAACCCTTGCAACAGCAGCAGCAACGAAATGCCTACACACGGTTTTAACTGCGTGATGAGTATACAACAGACTTGAAAGGACTGACCAAATTGTCAGAAATAATTTGCTTCTTCATGTGGATTAAGATATGAAAGTTATAATGTGGAGCCCACTTATTCATTGATTTTTATAATGTCATATCCTTGAAAAAATTTTTTTTAACTTAAAAATTCAGTTTGAGAAATAATTGGGTTCTTAGCCAGAAAGATTTTTTTCCTTGTTCCTTTTTAAACCAAGTCCTTTTTCTCATATTGAACATTTTTGTTGCTTTGTTGTTTTTTCTGTTTCTGAGCTTTTTCTCTTTCTTTCAAGAATATAGTCCCATATTTCGATCATTGAATTTGTAAATTTGACTGCTTCTTCACCAGAATACATCCTTTACTGCCTGACACAAACCTGAAATTCCCAGCTAGGCATTAGGAAGTTCTGACCAGTGGGCGAAAGGCTTATCCATGGTAGCAGAAACTGAGTCCTTCTGTGGACAGATGTGAAGGAGGCCCTGGAACATCCAGCGCTCTGCATTGTGAGAGCCTGCAGGCTCGCAGAATTGAGACCTGCTCCTGAGTAGTTCAGGGACTTACCTGTCTCTTCCTGTATGAAAGCAGTCTTATTTATAGTTTTACTATTGAATTGACCCAAAGGGCAGCAAGCAATTACATAGAAAGATTGGAGATTAATGATCTGTTGTTTTTTCTAATATGTGTGTGACTGTATAATCTAGACTTTTTACACTGTTTATAAAAGTGAAAAAATCATTCATAGTTACTATCTTAATTTTTAAAAGGTTGGGACAGATCTTTTCCTTTGATCTGGTTTGGTTTCTGCTCAGTGAGTCATGTAACACGACGTGATTGTCTGGTGAGAGCAGTCTCTGTAACACAACCTTGGTCAGTGGGGTGCTCAGGGGCAGGAGTTTTCTGGTTAACCAGGAGACCCCTTTTTTCTTTCTATTTCAATAGTGGTTGGAAACCATTTTAAAATATAATTATGTACTTTCTTGCCTTAACACAGTGTATGAGATACGGTTTAGCCTTTCTCTGTTGATTTGGGATCACGTCATACTTTGGAGTCATGGTTTCCAAGCATCAGGGATCATAGGACTGCAGACATCGATGATAATAGGCAGCTGGCCACAGCATCTTCCAGATGCAGCTCCCAAGATGAAGCAGCGCTCATCCCTGGAAGTTTCCTTCTTAAATAAACCTCAATTTCTTTGCTCATTTTTCATTTTTCTCTTCAAAGTATATTGATTCAAAGGAGGGGTAGAGTTTAAAAGATACAGGGTTTTTTTTTCTCTTGATATGTGGCCTTTAAGAGCGAGATGGGGTTGGCAACTCACGTTCCTCCAAGATCACTTGGCTTCATGCGCTATTGCCCCAGCTCAGCACACTGCTTGCCACAGCCAGAACACTGTCATAAAGGTGCAGATGTCTGGTGTCTACTGTGAACAGTGGCCCTTAGATGCAGCCCAGCTGTACACAGCACACGGTCTGCAGTCAGAACAGCATCTGGGTCCATAGGCCACAGGAAAAACTGCCAGAGTGATGTGGAGACGTGGCAGAGCTCCTTGCCCTCCACCAGGCATGGAAGGAGCTGAATCAGAAAGCCTGGGTTCCACTGTTGGCTCTGATGAAATCAGCTCAGTGATCTGGGGCAAGTCTCTTTATCTCTCTAATTTCCTTGTCTGTAAAATGACCGAATTAGACTAGATCTTGACTCCAGTCTGTAGTTTATTATCAAATGACTAAAAGGCTAAAAACAAAAAACAAAAAAAAAGTTTCTTACGTTGAGAAAAATCTTTTTGTTGGTTTGTAATTAAGTTTCTATTTTCAGAATTAAGTTTTACAATGTGGATATCAGGTTTCTGGTAAGAGCTCTCCAGGAGAAGGAGAGTAAATCTTTCTATAAGCCACCAGTTCCCACTGAGACCTTCCCAAATTTTACCTTCTTATAAGATAGGCTCTTAATAGCTTGTCTTAGGCTGGGTTCTCTAGAGAAGCAAAACCAGTGAAGTGTATACACACACACACACACACGTATATAGATACACATATATATACGTATATATAAAGAGATTTATCTCAAGGAGATGGCACATGCAGTTGTAGAGGCTGGCAAGTCCCAAGTCGGTGGGTCAGGTGTCAGGCTGGAGGCTTCTCCTGACTCACGTAGCTTCAGGGGCTGACAAATCCAAGCTCTGCAGGTCAGATGGCAGGCTGCTGGCTTACAGGCTGCAGAGGCTGACAGATCTTAAGATCAGCAGGCAGTACAGTCGGCAGCTGGCTCAAGTGCCAAGAACCAGAGGTTAGATGATGACGAGCTGGATGCAGGATCCAAAGTGAGCAAACCTGTTCTGCCAGAATGTCCATGTAAATATTGGATGCAGGCCACACCCCCAAAGAAACTCCCCTTACAAGTGATTAGCTGTTCATATCATGGAGGATGACTACATCATTACATAGCTACCAAACCACTGAGAGTCATGGCCCAGCCACACTGATATACAACCTTAACCAATGACTCCGTGTGTTACAAAGTAGAACTGCTCCATAGGGATTTCTTGGTTATAAGCCTTTTTTTTTTTTTTTTTTTTTTTGAGAACATACACCACTTCAATTTCTACACGCACAGTTCAGTGACATTGATTACCTTCTTCAAGTTGTGCAACCATTCTCACCCTCTTGGCTGTAATCTTTATGGAAGCAGATTGCCAGGCCATTCTCCTGTGGTGCCACTGGATGAGTTTGAACTGCCAACCCTCCAGTTAGCAGCTGAGTGCAAACCATCTGTGCCACATGAGGACTTCAGACTGGAAAGGAATTATTAAAAACAAACCCAAGTAGTTGAGAGTATGAAAATAATCACCAAGCAAAAAGGTTAAATATTTTATTTCAGTGTGTCCATTAGTTCCAGGATGAGAACTCTGTCTGATTTTATGTTTGGTATAATATCATTTTTGGCATCCACTGTTAAACAGTTATTTGAAGTGGGGAAAGACTGTGTTTATTATTTCAACACCAGACTAATGAATGAAGAAAAAATACTCAAGAAAGACATGCACACTGATTATGAAGTGAGCATGCTGCCTGAATTTAGAACTACGGATAAAAAAGGACACTAGCTGATTGAATCTAGGAAGACAGGACTAGTTTTTCTCAGTGCTTAGGGACTGCAGGCGAGCATGGTAGCCAAGAACACAGCCTCTGGAGCCACACAGCTTCAAATCCCAGCTCTGCCAAACTTTGTGGCCCTGGACAATTACTTAATCTCTCTGACTCAGTCTCCTCATTTCTGAAATAGGGAAGCATAATAGTACTTCATAGGGTAGGTGTGAGGATTAAATGAATCAGTATACAGTCAGTATATCTAAAGCACTTAGAACATGCCTGGCACATAGTAAGCAAATCATGTGTTTGCTATTATCACTACTATTATTATCCCCCCAGTCTTATTTTTCATTGTTAAATCAGTTCTTAATCTTACCACTTTATTCAGAATAAAGGTTACCTTTTCTCTGCTACTAAACACACATTTAAGCTCTCTTCCTTTATATTCATTTTGGGTACAGAGTAATAAAATAATGTTGACCTAAATAAAATGGAATGTCTGCCTGCTATAGTGCTGTATCCCTGGTGGCGCAGTGGTTGAGAGCTTGGCTGCTAACCAAAAGGTCAGCAGTTCAGAATCACCAGCCGCTTCTTGGAAACCCTATGGGGCAGTTCTGCTTTGTCCTATAGGGTGACTATGAGTTTGAACTGACTCAAGGGCAATGGGTTTGTTTTGTACTGCTGTAAATTCTACTTAAAATATTTCAAGAAAAACATACCAAGAAAATGGTGTGAAATACTTTCATAAGCTGTTGATCACCTTCATGGTGACAGCAATAGCTGACTATTTAGAAATTAAAGTACTGTTGTATTCCAGCTTAAATTAAGGGATGTTCTGATGACCTTCCTAGCTGAAGCCAACCAGGATGGCAGGTAATTTGCAACTGGAGGTGATAAACCACTTTTCACGTTTAAGATATGTATCCAGAGAAAAACCAACCAACCCAACAAGATCCTCAGACTAGGGTCCCAGAGAAGTCAGTTTAAATTCCGTTTATAAGACTGACTTGCCATGGGCCCTTAGATAGGTCACCTGATCTTTCTGCGCCAGTATCTGCTAGCAGTGTGTTCAGGATAAATAACCCTGCTGCTTGGTATGTAGAGTTTACACGGCTTCGTCCAATAGAGCTTACTGTGACTATGACAGTGTTCAAATCTGCACCACCCAGTACGGCCACTAGCCACATGTAGTTATTGAGTACCTGAAACATGGCTGATGTGACTGAGGAACTAGATCTTTTATTTTAATTCATTGACATTCAAAAAGCCTCGTGGCTACTGCCTATAGAATTGGTTGATGCAGGGAGTGAGAAATGAAGAAATGAGGGCTCAGTATTAACCCATTGCCGTTGAGTGGATTCTGACACATAGCAACCCTATAGGACAGAGTAGAACTGCCCCATAGGGTTTCCAAAGCTGTAATCTTTACGGAGAGCCCTGGTGGCCCAATGATCAAGAGCTCAGCTTCTAACCAAAAAGGTCGACAGTTCAAATCCACCAGCTGCTCCTTGGAAACACTGTGGGGCAGTTCTCCTCTATCCTGTAGAGTCTCTATGAGTCTGAATCGACTTGATGGCAACAGATTTGGGTTTTTTTGTTTAATATTTACGGAAGCAGACTGCCACATCTTTCTTCTGAGGAGCGGCTGATGGGTTCAAACTGCTGACCTTTCAGTTAGCAGCTGAGAACTTGACCACGGTGCCACCAGCGCTCCTTCACTATTACCTTACCAAAAAGAAAAACACCAAACCCGTTACTACCTCAGCACCTAGATAAACCTCAAATAGATTTCTAGATAAGGGCTCAGTATACATGGAGTTCTTTGAGGCACCAAAGATTTCAGGTGGAAGAGTGGGTAGATGACAAGGAGGGTGGTCAGGGTTAGTGTGTTTGCTTTGCCTATGCTAACACAAGGCTCCGTTGCTCAACACCTGGCTCTGTTCTTTCCACAGTGCTCCCCTGGGTTTAGCCTTCATCAGTTACACACACATTAAATGTATGATGGTATGTAGTGAGAATTCCAAAGTCTGGTGAATTCACTTGCACTTCTCCCACCAGCACTCCAGCAGGAGGTTGTGGGCTTCCTTTCCACTTCTCACCTACGACCACAAGACCTTTGACACCAGGCGCCGTGTATTTTATTGGCTCGGCAGGAGCCAGTCCTTCCTGTAGTATCTCCCAGTCTGAAGCAGTCATTCCATAGGCAGTGTGATTTTGAAATGTAACTGAGATTCAAACAGAGCAGGTCATGTTTTTCTCCTTAAATGACACCAAGACCTGGAGCCGTTGACTACTGCATCTTAGTGAAGAATGCTGAATGTGGTCAGTTGACTTTTTTCACATCTACTTCAGTTACAAAGCACGTTCAGTCTGTATCTTTTTCCTCATCCTGCTTACTTGTGAAGCTCTCCTAGCACAGTTCTCTCCTGCACAGTCAATTTTGTTACATAAGAAATAATTGCCCTTGTTCATTATTCAGGTCTGGTTAAAGATTGAAATTTGGTGAGATGAATTTGGGGAATGTCTTCCTTACAGACCACGTCTACAAGTCTAGCTTCTGTATAGTGATATCTAGCTGACAAACTAAGACCAAAAATATTCTTGTTATTGTTTCCAGGTAAGTTTTTAAACTAAAATTATAAAGATGGGTAATACCAAATGAATTAGAACAATCGGGAACATGAGCACCTACCAAATACCCAAAAAGTCAGTATGGGTTAAAGAAAGTCAGGTTATATGCATACAAGAAATATTCTCTACCTCGCCTTTGATTTTCCTGGATAATTTGTGGGTTTTGATGAAGCTTATTTGTAGCTGTGAGTCAAAAATGTTTAAAATAGGAGATTAGGCCAAATAGAGCTAAATTAGACTGAGGGATTATGTCAAAATGTCAGTGTCTAGTTCTCCTGGTTTCCAAGACCATGGAAAATGAAAACAGGCGGCGCTGCCTCAAGTTTTCGCCTGATTGCCAGCAGTGGAGTTAATGATGCTTTCTGCTTATGTGTCGTCTCACGTTGACAGCATGAAATTCTAGTGAGATGAGCAAAGTGATGAATTTTAACACTACATCCCCTGCCTTGCTTTCCCTTCCCCGTCCCCACCCACCAGCAGGCAGACATCATGCGACAAGGAGGGTCAGATCTGAAGTGTCCGCACTTGACAGGAGGAATCATGAAAGAGCTGTAGAAATCAGGGGAAGGAGGTGAGAAGCAAATGGGGAAGAAAGGATTTCCTGGTGTGAGCCCAACACAATCCAAGCCCTGACCTGGGAGTAGGAGATTGCAAGAAAATGGACAGAGAGAGCCCTCGGGCCATTTATAGTCTCCTTTGACAGACAAAGACCTCTGTCTTTAGAGAATATGGAGAGGATGTTAAAAAGGCTATGACAGAGCACAAAAGAGTACCATTTCTGGCATCCTAAGAGTAATCCCTTGCAAGTAGCAGTCAGGCGAGGGTTTTAGGTAAATTGAAAACTGTCCATCATTCAGTGTTTTCTCCTTGCGGCACGTGGAATGCATGTGTCCATTCTCAGAGAGCCTCTTGGCATAGTCAGGGAGATTGAGTACCTACCACTTGTGTTATAGGTCAAATTGTGTCCCCAAAAAATATTTATTGCAAATCCTGACCTCTATGCCTGTGGTTATAATCCCATTTGGGAATGGGTTGTCTTTGTTATGTTAATGGGATTAATGTAGGGTGTACCTTGAGTCAATCTCTTTTGAGATATAAAAGAGGTTAAACAAACAAGCTAGAGAAGTAGAGATGGGGTTAGATGCCAAGACATGGAGATCTCCAAGGAACCAGGAAGCAGAAGCTGGAGAGACAAGGACCTTCCTCCAGAGCCAACAGAGAAAGAAAGCCTTCCCCCTAAATCTGGTGCCCTGAATTCGGACTTCTAGCCTAAACTGTGAGAAAATAAATTTCTGTTTGTTTAAGGCATCTACTTCTGATATATCCGTTATAGCAGCACTGGATAACTAAGACAGAATTTGGTACCAGAAGACTGGGGTGCTGCTCTAACAAATACTTACGATGTGGAAGTGGTTTTGGAATTGGGTACTGGGTAGAGGCTTGAATTTTTTCTTCAGTTCTTCCCCTTTCAGTTTTGATTTTCTGCATTTCTTAAGCTGAAAGAAGTGAAGAAAAAATTCAAACGTCAAGTTGCAATATTGAAGGATTCTATGGGCAAAATATTGAATGATGCAGGAGGCATCAAAAGAAGATGGAATGAATACACAGAGTCACTGTACCGAAAAGAATTGATCAACATTCACCCATTTCAGAAGGTAGCATATGATCAAGAACTAATGGTACTGAAGTAAGAAGTCCAAGCTGCACTGAAGGCATTGGCAGAAAACAAGGCTCCAGGAATTGACAGAACACCAATTGAGATGTTTCAACAAACAGATTCAGCACTGGAGGTGCTTACTTATCTATGTCAAGAAATTTGGAAGACAGCTTCCTGGCCAACCAACTGGAAGTGATATATTTGTGCCCGTTGCAAAGAAAGGTGATCCAACAGAATGCGGAAATTATCGAACAATATCATTAATATCACACACAAGTAAAATTTTGCTGAAGATCATTCAAAAGCGGTTGCAGCAGTGCATTGACAGGGAACTGCCAGAAATTCAAGCTGGATGCAAAAGAGGACATAGAATAAGGGATATCATTGCTTGCGTCAGATGGATCTTGGGTAAAAGCAGAGAATACCAGAAAGATGTTTACTTGTGTTTTATTGACTATGCAAAGGCATTTGACTGTGTGGATCATAACAAATTATGGATAACATTGTGAAGAATGGGAATTCCAGAACACTTAATTGTGCTCTTGCGGAGCCTGTATATAGACCAAGAGGCAGTTGTTCGAACAGAACAAGGGGATACCGTGTGGTTTAAAGTCAGGAAAGGTGTGCGTCAGGGTTGCATCCTTTCACCATATTTGTTCAGTCTGTATGCTGAGCAAGTAATCTGAGAAGCTGGACTATGTGGAGAAGAACAGGGCATCAGGATTGTAGGAAGACTCATTAACAACCTGCGATATGCAGATAACACAGCCTTCTCACTGAAAGTGAACAGGACTTGAAACACTTGAAGTATGGATTGCACCTCAACATAAAGAAAACAAAAATCCTCACAGCTGGACCAGTAAGCAACATCATGATAAACAGAGAAAACAGATGTTGTCAAGGATTTCATTCTACTCAGATCCACAATCAATGCCCCTGGAAACAGCAGTCAAGAAATCAAATGACGCAGTGCATTGGGCAGATCTGTTACAAAAGACCTCTTTAAACTGTTGAAAAGCAAAGATGTCATTTTGAGGACAAGGTGTGCCAGACCCAAGCCATGATATTTTCCATCGCCTCGTATGCATGCAAAAACTGGACAATGAATTAGGAAGACCGAAGAAGAATTGACACCTTTGAATTATGATGTTGGTGAAGAATATTGAATATACCATGAGCTGCTAGAAGAAAGAACAAGTCTTTCTTGGAAGAAGTACAGCCAGATTGCTCCTTTGCAGCAAGGATGGTAAGACTTCATCTCATGTACTTTGTTTTCAGGAGGGACGAGTACTTGGAGAAGGACATCATGCTTGGTAAAGTAGAGGGTCAGCAAAGAAGAGGAAGACCCTCAATGAGATGGATTGACACAGTGGCTGCAACAGTGGGCTCAAGCATAACAACGATTGTACGGATGGTTCAGGACCAGGCAGTGTTTCATTCTGTTGGACATAGGGTTGCTATAAGTTGGAACCAACTCAGCGGCACCAAACAACAACAGTGGGTGGGGGCTGGAAGAGTTTTAAGGTGCCTAATAGTGAAAGCCTAGATTGCATGTGGGAAGGATATGAATTTTGGAGGGTAAAGGATGGAATGTTATGGATTGAATTGTGTCCCTCAGAAATATGTGATGTAACTCCTAACCTGTATGCCTGTGATTATAATCCCATTTGCAGTGGGTTGTCTTTGTTATGTTAATAACGCAGGCTTAGTATAGGGTATGTCTTAAGTCAGTCTCTTTTGAGATATAAAAGAGATTAAACAAGCAAGCGAAGAAGAGAGATGGGGTAAGATAGATGCCAAGACATGGAGATCTCCAAGGAAGCAGAAGCTTAAGAGACAAGGACCTTTCTCTAGAAGAGAGAGCCTTCCCCTAAAGCTGGTGCCCTGAATTCGGACTTCTAGCCTTCTAAACTGTGAGAAAATAAATTTCTGTTTGTCAAAGCCCTCCACTTGTGGTATTTTTGTTATAGCAGCACTAGATGACCAAGACAACTTGAAAGCCAGAGAGGGATAAAAGAGCATTTGGAAAGAAGGCATGCCCTTAAGCTGTAAAATATCCAGCCTCGAAGGGGAAAGAGCTTGCACTCAAAAATAATTAAATATTGACTCATGTTGCAGAAGCTACTGCTGCTTTTGGCCAGACTGCTGAATGACACTGTCCCCTCAATGTCAGGTTTCAAGATACTGGGGCATTAGGGGTAAATAACTAATCATGAAATCACTTAAGCAACATCAGATCTATCCTACTTAATAGTTACTATGCCCCCTGGGGTGCTCAAAAGCGTATTAGCCCTGGCTAGAATCATTCTCTCCTGTCTCTCCGGGAGTGAGCGCATGTAGAATCTCTCCTTGAGTGCCCGTGAGCGTGTCCTAAGCACTGTCTCCTGCATCATCCCTCCCTCTCCCCCGTGGCTGACCAGAGGAGCTGAGGGAAAGCATTGTTCATCCTGAGCATCGAAGGTAGCTCAGTCGACATCACAGGGCACTGTGGCTCAGTCAGCAACATCTGTCTGAGCAGGAGCTGGCAAATGCATATTTCTTGAGGTGGATCTTTGCCAAAAGCATGGCCAGCAAGGGCAAATGTTTAGTGAACATCTGTGGAGTACCAGGCACTGGGAATATGATGATGGACAAGCCCCTTGGGTTCACAGTCCACCTACTCCCTCTCTGCACAGACCATGGCCTGGAGGCTTTGAGTGCACTGGATGAGCCTGAACTTTCTTAGGTGGCTGATCATTGTCTCCAGTGAAAGGGGAAAGCAGTGGGTTTGGATAGGACCATCCGGGTCTGAGACAACGCTATTCCCTGTGCGACCCTTCTGAAAAGGTCAGTCAGCTTGAGTGTCTCGAGGGTTCGTATTTAACCATCTTCACAAGTTTTTCCTTATGCCCAACCTAAGCCCCTCACTACAGTTTTAAACATCCTGCTTCAATTTCTGTGTTTGGGGGAGATGGCAAGTTCTCCAGAACCCAGGGAAATAGTTCTGATCCGAATGCTGTCTCCCCAACCCCAACTACTCTGCATTGAAAAGCCTGTCCCTCCAGACCCAGCAGAGATGCCCTCACCTCAATTCTTCCAACCAGACATGATACTTTGTATCCCTCTGTGGCCAGTATCTTATCCAGCCTTGTGTATGGTAGGCTGCCTGACCTCAGGGCTGGTATAAACGTGGTCAAATGGCAGCTAACGTTTAATGGGAACCAACAGCTCCCTCCATTGTCACATGCCCACATCAGCCCCATAGCTAGTAGTCGCTAAGCCTCGGTTTCTTATAACATCTCTCTGAGCCTTGATTTATTCATCTGTAAAATGGGGATAATAACTACCCTCTTGAAGAGTTGGGAAGAGTAAACGTGGTAACAGGCACAAAGCCTGGTACAAAAGTTAAGTCGCCTTCCTCCTCTGGTGGAGTAACCAGAACACCCGGGAAACGTCAGTCACACCCAACAGTAATGGTGCAGGTTGTCTCAGCCCTAAAGAAAGATGATGCCTGTGATTATAATCCCATTTGCAAAGGGTTGTCTTTGTTATGTTAATAATGCAGGATTAGTATAGTGTATGTCTTAAGTCATGAAGCAAGGAGACTTAAAATTGCAATAAGAAATTCAGGATGGGGATAAGGAAGAACTTACTGAACTGTGAAAATAATTAAGGGAGGAGACATCCTGGCTGTGTGAGAGCTGTTGACGGACCTCATGACGGAGGTCTAACTACAAGGTGGATGGGTGGCTGAAGCAGTCTGGAGGCAGAGGGATGGACTGTGTGACCTCCCGACCCCATTTCATCTGCATGATCTCATGGAGACTACAGCTGCAGACTCCTGGCTGAGAGCCCTGCCCCCCACCAAACACATGCCCTCCAGACAGAGTGCAGATGGAGATATAAATAACCCCACAGGACTATTTCTGTCTTTAGAGCAAATGCCTCCATCCATTGCCCAGAAGGGGGACGAGGGAACAGGAGAAGGGTGCAGAGGAGGGAAATGGTGGGGCTGACAGCTGAGGAGAGAGCGATGGTGTCTTATCTCACCTCACAAGTGTGTGTCTGTGTGTGCCTATATGAGATATGTGTCTAGGCAGGGAGAGGAGGTGTCCTACTTTTGAGGAAGGGGGTGCTGTCCTTCCCAGTGTTCCCTCCTTTCTGTTCCCACTACCAGCATCCTGTTCTCAACCTCATTCTGTCTTCCTGGAATGTTGCCTTCACTTCCTGTTTCCTTGTGCTGGTCTCTGTCCCCTCTGAGTAATCCCCACTTCCCTCTGCTTCCTAATTCACTCTTCTGGTCAAACACTTGTACTGCCATTGTGTTCCCGATACAGCCCAAGTTCTTCAACCTATCTTTAACACCCTCCACAGTTTGACCCCCGCCTAGCAACCTAGCTGCACCTCTCTCAGCCCTCTGTATATCCAGATTGCAGCACAGCTAGCCTCCTGGACATTTCATGAGCTCAGTTTGCACCTTCTCACCTTTCTGGGTCTGCTTGTGTTTTCCCTCTGCCTGAATACTCTCTCCTCTATCACGCCCCATAGAAAATCCCATCCATCCCCCACATCCCGATTCCCAAAGGCAGGCATAGTACTCTGTGTGTACCCCTACATGGCCAATATCATATTCCATCTTGTGTGAAGCAGACAGGCTGCCTGGCCTTCAGGGCCCACATAAATGTGGACAGTGGTGGCTAATGTTGCCATGCCCTGCTAATGGCAACAAACAGCTCCCTCCACATCCCAGGCCCCACATCCTATATTCTCTGGCCTCCAACCACAGCTGACATCCATGCATGGATAAATCCTGACCGATCTGCCTGCTGAACATACTGGACATTCATCTCGGAGACAAGGAAGAGTAGGGCA
Organism: Dugong dugon; assembly: GCA_030035585.1. Lineage (NCBI taxonomy): Eukaryota > Metazoa > Chordata > Mammalia > Sirenia > Dugongidae > Dugong > Dugong dugon. The sequence goes on along the minus strand of CM057469.1, from coordinate 556,487 downwards.
AGCTTTCTGTTTAGCTCCGGGCTTTGAGCAGAGTAAAGCAGGAGCAGAGCTTGCTGGTGTCACAGCCACCCACCCACTCAGGTCTAGGATGCAGCTGAGGCTCTGGACCTGGGGCCTGGGGCTGGAGGGAGTGGACCAATGACTGGAGTTCACAAGAAAGTTTAAAAAGGAAGGCCCATCTATATCTTTTTGTACCATCCTCACTCTCCAGCAACAGCTTTCTCTTGCTCAGAAGACTGTTCCGCCAGGTTCCCATGCTCCCGCCCTCCTTCCCCTTATTTCTTTCTGCCTTCCTTTCTTTTCCCTGGACTGATCGCTTAGTATTTGCAGGATACGGAGTCCCCGCTCTCAGGAAGCTTCCGGAAGTCATCACATGTCAGAGTGATCAGTGAGTCGGTGTCCATGGTGCCAAGGCCTAGCTGAGGTGGCAAAATCTCATGGAGGTGAGCCCAGAGAGGACAACCAATGATGATTGTCATTGATAGAACACGGCAGGAGGTGGAGGAGGCAGCAGAAGGTGCCGATGAAGACAAAGACAAGGCGAGGAAGCCAGAGTCTCACTGCTCCAATCCAGCCTGACTCCAGAGCCAGCTGCAAATTAGACTACTAAAGTGCAAATCTGGTGCTTTCACTCCACTCAGAAACAAAAAGCTGTTGCCGTTGGCGACCTCATGTGTGTCGGAGTAGAACTGTCCTCCGTAGGGTTTTCAGTGGCTGGTTTTCTGGAAGTCAAGTTTCTTCTGAAGCACCTCTGGGCAAATTCAAACCTCCAACCTCTTGATTAGCAGCCTAGTGTCTGAACCATTTGCACGACCCAGGGACCCCGTCCCTCTGATGCTGATGACTTACTAGGTTGCTTGCCAGCTCGTGTTTACCCCTCCTGCCACCTACCCCCAGCTCTTTAATCTGCTGTCACCTACCAGCTTCCACTCCAGAAGCCTTGGACCACGGGACCTCCTCTCATGGCTGGACCTGAAATGGGTAACCTCAGGCTATCAGAGGCCTTGTTTTCAGCCTTATAGATGGTAAAAGAAGAAGGCCGAGCTGGGTTCCTGCCCAGAATTCCCTGAGCTGACCTTGTGTTATTAAAATGAGTGAAAAATTCATCTTTGCACTTTTCTTTGGGGCACTTCCCAATACGTGATCGTTCCCCAGTCAGAGGCATCCAAAATGCCCCAAGAAGTGGAGGGTTAAATCAATAATGCAAAGACAAAAATTCTTTTTCACATCCAAAATAAGATTTATTGTTCTGTGCCATGGAGTCGATTTTGACTCATAGCAACCCTATAGGACAGCACAGAACTGTCCCATAGGGTTTCTAAGGCTGTAATCTATAGAAACAGACTGCCACATCTTTCTCCTGCAGAGCGGCTGGTGGGTTCAGTTAGCAGCCCAGCTCTTAACCACTGCACCACCAGGGCTCCTTCCAAAATAAGATATTGAGAATAAAAAGGGATAGAGTTTTGCTATAAAAATAGACCAGAGGAAGAACTGTGGGATAGCCACAGCCACTTTAGACTGTTGACTTTCTCTTTGCTCCGAGCCCCAGTACCTTTGTGCATGCTTTGCCTTCAGCATGCCAGCTGCCTCTCCTTAGCTCTGCCCAGCAAACTTCAGTCAATCTTTTAAGATTTACCTAAGCAAAAGTCCCCCTCTCCAGGAAGCTTTCTCTGAAATCCCCACAGAGCTGGGTGCTACCCTAGCCTTCTGGTCTCCTCTCTGTTAAAACACTCAGCTTCTTGTAACTTCTTGTTTACGTATCTGTCTCCTCTTCTAGGCTGTTAAACATGCAAAGAGAGGGACTGGGTGTCCGTCATCTTTGCATTCCTGGTGCCCAGCATGGTGCCTGTTTCAAATGACCTAATCTTAATATGGAGTCCCTGGGAGGCTGCTGTGGATTGAATTGTGTCCCCCCAAAATGTGTATCACCTTGGCTAGGCCATGATTCCCAGTATTGTGTAGTTGTCCACCATTTTGTGATCTGATGTGATTTTCCTACGTGTTGTAAATCCTAACCTCTATAATGTTAATGAGGCAGGATTAGAGGCAGTTATGTTAATGATGCAGGACTCAGTCTGCAGGTTGAGGTTGTATTTTGAGTCATTCTCTTTTGAGATATAAAAGAGAAAGGAGCAGAGAGGAGAGGGACCTCATAGCACCAAGAAACGAGTCAGGAGCGGAGCGTGTCCTTTGGATCTCAGGTCCCTGCGCTAAGAAGCTCCTAGGCCAGGGGAAGACTAATGACAAGGACCTTCCTCCAGAGCCAGCAGGGAGAGAAAGCCTTCGCCTGGAGCTGGCACACTGAATTCGGACTTCTAGTCCCCTAGGCTGTGAGAGAATAAGTTTCTGCTTGTTAAAGTCATCCACGTGTGGTATTTCTGTTGGAACAGCGCTAGATAACTATGACAGTGGTAAAAATGGTTAAGCACTTGGCTGCTAACCAAAAGGCTCATGATTCAAGCCCACCCACAGGTGCCTTGGAAGAAAGGCCTAGTGATCTACTTCCAGAATATCAGCCATTGAAAACCCTATGGAAATGACCACCCTGCCAGGGAACACAACAGAGAGTCCTGGACAGAGCAGGAGAAAACTGTGGAACAGAACTCAAATTCACGTAAAAAGACCAGCCTTATGGTCTGACAGAGACTGGAGGAATCCCCAAAACTACAGCCCCCGGACACACTGTTAAGGCAGAACTGAAACCGTCCCCAAAGCCCAGGCCTATAAAACAAAAAAAATAATACACGTGAGGAATGTGCTTTTTGGTTCAATCAGATATGAGACCAAATGGGCAGCTCCTGTCCAAAAGCAGGATGAGAAGGCAGGAAGGGACAGAAACTGGACGAATGGACACAAGGAACCCAAGGTAGAAAGGGAGAGTGTGCTATTACATTGGGGGCATTGCAACTAATGTCACAAAACAATATGTGTATAAATTTTTGTATGAGAAATTAACTTGAGCTGTAAACCTACTGGGGGGGGGGGGGGCGGTAAAAAAACTATGCAGTCCAGTTCTACTCAGACACACATGGGGTCCCCATGAGTCAGGAGTGACTGGATGGCCGCTGGGGAGGGGGCAGTGGTGGTTGGTTCAGCGGTAGAATTCTTGCCTTTCATGCAGGAGACCGGAGTTCAATTCCAGCCAATGCACCTCATGCTCTCTGTCAGTGAAAGCTTGCATGTTGCTATAATGCTGAACAGGTTTCCAGATGGAGCTTCCCGACTAAAACAGACTAGGAAGAAAGGCTGGCAATCTATTTCTGAAAATCAGCCAATGATAACCCTGTGGATCACAACGGTCCAGTCCTCTGCTGATTATGGATATGATGCTGGACCGGGCACTGTGCATGCATCTAACAGCAGTGACAACAAGCCTTAATGCAGCCCAGAAACCCAGCCACCGAGAACTCATGTAAACACATGAGCTATTGCCCACCAATCCCTGGGCATTTCTAGTTCTCAGTCCTCACTCACCTCAGTAGCAGGTGGCCTGAAGCAGTTCAAAGGGCCCAGCCCTCCTGCCGTGCATTCTGGACGCTGACTGACACCGCAGCCTCTGCCACGGCCGTGCACATCCTGGACAAGTGGTGGAGCTGGACCTGCAGCCTCAGGGAGGAGCCAGGCCTGGGCTTTGCTCCTTTGTGACCCAGGAGGAGCTTTGTCACCCCGTCCCTGGGCCTCAGCTTCTCCATCTGCTGTGTGGTCGTGGGTCCTAATTAGGAAGCTTTGGAGATTCCTGGAAGGATTGTTGTTGTGCAAAGGATGTTATGTCACAGTAGTCAGGAGCACCACAAATAATGCCAACTAGGAATAACAAGGGCACTTATCCCCGAAGCACATTGATTTAAACCACAAAAGCTCCTTGGAACAGGTCTGGGCAGTCAGCAGCCCCGTGGGAGGGAGCACATGCCAGGCTGTTGCCGGGAGTCCGTCTGGTCCTTGTCGGCAGGCTGCTTTTCCCTCAGATGTTCTCACTTCAGTGAGGTTTCCCTGCTGCAAGAGGCCAGCCTGTCTGCTGGATTCTGGGAAGACACTACCATTACTTCCACACCCCTTGCATAAGAAGCAAATAATTGGCCTTAGCACATTTCAGTTGAGTTTTCATTCTCTGAAGGATGAAGACAGGTCTCCAGATAATAAAACTGTCACTGCTTTTGCTTCTAAAATCTGCATAGCAGGAAGGACGTCTGGATCACGCCTTGACCCAGCATGGCTACCTCTAGTCCCAGTTCACCCAGATGTATGTGTCTCTGAAAAACAAAAGTCACCTTAACAAAAATACTACCCTGAGGTGGAGAAGGATGCTGAAGTATGGCTTCGAGAGCAGAAAGGACAGAACCTGCGAAAGAATGGTGACCGCACAAACACCAAAGACATCTGAACAGCAAAAGTGCGATGAATCAAAGTATGAGATACTGTAGGGAGACTCTGTACAACATTCCAGCCTTCTCAGTATATAACCAAACCAGTTGCTGTCAAGTCAATTCCGACTCGTGGCCATCCCATAAAGGTCTTTTAAAAATCATTAAAAGACCAACACCTCAGCAGGAAAATGGGCTGAGGATACAAACAATCCACAAAATAAAAAAATGAGAATGGCCAATGAACAGCTAAAAAAGTGTAAGAAATGGAAATGTAAACAATGAGATTTATTTTTTACCTCTCAGACTGGCAAAGGTATTTCTTTTGGTGATAAGTGAGTGGTTCTCATTTGATATCACTTGGTAAACCTAATAATAACCATACTCTATGAGCTTGCAAGTCCATTCCTAGTTTCTCCTAAAGAAACCTTTCCATCTTGGCATAAGGAGACAAGTATGAGAATGTTTAACCTTCTGTTTGTAATAGCAAACATTGGAAGAAATCCATCAATAGGTAAATGGATATATAAATGGTGATATATTCATATAATAGAATATTATACAGCAGCAAGGTGAGTGAATTACAGCTACACACATCAACATGGATGACTTGGGAACATAATGTTGAGTGGAGACAGTAAGTCACTACGATTCCATTTATACAAATGTGGTGATGTTAGAAGTCAGAACAGTGGTCCCTTTGGAGTGAAGTAGTAACTGAGAGGCAGGATTCCCTGGGTGGCACAAATGGTTAATGTGCTCAGCTACTAACCAAAAGGTTGGCAGTTCAAATCCACCCAGAGGTGCCTCAGAAGAAAGGTCTGGAGACTTGGCTTCTGAAAGATCACAGCCTTGAAAACCCTATGGAGCACAGTTCTATTCTACACATATGGGGTCACCGTGAGTCGGAATCAACTCAACAGCAAATGGTTTTTTTAAAAATTTATTTAAATATCTGGAAGAGGGCCAAGGGGAGTTTGTGGTGGTGCTAACAATGCTCTGTGTCTTTATCTAGGGGCGTGTTCTCTCTGAGGAAAGCTGAACATTTATGCACTTTTTTCTGTTATGATATACTTCAATTACAGATGTTTTCAAAAAACAAGTCATAAAAGAATATGTAAAATGTAACTTCATTTATATGAAACAAAAGCATGAAAAAGTGAGTCATGTATCGTTAAGGGATGTAAGCATATGTGGTAAAACTAAAGTAAAGCAAAGGAATGAGATACAATTCAGAAAGACAGATTCCTCTGAGGAAAAGGGCAGGGTGGGATTGGAGGGGGTTGCACAGTGGTTTTTAGGGGATTGGCAATGTCCTAGCTCTTAACCTAGATGATGGGTTATTAGTTTGTGTATCCTTCACATTAGAAATATTGTTTATTTAAAACAATATATTGAACAATTTTTAGAGATTATTTTTAAAACACTTTTATAACTTTTATTCAGGGCCTCTTGCCATTCCATATAAAGCTGAGGATTGATTTTTCCATTTCTGTAAAGAAGGCTATTGGAAACTTGAATGTGATTGTGTCGAATCTATAGATTGCTTTGGGTAGTACTGACATCTTAACAGTATTAAGCCTTCCAATCCATGAACATGGAATGTCTTTCCATTTATTTAAGTCTTCTTTAATCCCTTTCAGCAGTGTTTTATAATTTTAATTGTATAAGTCTTTTACATCCCTAGTTAAATTTATTCCTAGCTATTTTATTCCCTTAGATGCTATTGTAAATGGTGTTTTAATTATTTTTAATGAGCCTATAGTAGGAAAAAAAATCACCTCAGTTGCTTACTTCTCAAGATATGTTACGAACATGGAAAAGGAACTTAAAGAATGCTTTTCCTTGTCACGAACATCCTGAAGCAAAAATGGAAGCTGCCCAAAGTACGAGACCCTTTTTTATATGGTATTTGTTGTTGTTAGGTGCCGTCAAGTCGATTTTGATTTATAGCAACCCCATGTGACAGAGTAGAACTGTCCTGTAGGATTTTCCAGGCTGTCACTTTTATGGGAGCAGATCACCAGATCTTTCTCCCATGGAGACTCTGGGTTGGATTCAAACCACCAACCTTTCGGTTAGCAGCCAAGTGCTTAACCGTTGTGCCACTAGGGCTCCTTATACAGTATTAGTATAGCACATAGACAAGTATGTGTTTACAAAAAATGTTTTAATCTGTCTGGGGCATCTCCCCCTCCTCTATCTAACTACCTCCTCAGGGTATCCCAGCAGGGAAGACATTCACATGTTCAAGACCCTCAGCTGCCTCCACAGCCAAGTCTCTGTAAACATCCCACAGCTCTTTCCTGGGGTGAGGCAGCCAGGAGGGCAGGAGAGTTCAGGGAAGAAGGTCCAGGCAGAGGTGGTGTTCATGGAGTGAGGAATGACCAGTCTTCCACAGCCCTGACTTCTCTGAGAATCTGGGACTCTACACGTCTCCCTGTCTCACTGAAGCCATGACCCAGTCCTGTATGAAATGGCTTTAGGTGGTGTGATGGCTAATGTTATGTGTCAGCTTGGCTAGGCTAAGCTTCTCAGTGGTGATCTGATGTGAGCAGCCAATCAGCTGAAAGAGGAGTTTCCTGGGGGTGTGGCCTGCCTCCAGCATGTAAACGGATATTGTGGCAAGGCTTGCTCTCTCTCCACCCTGCAGTCTTCTCATGGCCTGACCTTTGGTTCTTGGGATGTGAACCAGCAGAGGCCTCCAGCCTGCCTCCTGGCCTGCAGATTTTGGATCTGCCAACCCCCACAACCCCGTGGATCAGCAGAGGCCTCCAGCCTGCCTCCTGGCCTGCAGATTTTGGATCTGCCAACCCCCACAACCCCGTGGACCAGCAGAGGCCTCCAGCCTGCCTCCTGGCCTGCAGATTTTGGATCTGCCAACCCTCACAACCCCGTGGGCCAGCAGAGGTCTTCAGCCTGTGGTCTGACCCACGGATTTGGTACTTGCCAGCCCTACAATTGTGTGAGCCATTTCCTTGAAGTAAATTTCTCTCTATGTATATTTATATACACTTCACTGGTTTTGCCCCTCTGGGGAACCCAGACTATAACAGGTGGCAAATGCAGGGAACTATTGGTCATTAAAATCCCCTTCAGTGTACATTCACTCAGCAAACACAGAGTATCAGCCACATACCTGATACATGGTTGCTTTGCTCAAGGAACCCGCAGTCTCTGATGGGAGTCTGTGATATACAGCATGATATACACTTTGCTATACAGCAGTAAGTGTCATGAGCTATAAAAATTAAAATCCATCTAATCTTTTAACTCCTGAGGACTAATAAGCTTTCTGATTCCATCGGGGTGTGTGTGTTTGCACGTGTGCGTGTTATCAATGTTGTTGTTTGCCGTTGAGCCGATTCTGACTCAAAGTGACCCTATAGGACAGAATGGAACCGCCCCATAGGGTTTCCTAGGCTGAAATCTTTGTGGGAGCAGATTGCCAGGTCTTATCTCCCATGGAGCGGTTGGTGGATTCAAACTCCCAACCTTTTGGTTAGCAGCCAAGCTCATAACCATTGTGCAACCAGGACCTTTTGTGTTTTCAATAGAATCTAGTTATTTCCAGGTGTATTTTCCCTAGTTACATATGATACGCAAGCAGTATCTGTTTCCAGACAGACTTGAGCGTTCTCAATTGGACACGAGCATAGCTGGCCTTGCAGCAGCGGGTACATTGACAGATGTTCCCTGTGAATCTAGACTGTGCAGAGCCCTTGCTACACTTTTGGGGGGCATCAGAGAGAAAGGGGAAGTCTATTTCCTGCCCTTCGAAGAGACAGGCACATGTACAGGGGGCTTGAGAATTCCTACATAGGAGGGCTCAGGACCCGGCTTGGGAACCCGGCTTGCCATGTTTGCACAGAACTTTGCCTAAAATCGGAAAAACATCAGCTGTTCATGACTTATTTCAGGTATGGGCCACTGCTCACTTAGTTTAGCTGGTCAGGCACTGACATGATTTCAGCAGTCCGATAGACTCCACTCAGCCAAAATACCCAGAGGGGGAATGTGTGTAGACAACAAGAGGAGTAGATGAAAAGAACTAAATCTGCATGACCAAAGGAGAATTGCTTTATTTAGTCATGAATTTACCCAACCAGCCAATATGGTAGCCAAAAATCCTATTACTGTCAAGTCAATTCCGACTCATGGTGACCCCATGTGTGCCACAGTAGAACTATCCTCCATAGAGTTTTCAGTGGCTGATTTTTCAGAAACAGATTGCCAGGCCTTTTTTCCAAGGTGCTTCTGGGTGGACTTGAACCTCCAACCTTTTGTTTCTTTCTTTTTATTTATTTACTTTTTTATTGTGCTTTAGATGAAGATTTACAGAGCAAATTAGTTTCTCATTAAACAGTTAATACACATATTTTGACATTGGTTGCCAACCCCATGACGTGTCTACACTTCCTTTTCTCAACCTTGGGTTCCCCATTACCAGCTTTCCTGTCCCTTCCTGTCTTCTCGTCCCTGCCCCTGGGCTGAACCTCTAACCTTTTGCTTAGCAGCTGAGGGCATTAACCATTTGCACCACACAAGGACTGCACTAATATGATAGGATGGCTTCCAATTCCTTTCTTCCCAGGAAACTGGAAAAGGCCCTTGATCAAGCTGACTGAGATGGGTTTAGAGATGCAGGGCTATGGATGGAAAGAAAACAGAGGTTGGAGTCAACCCCACCTCTGCCACCCACCAGCTGTGCAACTGGAGGCACACGCTGGAGGTGTCTGAGCCACAGAGGTAACAGAACCTACCTTCTGAGCTGGTTGTGAGGGTGAAATGTCAGCACAGATATAAAACGTAGCACACACTAAAGGAGCCCTGGTGTCTCAGAGGCTAAGCATGCAGCTGCTAACTGAAAAGTCTGTGGTTTGAATCCACTAGCCGCTTCTCTGGAGAAGGATGTGGCAGTCTGCTTCTGTAAAGAGTACAGCCTTGGAAACCCTATGGAGCAGTTCTTCTCTATCCTATAGGGTCACTAAGAGTCAGAATCAACTCGATGACAATGGGGTTTAGCACATTCTACATGCCTAGTAACAGTAGTTGTGTGCTTTACTCTTGTTTGTAATAAATTACTCTTAAGTGTTCCAAGTTCTTCCAGTCCTCACCTGGATATACTCTGCTGTTCATATCCTATGTCAGTCTGGGAAATAACGTCCTTTCTATTTGGGAGTCTCTGGGTGATACAAACTGTTAAGCACTCAGCTGCTAACCAAAAGATTGGAAATTCAAGTCCACCCAGAGGTGCCTTGGAAGAAAGGCCTGGCGATTTACTTTAGAAAAAAGCAGCCATTACCATTTGACAAAGTCCAACATACGTTCCTGATAAAAACTCTCAATAAAATAGGTATAGAAGGGAAATTCCCCAACATAATGAAGGATATCTAGGACTTCCGGCAAAATGGCGCTCTAGGCAGAAGCACCACACCGTCCCTCCACAGCAAAGATCTAAAAAACTAAGCCAAACAGAGAAAACAGCAATCCTGAAACCCTAAAACATCAAATGAAGAGATAAAGAACTCAGCCAAGCACCAAATGGAGTGAGAAAACTGACAGAGAATGGAGAGTGAGGAGAGGTTCATGCAGAGATCCCCTATCAACTAACGCAGCGTGGATCCACCATCTTGGACTCCTATCGGAGACCAGCAAATACGGAGTACGAGAAAGCAGCTTCATGGAGCTTCCGGTGGGAGACAAAACAACCAGTAATTTGCGATATACGCTTTCCCACGCCCCACACTTCTTCACCCCCACTTGGCCTCCTCTGCTTCCCATGGCCACAGTCTCTTGTCCCGGAAGCACTGGCTGCTTATATTCCACTCACCCGCACTGGCCAGCTCTCTGAGTGCCATTTGTTGGCGGCTAGTGTTGCTTTTTTCTGCTTCTTTTGATTTCTTCTTTACCTCTCACTGCCTCCCCCTTTTTTCACTCAAATACCTTGCTCCGTGTGCCATCTTTGCTTCTTCCTGAGGGGCCGCGGGGCTCCGTTCAAGTGTGGAACTGCTTCCTGGTCTGGGCTGCCGCACTGGTGGGATCCTGGGGCGTTTGCTTGTTTGTTTTGAATTGTTTGTTTTCTTTTCCTTTTCTTGAGTTGGGAGCCCGTTCTGGACAGGTGCTGCTGTGCGGCTTGGGACCTACCCCCTCAGCTTACACAGATGCGCAGAGGGATCCCTGAGCGCATTTCTTTTATTTGTGGGGTTTTTTTTTTTCTGTTTTTTGGGGGGCTTTTCTTGTTCTTTTTTTTTTTTAATTTGTTTTGTTTTCTTTTCCCTCTTTTTCCCTTTTTGTCTTTCATCATTACTCAGTTTCTCATCTCTCTATACCTTCCTTCTCTTTCTGTTCCCTGAATACCTGGCACTGAATATCTCTACGCCTTCTAGCCAGGCTGTACTGCAACACCTGGGAACAACTTCCCCAAACCTTGTACTGCACCAGTGGGATCCCTGGGAGCTTTGCTGTTCTTTTTCCTTTCTAATTTTTATTTATTCATTCTTTCCTTTTTTTTCTTCTTCTTCCCCTTTTTGTTTTTCTCCATTTTGTAGTCTGTCATCTCGCCACTCCAATGGCAAGATCACCGAGCACTCTTTTTTGTTTGTTCGTATGGTTTTGGCTCCTGTTCCTCTCTCCTCTCTCCCATATCCATCTTAGCTACACACATCACAATCTCCCCCTCCATCCTGCTTACCTGCACTGTGTGTTGAACATCACACCACCAAGCAGCACAGGCACAGCCTACCAGAACCGGCCCTGCACTGATTACTGACCCGCCCTGGTGGCTGTAGTAAGTGCCACAAACAACCCATCCAAGTAACTCCTCTTCAGCTAGACCTGCCCTGCTGTACCATATGTGAGCAACTGACCTTGCCAATTGGAGAAGGAGGTGAAAAGTATCGTGCCCACAGATGAGCAAACAACAAAGAACTCACAGCCCACCTGCTTAGATATAGCCAAATAAAAAAAAAAGGATGAAACAAACAAATCTACAATCAATAAACGAGAAAAATAACTACTGAATGCCCAAAGACAGCAGACAATATCAAAACATCTACAAAAACAGGACACTATGGTTCCAGTAGGCATCCAAAATAAAACACCAGATGACTTTCCAGTGGAAAAAAAGGCACTAGAACTACCTGATAGGGAATTCAGATCTCTAATACTCAGAATTATCCAAAAGTTGAAGCAAAAAGCAGATGAAAATGACAAAAAAATAGACAAATTCATGGCAAAGGCAGACAGATTCATGGAAAATACAGACAAAAAAATGGAAGAATTCAGGAAAATAATGCAGGAACAAAATGCCAAAATAAATTCACAACTAGAAATTATACAAAAACAACAATTAGAAATCCAAAAGGTAAACAACTAGATTTCAGAAATGGACAGTGTCATAGAAGGTCTGAGGAGCAGATTTGAAACAGTGGAAGACAGGATCAGTGGAATTGAAGACAAACACTTGGATACAACTCTGTTTGAGGAAAACTCAGAAAAAAGAACAAAGAAAAATGAAGAGACCCTGAGAGTTATGTGGGACACAATCAAAAGCAAAAATATACGAGTGATTGGAGTTCCAGAACAGGGAGAAAACAGAAAACACAGAAAGGATCATTGAAGAACTGCTGACAGAAAACTTCCCCCATATCATGAAAGATGAAAAGCTGGCCATCCAAGAAGCACAGCGAACCCCATATAGGATAGACCCTCCAAAAAAATCACCAAAGCATATCATAATCACACTCGCCAAAACCAAAGACACCCAAAGAATCCTGAGAGCAGCTTGTGAAAAGCAAGAAGTCACATACAGAGGAGAAACAAAAAGACTAAGCTCAGATTATTTGGCAGAAACTATGCAGGCAAGAAGGCAATGGGATGACATATATAAACCTTGAAAGAAAAAAATTGCCATCCAAGAATAATATATCCTGCAAAACTTTCATTCAAACATGATGGTGAAATTAGGACATTTCCAGATAAACAGAAATTAAGAGAATATGTAAAAACCAAACCAAACTTACAAGAATTATTAAAAGGAGTTCTTCGATCCGAGAACAAAACTTCAGTTCACATGCAGAATCTAGGATGCAGGATCATACCAGCAAGATACCAATCTAGGAAATGAACTCTCAAGGACTATCCAAAACCAAAAGAAATACAACAGGGAATCAGAGCAGTTAATCGGTAAATGACAACAACATCAGAACAATAAAAGAGGGAATAAATGGTGTAGGTATAGAACCTTCTAATGGAGAGGAAGGCAAGGCTATACCAAGTAATAATAGACTGCTTCAAACTTAGAAAGATAATGGTAAATGTCATGGTAACCACAAAGAAAGTTAACAAACATACTCGTAAAAATGAAGAGGAAAACATAAAAGTCTCAGAAAAATCAAAACCTACAAAAACAAAAGAAAAAAAAAATCCACAAACAAAAGTAACTTACCACAGGAGAGTAAGAAGAACAAAGAAAACGTCAGTCACACACAAAAAAAAAGCACTACAAAATGACAGCAACAAACTCACATCTATCAATAATTACACTGAATGTAAATGGACTCAATCCACCCATAAAGAGACAGAGAGTGACAGAATGGATAAGAAAACAGGATCCATCAATATGCTGTCTACAAGAGACACACCTTAGAAACAAAAATGTGAATTTATTAAAAGCCAAAAGTTGGAAAAAAATATATCAAGCTAACAACTGCCAAAAAAGAGCAGGAGTGGCAATACTAATCTCAGATAAAATAGACTTTAAAACAAAATCCACCATAAAAGACAAAGAAGGACACTATATAATGATTAAGGGGACAACCATCATGAAGACATAACCATAATAAACATCTACGCACCCAATGACAGGGCTCCAAAATACATACAACAAGCTCCAACACTGAAAAGAGAAATTGACAGTTCCACAATAATAGTAGGAGACTTCAACACACCACTCTCAGTAAAGGACAGAACAACTAAGAAGAAACTCAGCAAAGATACAGAAGACCTAAAGGGCACAAATAGCCAAGTTGACCTCATAGACATATATAGAATACTCCATCCAACTGCTGCAAAGTACACATTCTTTTCCAATGCACATGGAACGTTCTCCAGAATAGACCACATCTTAGGCCACAGAGCAATCCTCAACAAGATCCAAAACGTTGAGATAATTCAAAGTATCTTCTCTGACCACAATGCCACCAAGGTAGAAATTAACAACAGAAAGAGCAAGGAAAAAAAAATCAATTACATGGAAACTGAATAATACCCTGATTAAAAACCACTGTGTAATAGGAGAAATCAGAGATGGAATAAAAAAATTCCTAGAATCAAATAAGAATGAAAACACATCATACCAAAACCTTTGGGACACAGCAAAGGCAGACATCAGAGGACAATTTATAGCAATAGATGTACACATCAAAAAAGAAGAAAGGGACAAAATCAAAACATTAACTACACAACTCAAACAGAAAGAGGACAGCAAAAAAAAAAAAAAAAAAAAAAGCCCACAGCCACTGGAAGAAAGGAAATAATAAAGATCAGAGCAGAAATAAATGAAACAGAGAACAGAAAACCAATAGAAAAAATCAACAAAACCAAAAGTTGGTTCTTTGAAAGAATCAACAATATCGACAAACCACTGGCCAGACTGACAAAAGAAAAACAGGAGAGGATGCAAATAACTCAAATAAGAAATGAAATGGGTGACGTTACAACAGACCCAACTGAAATAAAAAGGATCATAACAGAATATTATGAAAAACTATACTCCAACAAATTTGAAAACCTAGATGAAATGGATAAATTTCTAGAAACACACGGCCTACCCAAACTATAACAAAGTGTTGCTGAAAAACTGAACAGACCCATAACAAGAGAAAAGATTGAAAAGGTAATAAAGAAAACTCCCAACAAAGAAAAGCCCTGGCCCAGATGGCTTCACTGGAGAATTCTACAAAACATTTACAGAAGAGCTTGTACCAGTACTACTCAAGCTATTTCAGAGCATAGAAAGGGAAGCAACACTTCTGAACTCATTCTATGAAGCCAGCATAACGCTGATACCAAAACCAGGCAAAGATGTCACAAAAAAAGAAAATCACAGACCAATATCTCTCATGAATATAGATGCAAAAATTCTCAACAAAATTCTAGCTAATAGAATTCAGCATTATATCAAAAAAATAATACACCACGCCCAAGTAGGATTCATACCAGGTATGCAAGGATGGTTCAACATTAGAAAATCAATCAACGTAATCCACCACATAAATAAAAGGAAAGAAAAGAATCACATGATCATCTCAATTGACACAGAAAAGGCATTTGACAAAGTCCAACACCCATTCCTGATAAAAACTCTCAATAAAATAGGTATAGAAGGGAAATTTCTCAACATAATAAAGGGCATCTATGCAAAACTAATGGCCAACATCATTCTTAATGGAGAGAGGCTGAAAACATTCCCCTTGAGAACAGGAAAAAGACAAGAATGCCCTTTATCACCACTCCTATTTAATATTGTGCTGGAAGTTCTAGCTAGAGCAATAAGGCAAGAGAAAGAAATAAAGGGTATGCAAATTGGTAATGAAGAAGTTAAACTGTCCCTGTTTGTGGATGATATGATACTATACACAGAAAACCCTAAAGACTCCATGAGAAATCTACTGGAACTAATAGAAAGATTCAGCAGAGTAGCAGGCTACAAGATAAACAACAAAAATCTGTTGGATTCCTATACACCAATAAAGAGAATGATGAAAAGGAAATCAGGAAAACAATACCATTTATAATAGCCCCTAAGAAGATAAAATACTTAGGAATAAATCTGACCAGGGATGTGAAAGACCTATACAAAGAAAACTACAAAACACTACTGCAAGAAACCCAAAAGGATCTACATAAAGGGAAAAACATACCATGCTCATGGATAGGCAGACTGAACATTGTGAAAATGTCAATTCTACCCAAAGCAATTTACAAATACAACGCAATCCCTATCCAAATACCAACAACATTCTTCAGAGATGGAAAAACTAATCATTAACTTTATACGGAAAGGGAAGAAGCCCCGAATAAGTAAAGCACTACTGAAGAAGAAGAATAAAGTTGGAGGACTCACACTACCTGACCTCAGAACCTATTATACAGCTACGGTAGTCAAAACAGCCTGGTACTGGTACAATGACCGATACATTGACCAATGGAACAGAATTGAGAACCCAGATGTAAATCCATCCACCTACTGATCTTCAACAAGGGCCCAAAGTCCATCAAATGGGGAAAAGACAGTCTTTTTAACAAATGGTGCTGGCAAAACTGGATATCCATCTGCAAAAAAATGAAACAGGACCCATACCTCATGCCGTATACAAAAACTAATTCAAAGTGGATCAAAGACCTAAATATAAAGCCAAAAACTATAAAGCTCATAGAAGAAAAAATAGGACCAATGCTACAGGCATTAACAGGATACAAACCATAACCATCAACACACAAACCCCAGAAGATAAGCTAGATAACTGGGATCTTCTAAAAATCAAACACCTATGCTCTTCAAAAGACTTCACCAGAAGTGTAAAAAAGGGAACCTACAGACTGGGAAAAAATTCTTGGACAGTACAAGTCAGACAAAGGTCTACTCTCCATAATCTACCAGAAAATCCAACACCTCTACAACAAAAAGACAAATAATCCTATTAAAAAATGGGCAAAGGAAATGAACAGACACTTCACCAAAGAAGACATTCAAGCATCCAACAGGCACATGAGGAAATGCTTATGATCACTAGCCATTAGAGAAATGCAAATTAAAACCACAATGAGATACCATCTCACCCTGGCATTACTGGCACGAATCAAAAACACTGGAAATAACAAATGTTGGAGGGGCTGCGGGGAGATCAGAACTCTTACACACTGCTGGTGGGAATGCAAAATGATACAACCATTTTGGAAAATGATATGGAACTTCCTTAGAAAGCTAGAAATAGACATACCATATGATCCAGCAATCCCACTGCTAGGAATATATCCTAGAGAAATAAGAGTCATCACTCAAATCGACATATGCACACCTATGTTCATGGCAGCATTGTTCACAATACCAAAAAGATGGAAATAACCTAGATGCCCATCAACAGATGAATGGATAAACAAACTATGGTACATACACACAATGGAGTACTATCCAACGAGAAAGAATGATGAATCTGTGAACCATCTCGTAACATGGATGAAACTGGAGGACATTATGCTGAGTGAAATAAGTCAGTCACAAAAGGACAAATGTTGTATAAGACCTCTATTGTAAAAACCCATGAAAAAGTTCACACACAAAAAGTAACAATCTTTGTTGGTTACCAGGGATGGGAGGAGTAGGGGAGGAAATACTAAATAGGCAATTGATAAGTGGTATCTTGGGTGAAGGTGAGACAGTACACAGTACTGGGGAAACCAGCACAACTTGTACAAGGAAAGGTCATGGAAGCTCCATAGACACATCCAAACACCCTGAGGGACTGAATTGCTGGGCGGAGGGCTGTGGGGACCATGGTCTCGGGGAACATCTAGCTCAATTGGCATAACACAGTTTATAAAGACAACATTCTGCATTCTACCTTGGTGAGTAGTGTCTGGGGTCTTAAAAGCCTGTGAGCGGCCATCTAAGATACTCCACTGGTCTCATCCCTTTGGAGCAAGGGAAAATAAAGAGAACAGGATACAAGGAAAATATTAGTCCAAAGGACTAATTGTCCACAGCTACCAAGGCCTCCACCAGACTGAGTCCAGTACAGCTAGATGGTGCCTGGCCAACACAACTGACTGCTCTGACCAGGATCACAACAGAGGGTTCTGGACAGAGCTGGAGAAGGATGTAGAACAAAATTCTAACTCACACAAAAAAGACCAGATTTACTGGCTTAAAGGAAACTGGAGAAGCCCCAAGAGTATGGCCCCCAGACACCCTTTTAGCTCAGTGGTGAAGTCACTTCCGAGGTTCACCGTTCAGCTGGGGAGTGGACGGCCCCATAAAACCAAATGGGAATAATGAGGCACAGCAGTTCAGGGACGAGGGCTAGAAAGCAGAAGGGGACAGGAAAGCTGGTGATAGGGAACCCAAGGTTGAGTAAGGATAGTGTTGATGTGTTGTGAGGTTGTTAACCATTGTCATAGGGCAACATGTGTACTAACTGTTTAATGAGAAACTATTTTGATCTGTAAACCTTCATCTAAAGTGAGAATAGCAGCACAATTGGAAGAGCATAGTTGATGTCACTGAACTGTGCGTGTAGAAATTTTTGAAATGGTGTATCTTAGGCTATGTATATTTTCTTTTCTTTTTTTTTTTTATATATATTTTATTGTACTTCAGGTGAAAGCTTACAGAGCAAATAGTTTCTCATGAAATAGTAGTACACATGTTGTTTTTTTTGACATTGGTTAACAACCCCACAACGTATTAAGCCTCTAAATTCTCAACCTTTTTTTTTGATGAAAATTACAGATGGCCAAAGATACACCGTTTCAAAATTTTCTACATTCACAGTTCAGTGACATTGACTACGCTCTTCCAACTGTGCTGTTATTCTCACTTAAGATGAAGGCTTACAGAACAAAATAGTTTTTCATTTAACAGTTACTACACATGTTGCCCTATGACAATGGTTAACAATCTCACATAGGCTATGTATATTTTCACCAAAAAAAAAAGGTCAAGAAGGGAGAGGGCTGACATGTCGTGGGGTTGTTAACCAATGTCATAAAACAATATGTGTACTACAGTTTATTGAGAAACTATTCTGTAAACCTTCACCTGAAGTAAAATTAAAAAAAAAAAAAAAAAGAAAGAAAGGACATCTGTACAAAACCAACAGCCAACATCATTCATAATGGAGAGAGGCTGAAAACATTCCCTTTGAGAACAGGAACAAGACAAAGATGTCCTTTATCACCACTTCTATTTAATATTGTGCTGGAAGTCTTAGCTAGAGCAATAAAGCAAGGAAAAGAAATAAAGGGCATCAAAATTGGTAAGGAAGAAGTAAAACTGTCCCTATTTGTTGATGATATGATATTATAGATAGAAAACCCAAAAGATTACACATAAAACTACTGGAACTAATAGATTCAGCAGAGTGGCAAGATAGAAGATAAACATACATAAATCAGATTCCTATACACCAAGAAAGATGACAAAAAGGAAAACAATACCATCTATAATAGCCCCTAAAAAAATAATATACTTAGGAATAAATCTAACCAGGAATGTGAAAGACCTATACAAAGAAAACTACAAAACACTACTTCAAGAAACCAAAAGAGACCTATATAAATGGAAAAACGTACCATGTTCATGGATAGGTAGACTTAACATTATGAAAATGTCAATTCTATCCAAAGCAATCTACAAATACAATGCAGACGCAATCCATATACCAACAGCATACTTTAAAGAGATGGAAAAACTAATCATTAACTTTATATGGACAAGGAAGAGGCCCTGGATAAGTAAAGGATTATTGAAGAAGAAGAATAAAATAGGAGGACTTGCACTACCTGACCTCAGAACCTACTATGTAGCTACAGTAGTCAAAACAGCCTGGTACTGGTACAACGTTAGCTAACGTTGATCAATGGAACAGAATCGAGAACCCAGGTGTAAATCCATCCATCTATGGTCACCTGATCTTTGACAAGGGCCCAAAGTCCATCAAATGGGGAAAAGACAGTCTTTTTAACAAATGGTGCTGGCAAAACTGGATGTCCATCTGCAAAAAATGAAACAGGACCCATATCTCACACCATACACAAAAACTAATTTGAAATGGATCAAAGACCTAAATATAAAACAAAAAGCTATAGAGATCATAGAAGAAAAAATAGGGCCAACGCTAGAGGCTTTAACAGGATAAAGACCATAACTACCAATACACAAACACCAAAAGATAAGCTAGATAACTGGGATCATATAAAAAATTAAATACTTATGTTCATCAAAAGACTTCACCAAAAGAATAAAAACTTATAGACTGGGGAAAAAAATTTGGCTATGACAAATCCTACAAAGGTCTAATCTCTAATATCTACAGGAAAATTCAACACCTCTATAACAAAAAGACAACTAATCCAATTAAAAAATGGGCAAAGGATATGAAGACATACTTCACCAAAGAAGATATTCAAGCGGCTAACAGATACATGAGGAAATACTCAAGTTCACTAGCCATTAGAGAAATGTAATCAAAACCACAATGAGATACCATCTCACCCTGACATTACTGGCACAAATAAAACAACAACAGAAACAATGCACTGCTGGTGGGAATACAAAATGGGACAACCATTTTGGAAAACAATATGGCGCTTCCTTAAAAAGGTAGAAATAGAAATACCATCTGATCCAGCAATCCCACTCGTAGAAATATTTTCCTAGAGAGATAAGATCCGTCCCACGAACAGACATATGCACACCCATGTTCATTGCAGCATTGTTCACAATAGCAAAAAGATGGAAACAACCTAGGTGCCGATCAACAAATGAATGGATAAACAAACTGTGGTACATAAACATAGTGGAATACTGCACAACGATGAAGAACAATGATGAATCCGTGGAACATCTCACAACATGGATGAATCTAGAGGGCATTATGCTGAGTGAAATAAGTCAATCACAAAAGGACAAATATTGTATGAGACCACTATTATAAAAACCCATGAAGAGGTTTACACACAAAAAGAAACAATCTTTAATGCTTATGAGGGAGGGGAGGGGTGAGAGGGAAAAATACTAAATAGACAATAGATGAGTGGTAACTTTGGTGAAGGGTAAAACAGTACACAATACTGGAGAAGCCAGCACAACTTGTCCAAGGCAAGGTCATGGAAGCTCCGTAGATACTTCCAAACTCCCTGAGGGACTGGATTACTGGGCTGAGGGCTGTGGGGACCATGGTCTTGGGGAACATCTAGCTCAACTGACATAGTTTATAAAGAAAACATCCTACATTCTACTTTGGTGAGTAGCATCTGGGATCTTAAAAGCTCATGAGTGGCTGTCTAAGACACTCCACTGTTCTCACCCCATCTGCTGCAAGGGAGAATGAAGAAAACCAAAGACCTAAGGGAAAGATTAGTCCAAATGCCTGATGGACCAAAAGTACTACAGCTTCCACCAGACTGAGTCCAGCACAACTAGAAGGTGCCTGGCTATAACACCAACTGCTCTGACAGGGTTCATAATAGAGGGTCCCGGACAGAGCTGGAGAAAAGTATAGAACAAAATTCTAACTCACACACACACACACACACACACACACACACACACACACACAAAGACCAGACTTACTGGTCTGACCAAGACTGGTAAACCCCGAGAGTATGGCCCCTGGACACTGTTTTAACTCAGTAATGAAGTCACTCCTGAGGTTCACCCTTCATCCAAAGATTAGACAGGCCCATAAAACAAAATGAGACTAAATGGGCGCACTAGCCCAGGGGCAAGGACGAGAAGGCAGGAGGGGACAGGAAAGCTGGTAATGGGAAACCCAAGGTCGAGAAGGGGAGAGTGTTGACATGTCATGGGGTTGGCAACCAGTGTCACAAAACAATGTGTGTATTGTTTAATGAGAAACTAGTTTGCTCTGTAAACCTTCATCTAAAGTACAATTAAAAAAAAGAAAAAAGCAGCCATTGAAAACTCTATGGAGCAGAGTTCTACTCTGTCAAACGTGGGTCACCATGAGTCAGTCAACTCGAAGGCAGCTGGGTTTTTTTTGTTGTTGTTGTTTGTTTGGTTTTTAACTCTATCTGGTGAGAATTCCACCTTTGAACTACCATTGCTAGTGTACCTCATGTGCAGCCACCACCACTCTGTGGTGGAGGCTTCTGTGTTGCTGTGATGCTGGACAGGTTTCAGCGAAGCATCCAGACTAAGACAGTCTAAGAAGAAAGGCCTGATGATCTATTTCTGAAAATTAACCAGTGAAAACCTTATGGATCACAACGGTCTGATCCTGTTGTGCACGGGGTCACCATGAGTTGGGGGCTGACTCGACAGTAGCTAACAACAACAACAATTCTGTATGACGAAAATTGTTGGACAAGTTCAGCCAGAGGTCTGAGTGCACCATCTCAGCCTCGTGCCTGCTGTGAGGGGGATGGTGTACATGACTCAGCTGAGCAACGGGTCAAGCGAACACAGAAAGGTCAGATGGAGATAAGCAAGAGTCAGCTGCCCTGATTAGAGGTAACCCCTAAGTTGCTTCCAAGCCCAAATACCATGATTTTAAAATCTTACTCTGTTTACATCTTTGATCAGATAGACTAGCCAGAGCCGAGGGAGGCCAGCTGACTTCCCTGAAGTTGCACACTGAGTAATGTTTGGGTTGGGTTAGTAGCTCTGGCCCTGGAGCCACCGTCACAAAGTTGGAAGAGGCCTTGAACCAGTCAAGAGCAGAGCCAGCTCCCACTGGGAACTTTAGACCCGTGCATGCAGCATTCAACGGGCCAAAAAGATGTCATGTTGATTTTGTAAATATTCTTCGATAATATTCAACTTAGTTTTTACTATGCTCATTCATCTAGCAAAATATTTATTTAACAGCTACTCCAGAGAACATGTAATGCCTATTGAGTTCTCTTTGAGAGTATTTGTCTCCTTCTTTACTAGAATTTTCTATTTGGAAATCTGGACTGGGAAGCTGTGGACAGGACGTCCCGGCATTTGCCTTAGCTAGGTGCCAGCCTGTGCTAAATCCCCAGGCTGCCTGCCAGACAGACTTGGGACTGGGAATGAAGAGCAGAAAATAGTGTGAAAGGGAACCAGGCAGAGGGCAGAGAGAAGACAGCACAGACCTGGTTCAGCTGGGAGGACCTTCACATGGATACAAGGAGGAGATGCACAAACCAGAGGGAAGAGGGACAAATGGAGACAAAAGCACACGGTGTGGCCCTGAAGCAGAGAAAGGAAGCAGGAAGCTTCTTTGTCAAGTGCCACCCAATACCATTTGTATTAGGGTTCATTTAGGAAAGCAGAATTACTGTGATATTATGCAATAAGGGATTTACTGTAGGAATTAGAAATTACACAGTGTGAGAGGAGCTGGGGAAGTAAAGAATTGTGTAGAGGAGTTGAAGGATCAGAGAAAAAGTCACTAATCAGGCTGGGTGCAGTAGAACCAGGGGGAGTTTGCGGAAAGCAAGGCAGGTCTGGCTGCTGTAATGGGACCATGAAGAGGCTGGAGTAGAGTCTGTGGAAGGACGTTGGATCTCTGTGGCTCCTGTCTCGTGGGTTTGCAGCACAGACTCTAGAGGTCACAGAGCAGATAGGACTGTGGACAGACGAGCCCATCTGCATCTCTGGTGTCTCAGCACCTTGAACTGCAGTGACCTTTAGAACACAACAGCTGCTCTTCATTGCTGCCCCTCGATCTAACCCAGCTTTGCTTTCAGCCACCTCTAACCCACAACCGTGCAGGGAAGGGGCATCTGGGGTAGGTCATCCTCAGCATAAACAGGACAATGATAGGGTGATCGAGCAACTCAAGCTGTGAGACAAACAGAGCCTCAAAGTTTGTGAAGTTTAATAAAAGTGCGCAATAGATAGTTGCACAACATTGTGGATGTAATTAATGCCACTGTGAATAGTACACTTAAAAATGGTTAAAATGGCACATTTTATGTTATATATATTTGACCACTAAATATATATGTATAGATAGTGTATATACTTACACAGATATGTAAAATATACGTACATATATCTTCACTTGTACATGTGTTTTAAAGTGCATAGTAGGGAGGAAAATTGAGTGTTTCTGTTCATCAAGACTGGGTTGCAAGTGACAGAAATTCTAACAAACTGATTTAAGGGAAAAAAAAGTTTTCAGGGAAAAGTCTCAAAGAATCCAAAGGATAGTCGCTGAATAATGCCAGGGTAGTCAGGCCTGAAGTCCTCGGGTGGTGCAAACAGTTAACACACTTGGCTGCTAACCGAAAGGTCAGAGGTTCAAGTCCACACAGAGGTGTCTTGGAAGAAAGGCCTGACAATCTCCTTCTGAAAACTCAGCCATTGAAAACCCTGTGGAGCACAGTTCTGCTCTGACACACATGGGGTCTCCATGAGTCAAATCGACACCACAGCAACCGGTTTCGTCAGACCTGAGGACCTGACAGGTTCTCCTACCCTTTCCCATCTCCATCCCTCATGTCTCATCCCTGCTTCTTCCTGGTGGTGGCTCATTCTCTCAGCTTCTCATGTGGCAGCGCTGGGGTCACATTTGTATAACTCCATGACCAGACAGAAAAGAAAGCTCTCCCCACCAGCTGTATTTAGAAAAATCGTCAATGTTTTGGGTTGGTCTTTGGCTGAATCCCCAGATGGCTGTGGCCAGGTGGATAGGGTGCTATTATGGTTCAGCCCAGGTCACATGCCCACCCCTGAAGCCTGAGAGGAAGGGCAAGGGTAGTTGGATCAGTAGCCTCCCTGAATCACATAGAAGAGGGTAACATTTCCCCCAAGGAAGAAGCTCTGACTCCAGAGAAGGGAAAGGTGCTGGGTAGACAAAAGTAGCAGCTTCCACCTTGGTGTCCCACGGACTGGGGGAAATGTTCCTAAATTCATTCTTACCCATTTTCTTTAATGTTATGGCCGCAGCAGCAAGTCTCTGATACACTCAACTGCTATTCCAAAGAGAGCTGCCACAAGGAAGAAAATAGTTTGTAAAGGGTGAGGATCCGGGGATAATTATCGTCTTAGAGACTGAGCGATTGAGCAGCTTGCTCAAGGCCACTCAAGTATTAAAATGGAGAACCAGAGCTCTGATAGAATATCCTTGTGGAATAAATTAGCTATTTGATCGATAGGTCCCTCTAGATTGCTCTGTGGAGATTTGCATGGTGTGTGTGTGTGTGTGTGTGTCTGTGTGTGTGTCTGTGTGTGTGTGTGTGTGTGTGTGTGTGTGTGTGTGTGTGTGTGTGGATTGCTAGGTAAGAGAAATGTCATTGAAGTAAGACACATCTTTTCTAGAATGAGGACAGGGGGCTAGGATTAGGGTGTCAGGTGCCATGCCCCGAAAAATAGACAATTTCACTGTTCTTTATATTGGCCCTTAGTTATCCACTCTAAAGACAGTTAAAAATTTGCTGATAATCTGAGACCTCTTTTTAGCTAACAGACTAATTTTTTTCTGCACTTCTGTTGGTCTTTTCTGCTTTCTCAGTGGTTTCCACACTGGGCCGTACGTCAAAATCACCCATGGAGCTAAAAAAAAAAAAAAAAAAATTCCAGACTCCAGGCCGCACCCCCAATTTCAAACTCAAAGGTGGATTCCAGTGCACAGAGGGCTGGAAAGTATTGTGAAATGCTCTCCATTTTATCAGAGAGTTTTGTGTGCTTCACTTTGCCTGATGCCCCATAACTCTAAGAGCAAGGCCAGCCTGGGAAACTAAGGGTAACAGCAGGTAAGTGGTCGTTAAGGTCAGACAGAGTGTAAGTGGTGGAACTGGGACAATAACGCGGATTCCTTTGCTCGAATCCAGTCAAACAGGACACACAGGGCTGGGTCTCCACCCGCCATGGATGAGCAGTAGGTAACAGAGGCGTGACTAATAAGGATAGGACCACTTTTCTAAGTAATCTGATCAAAGTAATACTTTGTGGGTTTCAGGGTTGAATTGTGTCCCCCTGTCCCCCTCCCCCGCAAAAAAGATATGTTGAAGTCCTAAGCTCTGGTACCTGTGAATGTGACCTTGTTTGGAAATACGGGTTTGGAAATTAGGTGTGATCAAGTTAGGATAGGTCATTAGGGTGGGCCCTTACCCAGTATGATTGGTGTCTTTACAAGAAGAGGGGAAGAGACACGGATACACAGAGAGAGCACTGTGTGATGACGGATGTAGACATTGGAGTGATGTGTCTACAAGTCAAGGAACGCCAAGGACTGCTGGCAACACCAGAAGCTGGGAGAAAGGCATGGAACAGATTCTCCCCTAGAACCTTCAGGAGGGCATGGCCCTGCCAACACCTTGATTTTGGACTTCTTGCCCCCAGAACTGTGAGAGAATAAATTTCTGTTGTTTAAAGCCACCTAGTTGATGGTACTTCGTTATAGCAAGCAGCCCTAGGTAGCATCCGGAAATTAGCACTTCCCATGGGAAAGCCCTTCCTAAAACATACCAGTCATGTGCTCTTTCCTGTTCTGGGTCATGGTCAGAGTCAGAAGATGGGCTAGTGCTACAGCTTGTTAAAACAGCAGTTTTATCAAATGACAGAGAGGAGCCATCCAGCTCCTAAGTCACTGGCTCTCCTACTGCTGTGTGGCCTTGGAAAGTTGCTTGATCTCTCTGTTCCTTAGTTTCCTCATCTATACAATGAGAGTGCTAGACTTGAGCCCTTTCTGCTCTTATTCTAGATTGTTGTATATATTTATTCGGTTAAAAGACTGAGGACATGATGTGATTGCAAAGGGCTGAAGAAGAGCCCTCGGTTTTCTTCATGTCTGCTGATGCCTTGTCTATAGGACAAAGCCTTTCATATTGTGATGTGGTATGAGAGAAAGACTAAAATGCCATGATCCCTGGGAAGGGAGCACTGTGACTCACTCTCATTTGAGTAAAAACTGAAAATGATTCACAGCGGGGGGAAGTTTGCAGAATGAAGCTGGAGGCTGCATATCCACCAAGGGAAGTGGGGAGATGGGGCTGGAGAGTGCTCTCGGGGCTGGAGTTGACAAGAGAGAGGGTTACAGCAGCAAATGTGGCTGATTTATTTCAGTTTTGCCTGAGCAGTTGGGCCCTAGATGGGTTATTTGGTGAAAACTTGAACTCTGATGCATTACTTCTGCCCCAACCCTTCTGGAAGATGTTGAGATCCTTTCCCCCAAAGTTCCTGCTACCCTGAGCCCAGTAAACGTGAAATAGTCACCAGTGCCGTAAACGAACGAGACATTTAATTGGCGCTTCCTTGCCCAGCCTGGCTACAAGAGCTGGAAGGAGGAGCCCAGAAGGTAAGAAGGGGATACAAACAGAGACACGAAGCCGCGAGAATAGTGTCAGAAGGTTGCAGCCCCAAAGAGAAGGGGCTTGCAATCCATGACCAGGGCAGTAAAAAGGGCCCACAGGGTCATGGTCAGAGCAAGAAGTTGGGCTAGTGCCACAGCTTGTTAAAACAGCAGTTTTAACAAATGACAAAGAGAGGAGCCATCCAGCTCGTAAGTCACTGGCTCTCCTACTCCTGGAGACACGAGCAAGTGTCTGAATACCCAGGCTGAGCTCGGGGCCCAGCACACAGTAAGAGTATAATGAAAGTTTGTTAAAGGAGTGAAGAATGACAGAGGAGAATGCTCGTAACTTGAACAGAAAGCCCAAGATAGGTCAAGAGATTCTAAGAGAAGAATCTACTTTCAATTCAGTCCAAGTCAGGAGCAAAGGTCATTGTGTTAAAGGTCATTGTGGTATTTGGTCCATGGGAAACAGGCTCCAATATGAGCAGTTTATTGCAGAGTGCCCTTGAGATCCACACCCATGGGGGGATGAAGGGAGTACAAATGGGCAGGGGGAAGAATTGTACAACAAAGTCCTCAAGTCAGCCCTGTAGGATGGCTTTTCACTGTTGACCCACCTTAAGGCAAAGGGACTTATCTGTATACGTGCTCATCAGTCAGTCACTGGATACAGCCTACACCCTGGAGGAGACTGGACCTTGGACACCTGTGAACTGTCAGCAGCCAACGTGCCAAGCACTTGAGGGAATGGCTGGTTCAGTCTTGAGGAAGGGCCCGTAGGGACACCACACCATCCACTGTAATAATTAATCCAACCTCCTCATTTCACAGATAAAAAAATCCAGAGATGAAATCACAGAGTTGGTCAAGAGCAGAGCCAGGCCGTCTCTCACAGGATTATCAGACAATTCCCACAGCCTTAGAATACATGGAATTTTGTTCAGGACTTGACAGAGCTATTGATATAGATGAGAAGGAGGCATGAAGGTACACAATTATACAGTATTGTTTTCTAAGGTAGAAATACCCAGGCATCGGACCCTCTGGTGATCAGTACTGCCTGCTAGGGGCACTGACATGAAGGTTGGATCAATGGTTCCCAAACCCAGATGTCATCAGAATCATATGAAGGGCTGTTAGAATACAGATTCCTGGGCCCTATGTTCAGGAACCTTATTACTAGAGGGTCTGGGGCAGAGCCTGAGAACCTGGATTTTAACAAGTGCCCCCAGGTGATTCTCATGTGCCCTATCTTTTGGCTTACTGTTAACGTTTTGATGCATTTCCTTCCAGACAGTAGCTAAGTTAATAAAACACATGGGCAAATCCCAGATTGTTGAACAATCTGTACTTAAAGATTATTGCTAAATGATGTCACTCTGAAAGATAATCTCAGGGGGACCCCGGGGGGATCACTCCTGAGATCTGTCCTACTCAACAAATTTTATCAACAACTTGAAGACGTTAACAGGATCTACAACCAATGAAGATAACCCCCAGACTAGAAGGAGTTACTAATACCTTGGATGACTGAATCGAGATTTCAACATATAGCCCTTAAGTATGATACGTAGATGGATATTTACTGACATTGAAAATTGCTCACGATATCGTAAATAAGAGAAGGTAGCAGTGAGACAGTGGAGTATAATGGTTAGAGCACAGGCTCTGGAATCTAGTGGTTGCCTGGTTCAAATCCCATCACCATCACTTACTTGCTATATGCCCATGGTCAAATGACTTACTTCCCTGTGCCTCAATTTCCTGCCCTGTAAAATGGGGGTAATAACATATAATCATAGTATTTATCTCATAGGTGATTGTGAGGATTATGTGAGTTAATATGTATGAAGCATTTATAACTGTACCTAGGCATATTAAGCACCGTATAAGCATTTTCTATTGTTGTGTATAATTGTTTTGGTTATCTATTGCTGTTGTAATGAACTGCCCCAAAACTTAGTGACTTGAAATGGCAGTTTATTACTTCTCGGGATTCTATGGGCTGAGTGGGCAGTTCTGCGTCACTTGTTACTGACTGGGGTTCTAGGGCAGCTGGGAGGACCAAAGGGGCCACACTCACATGGTTGACTGTACGTGCTGGCTGCTATCTGGACACGCTTCTCGCGTTCTTGGTCACAGGCTTCACTCCTCCATGTGGAACTCTCCATTTGGCTGGTTAGGCTTCCTCACAGCATGGAGGTTGGATTCCAAGAAGAGTCCAGTTGTGAAGATTTTTGTCTTTTCATGTTGAGGTGTAATCCATACTGAAGGCTGTGGTCTTTGATCTTCATCAGTGAGTGCTTCAAGTCCTCTTCACTTTCAGCAAGGAAGGTTGTGTCATCTGCATAAAGCAGGTTGTTAATGAATCTTCCTCCAATCCTGATGCCCCGTTCTTCTTCTTATAGTCCATCTTCTTGAATTATTTGCTCCGCATACAAATTGAATAAGTATGGTGAAAGGACACAACCCTGATGCACATCTTTCCTGAATTTAAAATACACAGTATCCCCTTCCTCTGTTCTAATGACTGCCTCTTGATCTGTGTACATGTTCCGCACAAGCACAGTTAAGTGTTCTGGAGTTCCCATTCTTCACAATGTTATCATAATTTGTTATGATCCACACAGTTGGATGCCTTTGCATAGTCAATAAAATACAGGTAAACATCTTTGTGGTATTCTCTGCTTTCAGCCAAGAGCCATCTGACATCAGCAGTGATATCCCTTGTTCCACGTCCTCTTCTGAATCCAGATTGAATTTCTGGTAGTTTGCTGTCGATGTACTGGTGCAACCATTTTTGAATTATCTTTAGCAAAATTTTACTTGCACGTGATATTAATGATACTGTTTGATAATCTCCACATTCTGTTGGATCACCTTTCTTTGGAATGATATATCTGACAAGGGTCTAATCTCTAAAATTTATAGAAAACATCAACATCTCAACAACAAAAAAAGACAAATAATCCAATTAAAAAATGGGCAAAGGATATGAATAGACACTTCACCAAAGAAGACATTCAGGCTGCTAACAAACATATGAAGAAATGTTCGTGATCATTAGCAGTTAGACAAATGCAAATCAAAACTACAATGAGATACCATCTCACCCCAAAGTTCACTTTTCAACCAAAGATTAGGCAGGCCTATCAAACAAACAATAACACACGTGAGGAACATGCTTTTTAGCTCAATCAAGTATACGAGACCAAATGGGCAACACCTGCACAAAAACAAAGATGAGAAGGTGGGAAGGGACAGGAAAACTGGAGGAACGGAACCAGGGAACCCGGGGTGGAAAGGGAAAGGGGGAGAGTGCTGACACAATGCAGAGATTGCAACCAATGTCATGAAACAGTTTGTGTGTAAATTTTTGAATGAGAAACTAATTTGCTCTGTAAACTTTCACCTAAAGCACAACTAAAAAAAAGAAAACCCTGAAGAGCGGAGTTCTACTCTGACATACGCAGAATTGCCAGGAGTTGCAATCGACTCAATGGCAACCAGTTTGGTTTCTTGGTTACATAAATTAACTCATCAAATCAGTTCACCAACCAGGTAGAACAGTGACTATTATCTCCAGGGACTAGGGTCCAGAGATGTGAAGAACTACAGTTGGCTCCTTTTGTATGCCTGCCTGACGTTTACAGTGGCAGTTCCCAGCAGCATGAGCCCCGTACTCTTGACCCAGCTGAGTCAGAGTTGTTCCCCGAGGCGTCTGGAATTGTGTCCAAAGAGACACCCAGGCCTTCTATGTGATGGCAGCTGTACTGTGGAAACAAGGACTCTGTTGGCGACCATATTCTGCTATACCAACACGCACACACTCACACACTCACACATGTTCACAGACACACACACGTTCACACACTCACACATGCACACGCATTCACACACACACACACACACACTCACACTCTCACAGAGTGAGAATGACAGAGAAAGGAAGCAGACACACAGAGAGAAGCAAAGGCACGGGGAGAGTACCCCTTGGCTCCTGGTGGGCAGCCGCCCAGCTCCCTGGTGCCTGTTCTTCCTGAGATCTGGGTGCCTTCCTGCCCTGTGTTTTAAGAGACAGCCCTATTATCTTTATATCTAATTGCTGATTTTTTTTTTTTTACTAATGCTAGCTTGAGTTCTTGTTTCTTGCAACCAATACATTCTTATTAATACAAGTGTGCTGTCATTTGTGAAGGAGTCCAGCTGAGGTTTGCTCCAGAGTGGTAGGTTTAAGGCCATGTTTCCTAAAAGGAGGTTGGTGGGACACTTGCTCTTTGCTTCACCAAGGTGGTTTCTGTGCCAGTTAGGTGTCACCAACCTAACAACCAGCTGCTCTGAAGAGGGTAAGGGCTGCCCAGCAGCAACCCAGCTAGTTAACACAGTTCAATTACATTCTCATCTCCCATCATTCCATTCTCCCTACAAGAGTGTGCACCTTTCCTGTAAACTTGATGCTCTCCAGGTTTTAATGACACACAGAACAGCTCCTTTAGAAGCTTAGGTTTCAGGACTTTTGCCAGCCTTTCACTCATGGGCTCTCTGCTCCACTCATGGACTCTGTGCTCCACTCATGGGCTCTGTGCTCCACTCATGGGCTCTGTGCTCCACTCATGGGCTCTGTGCTCCACTCATGGACTCCTCTGTGCTCCACTCATGGGCTGTGTGCTCCACTCATGGGCTGTGTGCTCCACTCATGGGCTCTGTGCTCCACTCATGGGCTCTGTGCTCCACTCATGGACTCCTCTGTGCTCCACTCATGGGCTGTGTGCTCCACTCATGGGCTCTGTGCTCCACTCATGGACTCTGTGCTCCACTCATGGGCTCTGTGCTCCACTCATGGGCTCTGTGCTCCACTCATGGGCTCTGTGCTCCACTCATGGACTCCTCTGTGCTCCACTCATGGGCTGTGTGCTCCACTCATGGGCTCTGTGCTCCACTCATGGGCTCTGTGCTCCACTCATGGGCTCTGTGCTCCACTCATGGACTCCTCTGTGCTCCACTCATGGGCTGTGTGCTCCACTCATGGGCTCTGTGCTCCACTCATGGACTCTGTGCTCCACTCATGGGCTCTGTGCTCCACTCATGGGCTCTGTGCTCCACTCATGGACTCCTCTGTGCTCCACTCATGGAATCCTCTGTGCTCCACTCATGGGCTCTGTGCTCCACTCATGGGCTCTGTGCTCCACTCATGGACTCCTCTGTGCTCCACTCATGGGCTCTGTGCTCCACTCATGTACTCC
The DNA here is from genome assembly GCA_030035585.1 of Dugong dugon. Classification (NCBI taxonomy): domain Eukaryota; kingdom Metazoa; phylum Chordata; class Mammalia; order Sirenia; family Dugongidae; genus Dugong; species Dugong dugon. The sequence goes on along the minus strand of CM057469.1, from coordinate 524,870 downwards.
TCTGTGCTCCACTCATGGGCTCTGTGCTCCACTCATGGGCTCTGTGCTCCACTCATGGACTCCTCTGTGCTCCACTCATGGGCTGTGTGCTCCACTCATGGGCTCTGTGCTCCACTCATGGACTCTGTGCTCCACTCATGGGCTCTGTGCTCCACTCATGGGCTCTGTGCTCCACTCATGGACTCCTCTGTGCTCCACTCATGGACTCCTCTGTGCTCCACTCATGGGCTCTGTGCTCCACTCATGGGCTCTGTGCTCCACTCATGGACTCCTCTGTGCTCCACTCATGGGCTCTGTGCTCCACTCATGGGCTCTGTGCTCCACTCATGTACTCCTCTGTGCTCCACTCATGGGCTCTGTGCTCCACTCATGGGCTCTGTGCTCCACTCATGGACTCCTCTGTGTTCCACTCATGGACTCTGTGCTCCACTCAAGGACTACTTTGTGCTCCACTCATGACTCCTCTGTGCTCTACTCATGGACTCTGTGCTCCGCTCATGGACTCCTCTGTGCTCCACTCATGGACTCCTCTGTGCTCCACTCATGAGCTCTGTGCTCCACTCAGGGACTCTGAGCTCCACTCATGGGCTCTGTGCTCCACTCAGGGACTCTAAGCTCCACTCATGGGCTCTGTGCTCCACTCATGGGCTCTGTGCTCCATTCATGGACTCCTCTGTGCTCCACTCATGGGCTCTGTGCTCCACTCAGGGGCTCTGTGCTCCACTCAGGGACTCCACTGCTTGCTCACTCTGGGAACTCACACTCACCACCCTTCTTGCCGGCCTCCTCTTGGCCTCTGTCCACAGACTCTTCACTTAGTTGGAGTTGCCTGAAGCCTTGCACCCTTGTCTGTAATAGCACCTGTGACACGGCCTTGCTCTTCCTTCATTACCCACCCATTTGCAGCTGAGAGTCCCTGGAGACGATGTCTGTGTCCTGTGTTTGTCTCTAGCTCCAGTCATGGTGGGTGAAATGTGTTGTTGCCATTGAGTCATTTCCAACTCATGGTGACCCCATGTGTGCAGAGTAGAACTGCTTCATAGGGTTTTGATGGTCTGTGACCTGTCGGAAGCAGATCGCCAGGCCTGTCTTCTGAGGTGCCTCTGGGTGGATTCTAACTGCCACCCTTTCAGCTGGTAGTCAAGCACTTAACTGTGTACACCACCCAGAGACATAGCTGCTACTTAATTAATGTTCGTGGAGTGAGTGAATGAATGAGTAAATGAATTAGAAACAGCCAATTCAGTTCTTCCCAGGGTCGTTCGACCGCTGTCTCTGTACTCTGATATAGTGAGTGTGCTGTATCTGACTGCACTACCTTTCCGTGTTAGTCTGCTAGGGTGCAGTAACAAAGGCTCACAAACTTAAAACAACTGGAGTGTGTTATCTCAGTTCTGGAGGCTGAAAGTCCAAATTCAGGGTGCCAGCAGGATCGTCTCTCTGCGTCTCTAAGAGAGGACCTCCCGATGCCTCTTCCTAGTTCCTGAGGGCTGCCAGCAATCCAGTGTCTTTGTTATCTAGTGCTGCTGTAACAGAAATATCACAAGTAGGTGGCTTTAAGGAGCAGAGATTTTTTTCTCGCAGTGTAGGAGGCTAGAACTCTGAATTCAGGGTGCCGGCTCTAGAGGATGGCTGTCTGTCGGCTCTGGGAAGGTCCTGTCTCAGCTCCTCCAGCCTTGGTGTTCCCCAGTTCCCTGGCATCTGCCTTCCCCTGTTTGTGCTTACTTGTCTCTGTCCGTGATCTGCTTTTTATATCTCAAAAGTGATTCGTTTAAGACATACCCTACACCGATATGACCTCATTAAGGTAACAAAGGAAACCTTATTCCCAAATGGGATGACACCCACAGGTGCTGGGGTTAGGATTCCAGCAAATGTTTTTGGGAGACAATTCAATCCATAACATTTGGCTTGCAAATGCTGAACTCTGATCTCTTTCTGTCTTTCCTGTGTGTGTCTGTTCTCTAAGGTCACCACTCAGACTGAATTAGGACTCACCCTACTGCAGTAAGGGAGCCCTGTGGTGCAGTGGTTAAGCACTCAGCTGCTAACCGAAAGGTCAGCGGTTTAAACCCACCAGCTGCTCTGTGGGAGAAGGATGTGGTAGTCTGCTCCCATAAAGATTACCGCCTTGAAAACCCCATGGGGCAGTTCTACCCTGTCCTGTAGGGTTGCTATGAGTAGGAACCGACTCGACGGCAGTTGGTTTTCTACTCCAGTTCGATCTCCTGTTAATTTAACTGACAATCGCTTCAAAGACCCTATTTCCAAACAAGGTTATGTTCGCAGATACCAGGGGTTAAGACTTCAATATATCTTTTAGGGGGGGCAAACTTCAACCCATAACAGTTTCTTTGAGAATAATTTTGTCTTACCTGTTTGTCCTTGTCCACCTGAAGGACTGAAAGTAAAGGCCTCCTCCAGCTGTCTCCTCGGTAACCAGCATGAGGCTTCACCTACAATCAGCATCAATTCGGGTCTTTTTTTGTGGTTTTCATTTTGTTGGTGTTTCCTAGCCCACAAAATAATAATGGTCCTACTGCCTATTCTTCCACAGGGGCTTCTCAGGCGGCGATTTCTGTACTGTCCTGTCGATCCCTCCTTTCTTTGTGGCTGGTCTCCTCTGGACAGTGGACATGCTTCCATACAGGGCTTCACATTCAACAGGAGTGATCTTTGGCTTAGGCAACTCAGACAGGAATTACTCAAACATCCAGGAATAGAGGCATCTATTTAGCCGCCTGACTGAACTGGAAAAATCTATCACATCACACCTCCTGTACTTTCAGGGTTGCCTGAATAGAACAAACAAGAACCAGAGTGGCCGCTAGGAGTCTGGCATCAGGTGTGTGCAGTGCGGTGCAAGGGGAGAACGCCCCCACCCCAGCCCCTGCACATCTGCCTCACTACCCCTGCTGCTGCAGCTCTTACAGGCCAGGCTTCCTCCCCACTGCGAGGCAGGGATAGTAGCTTGAAAAGAAGGAATTGGACCAGAAAATTAGTGAGGCTGGAGAGGAGAGAGGGCTGAGAAGAGACTTGCCACAGAGAAGAAGGCTCTGTGGGTGTTATATTGGTCGCCGCCACCTCATGGTGTTCGGGATGCTGCTCCCCAGGGGTGCCATCCTTCCCGTTACCAGGCGACCTTGGAAGCTGTGTTGGCGCTGCCATCTTTGCCCTCCACGCCGCTGAGCTTCCTGAGCAGCAGCAGGTCCTTTCTCTCCTGGATCACATCACGTTCTGTGAGGTGAGCCAGGGCAGCCCCTGGAGAGGAATGAGGTGCTGAAAGGGAACTCACTGGGAGGGGAAACGACACTTTGGTGCCTACAGTACATCAGGCACTGTGCTAGGCTTTTCGTTTTTATCAAGGAGCACATTTATGAAATGTTATACATTTTAAATTAGTAATAATGGGCCCTACACAATTAATTTCCTTTACCATGTCTTGCTTAATAGAAGTTTTTCAAGATCTCAATTCTTCACCATTTCAGCAAGGTGCTAGTGAAATTGCTTGGCTTTTTTTTTTTTTTTTTTTTTTTTTACAGATAATATACATGAGGAGAGCTTTCTCTTGTCATTCTAGTCTGCTATGTGGCTCTGATTTTATGGTCAGTGCCCTGAGTCTCATTCTGTTCCCAGAGCTGCAAAGTATCTTGAAGATTGAGATTGAAAAATTTGAGGTAATATGGCTCTAGTTGTCCACCAAAGTCTCTTCTTCCCATCATCCGGGTCACATCTCCCAGCCCTCCTTGCAGTTAGATTCAGCCAAGCGGCTGAGTTTTCTCCAAGGGAATGTGAGCAGAAGCATTGGGTGCCACTCCCAGGCCTATACCTTAAGACCGGGGTGTGTTTTGTCCCCATTCTCTTCCCCTTCCCACATGCTGGAACCCAGATATGGTGATGGCTCAGCCTTGACCATGTAGACAATGTCAAGTTCTAGGAGATGGAAGAGCAACAAGATGGAAGAAACCTGGTTCCCTGAATGACTGAATGGAACAGAGTCACTCATTGCCTGGAACACTCACCATGGACTGTTAGATGAGAGAGAACTAAGCTTCTATCTTCTTTAAACTGTGGGATTATTGATGAGCTTCTTTGTTAGATCAGCCTAACCTTATTCTAACTAATGCAGAAATTTGTACCAAAAGTATGGTACTGCTGTTACAAAACCCAAAAATATGTGACTCGGAAATTAGGAGATGAGAAAATTGATATCATACACTGGAAATCCAGTGTCCCTTGTTATGCTGCGGCAAGACCATTTGGCAAAAGTGTCGTTTGGAATAATTTGAAAAACAGAGCCTTAGCTCTAGAGGAAGCAGTTGGATAGAACTGCATTGTCAGTGTGTGCTAGCTGCTCCTTCCTGCTTGTTAGCAAGGTATTACAAGAAAGAGTGCACACAAGAACTGGTCTGACTGCAGAGAGTGTCCAGAAATTTGGATCTTCACAGAGTTAGAGAATTCCATTGCTTTTAGACAAGAAGTGATAAAACTATAGTTGCTCAAAGCATTTTTCAAAAGCCTGTTAAGACTTGTCAACCAAACCAAGAACCAGGCCTATGACAAAGATGAGACTAGGGGTCCAGGGCTTTGCATTGAAGCCTATTGTTTCAGATGAACTCAAGGTCCACCACCACCACTACCAGTTGCCATCAAGTTGGTTCTGACTTGTGGTGACCCCGCCTGTTTCAGGGTAGAACTGTGCTCCACAGGGTTTTCAATGGCTAATTTTTTGGAAATAGATCACTAGGCTTTTCTTCTGAGGTGCCTCTGAGTGGACTTAAACCTCCAGCCTTTCAGTTAGCAGGTGAGTGTGTTAACCATTTGCACCACCTGTTAAAATAAGAGAGAATCATTGGTTGATCGAGGAATTAAAAAAACAACCACAAAAAAAAAACTTTAAGAACTGTGTCCAGACAAGAGCACTGGGACTTATGACTGGCACATGGAACTGACAGATATCTTCTATGTTTTTTAGGGAATTATATTGCCAAAGAAACTACAAGCCTGATCAGACAAAGTCTGAAAGTGTTTAAGCTTTAAAGCAACCTTGGGCCCTGACATCTTCACTAGCAGGAAGCAGACTGTGAATCGGCACAGCACCAAAGACGGCTTAATCCAAAGCTCACTTCAAATGTTGTGAGAGAGGATGAAGAAGAACCTCCCAGAAGGCAAAAGCATCAGCCAGCTATGAAGGACAATGCACACACATAGCTCTTCCCTACTCTCATTACTTCCTGCCATCTTGGATTAACCATGCTGTTATACATAGCTATGGTTCATTCATTTTCCTTGCTCAGTGCGAGGCTGTACCATAATTTCTTCTTCTATTCTATCACTGATAGATATTTAGGTTGTTTCTGCTTTTTGTGGGTTTTGGGGCTATTATGTTACGAGCATTCTTATACATATATATCTTGGTGCACCTCTGAACAGATTTCTCTGGGGTATATTCATAGGAGTATAATTGATTGGTCACAGAGTACTTTATTCAATTATGCCATGCTGCCTCTCAAAGTAGTTGTACCAATTATACTCCATCTTGCAGTGTATTTGTGTTCCCTTTGTATCATAGCCTTGGCAACATTTGTTATTTTCAGATGTTTTTAATTTTGCCAATCTAGTGGATGTGCAATGGTGTCTAGTGGGGTTTAATTTACATTTTCTAATTACAAATGAGGCTGAATATCTTTTTATATTGTTTATTGGCCATTTGGATTTCCCCTTTTGTGCCTGTCCAGAACTTTTGGATAGAGCTATTGGGTTGTCTGTCTTTTTCATATTAATTTATAGAAATTCTTTTATATAACAGTCACTCACATAATGCTGCAGATATTTTCTCCTAGTCTGTGGCTTGTCTTTTCATTCCCTATCTGTTCTTTTGATGACCACAAGTACTTAATTTTAAAGTAGTGGGATTTATCGATCTTTTCATCCCTTTGTCTGTATCCCTCTCTATCTGTGGTTCACATTCAGAATCCCTGAGGGATGATCTAACTGGTTGGCCAGACACAACATGTGGCAGTGTGGTTGGGTGATATTCTCATGCCAGACCATATCCTAGGTCCTGGGCCTATCTGTAAATGTCTGATTAGGGTTACCACAAATCTCTGGCCCTGTCGTTGTTGTTGTGAGTTGCTGTCAAGTTGGCTCCTACTCATGGTGACCTTATGCATAACAGAACAAAACATTGCCCAGTCCTGTGCCATCTTCATGATTGTTGGTATGTTTTGTTTTAGTCCATTGACCCTATTATGTATCTAAGATAAGGGAGAAGGAGCCCTGGTGGTGCAATGGTTAAGCGCTTGGCTGCTAACCAGAAGGTTGGCAGTTTGAACCTACCCAGTGGCTGAGTGGGTAAAAAGACCTGGCCATCTGCTCCCATAAAGATTGTACAAAAGTGAAAACCCATTGCCACTGAGTCAATTCTGAATCATAGTGACAGTCTAGGACAGAGTAGAACTGCCCCATAGAGTTTCCAGGGAGCACCTGGTGGATTCGAACTGCCGACCTTTTGGTCAGCAGCCGTAGCTCTTAACTACTACGCCACAGCCTAGGAAACTCTACAGGGCAGTTCTACTCTGTCATGGGTAGCTATGAGTTGGAATTGACTCAATGGTACACAACAAGAAGAAGATAAGGGAGTACCAATTAAAACAATAAATGATGGGGGCAGGAGGAAATCAAAGGATAAGATATTCCAGTCTAGAAATAGCACTCACAGACAATAAAGCTCTCAATAGTCTACATCTAGGGATAAAGAAAATGATCAACAAGAAACTTCTTAAAAATTATATCATTACGTAGTATGAGAGTTTGCAACTCAAATATTTGCCAACTGAATACTTAATAACCATAACCCATCCTACAATGTGATCTGTAGACAGTTTATTGATTATTTTAAGGTGATTTCAAAATCACCACCAGAAAGTAATAAATTTAAAACTTCATGAAAGCATGTTGAAATGATAACTGCAATCACAGTCTAAAAGGTTGCAGTCCGAAGTCTAGAAAAAGGAGAGTTAAGACGTGCCAGTGTTCATCAAGGAATTTCCAAGAGAGAGCTGGACTGGGTGGACACAAACATTCCTGTCTCTTCAGGAAGCTCTGCTCCAGCATTTGACACTGAGAACCTACTCCTACCAGAAACCTTACCCTCCACTGGGGAGGGGAATGGATGGGGACTTGTGTGGGCATAGTGCCAACAGAGAAACTCCGCAGGCAAGACCCAGACAGCCAGAAGGTTGCTACTAGAATCATGGGTTTATCCAACCCAGCAAGCATTGTAGAATACCTGCCATGGGACAGATACTGTGGTGGATTAAAGGTAGCATCCTTGTATCAGTCGACACTTTTCATGTTGCAAGTTACAGAGAATTTGGCTCCAATTTAGTAAGCAATTGTTTCAGCTCATGTACATGAAAGTTCAGGGGGGAGGGCAGGCTTCAGGGTTGGATTAATTCAGTGGCTCCTGGGTCATCTGCCCTCTGTGTACTGGCCTCATTTTCACACTGGTTTCCCTTGTTGTGTCAAAATGGCTCTTCTAGATTCTAGCATTTACGAAAGACAGGAAAGCTCTTATGAAGGCTGATCTGTGTGTGTGTGTGCGTGTGTGTGTGTAGTAAAAATATATATAATAAAACATTTACCAATTCAACAGTTTTTCCATATAAAATTTAATGGCATTGATTACATTCATCATGTTGTACAGTCATCATCCCTACACGTTTCCAAATTATCCCACCATCGTTGACAGAAACTCAGTGCCCCTTAAGCAATGACTCCCCCTTGCCCTGTCCCTCCCACCCCTGGTAACCACTAGTAGGCTTTGTTCTCTATCCATTTGCCTATTTCGTATAAGTGATATCATACAATGTTTGTCCTTTGTGACTCACTTATTTCACTCAGCATGATGTTTTCAAGATTCATCCACATTGTAGCATGGATCAGGACTTCATTTCTCATTATGGCTGAGTAATATTCCATTATATGTGTAAACCACATTTTGTTTATCCATTGGAGGTCGAATTTTAAAAGCAAAGACACTTCTTTCCCAGAAGCACTTAACAAAGCTTGCTTCATTTTTCATTGGTCCAAACTGGGTCACAAACTCCTTCCAAAACCAATCCCTGTGTCCAGAGGAATGTCATGCATTGATTAGTTCAGAAACCCAGGCCTAAACCAGTTGCCTTGGAAAGCAACATGGGATTACCTATGGACAAGAAAGGCCCACCTCTGAAACTGGAGGTGGGGTCATCTCCCCCCAGAGCCAACGGAAGAGAGTAAATAACTGAGTGAAAATGGGGGTATTCTCAGGGAATGGCAGGAAGAACGTCATGCCACCTTCCAGTAAGTGTCCATTGCAGTCTTGGTCTGCAAGCAGCTTACGGTTTAGAATGGAAGACAGCACAGTAATTTACTCGTAATCCAAAAGTGATATTCGAGATACAAAGTGCCATCAGAGACCAGGGGAGAGGGACATTTATAGCACCCGAGGGTTCAAGGAACTGGGCCAGGCAGATATGTATATATATGTTAGTAAGCATTTTGATTATTTTTAGTTAAAGAAAAACAACCTTTTCCAAGGGCGACAGGTAAACTGAAGGGTGTGGGCTTCTCACAAGCTCTTGCTTCAAAGCCCAGAAGTAACCGCAGAGGGGATGCTCCCAGAGGGAGAAGACCTTGGCTGGAACTCAGGAGTGGCTGGCCAGCAGAGAGATTCCTTTAGTAGGGTGGGTGGAGCGACCAGCCCACCCTTGGTCACTAGATTGGTACAGGTGGGCTCTCAGGTGATTCCCACTTGTGGGGGGTGGCATGATTAACACTATTCTTCTTGGGGGACATTAAGTTAAGGAATAACACAGGGAGCCAGGAGAGTGGCTTATTCGGTTGGATTCTGAATCACAATCAGGAAATAGTCTTTATCTGGTGCAACTATAATTTCATTTTTCTTGAAGTGAATTCAAAGGAAGGTGAGGTCATTCTAGGGGTCAGTTTCATCCCTTCAGGATGAAATTGTGCATGAGGTTGGCATACTGTGTGGTGGTGGAATTGTCAGCGGTGCTCTTGCTGGAAATGCCTTGTGTGTTCACCATAATCATCCCCTGCATTCCCTTCTGGCTCTGACGTCCCTTCAGTGTTTCTTCCACGTTGCCTTCTTGGGCAGATCAGGTAGCTCCATGTAGCCGGCCACCAGATAGATTTTTTAAAGACACAGAAGGGTATTAATGTACATTCTAGATTAAGAAGTCAACATGAAACTTCACTGGGATCAAGAGCACAGAAGGTGAAGTGGTAGTTTAACGGAGGCAGGGAATGAATTAGATTTGTAGTCATATTGAAATGAGGCATTGGTGGTTCAGTGGTAGAATTCTTGCCTTCCACGTGGGAGACCTGGGTTCGATTCCCAGCCAATGCACCTCGTGCACAGCTACCACCCACCTATCATTAGAGTCTTGTGTGTTGCTGTGATGCCAAACAGGTTTCAGTGGAGCTTCCAGACTATGATGGACTAGGAAGAAAGGTCTGGTGATCTACTTCCAAAAATCAGCCAGTGAAAACCCTATGGATCACAATGGTTCAATACCCAACTGATCATGAAGATGGCACAGGACAGGGCAGCAATACCTTCCATTGTGCATGGCATCGCCATGAGTTGGGGCTGCCTCAGTGGCAACTAACAAGAACAACAAAACTGAAACATGCCAAAGAAAATAGAGAAAATATGGGACAGAACAGGGCTGGAGAGGTAGACATCAGCATAAGAGATTTGGTAATAAAAACAACCATTTATTAACACTCAATATATATATGCCAGACCTGTTCTAAGCACTTTATTCACATGATTCTTTTAGTCCTCACAATACAGTACGGATACTCCTGCCTCAATTTTACTTAAAAGGAAACTGACACTCCAAAAAGTGATTTACCAAGGCCATCCAGAAATGAGCAGGATTCAAACCCAGATACTCCAGAATCTGTGTGCTGGAGCTGTGGACACAAATGAGGTTATCCAGGAATGGAATAAAGCGTGTTTTCCATCTTTGTCTCCAAAATGCAGTGAGCCTCTATTCATGTGAATGCTTTGGCTTTTTATTAGTATTTTTGTTCAAAATTATTTTTTTGTCCATGGCTTTTTTTAAAAACATAACTTGGGATCCTTTTGGCTATAAATAACTTTAAACACTGACTTGGCAAGCCAAATCATATTCAGGATGTCCCAAGGTAGGGCAGCTACCCTGTGTTGATTAATTCAATGGCTCGGTGTCATGGAGAAGCCTGGTTATTTCCATTCTGCATCTTCAGCACATCAGTTAGGCCATTAAGCTAACTCACCCTGTGGACAAGAGAGAGCTGCCAGAGTTATCTTCAAGTTAACACACTGAGACATTACAACACCCATTGGGAAAGTCAGGCCACCTCTTCTTGCGTGTCCTTTTGTTGTTGTTAGGTGCCATCGAGTCAGTTCTGACTCATAGTGACCCTGTGCACAACAGAACAAAACACTGCCCGGTCCTGTACCATCCTCACAATCATTGCTATGCTTGAGCCCATTGTTGCAGCCACTGTGTCAGTCCCTCTCATTGAGGGTCTTCCTCTTTTTTGCTGACCCTCTACTTTACCAAGCTTGTTGTCCTTCTCCAGGGACTGATCCCTCCTAATAACATGACCAAAGTATGTGAGACAAAGTCTCACCATCCTTGCTTCTAAGGAGCATTCTGGCTGTACTTCTTCCAAGACAGATTTGTTCTTTCTTCTGATAGTCCATGGTACATTCAATATTCTTCCCAACACCATAATTCAGTGGTATCAATTCTTCTTCAGTCTTACTTATTCATTATCCAGCTTTTGCATGCGTATGAGGCGATTGAAAACACCATGGCTTGGGTCAGGTGCACCTTAGTCCTTAAAGTGACATCTTTGCTTTTTAACACTTTAAAGAAGTCTTTTGCAGCAGATTTGCCCAATACAATACATTGTTTGATTTCTTGACTGTTGCTTCCATGGGCATTGACTGTGGATCCAAGTAAAATGAAATCCTTGACAACTTCAATCTTTTCTCCATTTATCGTGTTGTTGCTTATTGGTCCAGTTGTGAGGATTTTTGTTTTCTTCATGTTGAGGTGTAATCCATACTGAAGACTGTAGTCTTTGATCTGCATCAGTAAGTGCTTTAAGTCCTCTTCACTTTAAGCAAGCAAGGTTGTGTCATCTGCATATCGCAGGTTGTCAGTGAGTCTTCCTCCAATTCTGATGCCCTGTTCTTCACATAGTTCAGCTTCTGGGATTATTTGCTCAGCATACAAATTGAATAAGTATGATGAAAGGACACAACCCTGATGCACAGCATGATTAATGTAATTGATATCACTAAATTTTACACAGGAAAAACGTTGAACTGGCAAATGTTGCATTACATTTATTTTTACAACAATAAAAAAAACCTTATCATGAAGAGTAGCTTGAACAGTGTTTGCCTTCTTTTTGACATATAATGTACGATAGGGAGTGAGCATCTTTTCTATGCATAGGCAATTGTTATACTCCTTTCTAAGTCTGGATCAACTTCAAACATTTTATCCTTTGAGCTTTAAGAATATTTCCTGGTGCCACTTCCTCTGGGACATCTTCATCCTCATAGTCACAACCACACTTTGCTCATTTATGTCGAGGAGTTCACCTAAACTAAGTTCCTCTGGCTGCACACATACATGGCGTCTCCACAACGGTGGCAGCGTCAACATGCCCAGGGTGAGCTATTTTTTCTAAACTTGCGTTTATGTTCAGCTCAAATTGCACTTTCCATGTTGTCACTTTTCATTTCTTTGGTATGCTTTCATTTTTGTTAGCCAATTCCTTCTTTCGGTTACCTGTTTTTGTAAAATGTCATGTGGGTTTGTCACTGACAGACCAGGCAACAGCACAAGACATGCTTTTCTGAACACCAGTTTGGAGGTGACCAATAACAATTTCTTTGAAAGTAGCATCGTGAATGATCACTGATCATGATGGGCATCTGTTATTTATGCAGTGATCTGTGGACTGAAGAACTAGCAGCCAAGTGTGTACTTTATGCAATTATGCACAGCTAATATACTGTAACAACTGAAATTTGAATTGTGTTGCCAGAGGGACTGAGGTCATTTAACTAAACCATAGTAACTGAAATCTATGCATATCAGAACCATGCGAAGAAAGGACTTCCTCTATATATGAGGTAGACAAATGAGTATAATACACCCCCAGGTATCCCTCACCTACCTTCAACCATTATCAACTTATGGCCCTCCAATTCCCTGTATAATTCTGAATCAAATTCCAGATATCTCATAATTTCGTACATAAATATCTCTATTTCTGTAGTTCAGAATGGGATTTGAACCCAGCTCTGTCAAATTGCAAAGTCTGAGCTCTTAACGACACACTCTACAGCACCCTGGGGAAGGTAGTAAACACAGAAATGGAATGGCACCTGAACGAGTATTTGCTCCTTTGGTACTGACAACAATCCAGGGAAGTATTGTCTTCATTTTCTCAGATGAGGAAACTGAGGCACAAAGGAGGAAAGTAAACTTTCCAAGATCACACAGGTTGAATCAGGTTTTAAATCCAGATCTCCTGATGCTATGTCCCATTCTCTGTCCTCTACATCACAACTGCATGGAAGGAGACTCCTTAGCCTCCCAGGGTGACCGACTCTCTCCTGTGCCCAACCTCCTGCACCAGTTAGGCCCTCCCCCCACATTATGGTAAAAAAGTTGCTTGTTGTTGTCATTAGGTGCTGTCAGGTCGGTTTCGATTCATCGAAAATTTGTGTATAGTCGTACCCAACGTCGTCTGGTCCTGCGCCATCTTCACAGTCACTGGTATATTTGAGCCCATTGCTGCAGCCACTGTGTCAGCCCATCTCACTGAGGGTCTCACCCTTGTTTGCTGATCCTCTACTTTACCAAGCACGATGTCCTTCTTCAGCGATTGGTCCCTCCTGATGATGTGTCCAAAGTAAGAGAGATGAAGTCTCTCTATCCTTGCTTCTAAGGAGCATTCTGGCTGTACTTCCACGAAGACCGATTTGTTCATTCTTCTGGCAGTCCATGGCATAGTCGATATGTTTCACCAGCACCATAGTTCAAACACGTCAACTCTTCTGTTTTCCTTTGTCGTTATCCAGCTTTCGCATGCGAATGAGGCGATTGAAAAACCATGGCTTAGGACCCATGTAGGATGCCCTGAGTGGAACAAGCGGTTAAGCACTTGAGTACTAGCTGAAGAGCTGGCAGTTTGAACCCACCCAGTGGTGCCTCAGAAGGCAGGCCTGGCAATCTGCTTCCAAAAGGTCACAGCCTTGAAAACCCTATGGAACAGTTCTAATCTGCACACTTAGGGTTACCATGAGTTGGAATGGACTGAACAGCAACTAACAACAACAGGAACCATGTATTACTTCTTTCTCTCCATGCTCCTAGACTTATTGGAATACGCTTTCAGTGGAAATAACTCAGCATAAATCCTTGCACAGATGTTGACTTCTCCCAATCCTGGGGTAAATGGTTTCTACTGGCACTGAGTCCATTGCCAGGGCCACAGCTGCTGCATACTCAGAGGTCTCAGAGGAGCCCCGGTCTGTCAGCAATCCTCCCCTCCCCTCCTACCACCCCCCACCACCCCCAAGATGTCCTTTCTGCCACTGACTCAAAAATAGCCCCTGTAGCAGGTTGCTGGACTGAATCTGGTATGCCCCCACTAGGCCTTATCAGGATCTGAATTAAAGTACTCTCTGCCTCCTGCCCAAATAGCTCAGCTCTTGGTTGTGGCCTCCCTGTGCTGAGGATCTGGCACAGGAAGAAACATTGCCTGGAGCTCTCATACTGTGAAAACAGCAGAGGAGAGGAGGAGGGTGAGGAAAGGAGGGAAGAAGCTCCGACTGGCACTCTATCTGATGCCTCTCCGAGCCCTGCCACTAATTCTAATTCCTCACGCAAGGGGAGGCGAGGCCTCAGGATGCCTTCTCGGTGTCTTTCCTTCTTTTACCACAGCTTTCTGAGTTCCCAGCCAGCGTTTCTTCTGTTCCAGAACAAAGGCACATTTCTCTCCCACCCCGAAATGAACCCTTTCAGCCCCCTTTGATGCAGTTCCCCAACAGTCTCAGAAGTGACCCTGGGGTGCGAATGGGGCAAGGCTATCTGGGGAAGGAGGGAGGAGGCACCAAGAACAGAGGGATTAGGGCAGCCAAAAGGAGGGGAAGTGGGTGACTCTGTTTAGTGTCCCTTTAGATACAAGGCACTGTGGCCTTACCAGTGGTCTCACATTGGCATGGACAATCACTATTTTGTCTGCTCAAATCCACCCGCCCCACCCCATCCTTATTTTTGGTAACAGCATTTACATACAGTCCTTTTTCTAGAGAATTTCCTTTCCCTGCTGTGGCTCCCATTCCCTGTCTCCAGTTTGGTGGGACTGCCAATCACAAGCTCCTCCTTTCCTTTGCCACCCGGATTTGCCAATCAGAGCCTTCCCTGGACTCTATATGTGATACTAAGAAAGAGAAGTGCTTCTTCCCTCTGGGGTTGCTAAACAAAGTAAAATAAAACGGAAACCTCTTGTATGGAGGAAGCTTGTTTGTGTAGAAGAAAAATGAGAGCAGCTCATAGAAAGAAGCAGAGCTGAGTGTGTGTGTGTGTGTGTGTGTGTGTGTGTGTGTGTAGAGAGAGAGAGAGAAAGATTGAGTATGATAGAAAAAGGAAGGAAGAAAGGGACCTGATGACTATATTTTAATCTCTGAATTAAGTCATAATGTAAACTAGCAATACATCTGCAAACCAATAAACTCTCTTTCGGCCATAAGCTAGTTTGAATTGGGTTTCCAAAACTTTGAATAGAAAGAATCATAATAAACTCCTTCAGTCCTCACGGCAGTTCTACGAAGTAGTCCAGGCTCAGAGAAATGACTTGTCCAAAGGTCAGTTAGCTGGTCACTGGTGAACCAAGATTCACACCAGGTTCCTCTGATCCCCCAGCTCTGCTGCTGATCACCTGTCAAGCTGCCTTCCAAAGATGGTATACTTGTTTCCTGAGGCTATAAGACAAAGTAAAACCACAGGAACTTGTTCTGTCACCGTTCTGGAGGCTAGAAGTCCAAAACCAAGGTATTGGCAAGTCCATGCTCTCTCTGAAGGCTCTAGGGAAGTATCCTTTGTTGCTTTTTCCCAGCTACTGGCAGCGACTGTTGTAACATAATCCTTGGCATGTTTTGGCGGCAAGTACATCACTCCCATCTATGACACCACTGGCAAATGGAGTTCTCCCTGTGTGTCTTTGTCCAAATTTCCCTCATTTTACAGGGACACCAGTCGCTGGATTAGAGCCTACTCTAATCCGGTATGACCTCATCTTAACTCGAACATCTGCAAAGACTCTATTTCCAAATAAAGTCACATTCACAGATACCAGGGGTTATGGACTTGAACATATCTTTTGGGGAACACAGTTCAATCCACAACAATAGGTAAAAACTGTCCTGCCACAAAGAAAGTCTGCAAGCAAAATGAGACCTTTATACAACTGTAAAGCAAAGTTAAAAATAATCAAAACTCACTGAAATATGAACATAATGTTTATTCTGAACAGTTATTCTATATGCATATAAGGAGACCATTTTGATTCCAGAAAAAACAAATGGTTTGAAGAAGCTAGGCACAATGAGGCTTATAAAGAGACAAGGGAAAAGAATAGAAGATCAACCATTGGCTAATCTTAACATGATTGACTGGACCCTGCCTTCCCCTCCGTTACTGAGGTCAACTGACATTGGGTTACTTCTGGCCTGGCTGCTAATAATCTGGCTTTCTACCCACCTGCAGCCATGAGGCCTTCTGAGATTTAAATTAGGACGTCAGGGTTTGACAACTATCCTTTTCTGTCAGGAGAGGACAAATCTACATTGCTGTAGAGCAGTTTCCGGCAGGCTTTTGCAGTTTGGGTCAGGCTTTTTATGGTTAATATTTGGTTTCGTGGACAAGTGTAAAAATGGCAAGGCGAGGGTGTGGCGTCTCACTTCCTCTAACTTCACAAGGGGGAAGGAGAATCAAGATCCTCAGCCCAAGGCTGATTCCTATGAGGCGGTGGTCAGACATGCCTCCACCCTCCAACCTTTTTAACAATTTTGACACCACCATCCCTCCCACAGCACTCTCTACTTCTCTGCTGAGTTTGATAATTAGTTGCAATGGCCACATAAAACTCACAGATCATACTCACCATTACAGGGCTTATTAGGTTACAGGGTACAGTTGTAACAGGTTACAATTCAGGTTCAGGAATGCTCAGGATACAGTTCTTCCATCACAACAGACTGTTCACAAGGTGCTCGCAGACAGGTCTCTCTCTGACACTCAGCCCATTGGCCTGGCCTCTGCCCTGCTCAGGTGTTACAAAGTTCTTTAGCTCTGCCGATAAGTGCCCGAGGCACACCGCTCTGCCAGTAAGCCTCATCTCAAGGGGTTCAGCTCTAGCTCCGTGGGAGCAAACCTGTCTCCACTAAGTGCCTGGAGGCACCCTACTCTACCAACAAGGCACTCAGCTTTCTCACTTAGTGGGCCTGGAAGCCCACCACGAAGTCTCCTGCTGGTGTCTCCTGCCACTGTTTCTCTGCCACCTGTTCTGGCTGTCTTCGGGTGTTACAGCTCTCTCGTACCCCCGACCCCCGACCCCCGACCCCCATCTCTTGGTTCCAGGAGCTTCTCAGCGCAGAGATCCCAGGTCCAAAGGACTCACTCTGCTCTTGGCTCTTCTTCCTTGGTGGTGGTGGCATCCTCTCTTCCCACCTCTGGGATGGCTCAATCCCCTTGGTGGGCCACGCTTACCTTATTTGTACAGTCCCACCCAATCGCTTGGGTAAGAGTTACAAGACCATGGGGAGAAATGCCACACCAAAGGGATCCATCACACTGCAACAAGAAGAGCCTTAAAATCAAATTAAGATGTCTGTTGTTAATTTTCCTCTTCAACAGCAAGAAAGAATACAATGCTGTAACAGATACAAATAACATCTGGCAGGGCCCACAGGGGAGGACGCGGCCACAGTTGTACCTCCAGTCAGCCCGGGCCCAGCGTTAAGGGATCACTGAACACTCAATTCCCAAAGAAGCCCCAGAGTGACCAGTCTCCCAAAGTGGCTTAGGGTTTTCATGGACACTTGTCTTTTAGTGCTATGCGACCAACAGCTATCACAACCCTGAACAGACGCTCAAAGCCACCAGCTGTGGCCACTGTTTGCAGAACTTGGGCTGGTTTGTGACTCTGCCACTCGTCTTTGCAGTTGTGCTGAAACCTTTGCTCCAGAAGTGCCCCGCCCCAACCCCATTCCTGATGACCGCTCTGCCATCTGATCAGTCGGCAGCAGTTACTTCCTGCCAAAACCACAGAGACTGCAGTTGAGTGGGGATTGGAAAAAAGTAGGTGTGGATGTTTATTTCCAGGCATCTACTGAGGGAATGAGTTTGCACATGCCTTTTGCAAGCTATTTATAAAGTGTGCCATCTATTCAATTATTTCTTCCTAGAGTCTGAAGCAGTGGTTTTCAATCTTTTGTTTGTTTGTTTCCCTACTGGAGGTCACTTTAAACAGGACAAAATAACCCAGAACCAATCTACCCCATCCTTTCTCACCACAGGGATATTATCGAGGGGCCAATGTAAAGTATATTTTGGGCGATTACGTGTACATGTGCTTTAGCAATCAAGGCGTAAGTGATTCACATTTAAACTGCAATGCATAATTGTCTTTGGCTGTAATTACTGGAAAATTAGAGCCAAAAATACTGTTGAAGCAAATCTGCATCCCTACCCACTTTAACCAAACAAATCCCAATTAACTTGATAATGATGGGACTAAATTGGCAGTAAATTATAATTAAAAGCAAGAATAGTAGCCATTTACTTCTTAGACACAACTAAACACCTCGTGGAACTGGTTTTCTTGGTTTGAAGGGTTAGAACCATAGGCTTGTGGGACATCTCAGTCAATTGGCTTAATGCAGTTCATAAAGTTATGTTCTACGTCCTGGTTGGCTGAGTAGTGTCTGAGGTCTTAAAAGCTTCTGAGTGGCCATCTGAGATACAACTATTGGTCTTTACTTGTCTGGAGCAAAAGAGAAAGAAGGAAACCAAAGACTCAAAGAAGAAACTTGTCTACAGGACAAATAGCTTACAGGAACCACAGCCTCAACCCTGAGACCAGAAGAACTCGATGGCGCTTGGCTACCACTGCCAACCATTCTAATCAGGGCCACAATAGATGGATTCTGATAGAATGGGAGAAAAACGTGGAATAGGACCTCAGATTCCTTAAAAAAAAAGAAGACTTGACTGGATGAGACTGGAAAACTCCCTAAGATTATTGTCCTGATATTCTCTTTAAACCTTGAACCAAAACTAACCCCTGAGGTCACCTTGTAGCTGAATAATAGATTAGCTCACAAAATAATAAGTATCATCCATAAGTAATGTGCTTGTTTAGGAAATCACCTATATGAGACCAAATGGTCAACAATTACTTTAACACAAAGATGAGAATTTAAGGGGGCAGGGAAACTAGATTAATGGAAACAAAACAACCAGAATGGAAATAATGAGAATGTTCACACATTGTGAAGAATGTAACCAATGTCACTGAACAATTTGTGTACAAATTGTTGAATAGGAACCTAAACTGCTATGTAAACCTTTACCTGAAACACGATAAAGTATTATTAAAAAAAAAAAAAAAAGAATAGTAGCCATTGAAGACCTTAACTCACACACGACAACCCTGAAAGTACAATAATGACAAAGCATCAGTCCAGAGAATGTCAGGGGCCTGCCAGGTGCAATCAGAAACCAGACATATTGGTGGTGGAATACCAAATTATAATCCTCAATAAAATTTGGTAATGTTAATTTTGATTTATAAATTCAAAATTAGATTGTTGTTGCTGTTGTTAGGTGCTGTCGAGTCACTTTCAACTCATAGTGACCCTACGTACAACACAACAAAGCACTGCCCAGTTCTGTGCCATCCTCACAATCCTTGCTATGGTTTAGCACATTGTTGCAGCCACTGTGTCAATCCACTGTGTCTTCCTTCTTGACTTGTTGAGGGTCTTCCTCTTTTTTGCTGACCCTCTGCTTTGCCAAGCATGATGTCCTTCTCCAGGGACTGATCCCTCCTGATAATATGTCCAAAGTATGTGAGAAGAAGTCTTGCCATCCTTGCTTCTAAGGACAATTTTGGCTGTACTTCTTCCAAGACAGATTTATTAGTTTTTCTGGCAGTCCACTGTATATTCAAAATTCTTCACCAATACCATAATTCAAAGGCACCAATTCCTCTTCGGTCTTCCTTATTCATTGTCCAGCTTTCACATGCATATGAGGCTTGGGCCAGGCACACCTTAGTCCTTAAAGTGACTTCTTCGATTTTTGACACTTTAAAAAGTTCTTTTGCAGGGGACTTGCCCAATGCAGTGTATCATTTGATTTCATTACTGCTGCTTCTATGGGTGTTGATTGTGGATCCAAGTAAAATGAAATCCTTGACAGCTTCAATCTTTTCTATTTGTCACGATGTTGCTTACTGGCCTAGTTGTGAGGATTTTTGTTTTCTTCATGTTGAGGTGTAATCCATACTGAAGACTGTAGTCTTTGATCTTCATCACTAAGTGCTTCGAGTCCTCTTCACTTTCAGCAAGCAAGGTATGCAGATACGACAGCTGCATATTGCAGATTGTTAATGAGTCTTTCTCCAATCCTGATGGCCCATTCTTCTTCCTATAGTCCAGTTCTTGGATTATTTTCTCAGCATACAGATTGAATATGGTGAAAAGATACAACCCTGACACACGCCTTTCCTGATTTTAAACCATTCAGAATCCCCTTGTTCTGTTCGAACAACTGCCTCTCATACAGGTTCCTCTATGTACAGGTTCCTCATGATCACAATTAAGTGTTCTGGAATTCCCATTCTTTGCAATGTTATCCATAATTTGTTATGATCCACACAGTCGGACGCCTTCGCATAGTCAATGAAACACAGGTAAACATCTTTCTGGTATTCTCTGCTTTCAACCAGGATCCATCTGACTTCGGCAATGATATCCCTCGTTCCATGTCCTCTTCTGAATCCAGCTTGAATTTCTGCCAGTTCCCTGTCAATGTACTGCTGCAGCTGCTTTTGAATGATCTTCAGCAAAATTTTACTTGCGTGTGATATTAATGATATTGTTCAATAATTTCTGTGCCCTGTTGGATCACCTTTCTTCGGAATGGGCACAAATATGAATCTCTTCCAGTGGGTTGGCCAGGTAGCTGTCTTCCAAATTTCTTAACATAGACGAGTGAGCTCTTCCAATGCTGTATCCGTTTGTTGAAACATCTCAACTGATATTCCGTCAATTGGAGCCTTGTTTTTCACCAGTGCCTTCAGTGCAGCTTGGACTTCTTCCTTCATGACCATTGGTTCTTAATCATATGCTGCCTCCTGAAATGGTTGAACGTCAACCAATTCTTTTTGCTGCAGTGACTCTGTGTATTCCTTCCATCTTCTTTTGATGCTTCCTGCGTCGTTTAATATTTTCCCCATAGAATCCTTCACTACTGCAACTTGAGGCTTGAATTTTCTCTTTAGTTCCTTCAGCTTGAGAAATGCCGAGTGTGTTCTCCCCTTTTGCTTTTCTAACTCTAGGTCTTTGCACATTTCATTATAATACTTTACTTTGCCTTCTTGAGCCACCCTTTGAAATATTTTGCTCAGCTCTTTTACTTCATCATTTCTTCTTTCAATTTAGCTACTCTATGTTCAAGAGCAAATTTCAGAGTCTCTACTGACATCCATTTCAGTCTTTTCTTTCCTGTCTTTTCAATGACTTCTTGCTTTCTTCATTTGTGATTTCCTTGATGTCATCCCACAACTGGTCTGGTCTTTGGTCATTACTATTCAATGCATCAAGTCTATTCTTGAGATAGTCTCTAAATTCAGGTGGGATATACTCAGGGTCATACTTTGGCTCTTGTGGACTTGTTCTAATTTTCTTCAGCTTCAGCCTGAACTTGCATATAAGCAATTGATGGTCTGCTCCACAGTCAGCCTCTGGCCTTGTTTGGACTGATAATGTTGAGCTTTTCCATCCTCTCTTTCCACAAATGTAGTCAGTTTGATTCCTTTGTATTCCACCTGGGGCGGTACACGTGTACAGCTGCCGTTTAAGTTGGTGAAAAAGTTATTTGCAATGAAGAAGTCATTGGTCCTGCAAAATTCTATCTCGTAAATTTGAGCAATAGTCTTCCTTGTAGGTATATGGATATTATCCTATCACTGACGCATTGTACTTCAGGATCTTGAAATGTTCTTTTTGACAAAGAACGCAATGCCATTCCTCTTCAATTTGTCATTCCCGGTGTAGTAGACCATAAGATCGTCTGATTCGAAATGGCCACTACCAGTCCCTTTCAGCTCACTAAGGCCTAGAGTATCAATGTTTATGCATTCTATTTCATTTTTGACGACTTCCTATTTTATTAAATTTGTACTTTGTACATTCAACATTCCTATTATTAATGGATGTTTGCAGCCGTTTCTTCTCATTTTGAGTCATGCCACATCAACAAATGAAAGTCTCAAAAGCTTGACTCCATCCATGTCATCAAGGTCAACTCTGCTTTGAGGAGGTAGCTCTTCCCCAGTTGTATTTTGAGTGCCTTCCAACCTGAGGGGCTCATCTTCGGGTACTATATCAGATGATGTTCTGCTCCTATTCATCAGGTTTTCACTGGCTAACTTTTTCAGAAGTAGACCTCCAGGTCCTTCCTCCTAGTCTGGAAGTCTCTTAATCTGGAAGCTCAGCTGATACCTGCGCACGAAGGGCAACCCTGCTAGTTGGTATTTGCAATACCAGTGGTATAACTTTCAGCATCACATCAACATGCAAAAGCCATCACAATACGACAGACTGACAGAGGTGTGGGGCCAAATTACATTAACTGGTAATAATTCACTCAGCAAGTTATCAGTAAGTAGATCTTAAAGGTACATAAGAATGAGAATGTATGAATTTGTAAATCATTCATCCCAAAGGACTAAAAGGAAGAATTGCTGTCTTGGATTCGTTTAAAGCCTGGCAGGTAGGCCTTAGGTAGCATTTTGAGGATCTGGTTGAAGGGCATCTGGAGCAGAACTGAATTGTTGCTCTTTGGGATCTCAGCCCATGGCAGGGGCTGAAACATAACCCAAGAGTCAGGGGCATTAATTCCAACCCTGTTGCTTTCTACAATAAAAGTCATACCAGGACATCCTGACATTCCCAGCTGGGTTAGCACTGATGTTAACGTGTTGGGAAATTTTTCCACACTTGCTAATTAAATTTAAAAAAAAACAACTCCTGAAAGCCTTGAAGATGGATGTTTGCAGCTAACGGAAGAGTTGTGATACTTATTTGTGGTTTAAAAATTAGGTGAAGGAAAGACTAGCAAGCCATCAGTTAGAACACCAATCGCCAGAAGGGTCCAATGCCTGGGTATTTCGACCTTAGAAAACAACGCTTAAATGTTAACAGATGATCCAACTAGGAACTTTGCTGCTGTTGTTAGTTGCCATCAGCTCAGCCCCTGACTAACGGTGATCCCATGCACAACAGAACCAAATGCCACTGAGCCCTGCATCATCCCCATGAATCGGTAGCAGATTGACTGTTGGGTTTTCATTGGTTGATTTTCAGAAGTAGATGGCCAGGCCTTTCTTCCCAGTCTGTCTTAGTCTGGAAGCTCTGCAGAAACCTGTTCAGCATCATAGCAACACATAAGCCTCCAATGACGGATGGGTGGTAGCTCCACGTGAGGTGTATTGACCAGGAGTAAAACATTAGCCTTCTGGATTTGTGCAAACCAGTTCACACAAGCAGCCTCTGGAACCCTCTCGGAGTCATAAAGGGCAGCTATCACACAAGGGGCAGCATTCCCCATCAAGCAGAGCAGAAGGCCCATTAGAGGAGTCAAATGCCAACCTACTGAGGGGAACCTGGGACCAAAGTATCACAGCCTCTAGCTGGGAATGCTGACTAGGGCCCCTTAGAGCAGAAATACAGCCCCAATTAGGGTATGGGCACTGCTACTTCTAACCACTTAGCCCAAATTAACACTGAGCTAAATAAGGGAAGATTTCAGTTAAGCAGATATTTTGAGAATGCCTGCAGAGTCACTGGAACGGGTTGTCGACTTTCTTCATCAAGAGTGAGAAATTTTCCCAGGGTGCCTGAGACAAAACAAGTTTACATGATGTGGCTCCTGACTCTCCAGGGACCGGCCCACCTGAAGCAGGGAGATAAAAGTGAACTGGGGTCACACCCGATAATTTTCAAAATAAACATTCTCCAGGTTTTAAAAAGTCAATTTCTCCAAGAAACACTTTGCACAAGTAATTCCCTAGCCTGTATGTATTTTGTATTCTCTATATAGTCTGCAAATTGGAGACAAGGAGATATTCAGTGTTTACTTTGAACGTAAGAGGACTATGACTTGAGGAGAAAGCCTGTGTCCAGTCTTTGTGCAAATAGTCTGTTTTCCAATCATTAGAAATTTGTCGAGGGTCCACTCTGCACTGTGCTTGGAAACAGTGTGATGGAAGGAGACAGAGGGGAAATGTGGATACAAAGAATGGGACACTGGGTCCTCAATAAGCTTCAGGTCTAATGGGGGTGTTGTTGGTTGGGTTCCCAGAGTCTGAGACGTTTGGGAGCAGGAAGTTCTCCGGAGCAACATCTGCATGGGACTGAAGTAAGCAGGATTGGACAGAGGGGGAAGTTGAACTGTAATTCAACAAAAGCCTCCATGGGGAGCTCTGAAGCTGAGAAGTCCTGAATTGAGGCAAAAAAGATGTGCCTTTGTGCACATTGTTGGGTATCACTGGGTACACCTCCCCCCGCCCCCAACCCAGAGGGAAAACAGCCTTGGACAAGACAGCTCTGTTCTGTGGAAAGAAATTTCTGGGGATGGACTCAGCTGGGAGCTTTCAGCAGACAACATCCCCAAAACTTGGAGAAATGCATGCCTTGACCCCGAAGGTGGGAGTCTGAGCAGCACACCACAGTATCCACTACAAGGGAGTCTCACACAATATTTAAATAATTCAAAGCCTGATATGACCTAATAGTGCTATAAGAAGATGCAGATATAGTAGAATGTGCCTTCAGGAGGTGGAGGGGTAACATCTGATAAAGGGCTAGAAAAGTTCCCTGAGGAAGTTGAGGTCCCGGGTATATACAAGTCCTCCTAGGAGAAGACCTGTTGTTGTTGTTATTATGTGCTGTGGACTCATAGCGACCCTATTTGACAGAGTAGAACTTCCCCATACGGTTTCCTAGGCTGTAATCTTTACGGGAGCAGATTGCCAGGTCTTTTCCTCTGCGGAGCGGATGATGAGTTTGAACTGCCCACATAAAGTGATGGAATCACACTTTCCCAGGTGATGGGGAAGGAGAATGGAGCAGATAGGAGGAGATAGAGCTGCAGGGTCCTCCTTCCCTAGCACTCACAGAGCCCCAGTCCCAGTTGGCAATCACTTCTAGCTCCAACATCAAATGGTCTCCTCAGGGTCAGGACCCCACTGACAGTACTGGTAGAGGGCTGCCCACAAAAGGTCTTTAAGATTTGTTCACTTGACTGCCCAACTGGCTGACCTGATTGAGCAATCCCTGTTTGGTCCAGGAACAAACTGACCCAGGGTGACCCCAGAATTCTTAGGCTAGGTGGCATTTTGCTAAGGCAATGCCTCCCATTTTAAAGATTATTTGTCCCTATCAAGTCAGGTTGTTCACCCCCTTTTAAAGTATGAGAGTCAAGAGTAGGGTGCCTAGAGGTACTTTTCTGGGATTAGAATGGATGGACGCTTAGGACATGAGAAAGCGTAGACTGCCCCACTCTCTGGCAAGGCAAAGGGTATTTTTATCAGTTTTTTACCCTATAATTCATTCATTTATTTATTTTTGTTGTTGAGAATATACACAGCAGAACATTCACCAATTCAACAATTTCTACATGTACAATTCAGTGACATTGATTGTGTTCCTCCAGTTGTACAACCATTCTCACCCTCCTTTTCTGAGTTGTTCCTCCCCTATTAACATAAAATCACTACCTCCTCAGTTTCCTATCTAATCTTTAAGTTGCTGTTGTCAATTGCATCCCATATAGATAGATCCTGAAAGAGCACAATGCTCAAGGCAGACATTCTTTACTAGTTAAATTTAACTATTGTTTGGTTTAAAGAAGACTTCAGGGGACATTTTTGGTTTAGGTTTAAAGACTATCCCAGGGCAGTAGTTTCAAGAGTTTATTCAGCCTCTATGGCTCCAGAACTTCTGGATTCCTTGAGAATTAGAAATTCCGTTGTGCATTTTCTCCTTTTCGATCAGGATTCTTCTATAGAATCTTTGGTTAAAGCGTTCAGTAATGTATTTTCATCAGTTTTGACATTTAGCCTTCTGCTGAGATGCCTCCAGGCTAAAGGTGATATATATTCCATGGATTTGCCCCCAAAATGCCCCTTTCTCATTTTATGATCCTGCTCATTTATACCCCCTGGAAATTCTCTGTCTTGGGCAAGGCAAAACCTGCTGTTTAAAAGGTGAGTAATGGTTTCCTTTGCAGTGCTTTGCATAAATTTGTATACGCCAATGCACAACTTTCTCCAGCATGGTTCAAAAGCATTGCTTCAAGTAGGCAAAAGTAAACAAACAAAGCAAAGCACTTTAGTCCTATCTCAGATAGAACCTGATTTTCCTATATGAAAAATGCAGAAACTGGTCTTACTCTACAATCTCTGACGGCTGGGCCCTTCCATGCTAAGAGTCACTGAATTATGTTGACCTGAAGCAGCTGAACTGAGACCCATTAGAAGGTATAGTAGTTATCTATTGTTGCATAACAAATTACTCCTAAATTTTTTGCTTAAAACAATACACATTTATTATCGCACAGTTTCTTGAGGTCAAGAATTCAGGAGCAGATTAGCTGGGTGGCTCTGGCTCAGGGCTTTTCATGAGTTTGCAGTCAGGATGTTGACGAGGGCTGCAGTCATTTTAAGGCTTGACTGGGGCAGGGGGATCAACTTCCAAGATAGCTCATTCCATGGCTATTGGCAAGAGGCCTCAGTTCCATGCCACGTGGAGCTCTCCTCACAACATGGCAACCGGCTTCCAAGAGCAAATGATCCAAGAGAGAGTGACCAAGATGGAAGCCACAATGTGTTTTATGACTTAGTCTTGGAAGTGATACACTGTTACTTCTGCCATATTCTATCCATGAGAAGTGAGTCATTAAATCTAGCCCGCACTTAAGGGCAGGAGAATCCAGCTCCACCTCTTGAAGGGAGGCATATCAAAGAATTACTGGGCATATTTGTAAACCACGGCAGAAGGGAAAGTCAGGAAGTGCTACAGAGAATTACAGACAAATTTATGAGTTGGAATCTCATCCTTCCAAAGGTGTCACCCCAGTACCCTCACACAGCCCATTTCCACTTCTTTGAGTTAGCTTCTCAGAAGTGTTTCTCACCTCTCCTCATCAGCCCCTCCCTTTATTTTTTTCTTCCTAGGCTCTTTGTTTTACTGACTACGCAAAGGCATTCGAGTGTGTGGATCATGACAAATTATGGACAACATTGCAAAGAAATTTCAGAACTTAATTGTGCTCATGAGGAACTTGTACCTAGACCAAGAGGCAGCTGTTAGAACAGAACAAGGGGATAATGTGTGGTTTAAAGTTAAGAAAGCTGTGCATCAGGGTTGTTTCCTTTCACCATACTTATTTAATCTGTATGCTGAGCAAATAATCTGAGAAGCTGGACTATGTGAAGAAGAACAGGACACCAGGATTGAGGGAAGACTCATTAACAACCTGCAGTTATGCAGATGGTACAACCTTGCTTGCTGAAAGTGAAGAGGACTTGAAGCACTGATTGATCAAAGACTGCAGCCTTCAGTATGGATTACACCTCAACATAAAGCAAACAAAAATCCTCACAACTGGACCAATAAGCAACATTACTATAAACAGAGAACATATTGAAGTTGGAAAGGATTTCATCTTACTTGGATCCACTGTCTATGCCCATGGAAGCAGCAGTCAAGAAATCAAAAGACGCATTGCATTGGGCAAATCTTTAAAGTGTTAAAAAGCAAAGATGTCACTTTGAGGACTAAGGTGCACTTGACCCAAGCCATGGTGTTTTCAGTCGCCTCATATGCATGTGAAAGCTAGACAATGAATAAGGAAGACCGAAGAAGAATTGATGCCTCTGAATTATGGTGTTGGCAAAGGATACTGAATATACCATGGAGTGCCAAAAGAACTAACAAATCTATCTTGAAAGAAGTACAGACAGAATGCTCCTTAGAAGCAAGGATGGTGAGACTTCGCCTTATGTTATCAGGAGGGACCAGTTCCCTGGAGAAGAACATCATACTTGGTAAAGCAGAGGGTCAGCAAAAAAGAGGAAGACCCTCAATGAGATGGATAGAGACAACGGCTGCAACAATGGGCTCAAGCACAACAGTAATTGTGAGTATGGGGCACGACCGGGCAATGTTTTCTTCAGTTGTACATAGGATTGCTGTGAGTGGAACTGACTCAATGGCACCTAACAACAACAACAGGCTTTTTGTGTCCCCTCAGGAGATATCAGATAAGATGATGCACTAGTCTCGGCCCAGTTAGCACCAGTATTTTCATTAGTGGGACCTGCCTCTGCTGGTGAAAGTGAAACCTATCCTGTTGGAGAAAGAATAAATTTAGAGGACATCTCGGTGAAGGATTTTGTGGGATTAACAGCCAAAAATACTCACAAATATGGGGCCGCCCATAGGGAGCTTGCATGCAGCCAAGGATCAAGAATAAATGCCCACTAGGAAACCCTGGTGGCTTAATGCTAAAGAGCTATGCTGCTAACCAGAAGGTCGGCCGTTTGAATCCTCTAGGTGCTCCTTGGAAACCCTGTGGGCAGTTCTACTCTGTACTGTAGGGTGGCTGTGAGTCGGAATCGACTTGACGGCAATGGGTTTGTTTTTTTGTTTTTTTTTAGGGGGCATTGAGTTTATGTGAATGGTGGTGGAAGATTTGGAGAAGGATGGCTACACAACTTAAAGAATTCAGTCAATGTTAGTGAATATTGTACATGTAGAAATGTTTCAGATGGTGTATGTTTCGTTATGCATATTTTTGCCTCAATAAAATGTTTTAAAAAAAGAATAAATGCCGAGCATGCTGTTTCTTCAAGCTGCTCTGCTCCCTTCTACCCTCTGTGATAGGATAAGCACAAGGTCTGGCAATGGCTCTCTCCAGGGAGCCTACATTGGGGCCACAAACCTAAGAGAGGTGCTACAAGCCTCTACTGAATGAGCACAGTTCTGCTGTCTGAGCTCTCTGCCTCCTCCTCGACTTTTCAACTATTGAGCTAAACCACCTCTGTCTCAGCAATCTAGTGTTGCTATAACAGAAATACCACAAGT
Source organism: Dugong dugon (assembly GCA_030035585.1). NCBI lineage: Eukaryota > Metazoa > Chordata > Mammalia > Sirenia > Dugongidae > Dugong > Dugong dugon. The sequence goes on along the minus strand of CM057469.1, from coordinate 496,342 downwards.
GGGTGGCTTTAACAAACAGAAATTTATTTTCTCATAGTTCAGGAGACTAAAACTCCGAATTCAGTGTCCTGGCTATAGGGGGTGTCTTTCTCTCTGTTGGCTCTGGGGGAAGGTCCTTGTTCCATGGTGATCTTCAGTGGTGTGACATCTATCTTCCCCTATCTCTGCTTCCTTGGTTGCTTGCTCAGTCTGCTGTTTTATATCTCAAAAGGGATTGATTTAAGACACACGCTACACTAATACTGCCTCATTAACATAACAGAGAAAACCCATTCCCAGATAGGATTATAACCACAGGTATATCCTTTGCTGTCGAGTCGATTCCAACTCATAGGAACCCTATAGGACAGGGTAGAACTGCCGTATAAGGTTTCCAAGGCTGGAAATCTTCATGGAAGCAGACTGCCACATCTTTTTCCCAATAAGCAGTTGGTGGGTTTAAGCTGAGCTCTTAACCACTATGCCACCAGGGTATATACCCATTGCCATCGAGTTGATTCCAACTCATAGTGACCCTATAGGATAGAGTAGAACTGCCCCATAGGGTTTCCAAGGAGCAGCTGGTGGATTCATACTGCTGACCTTTTGGTTAGCAGCCGAGCTCTTAACCACTGTGCCACCAGGGCTCCACCAGGGTATAGGGGTTAAGATTTACAGCACATGAATTTGGTGACACAATTCAATCCATAACAACCTCCCATCCCAGGATGGGCAGCAGACTCAAACTAGTGTCTTAAAGTCCTTCTTAATTGGGTTTTGGAGGCTGTTCTTTCAGTTAATAACTATATAATCTCTTGGCAGCATAGGGAGCTGGACATGCAGCTATTCAATAGTCTTCAAATTTGGCTTCAGTGGTTTTTTTCTGATCACTAGATGATGGGATAAGCCCTGCTAATATCTTCTAGTGCCCAAAAAGGCAGTAGAATCCTCCTCTCTCCCCAGATCAGTTCCTCTAACCAACCTTATTTGTGTTAAAGCTCCTGCCATTTTCTAGCTACCCAGCCTCTCTCAGATGGCTTCTTCTTTTTCAGAGCCAATTGAATACCAATCAAGGCTCTTGCTTGCTCTCCTCACCATTAATATGCCCTAGTTCAGGCTCTAGTGACCTCTAACCAGAGGCCAGAGTCTCCCTAGTGTCCTCCAGGTTCTGCTTGGTGCACTTCAAACTACCCCCTGCTGCTGGCTTGTCCATCTGGTTATGGCCCTTATAAACCTTCAGTGACTCTCAAACTTGTCTCTCAAGTTAAGGATGTATTCTCCTCCCTAGTTTTTTAGCCTTATTTGTCTCCACTTGACTTTCTGTCTGTGGTTATCCAGTCAAATTCAACTATAGACTGTTTTTCAAACATGTTCTGACAGTTTCCTACCTCTGCTTATGTTGTTTTCTCACCTGTAATGTCTTCCTTCCTCATCCTACTTGCATGCTTCTTTCTACTTCAAATTTCCTCTCACTTATGCCTTGAGCCATGTCCCTCACGAACATATATTAAAAAATTCTGACCAAAATTTTAGCAAATCAAACACAACAACATATAAAAGGATACTTTAATACATCATGACCAAGTGAGATTTATCCCAGGAATGTAAGGTTGGTTTAGCATTAGAAAATGAATCAGTGTAATTCACTGTATTGATTTTTTATTGCTGCATTAAAAATGACCACAAAATTGGTAGTTAAAATAATACAAATTTATTATTTCACAGTTTCTGTAGATCAGAAGTCAGAAAACAGCATGACTAGATTCTTAGCTGTCACCAGGCTAAAATCAAGGAGTCAGCCATGGATATGTTTCTTATTCTGGGATCAAGGTTCTCTTCCAAGTTACTGGTTGATGGTAGAATCCATTTTCTTGTGGTTATAGGACTGAAGCCCTTTTTTTCTTGCTGGCTGTCAGCTGGGGAGTGCTTTCAGATCCTAAAGGTCACTCTCAGGTCCTTTCCATGTGGCCCCCTCCATCTTCAAGCCAGTAGTGGCATGTGGAATCTCCCTTGTGCTTTAATTTCTGACTTCCTCTTTTACTATCAGCTGGAGAAAACTCTCTGCTTTTAAAAGGCTTATATGATTAGTCAGGACCACCCAGATAATCTCTATATCATAAGGTCAACTGATTTGGGCCTTTAGTTACTTATAAAAAATGCCTTCATAGAAGTAGCTATATTAGGATTTGATTGTATAACTAGGGTCCAGAAATACTGGGGAGCCATCTTAAAATTATACCTACCATAGTCAGTCCTCTGGCTCCTCCTAAATTCACATACCTCTCTAATGAAAAATATATTTACTTCATCCCAAGGGCTCTAAAAGTCTCATCCCATTTTAGCATTAGTTCAAGTTCAAAATCTCATCTAAATCTCAACATCTCAAAAATCCAAAATCTCTTCACCTAAGTCATCTAAATCAAATTAGGATAAGGCTCCTAGGTATAATCCGTTAAGTACAATTCCAAGGGTACAGTTTCTCTCCCTTGGATCTATAAACCCAAAGAGACATATTATATGACCTCAACATTCTCAATATACAATCGTGAGACAGGCATAGGATAACAGTTATAGAAATTGTGGTTCAAAAAGAGGAAAAATGGAAAGTAAAAAGAGTCACTGGTCCAAAGCAGTTTTGAAATCCATCCAGGCAAACTTGAGCCCGAGTTCCTTGATTAGGTTTCAAGGCCTGAGAATAATCCTCCTTGGCTCTTGGCTCTATCCTCTGGGCTCTTGGCTCTGCCCTCTGAGTCATCTTTCTTTTTAATAAAAGCTACAGGATAAGAGAGCAGATTTGCAAATCATATATCTGATAAAGGATCCAGAATGCATAAAGAATTCTCAAAACTCAATAATAAGAAAACACACAATCCAATAATAAAAAATGACAGAAGATGTGAACAGATGTGGAACCAAAGAAGATAGACAAATAGCAAATAAACATATGAAAAGTGATCAACATCATTGGTCGCCGGGGAAATACAATGAGATACCATTTCACACCTATTAGAATGGTTAAAACTAAAAACATGTATTATATCAAGTGTTGGCAAAGATGTGGAAGAACTAGAACTCTCATACACTGTTGCGTAGGAATGTAAAAATGGTACAATGACTTTGGAAAATAGTTTCACAGTTTCTGAAAAAGTTAAACATATACCTTCCATATAATCCAGCCATTCCACTTCTATATATTTACCAAAGAGAAATGAGAATAGTCTTACTGATAGTAACTTGAAACTGGAAATAATCCAATTTCCATCAAGAGGTGAATGGATAAACAAACTGGTGTATATTCACACTAATTGTCATGGATTGAATTGTGTTCCTTAAAAATATCTGTCAACTTGGTTGGGTCATGATTCCCAGTATTGTATAATTGTGTACCATTTTATAATCTGATGTGATTTCCTTATATGTTGTAAACTCCATCACTATAAAGTAATAAAATGGATTAGCGGCAGTTATACTGATGAGGTCTACAAGATTAGATAGTGTCTTAAGCCAGCCTCTTTTGAGATATAAAAGAGAGAAGCCAACAGAAACACATGGGAACCTCATAACACCAAGAAAGCAGTGCTGGGAGCAGAGTGCATCCTTTGGACCTGAAGTTCTTGCGCTGAGATGTTCCCAGATCAAGGGAAGACTGATGCATTAAAAGGACCTTTCTCCAGAGCTGACAGAGAGAGAAAGACTTCCTCTGGAGCTGATGCCTTGAATTTGGACTTGTAGCTAGTAGACTGTGAGAGAATAAATTTATCTTTGTTAAAAGCCATCCACTTGTGGCATTCCTGTTATAGCAGCACTAGGTGACTAAGACACTAATCATTATTAATATAAATAGATATTCTCCTCCTCTACATGGTGGAGTTTAACCTCCCTCCTTCCACTCCATCTTAAGTGTAGACTGGATTTAGTGACTTTCTTCCAAAGAATGGAGTATGGAAAGGGGGAAAATAGTAATTTTATTGTGGAGAACCTTGGTAAACACTACCTTAACCAAGTGATCAAGGTTAACATCACCAGTGATAAGTCATGTTGTTATCATGTACCCTAGATATGATGTTATGAGGACACTTCACCTCTGTAGTATTGTTCCCCCAAAACCATAACCCCATTCTAATCCTGAGGAAAACATCAGACAAACTCAAACAGGGAAACATTCAATAAAATACCTGTCAAGGTCATGAGAAAAAAGGGAAGACTGAGAAACTGTCTAGACTAGAAGAGACTAAGGCGGCATGATGACTAAATGCAATGTAGTTGTTGTTAAGTGCCGTCAAGTCGGTTCCGACTCGTAGCGACACTATGTACTACAGAACGAAACACTGCCTGGTCCTGCGCCATCCTCACAATCACCTATGCTTGAGCCCATTGTTGCAGCTGCTGTGTCAATCCATCTCGTTGAGGGTCTTTCTCTTTTTCTCTGGCCCTCTACTTTACTAAACAATGTAGTATCCAAATGCAATGTAGTATCCTAGATTCAATCCTGGAACAGAAAAAGTGGAAAAACTGGTGAATTCTGATTGATATATAGAATTTAGTTAATAATAACGTGCCAATGTTTGTTTCTTAGTTGTTGTTTTTTTTTTTTTTTTATTGTACTCTATTTTTTTTTTTTTTTTATTGTACTTCAGGTGAAGGCTTACAGAACAAATAGTTTCTCATGAAACAGAAGTACACATGTTGTTTTATGACATTGGTGAACAACCACACAACATATCAACCCTCTAACTTTCAACCTTTTTTTTTTTTTTTTTGGTGAAAATACACATAGCCAAAGATAACGCCATTTCAAAAATTTCTTCATACACAGTTCAGTGACATTAACTACGCTCTTCGAATTGGGCTGTTATTCTCAAGTTGAAGGCTTACAGAACAAAGTAGTTTCTCATTTAACAGTTACTACAAGTGTTGCCCTATGACAATGGTTAACAATCTCACAACACATCAACAATATCCTTACTCAACCTTGGGTTCCCTATCACCAGCTTCCTTGTCCCCTTCTGCTTTCTGGCTCTTGTCACTGGACTCCTGTACCTCATTAGTCTCATTTGGTTTTATGGGGCTGTCCACTCCCAGGCTGAACAGTAAACCTCGGAGGTAACTTCACCACTGAGCTAAAAGGGTGTCTGGGGGCCATACTCTCGGGGTTACTCCAGCCTCCTTTAGGCCAGTAAATCTGGTCTTTTTTTTGTGAGTTAGAATTATGCTTTACATCCTTCTCCAGCTCTGTCCAGAACCCTCTGTTGTGATCCTGGTCAGAGCAGTCAGTGGTGGTAGCCCAGCACCATTTAGCTGTACTGGACTCAGTCCGGTGGAGGCCTTGGTAGCTGTGGACAATTAGTCGTTTGGACTAATGTTTTCCTTGTATCCTGTTCTCTTCATGCTCCCTTGCTCCCGAAGGGATGAGACCAGTGGAGTATCTTAGATAGCCGCTCACAGGCTTTTAAGACCCCAGACACTACTCACCAAGGTAGAAGGTAGAGCATTGTCTTTATAAACTGTGTCATGCCAATTGAGACAGATGTTCCCCGAGACCATGGTCCCCACAGCCCTCTGCCCAGCAATTCAGTCCCTCAGGGAGTTTGGATGTGTCTATGGGGCTTCCATGACCTTTCCTTGTACAGGTTGTGCTAGTTTCCCCTGTATTGTGTACTATCTCACCCTTCACCCAATATACCACTTATCTATTGCCTATTTAGTATTCCCCCCCACCACTCCCATCCCTGGTAACCTACAAAGATTGTTACATTTTGTGTGTGAACTTTTTCATGGGTTTTTACAATAGAGGTCTCATATAATATTTGTCCTTTTGTGATTGACTTATTTCACTCAGCATAATGTCCTCCAGTTTCATCCATGTTATGAGATGGTTCACAGATTCATTGTTGTTCTTTCTCGTTGCATAATACTCCATTGTGTGTATGTACCATAGTTTGTTTATCCATTCATCTGTTGATGGGCATCTAGGTTGTTTCTATCGTTTTGCTATTGTGAACAATGCTGCCATGAACATAGGTGTGCATATGTCGATTTGAGTGATGACTCTTATTTCTCTAGGATATATTCCTAGGAGTGGAATTGCTGGATTGAATGGTATGTCTATTTCTAGCTTTCTGAGCAAGCGCCATATCATTTTCCAAAATGGTTGTATCATTTTGCATTCCCACCAGCAGTGCATAAGTGTTCCCATCTCCCCGCAGCCCCTCCAACATTTGTTATTTCCAGTGTTTTTGATTAGTGCCAGTAATGCCGGGGTGAGATGGTATCTCATTGTGGTTTTAATTTGCATTTCTCTAATGGCTAGTGATCGCGAGCATTTCCTCATGTGTCTGTTGGCCGCTTCAATGTCTTCTTTGGTGAAGTGTCCGTTCATTTCCTTTGCCCATTTTTTAATAGAATTATTTGTCTTTTTGTTGTAGAGGTGTTGGATTTTCTTGTAGATTATGGAGATTAGACCTTTGTCTGACTTGTACTGTCCAAAAATTTTTTCCCAGTCTGCCGGTTCTCTTTTTACTCTTTTGGTGAAGTCTTTTGAAGCTCATAGGTGTTTGATTTTTAGAAGATCCCAGTTATCTAGCTTATCTATTGGGTTTTGTGCATTGATGGTTATGGTTTGTATCCTGTTAATGCCATGTATTAAGGCCTGAAGTGTTGGTCCTATTTTTTCTTCTATGAATGTTATAGTTTTAGGCTTTATATTCAGGTCTTTGATCCATTTTGAAGTAGTTTTTGTATACGATGTGAGGTATGGGTCCTGTTTCATTTGTTTGCAGATGGGTATCCAGTTTTGCCAGCACCGTTTGTTAAAAAGACTGTCTTTTCTCCATTTGATGGACTTTGGGCCCTTGTCGAAGATCAGGTGACCGTAGGTGGATGGATTTACATCTGGGTTCTCAATTCTGTTCCATTGGTCAATGTATCTGTCGTTGTACCAGTACCAGGCTGTTTTGACTACTGTAGCTGTATAGTAGGTTCTGAAGTCTGGTAGTGTGAGTCCTCCAACTTTATTCTTCTTCAGTAGTGCTTTACTTATTCGGGGCTTCTTCCCTTTCCATATAAGGTTAATGATTAGTTTTTCCATCTCTTTGAAGAATGTTGTTGGTATTTGGATCGAGATTGTGTTGTATTTGTAAATTGCTTTGGGTAGAATTGTCATTTTCACAATGTTGAGTCTACCTATCCATGAGCATGGTATGTTTTTCCGTTTATGTAGATCCTTTTGGGTTTCTGGCAGTAGTGTTTTGTAGTTTTCTTGGTATAGGTCTTTTACATCCTTGGTCAGATTTATTCCTAAGTATTTTACCTTTTTAGGGGCTATTGAAAATGGTATTGATTTCCTGATTTCCTTTTCATCGTTCTCTTTACTGGTGTATAGGAATCCAACTGATTTTTGAATGTTTATCTTGTATCCTGCTACTCTGCTGAATCTTTCTATTAGTTCCAGTAGATTTCTCGTGGAGTCTTTAGGGTTTTCTATGTATAGTATCATCTCATCTGCAAACAGGGACAGTTTAACTTCTTCATTACCAATTTGAATGCCCTTTATTTCTTTCTCTTGCCTTATTGCTCTAGCTAGAACTTCCAGCACAAGGTTAAATAAGAGTGGTGATGAAGGGCATCCTTGTCTTGTTCCTGTTTTCAAGGGGAATGTTTTCAGCCTCTCTCCATTAAGAATGATGTTGGCTATTGGTTTTGCATAGATGCCCTTTATTATGTTGAGAAATTTCCATTCTATACCTATTTTATTGAGAGCTTTTATTAAGAATGGGTGTTGGACTTTGTCAAATGCCTTTTCTGCGTCAATTGAGATGATCATGTGATTTTTTTCTTTCCTTTTATTTATGTGGTGAATTACGTTGATGGATTTTCTAATGTTAAACCATCCTTGCATACCTGGTATGAATCCTACTTGGTCGTGGTGTATTATTTTTTTGATATGATGCTGAATTCTATTGGCTAGAATTTTGTTCAGAATTTTTGCATCAATATTCATGAGAGATATTGGTCTGTAATTTTCTTTTTTTGTGATGTCTTTGCCTGGTTTTGGTATCAGCATTATGCTGGCTTCATAGAATGAATTTGGAAGCGTTGCTTCCTGTTCTATGCTCTGAAATAGCTTGAGTAGAACTGGTACAAGCTCTTCTGTAAAAGTTTTGTAGAGTTCTCCAGTGAAGCCATCTGGGCCAGGGCTTTTTTTGGTTGGGAGTTTTTTTTACTACCTTTTCAATCTCTTCTCCTGTTATGGGTCTGTTCAGATTTTCAACATCACTTTGTTGTAGTTTGGGTAGGCCGTGTGTTTCTAGAAATTTATCCATTTCCTCTAGGTTTTCAAATTTGTTGGAGTTTAATTTTTCATAATATTCTGTTATAATCCTTTTTATTTCAGTTGGGTCTGTTGTAATGTCTCCCATTTCATTTCTTGTTTGGGTTATTTGTGTCCTCTCCTGTTTTTCTTTTGTCAGTCTGGCCAGTGGTTTGTCGATATTGTTGATTCTTTCAAAGAACCAACTTTTGGTTTTGTTGATTCTTTCTATTGTTTTTCTGTTCTCTGTTTCATTTATTTCTGCTCCGATCTTTACTATTTCCTTTCTTCCGGTTGTTGTGGGCTTTTTTTTTTTTTTTTCCTGTTCTCTTTCTATTTGTTTGAGTTCTGTAGTTAATGTTTTTATTTTGTCCCTTTCTTCTTTTTTGATATGTGCATCTATTGCTATAAATTATCCTCTGAGGGCTGCCTTTGCTGTGTCCCAAAGGTTTTGGTGTGATGTGTTTTCATTCTCATTTGATTCTAGGAATTTTTTGATTCCATCTCTGATTTCTTCTATTACCCAGTGATGTGTAAGCAGGGTATTATTCAGTTTCCATGTAGTTGATTTTTTTTCCTTGCTCTTTCTATTGTTAATTTCTACCTTGATGGCATTGTGGTCAGAGAAGATACTTTGAATTATCTCAACGTTTTGGATCTTGTTGAGGATTGCTGTGTGGCCTAAGATGTGGTCTATTCTGGAGAACATTCCATGTGCATTGGAAAAGAATGTGTACTTTGCAGCAGTTGGATGGAGTGTTCTATGTATGTCTGTGAGGTCAAGTTGGCTGATTGTGCCCTTTAGGTCTTCTGTATCTTTGCTGAGTTTCTTCTTAGTTGTTCTGTCCTTTACTGAGAGTGGTGGGTTGAAGTCTCCTACTATTATTGTGGAACTGTCAGTTTCTCTTTTCAGTGTTGTTAGAGTTTGTTGTATGTATTTTGAAGCCCTGTCATTGGGTGCGTAGATGTTTATTATAGTTATGTCTTCATGATGGATTGTCCCCTTAATCATTATATAGTGTCCTTCTTTGTCTTTTATGGTAGATTTTGTTTTAAAATCTATTTTATCTGAGATTAGAATTGCCACTCCTGCTCTTTTTTGGTAGTTGTTAGCTTGATATATATTTTTCCAACCTTTGACTTTTAATAAATTCACATCTTTGTTTCTAAGGTGTGTCTCTTGTAGATAGCATATTGATGGATCCTGTTTTCTTATCCATTCTGTCAATCTCTGTCTCTTTATGGGTGCATTGAGTCCATTTACATTCAGTGTAATTATTGATAGATGTGGGTTTGTTGCTGTCATTTTGTAGTGCTTTTTCTTATGGTGCTGACATTTTCTTTATTCTTACTCTCTTGTGCTGAGTTACTTTTGTTTGTGGATTTTTTTTTTCATTTCTTTTGTTTTTGTACGTTTTGTTTTTGCTGAGACTTTATCTTTTTCCTCTTTTTTTTATGAGTATGTTTGTTAACTTTCTTTCTGGTACCATAAATTTTAGTCTTATCTTTCTAAGTTTGAAGCAGTCTACCATTACTTGGTATCGCCTTGCCTTCCTCTCCATTTGAAGGTTCTATACCTATGCCGTTTAGTCCCTCTTTGATTGTTTTGATGTTGTTGTCATTTAGTGATTAACTGTTCTTATACCCTGTTGTATTTCTTTTGGTTTTGGATAGTCCTTGAGAGTTCATTTCCTAGATTGGTATCTGGCTGGTACGATCCTGCGTCCTAGGTTCTGTCTGTGAGCTGAAGCTGTTTGTCCTCAGATCGAAGAACTCACTTTAATAATTCTTGTAAGTTGGTTTGACTTTTACATATTCCCTTAGTTTCTGTTTATCTGGAAATGACCTAATTTCACCATCAAATTTGAATGAGAGTTTTGCAGGATATATTATTCTTGGCTGGCAGTTTTTTTCTTTCAAGATTTTATAATGTCATCCCATTGCCTTCTTGCCTGCATGGTTTCTGCCAACTAATCTGAGCTTAGTCTTTTTGTTTCTCCTCTGTATGTGACTTCTTTTTTTTCATGAGCTGCTCTCAGGATTCTTTGTTTGTCTTTGGTTTTGGCAAGTGTGATTATGATATGCTTTGGTGATTTTCTTTTGGTTTCTCTTCTATATGGGGTTCGTTGAGCTTCTTGGATGGCCAGCTTTTCATCTTTCATGATATTGGGAAAGTTTTCTGTCAGCGGTACTTCAATGATCCTCTCTGTGTTTTCTGTTATCTCCCCCTGTTCTGGAACTCCAGTCACTTGTATATTTTTGCTTTTGATTGTATCCCACATAACTCTCGGGGTCTTTTCATTTTTCTTTGTTCTTTTTTCTGAGTTTTCCTCAAACAGAGTTGTATCCAAGTGTTTGTCTTCAATTCCACTGAACCTGTCTTCCACCATTTCAGATCTGCTTCTCAGCCCTTCTATGACATCGTCCATTTCTGAAATGTTGTTATCTTTTGGATTTCTAATTGTTGTCTTTGTATAATTTCTAGTTGTGAATTTATTTTGGCATTTTGTTCCTGCATTATTTTCCTGAATTATTCCAATTTTTTGTCCATATTTTCCATGAATTTGTCTATTTTTTCTTCATGTTTGTCAGCTTTTTGCCTCAGTTCTTGGAGAATTCTGAGTATTAGAGATTTGAATTCCCTATCAGGTAGTTCTAGTGCATTTTCTTCCAGAGGAGAGTCATCTGGTGTTTTATTTTGGATGCCTACTGGAACCATCCTGTCCTGTTTTTGTAAATGTTTTGATATTGTCTGCTGTCTTCGAGGCATTCAGTAGTTATTTTTCTCTTTTATTATTGATTGTAGATTTGTTTGTTTTGTCCCTTTTTTAAAAAAAAATTTGACTATGAGCAGGCAGACTGTGTGTTCTTTGTTGTTTGCTCGTCTGTGGGCACAATACTTTTCGCCTCCTTCTTCAACTGGCAGGGTCAGTCACTCATATATGGTCCGGCAGGGCAGGTCTAGCTGAAGAGCAGTTACTGGGATAGGTTGTTTGTGGCACTTACTACAGCCACCCGGGCAGGTTGGTAATCAGTGCAGGGCAGGTTCCAGTAGGCCGTGCCTGTGCTGCCTAGTGGTGTGATGTCAAGCGCATGGTGCAGGTAGGCAGGATGCAGCAGGGAGATTGTTATGTGTGGAGCTAAGATGGATATGGGAGAGAGGAGAGAGGAACAAGAGCCAAAAACATACAAACAAAAAAGAATGCTAGGGGAGCTTGCCGTTGGAGTGTAGAGATGAGAGACTGACATGGAGAAAAACAGAAAGGGGAGGAGGAAGAAAAGAAAAGAATGAATAAATAAGAATCAGAAAGGTTGAACCGCAAAGTTCCTAGGGATCCCACTTGTGCAGCTATGAGTTCTGGGGAAGTCGCTCTCAGGTGTTGCAGTACAGCCTGGTTAGAAGGCGTAGAGGTATACAATGCCAACTATTCAGGAAACAGAAAGAGAAGGAAGAATAGAGAGACGAGAAACTGAGCAATGAAGAAAGACAAAAAGGGAAAAAGAGGATAGCAAAAGAAATTAAAAAAAAAAAGTTAAAAAAAAAAAAAACAAGAAAGGCCCCCAAAGAAACCGGGAAAAAAAAAAAACAATGTAAAAAGAAATGCTCTCAGGGATCCCTCTGCACGTCTGTGGAAGCCGAAGGGGAGTATCCCTGACACGCAGCTCAGCCTGGCCAAAAAGGGCTCCCAACTCAAGAAAAAGAAAAGAAAACAAACAAACAATTCAAAACAAACAAACGAACAAAAGCCCCAGGATCCCACCAGCATGGCAGCCCAAACCAGGAAGCAGCTCCACACTCGAACGGAGCTTCGCAGCCCCTCAGGAAGAAGCAAAGATGGCGCACGGAGCCAGGTACTTGAGCGAAGGGAGGGGGAGGTGGCGAGAGGCAAGTAAGAAATCAAAAGAAGCAGAAAAAAGAAAGCAACACTAGCAGCCAACAAATGGCACTCAGAGAGCCAGCTAGTGTGGGCTGGTGTTTCTGGACAAGAGACTGTGTCCGTGGGAAGCAGAGGGGGCCGAGTGTGGCTGAAGAAGGGTAGAGAGTGGGAAAGCATATATCACAAATTACTGGAGCTCTGCAGCCCCTCAGGAAGAAGCAAAGATGGCGCCCGGAGCGAGGTACTCGAGCAAAAGGAGGGGGAGGTGGGGAGAAGCAAGGAAGAAATCAAAAGAAGCAGAAAAAAGCAACACCAGCAGCCAACAAATGGCACTCAGACAGCCACCCGTTCAGGTGTGTGGAATCCAAGCAGCTGCTGTTTCCCAGTTAAGAGAGTGTGTCCGTGGGAAGCAGAGGAGGCTGAGTTGGGGTGAAGAAGGGTGGGGGGGTGGGAAAGCATACATCGCAAATTATCGGTTGTTTTGTCTCCCGCTGGAAGCTCCGTGAGGCTGCTTTCTCGTACTGCATATTTGCTCGTCTCTGATAGGAGTCCAAGATGGTGGATCCGTGCTGCGTTAGCTGGTAGGGGACCTCTGCATGAATCTCTCCTCGCTCTCCGTTCTCTGTCAGTTTTCTCAGTCCATTTGGTGCTTGGCTGAGTTCTTTATCTCTTCATTTGATGTTTTAGGGTTTCAGGATTGTTGTATTCCCTGTTCGGCTTAGTTTTTCAGACCTTTGCTGTGGAGGGACGGCATGGTGCTTCTGCCTAGAGCGCCATTTTGCCAGAACTCAGTACCTGTTTCTTAGTTTTGAAAAATAGACTATAGCCATGTAAGGTGTTAACATTAGGGGAAAATGGGTGAGGGATCAGAATTGACTCAATGGCAACAGGTTTGGTTTTGGGTTTTTTTGGGTGAGGAGTATACGGAAACTCTACTATCTTTGAAACTTTTCTGTAAATCTAAAATTATACCAAAATTAAGAGTTTATTTTAAAAAATAGTGACACATGTGACAGAGTAGAACTGCCCCATAGGGTTTTCTGGGATGTAATCTTTACAGGAGAAGATTGTCAGTTCTTTCTCCCCCAGAGCCACTGAGTAAGTTTGAATCTCCAACCTTTTGGTTAGCAGCTGAGTGCTTAACTGTTGCGCCATCAAGGCTCCTTTGGTTCCTATATATTTGTTTATTTCATATAAGTGAGGTCATACAGTATTTGTCCTTCTGTTAACTGACTTACTTCGCTCAGCATGATGTTTTCTAGGTTCATCTATGTTGTGGCTCGTATCAGGACATCATTTGTCTTTATGGCTGAGTAATATTCCATTGTATGTATGTATCACATTTTGTTTATCATTTCATCTGTTGATGGACATTGTTATGGATTGAATTGTGTCCTCCTAAAATGTGTATTAACTTGGCTAGGCCATGATTCCGAGTATTGTGTAGTTGTCTACCATTTTGTGATCTGATGTGATTATCTTATGTGTTGGAAATCCTAACCTCTATGATGTTAATTAGGCAGTATTAGAGGCAGTTGTGTTAATGAGGCAGGACTCAATCTACAGGATTAGGTTGCATCTTGAGTGAATTTCTTTTGGGATATAAAAGGGAGAATTGAGCAGAGAGGATGGAGACCTCATGCCACCAAGAAAGAAGAGCCAGGAGCAAGTGTATCATTTGAACTCAGGGTCCCTGTGCTGAGAAGCTCCTAGACCGGGAGAAGATTGATGACAAATCCCTTCCCTTAGATCTGACAGAGAAAGTCTTCCCCTGGAGCTGGCACCCTGAATTCAGACTTCTAGCCTCCTAGACTGTGAAAGAATAACCTTCTGTTTGTTAAAGCCATCTGCTCGTGGTATATCTGTTATAGCAGCACTAGCTAACTAAGATAGACATTTAGGTTGTTTCCACATTTAGGCTATTGTGAAAAGTGCTGCAGTGAACACTGGTATACAGGTTTCTGTTTGTATTCTTGCTTACACTTCTTTTGGGTAGATATCTAGGATTGGGGCTGCTAGGTTGTATTGTAGCTCCATGTTCAAGCTTTTGAGGAACTGCCAAACTGTTTTTCACAGTGGCTGTGTCATTTTGCATTCCTACTAGCAATGGATGAGGGTTCCAATTTCTTTGTATCCTCTCCAGCACTTCTTGTTTTCTGTTTTTTTGTTTGTATCGTTGCCATTCTAATGGGGGTGAGGTGGTATCTCATTGTGGTTTTGATTTGCATCTCCCTAATAGAAAATGGGAGCCCTGGTGGCATAGTGGTTAAAAGCTCAGCTGTTAACCAAAAGGTCAGCAGTTCAAAACCACCAGCTACTCCTTGGAAACCCTATGGGGCAGTTCTACTCTGTCCTATATGGTTGCTATGAGTTGGAATCAACTCGATGGCAATGGGTTTGGTCTGTTTTTAAATTTTGGAATGGCTACTGAGGAGCCCTGGTGGCACAATGGTTAAGCACTTGACTGCTAACCAAAAGATTGGCAGTTCGAACCCACCAGTCGCTCAGCAGGAGAAAAGACCTGGTGATATACTCCTATAAAAATTACAACCTAGGAAATCCCATGGGCCAATTCTACTCTGTCATATAGGGTCACTGTGAGTTAGAATCAACTCGACAGCACACAACAACAACACTGGCTAATGACGTTGAGAATTTTTCATGTGCTTGTTGGCCACTTGAATATCCTCTTTGGTGAAATGTCTGTTCAAGTCTCGTTAGGTCTATTTTTGAAGCCCTGCCCACAGATATGACCTTTCCCTTTTTGGAATTTCCATAACCCTTTATTGTACTCTTATGACTGGTACTGGCCAGCTTATTTTAGAAATAGTTGCCTCTTTGCCTTGTCCCGCCACATACCCTGCCCTGAAGGCTGGAGCTGTGTCCTCTTCATTCTGTTTTATGGAATTGAACCAAGAAATCCAAGTGTACTGGTACTTTTCTGCTTGAGCATTTTATAACAGAGAATAACAAGAGAGTCATCTTGGGTTATATGTATTTACCATTTTGCCACAGAACTTGTCTGCATTCCTTCCGTTTGGCTGTACTTTCCTCAGTCTGGTCATCAGCATTTCTGAGAGTTGCTTGGCATGGCTTTCAATTAAAGACACTCATCTGCCAAAGGTACACTGCCACAAAGCCCATTACCGCTCTGGAGCTGATGGTGCTAGTGACAATTACTCTTATTTATTTACAGTCTAATGGGCCAACGCACTTTTTTTTTAGAACTCTTATCTGACCAAGGGTCTACCATTTCTGGATAAAACTTTCATTTTAAGAAGTTGCAGCCAGAAAATTGAACTGAATATAGACTCCAAGAAACTGAAACAAATACTCATAACCCTTACTAGGGGACTATCCTTTGGCACATAGTTCAAAGTGGTTCTATACATTAGCTCCCCCCCACCCGCCCACCTCAGCTGTGCCTGCTTTGAGACCTTTTTATCTTTACACTTCCAAGTAACGGGGGCAGGCAAAGGATTGGAACCATGGGAACAGCCAGGGACTCTTCTTCCCTTTCTCTATAGAGATCTTTAGCTGGATGAAGCAAGTTGATCAAGGAGATTCAAGTATGCAATACTAGTTAGCAACTCAGGCTTTGGAACCTGACTACCTAGGGTTGAATCCTAGTGGAGACATGAACATGTTTCTTAATATTTTGTTCCTCAGTTTCCTCATCTATAAAATGGGAATAAGAACAGTACCTATGTCATAAGCTTATTTCAAAAATTAGATCAGTTAATCTGTGTAAAGCATCTAGAACAGTGACTGGCACGCAGGAAGTATTCAGTAAAGGTTAGCTATTACTGTTGTTATCTAAGGAAATGTTGCTTTCTCCCCTGTCTGTATATTCACATTAATTGCGAAGATTTTGAAAAATTCTAATGCTCAGAGCTCCACCCTAGATCAGGGTTTCTCAGTCATGGCACTATTGACATTTTGGGCTGGATAATTTTTTGTTGAAGGAAGCTCTCCTGTGCATTGTAAGATATTTAGCAGCATCCCCGGCCTCTACCTAATAGATGCCAATATTTGTAACAGCCAAAAACGTCTCCAGACATCACTAAATATCTGCTGGGAGGTAAATTGACCTCATTGAGATCACTCCCTTAGGTCAATTAAATCATAGTCTCTGGAGACAAGGCTTAGGCTTGGGTGTTCCCAAGGGCAGATCCAGGTTTTGAGGGGCTGGAAGCTTATAAGATTGAGGGATCCCTCTTTAAGAGAAAGCATACAAACACAAAATTAGGCATAGAAATGAATATTCATTTAGAATAAGAATAGAAATCACAACAAGATACGGGATGCTTGGAGATTCATATCCCTTTCTTTTGAGAGCACTGTAGGCAATCAACCAGCAGAAATCCTTCCTGGTAACAACTTGTCTTTCTTGCCCCACCTAGAACATGCTGCTACTCCCAGCACTCACAAGGGCCATGTGAGTGAGGAGCGCTGAAGTTCAAGCATCCTGAGCCAGCTTTATATACACCCACCTCTGGGTCTTCCCCTCCTGTGGTGTGCTACCTCTGAATGTAGGCCCAGCTGGGCAGAGCAGGCACAAGGCCCATGAAGCCCAGCCACCTCAATCACAATTTCAGAAAACTTGGCACTTGGAGGTAGGTTGAGGGCAGGTGGGAGCAGAGTGGCAGGGAATCAAGATTGCAGCCACAACCCGAAGTCTGATAAACTGTGACCCTGCGCTAGAAGAAACAAGCAGTTCTAGCAAATGTGCTGACTTTGGTTTTCGGCCTCAGCACTGAGACCCTGGGTAAGGTAACTGGTCGGGATTCAGGAATGGGGCTGTGGGGGACCAGATAGCAAGGAGAGGTGTGCCTCATAGGTCAGCAAAGTCACCCTCCATTCATTTCCATGGACCCATGAGTTTCAGGTCTGCCCAGAAACCAGGCAATAGGCAGGCCACACAGACACCTAGCAGCCATAAGTAGGGCAACTGACTCCAGAACTTAGAGAGTAGACTTATTTCTTAGCCCCATGAGATGGGGTTGTAGGAAAGAGTGGGCCTGTAAATATTGAACGCCCAGCCTTGGGTAGGAAGGGCTGAAGAACTAGGCATGAGGTGGAACAATTAGGGCTGGGTGTAGCGGTCACCTGTGAACCAGCTGTGAGTTGCTGGGAGCTGCAGAGGAAGAGAGAATGAGACCAAGGCTGATAAATGGTACAGGTCACTAAATAGAGGCCCTCTTGATCCTGTGGATGGAAGATGGAGCTAGATGGGCCCTGCAAGCTCTTTATCACATCAGCAGGGGGTAGGGGAAATTAGCCATTGCCCATGGAAGCATCATGGAAGTTGCTAAGATAAAGAATTAAAATGAAGGGTTTTCTAGACCCATGAAATACAAAAAAGTTGGACCTTCCAGTCATCTCTACAATTTGGGTTGACCACCATACTCATTTTATCAGAACTGAGGATAGGATTACTTGACTATGAACTTTGCTCCTCAAGGTTGGACCGGTACGCTAAGAATCACGTAGGCTATTTCCATCAATTGCTGTCGTTGGCACACTTAATAGAGTCTTTATTTCATCAACATTATTATTACTGTTGTTTCAGTAACCAAGATTCTTGACAAGTACTATGGCTTCATTCTAACAAGAACAGACTCTCTTTCATTCAAAATATGTTACTAGTTGCTGTCGAGTTGATTCTGACTCCTGGTGACAAGATGTGCATCAGAATAGAACTGGGCTTTATAGGGTTTTTGATGGCTGGTTTTTGGGAAGTAGATCACCAGGCCCTTCTTCCGAGGCACCTCTGGGTGAATTCGAACCTCCAACCTTTTGGTTAGCAACTGAACGAATTAACTATTTATACCACTCAGGAAATCCAGAATGTGGTGTTGTTGTTAGTTGCCTTTGAGTTGATTCTGACTCATGGAGACCACATATGTGCAGAGTAGGACTACTCTGTAGGGTTTTCAAGGCTGTGACTGTTCAGAAGCAGATCACCAGGCCTGTCTTCCAAGGCATCTCTGGGTGGGTTTGAATCACCAATCTATCAGCTAGTAATTGAGCACTTAACCATTTGCATCACCCAGGGACCCCTCCCCCCGCCCCCCCCGTGTAGATTCTCTCATATTAGATTGAGCAAATTCTCCTGGTGCCTGACCTCTGAGTGGAGTTTTGGGTGAGGTGTTTGGGGAGATCGATTACAACATGTGTGATGCCATGAAGGACAAGACGGAAGAGGGGGTTTTCTGTCTCCTCTGGATAATGGCCCTCATCTCCTCACTCTGCCTGTGTTCCAGTCGTCCATGAGTGTGGCGGCACGTGTTCTAATCTCTATGTGAGAACCCTTCAGAGAAGAAGCAAACAGAAGGCTGCAAAGGCATGCTTAGCTGATGCCCTAGTTAACAATCACTCCATGAATCAACAGAATCCTCATACTGGCTCCAAATATTCTTTTAATCATGGTTGGTTGAAACACTTAGCTAACCTAGAAAACTAATTTTTATCAATGATTTCATCCTTCTCTCCATTTCTTTATCAAATATTTTATCAAAATTTCCATTGAGGCATGAGGCTGTCTTCCCTTTCCTTGCCCACACACTGGGAACCCACAAAATGGGTAACAGAGTGGTCCAGTGCAGACAATGGTAAGAGGAAGAGCAACAAGTATGGATAACTTTCAGACTAGAACTTCAAACCATCCCTTAAGCAATGAGGATAGGTTGCATAAAATAAGCAGTAAATCTTCTTGTTTTTTTCCCCAAAAGAACCAAAGTCTTCCCTGTGACATTCTGTAATTCTGGGACTCATGTTTCCTATGGGCAGTTACTATTTTAGTCTTCTGGGTTTTCAGGTTTGTTGTTTGCAATAAGGACAACATTTAGATCCTTCTTTGGATTATGTTAATTGTCTAACATTACCTCTTTGTATGCCTTCTCATTTAACCTTGCCAACACGTGTTAAAGGTCTCGTATTTCACTCTGCTCCTCCACAAACAAGCTGAAACCCACAGCACATTGACAGAAAGGCTACAATGGACCTAGAGGATTAATTGTGTCCCTTATAAGAAAATCTCTTTAGTTGCTGTTTTCCCAGCTTTGCTGGGATCTAATCCCAAGTTTGTCAGAGCCAGGTCTATCTGGCTTCAGTGTCCACACTATTTCCACTCTCCCCCACTGCCCATTCTCGCATGAAGAGGAGGAGAAGGAGGGAGGAGAGAACTAGCAACACTAGTATCAGAGATACTAAAAGTGGCTTGCTTTTGAGGGAATTCAACATCAGCTTTTCAAACTCTTAAATATAACTCTCCACTAAGACATTATTAATAATTAATAAGGTAATAGCCTATAAATATCTTTAATAGCTACCTCACAAAATTGCTCTAAGGCTACTATTAATATTTAATAAGGTGATGATACCTTATTAGTCCCTAGGTATTATTAAAATCTACCTCACAGGGTTGTAGTGAGGAATAAAGTTTATATATAAAAATTTACAGTATAAATAATAATTACTATTTATTAAATATCACTGTGATGTGTCAGGTACTTTATACATATAGTACCTTATATATATGTACTTTCTATAAAGTACCTGACACACCACAGTGATATTTAATAAATAGTAATTATTATTTATACTGTGAATTTGGTAGAAACCCATGTTCCAATTCTGGAGACAGACAGACCTGGTTTTGAATCCTAGCCCTGGTTGTGTGACCTTGGGCAAATTATTTATAGTCACAAAGCATCACTTTCCTCATCTATAAATGGTAAGAAATAATTCCTACTTCATAGTGTTGCTGTAAAGATTAAATGTGATAATGCTATGATAAAGCATTTAGCATTGTGCCTGTCACATTGGAAATGTTAAATATGCATTAGCTATCATATTAATGTTATTATAAGGCCCATATAGTTCTGCTTCGATATGGTTTGTCCCTGAATCATCACACATTCAATTTCCTCATTAATGATACCACATGCTTTTTTTCCCCTTTTGAAATAGCTATACTTTTTAAATTCTGAAATCAACTTGGAAGCATTCCATCGGATTCTTTCCTTCTGACCCTCAGTGAGTCTACTTTGATTACTTTTTATTTTTCTCAAATTATCTAGGTCTTCTCATTTGGCCATTATTATTTTAATTTAGGATAATCTTGATGTACGACGCATTCTTGAGACCCCGCACATCTTGTGACTTGGGAACTCTTTGGGCAATCACAGTTGTGCCTTTGATTGTGGCCATGGTGCTTGACTCATGCCACAGTTGTTTCTCCGTTCTACCACCTGCCTGCCCCTGAGCCCCTCCATTACTATCTGTGAGAAGCCACCATTGTTTTTACATTATCTTAGCGGTGTCTTTTCTCACTTTCTTGGATGGCTTCCTCTCACCTCTGGCTGTCATCTCACTGTCTCTGTTGCCCAAGACTCCTGAGAGCTGGTTTTCTTTCTTCTTGCCTTCCTCCTCTTTGCAATTTCCCCTTCTTTCTGAGGCCATAATCTGATTAAAATGTTTGTGCTATTCCCTAAACACCAGCTTCCAAAATAAAGGATATGCTAAGTGATTTGGCTAGCAAAAAGATATATGTATACTGTCATGGATTGAATTGTGTCCCCCAAAAAATGTGTGTAGCAACTTGGCTAGGTCATGATTCCCAGTATTGTATGATTGTGTTATCTGATGTGATTTCCTTATGTGTTGCAAACTCTACCACTATGATGAGATTATATGTGGTCTCCTCATGTGTTGTAAATTTTATCACTGTGATGAGGTTATACTGATGAGGTTGGTAATATCAGTGTCTTAATGCAATCTTTTTTGAGATATAAAAGAGAGAAGTGAGCAGAGACACATGGGAACCTCATACCACCAAGAAAGCAGGGCTGGGAGCAGAGCGCGTCCTTTGGACCTGAGGTTCCTGCGCAGAGAAACTCCCAGACCAAAGGAAGACTGATGACATGGACTTTCCTCCAGAGCCGATGGAGAAAGCATTCCCCTGGAGCTGATGCCCTGAATTTGGACCTGTAGCCTACTGGACTGTGAGAGAATAAATTTCTCTTTGTAAACCCATCCACTTGTGGTATTTCTGTTGGCACAGCACTGGATGACTAAGACAATAGCTTAGATACCTAAGGAAAAAAATGTAAGCCTAGGATTTTATATATCAATAACTGATTTTCAAGTTTAAAGAGAACCAAATATTATCCTATTCAAGAACATAGGGTGTATTGTTTGCCTGAGCCTTTCCTGAGGCATATATATACTAGAGAACAAGCTTCAGACAACCAAAACGACCAGAAAGATCTCAGTGCGAGGACTGGTGTTACTTGTAGAGCTAAGACTAAATGAAAATCAAAATAGCATGTAATAGTGCTGAGATGTATATATGGGGGTAAAAAACCAACAAGAAACAAACCAGTTGCCATCTAGTCGATTCCAACTCACTGATGCAGAGTAAAACTGTGCTCTATACAGTTTTCAGTGGCTGATTTTTCAGAGGTGGATTGCTAGGCCCTTCTTCCGAGGCGCCTCTGGGTAGACTCAAACCACCAATCTTTTGATTAGCAGCCAAATTCTTTAACCATTTGCACCACCCAGGGACAACTACACAAAATGAGGTTGGGTAGGAATGGAGAGCACATATGTCAAAAAATATGTTTTAAACTGTTCTCAGTAATTATATTTGTAGTAGTACTATTAGTATTGTTATTCTGAGACTGTGTTTTTAACATTGGATAAAGTGAATGAGTAATTATGGAATTTTCTAATTCTAGCAAATCATGTGTCCTTAAGAACCTCATTTTTTTTGGTGTTGAATAAATAAAATACAAATGTAATTCAGAAGAGGTTAAGTAAAAAACTCTGCTGTTCTGAATTTTAATGGAAATATCAGTAGGAACTCATGGAAAAAATGGTCAATCCAGTATCAGTGAGCATCCCTAGCACCCAGATCACAGTCTTTTTTTTTTTTTTAAACCTAGATTAACTCCTTTTCGTCCTTCATGTTTCAGAATAAGTGTCACTCCCTTGGGAAAGTCTTCCCAGATCTCTTAGACCAGGTCAGATATACCTGTTAATAAACCTTGCCGTTGGAAACCTGCACTCCTTCCTTATAACTCCCAACACACTTGTAATGGATTGTTAATGCCAATCTTTTTCAGTAGACTCTGTGCTCCATGAGTGCAGAGTCTCCATCTGTCTTAGACATCGGTATTTCTCTAGCACATAGGGTGAACATGGCCAGGACTCTTGGTTGCAAGCAATAGAAATACAATTCACCTCACCTTATGTAAGAAGAAAGAATCAGTGACTTAGGTTACTAAAAAGTCTAGAGATACACTTGAGTGGTTTCATCATAGTTGGGCCCCTAGATTCTAACTATGTCCTTTGTTTTTTTGTTTTTTATTGTACTTTAGATGAAGGTTTACAGACCAAACTAGTTTCTCATTAGTTAGTACACATATTGTTTTATGACACTGGTTAACAACCCCACGACATGTCAACACTCTCCCTTCTCGACTTTGGGTTCCCTATTACCAACTTTCCTGTCCCCTCCTGCCTTCTAGTCCTTGCCCCGGGGCTGTTGTGCCCCTTTAGTTTCATTTTGTTTTATGGGTCTGTCTAACCTTTGGCTGAAGGGTGAACCCTGAGAGTGACTTTATTACTGACTTAAAAGGCTGTCCGGGGGTCATACTTTCAAGGTGTCTCCAGTCTTTCAGGCCAGTAAGTCTGGTCTTTTTTGTGGGTTAGAATTTTGTTCTATGTTTTTCTCCAGCTCTGTCTGGGACCCTCTATTGTGATCCCTGTCACAGCAGTCAGTGGTGGTAGCTGGGCACCATCTAGTTGTACTGGACTCAGTCTGGTGGAGGCCGTGGTAGTTGTGGTCCATTAGTCCTTTGGACTAATCTTTCCCTTGTATCTTGTTTTCTTCATTCTCCCTTGCTCCCGAAGGGGTAAGACCAGTGGAGTCTCTTAGCTGGCCACTCGCAAGCTTTTAAGACCGCAGATGCTACTCACCAAGGTAGAATGTAGAACACTTTCTTTATAAACTATGTTACACCAATTGAGGTAGATGTTCCCCGAGACCATGGTCCCCACAGCCCTCAGCCCAGCAATTTGGTCCTTCAGGGAGTTTGAATGTGTCTATGGAGCTTCCATGACCTTTCCTTGTATGAGTTGTGCTGGCTTCCCCAGTATTGTGTACTGTCTTACCCTTCACCAAAGTTACCACTTAATGTATTGTCTATTTAGTGTTTTTCCACCCTCCCAACCATCAAAGATTGTTTCTTTTTGTGTGTAAACCTTATCAAGAGTTTTTACAGTAGTAATCTCATACAATATTTGTCCTTTTGTGATTGACTTATTTCAGTCAGCATAATGCCCTGCAGATTCATCCATGTTATGAGATGCTTCGCAGATTCATCATTGTTCTTTATGGTTGCATAATACTCCATTGTGTGTATGTACCATAATTTGTTTATCCATTCATCTGTTGATGGGCATATAGGGGGTTTCCATCTTTTTGCTATTGTGAACAATGCTGCAATGAACATGGGTGTGCATATGTCTATTCGTGTGATGACTCTTATTTCTCTAGGATGTATTCCTAGGAGTGGGATTGCTGGATCATAGGGTATTTCTATTTCTAGCTTAATAAGGAAACGCCATATCGTTTTCCAAAATGGTTGTATCATTTTGCATTCCCACCAGCAGTGCATAAGAGTTCCAATCTCCCCACAGCCTCTCCAAAATTTGTTATTTCCAGTTTTTTTTATTTGTGCCGGTAATGTCAGGGTGAGATGGTGTCTCATTGTGGTTTTGATTTGCATTTCCCTAATGGCTAGTGATCATAAGCATTTCCTCATGTGCCTGTTGGCTGCTTGAATGTCTTCAATGGTGAAGTGTCTGTTCATTTCCTTTGCCCATTTTTTAATTGGCTTATTTGTCTTTTTGTTGTAGAGGTGTTGGATTTTCCTGTAGATTTTAGAGATTAGACCTTTGATTTGTAATGGCCAAAATTTTTTCCCAGTCTGTAGGTTCTCTTTTTACTCTTTTGGTGAAATCTTTTGATGAGCATAAGTGTTTCATTTTTAGAAGATCCCAGTTATCTAACTTATCTTCTGGAGTTTGTGTGTTATTGGTTATGATTTGTATATTGCTAATACCGTGTATTAGGGCCTCTAGCATTGATCTTATTTTTATAGTTTTTGGCTTTATATTTGAGTCTTTGATCCATTGTGAATTAGTCTTTATATATGGTGTGAGGTATGGGTACTGTTTCATTTTTCTGCAGATGGACATCCAGTTTTGCCTGCATCATTTGTTAAAAAGACTGCCTTTTTCTCATTGGATGGACTTTGGGCCCGAGTGGAAGATCAGGTGACTGTAGGTGGATGGATTTACATCTAGGTTCTCAATTCTGTTCCACTGGTCAATGTATCCATCATTGTACCAGTACCAGGCTGTTTAGACTACCATAGCTGTATAGTAGGTTCTGAGGTCAGGTAGTGTGAGTCCTTCTACTTTATTCTTCTTCAATAGTGCTTTACTTATCCTGGGCTTCTTCCCTTTCCATATAAAGTTAATGATTACTTTTTCCATCTCTTTAAAGAATGTTGTTGGTATTTGGATTGGGATTGCGTTGTATCTGTAAATTGCTTTGGGTAGAATTGTCATTTTCACAATGTTGAGTCTGCCTATCCATGAGCATGGTATGTTTTTCCCTTTATGTAGATCCCTTTGGGTTTCTTGCAGTAGTGTTTTGTATTTTTCTTTGTATAGGTCTTTTACATCCCTGGTTAGATTTATTCCTAAGTATTTTATTTTTTTAGGGCTATTATAAATGGCATTGTTTTCCTGATTCCTTTTCATCGTTCTCCTTACTGGTGTATAGGAATCCAACTGACTTTTGAATGTTTGTCTTGTATCCTGCTGCTCTGCTGAATCTTTCTGTTAGTTACAGTAGTTTTCTCATGGAGTCTTTAGGGTTTTCTATGCATTGTATCATATCATCCGCAAATAGGGACAGTTTAACTTCTTCATTACCAATTTGGATGCCCTTGATTTCTTTTTCTTGCCTTATTGCTCTAGCTAGAACTTCCAGCTCAATGTTAAATAGGAGTGGTGATAAAGGGCATCGTTGTCTTGTTCCTGTTCTCAAGGGGAATATTTTTAGCCTCTCTCCATTAAGAATGATGTTGGCCATTGGTTTTGCATAGATGCCCTTTATTGTGTTGAGAAATTTCCTTTCTATACCTATTTTATTGAGAGTTTTTATCAGGAATGGGTGTTGGACTTTGTCAAATGCCTTTTCTGCATCAATTGAGATGATTATTTAATTCTTTTCTTTCCTCTTATTTATGTGGTGGATTACATGGATTGATATTCTAATGTTGAACCATCCTTGCATACCTACTATGAATCCTACTTGGTTGTGGTGTATTATTTTTTGATATGATTTTGAATTATATTGGCTAGAATTTTGTTGAGAATTTTTGCAGCTATAGTCATGAGAAATATTGGTCTATAATTTTCTTTACTTTGTGATGTCTTTGCCTAGTTTTGGTATCAGGGTTATGCTAGCTTCATAGAATGAATTTGGAAATGTCACTTCCTTTTCTATGTTCTGAAATAGTTTGAGTAGTACTGGTGTAAGCTCTCCTCTGAATATTTGGTAGAATTCTCCAGTGAAGCCATCTGGGCCGTGGCTTTTTTTGTTGTTGTTGGAAGTTTTTTTTATTACCTTTTCGATCTCTTTTCTTGTCATGGGTCTGTTCAGATTTTCAACATCACTTTGTTGTAGTTTGGGTAGGTAGTGTGTTTCTAGAAATTTATCCATTTCCTCTAGGTTTTCCAATTTGTTGGAGTATAGTTTATCATAATACTCTGTTATGATCCTTTTTTATTCATTTGAGTCTGTTGTAATGTCCCCCATTTCGTTTCTTATTTGGGTTATTTGTGTCCTCTCCTGTTTTTCTTTTGTCAGTCTGGCCAGTGGTTTGTCAATTTTGTTGATCCTTTCAAAAAACCAACTTTTAGTTTTGTTGATTCTTTCTATTGTTTTTCTGTTCTCTGTTTCATTTATTTCTGCCATGATCTTTATTATTTCCTTTCTTCTGGTGGCTGTGGGCTTTTTTTGCTGTTCTCTTTCTATTTGTTCGAGTTGTGTAGTTAATGTTTTGATTTTGTCCCTTTCTTCTTTTTTGATGTGTGCATCTATTGCTATAAATCGTCCTCAGAGCACTACCTTTGCTGTGTCCCAAAGGTTTTGGTATGATGTGTTTTCATTCTCATTTGATTCTAGGAATTTTTTGATTCCATCTCTGATTTCTCCTATTACACAGTGGTTTTTATTCAGGGTGTTATACAGTTTCCATGTAATTGATTTTTTTTCCCTTGCTCTTCTTGTTGTTAATTTCTAGTTTGATGGTGTTGTGGTCAGAGAAAATATTTTGTATTATCTCAATGTTTTGCATTTTGTTGAGGGTTACTCTGTGGCCTAAGATGTGGTCTATTCTGGAGAACATTCCATGTGCATTGGAAAAGAATGTGTCCTTTGCAGCTGTTGAGTGGAGTGTTCTATATATGTCTATGAGGTCAAGTTGGCTGATTGTTCCCTTTAGGTCTTCTGTATCTTTGTTGAGTTTCTTTCTAGATATTCTGTCCTTTACCAAGAGTGGAATGTTGATGTCTCCTACTATTATTGTTGAACTGTCAATTTCTCTTTTCAGTGTTGTTATAGTCTGTTTTATGTATTTTGAAGCCCTGACATTGGGTGTGTAGATGCTTATTATAGTTATGTCTTCATGATGGATCATCCCTTTAATCATTATATAGTGCCCTTCTTTGTCCTTTACAGTGGATTTTGTTTTAAAATCTATTTTAGCTGAGATTAGTATTGCCACTCCTGCTCTTTTTTGGTAGCTGTTTGCTTGTTATATATTTTTCCATCCTTTGATTTTAATAAATTTACATCCTTGTTTCTAAGGTGTGTCTCTTGTAGACAGCATATTGATGGCTCCTGTTTTTTTTATCCATTCTGTCACTCTCTGTCTTTTTATGGGTGAATTTAGGCCACGTACATTCAGTGTAATTATTGATATGTGTGAATTTATGGCTGCCATTTTGTATTGCTTTTTTTTTTTTGTGATGCTGACATTTTCTTTGTTCCTCTTACTCTCCTGTGCTGAATTCATTTCGTTTGTGGATTTTTTTTTCATTTCTTTTGTTTTTTTAGATATTGTCTTTACTGAGACTTTGTGTTTTTCTTTATTTTGATGAGTAGGTTTGTTAACTTTCTCTGTGGTTACCTTGAAATTTATCCTTATCTTCCTAGGTTTGAACCAGTCTATTATTACTTGGTGTTGCCTTGCCTTCCTCTCCATTAGAAGGTTCTATACCTATACCATTTATTCCCTCTTTTATTGTTCTGATGATGTTGTCATTTATGGATTAATCTCTCTGGTTCCTTGTTGTAATTCTTTTGGTTTTGGGTAGTCTTTGTGAGTTCATTTCCAAGTTCACATCTGGCTGGTACAATCTTGTGTCCTAGATTCAGGCTGTGGTCTGATGTTGTTTGTTCTGAGATCAAAGGACTCCCTTTAATAATTCTTGTAGGTTTGGTTTGGTTTTTCCATATTCCCTTAATTTCTATTTATCTGGCAATGTCCTAATTTCACCATCATATTTGAACAAGAGTTTTTCAGGGTATGTTATTCTTGGCTAGCAATTTTTCTTTCAAGGTTTTATATATGTCATACTATTGCCTTCTTGCTTGCATGGTTTCTGCTGAATAATCAGAGCTTAGTCTTATTGTTCCTTCTCTGTATGTAACTTTTCATTTTTCTCAAGCTGCTCTCAGGATTCTTTCTTTGTCTTTGGTTTTAGTGAGTGTGATTATGATATGCCTTGGTGATTTTCTATTGGAGTCTATCCTATATGGGATACATTGAGCTTCTTGGATGGTCAGCCTTTCATCTTCCATGATAGTGGGGAAATTTTCTGTCGGCATTCTTCGATGACCCTCTCTGTGTTTTCTGTTTTCCCTCCCTGTTCTGTAACTCCAATCACTGCAAATTTTTGCTTTTGATTGTATCCCACATAGTTCTCAGGGTTTCTTCATTTTTTGTTCTTTTTTCTGATTTTTCCTCAAACAGAGTTGTAGCCAAGTGTTTGTCTTCAATTTCTCTAATCCTGTCTTCCATCGTTTCAAATCTGCTCCTCAGCCCTTCTATGACACTGTCCATTTCTGAAATCTTGTTGTTTACCTTTTGGATTTCTAATTGTTGTTTTGTATGATTTCTAGCTTTGAATTTATTTTGCCATTTTGTTCCTGTATTATTTTCCTGAATTCTTCCATTTTTTTCTGTATTTTCCATGAATGTGTCTGCCTTTTCCATGAATTTGTCTATTTTTTCCTCATTTTTGTCTGCTTTTTGCTTCAACTCTTGGATAGCTCTGAATATTAGAGATATGAATTCCCTATCAGGTAGTTCTAGGCCTCTTTTTCCACTGGAAAGTCATCTGGTTTTTTATTTTGGATGCCTACTGGAACCATCCTGTTCTTTTTTTTTTTATATATACGTTTTGATATTGTCTGCTGTCTTCAGGACATTCAGTAGATATTTTCTTCATTTATTGATTGTAGATTTGTTTGTTTCATCCTGCTTTTTTGTTTTATTTGGTTATGTCTGAGCAGGCGGGCTGTGAATTCTTTGTTGTTTTGTCGTCTGTGGGCACAATACTTTTCACCACCTTGTCTAATGGGCAGGGCCAGTTGCTCAGCTATGGTGCAGCAGGGCAGGTCCAGCTGAAGGGGAGTTGCTGGGATGGGTTGTTTGTGGCACGTACTAGGACCATCAGGGCAGGTCGGGAATCAGTGCAAGGCAGGTTCTGGTAGGCCATGCCTGTGCTGCTCGGGGATGTGATGTTCAGCCCATGGTGTAGGTAGGCAGGAAGGAGGGGAGAGATTGTGATGTGTGGAGCTAAGATAGGTATGGGAAAGAGGAGAGAGAGGAGGGAGAAACAGTAGCCAAAAACAAACAACAAAAGAAAGAGTGCTAAGGAAGCTTGCTGTTGGAGTGGAGAGATGAGAAACTGAGAAATGGAGAAAAACAAAAAGGGAAAAAATAAATGAATAAATAAAAACTAGGAAAAGAAAAGCCCCCAGGGATTCCACTGGTGTGCTGTGAAAACTGGGGAAGTGGGTCCCAGGTTGTGAAGTGCAGCCTGGCTATAAGGGGTAAAGATGTCACACAGTGCCACGTATTCAGGAGATAGGAAGAGATAGTAAGTATAGAGAGATGAGAAACTGAGAAATAAAGAAAGACAAAAAGAAAAAAGAGAGAAAAGAAAACAAACAAAAAAACGAAACGCTCCCAGGGATTCTACCGCGTGTCTGTGCAGACTGGAGAAGTAGCTCCCAAAATGTGCAATACAGCCCAGCTAGAAGGGTCTCCCAAGCCAAGAAATGAAAAAGAAAACAAACAAAAAAGCCCCAGGGATCTCACCAGCATGATGGCACGGGCCCGGAAGCAGTTCCACAGTCAAGCGGTGCTGCATAGCCTTTCAAGAAGAAGCAAAGATGGCACATGGAGCCAGGTGTTTGAGAAAAAGGAGTGGGAGGTAGTGAGAGATACAGAAGAAACGAAAAGAAGCAGGAAAAAGCAATACCAGCAACAAACAAATGGCACTCAGGGAGCTGGCCAGTGTGGGCATGTGGAATCCAAGTGGCACAGGGCTGAAGCCTGTGCCTCCCGGCCAAGAGACTGTGGCCACAGGAAGCAGGGGAAGCCGAGCAGGGGTGAAGAAGGGTGGGGGGGGGGTGGAAAAGCATATATTGCTGGTTATTGTGTGCTCTGTCTCCTGCTTTGAGTTCTCTGAAGCTGCTTTCCTCTACTCCCTGTCTGCTGCTGATCTCTGATGCAGGCAGGGCGAATCCAAGCAGCAGGGACCCTGCACTTCCCAGCTGGCCAAGCTACTGCAGCCAGCTATGAAGTTGCAGAGGTCGAGCAGGCAGGAGGATGAGAGGTGGGAAGGCGTATATTTCTGGTTACCAGGTGCTCTATCTCCTGCTAGGAGCTCCCTAAATTTGCTTTCCCATACTCCCTGTCCACTGATCTCTGACAGGAGTCTAAGATGGTGAATCCGTGCTGCATTAGCTGATAGGTGACCTCTGCATGTATCTCTCCTTGCTCTTTGTTCTCTGTCAGTTTCTTATTCCATTCGGTGCTTGGCTGAGTTCTTTATTTCCTCATTTGATGCTTAGGGTTCCAGGATTGATGTTCGTCTCCGTTTTACTTAGTTTTTCCGGTCTTTGCTCTGGAGGGACGGTGTGGTGCTTCTGTGTATAGTACCATGTTGGCTCCGCCCCCCTGCACCGCCCCCCCCCCACCCCTCGCGATCACAGCCTTGAAATACCATT
This sequence comes from Dugong dugon, assembly GCA_030035585.1. Lineage (NCBI taxonomy): Eukaryota > Metazoa > Chordata > Mammalia > Sirenia > Dugongidae > Dugong > Dugong dugon. Next base: position 465,786 of record CM057469.1, on the reverse strand, counting down.
TCCTACTAAAGGAAACCAGGCTTTTGGGGGGAAATGGCAGATTCCAATACCAAGTTGCATAATACTATATTATCATATTATTTTCTGTATTTATTAATATTAATGACATTATTTATGCAAAGTATAAAGATACAGTAATAGTAACCTATGCGGGAGGAAGAAGGACAATGTGGGGACAGATGGAGAAAACACAGGGTCTTCAACTTTATTTTCAAGGTTTTCAGAAGGAATCTGTTATAAAATTCTGTTTTCCTCTTCAACAGCCTCAGGATAAAAGCTCCTTAAGTTTCCTGGACATTCTGTAAGATAATGCTTGCATTTGACCTTAAGTTGCACTTTCAATTTTGAGAGGCAAGCCCATAATTCTGGCATTTAAAAATTTATGAATTTGTTCACCCTTCTTACTGTTATGGTTTTATAGATGATGAGTAAATAACATACTGAACTATAAAATATACTGAAAGAGTCTATTTAGAGTTAATCAGAGCTAGGGTTGAGTCCTGGTTCTATCACTTGTTAGTTGTTTGCTGTCAAGCAAGTTATTTAATTCTATTTCTTTATCTATAAAATGGTGGTAACAAAAACTTTCTTGTCTGGATGTTGTGAGGTAATATATGTAACAATAACTGGCATAAAGCTGACATGCAATAAATGCTAGCTTCTTTGAGATTTAAATCATATTCTTTCTTTGTCTTTGAATTAGTTTTTGAATGAATGAATGAATGCCAAGGGAATTATATAGTCAACATGAAGTAGGAACACTGAGATAACAAACTACAGCACTTACATGGAAATTATAAATAATAAGGTAAAACACCATTACAGTTTATGAATAAGTGTATTTTAGAGGTAAAGCAAGTATAAGTGAACACTTTTAAGCACACTATTGAACAGAAAGCTAATATGTCAATATAAAATGTGTGATGTGAGAAGTTAATTAAGCTTTCTCTACTAGCCTCTAACTACCATCAAAACCATGGATGGTCTGGTTATATCATAAATGTAACATAGATCATTTGTATGAAGCGCAAAATAAAAATCATCACCCAGAATTACTAAGAATGAAACAAGATTTTAGGTGAGGAATTATGTATTTTTATACAAATAACATGCAACTTCTACGCTTGCCATCCGTGCCCTCCTCCTGCGAGCTATTTTCATAAGCACACTATGCTAATTTCTTTTTACAGCAACATGTAAAAAAAAAATTCACATAGCAGAGCTTATGAAAATAACTTGCAGGGGAGGGTGCAATTGGCAAACAAACATAGAAGGCATGTGTTGTTTGCATAAAATATAGTTTACAAATTAAAAATGAAAGTGTGTTGTGGTTTTGAATGTAATAGCAGCTATGGTTAATATGTGGTCATCTTCTGAAGAACCTAAGGCAATAAATGGATAAACCCATTGACAAACCAACAATCAGAATATTTAGAATAGTAAAAGGCTTTTTTCTTTTCTTTTTATTACTTTAGTTTCTGAGACCTCTTAGAACAGAAAGTGGCTAGTCAAGTATTTCTCAAAGTATGGTCCATCTTACGAATAAGAGGTGAGAGGACATCATGTGTCTTTGGATGGAATACCCAGAAAAGGACACATCAGTTAGGTAGGATTCAAGCCAGAAATGGACACCTCAAATCTACTCACCAGGAAACATCAGCCAAACCCACAAGGAGGGATGTTCTATAAAATTATTGGCTTGTATTCTCTAAAAAAATGTCAGTGTCATAAAAAACAAAGACAGGCTAAGGCACAGTTCCAGATTAAAGGTGACTAAAGGCATCACCTGGTAGTGTAGTGGTTAAGAGCTAAGGCTGCTAACCAAAAGGTCAGCAGTTCGAATCCACCAGGCACTCCTTGGAAACTCTATGGAGCAGTTCTACTGGGTCCTATAGGGTTGCTATGAGTCGGAATTGACTCAACGGCAACGGGTTTGGTTTTTTTTTTTTTTTGTTAAAGACATCACACTAAATACAATATGAGATCCCAGACTGGATCCTGTATGAGAAACAAACCTTTGCTACACAAAGGTGTTATTGAGACAATCGATAAAATTGGAATATGGATTGTGTATTAGATAAAAATGTTTTATCAATGCTAAGTTTCCTGAATTTGATGACTAAACAACGGTTATGTTGAGAGGATATTCTTTATTTTTTATTTTATTGTACTTTAAGTGAAAGTTTACAATTCAGGTTAGTCTCTCATACAAAAATTTATACATACATTGTTATGTGACCCTAGTTGCTCTCCCTATACTGTGACAGCACACTTCTCCTTTCCACCCCTGATTTCCCATGTGTCCATTCAACCAGCTCCTGACCCTCTCTGCCTTCCCATCTCACCTCCAGACAGGAGCTGCCCATTTAGTCTTATGTATCTACTTGAGCTAAGAGGCACAGTCCTCACAAGTATCAGCTTATGTCCCATAGTCCAGTCTGATCTTTGTCCGAAGAGTTGGCCTCAGGAATGGTTTTAGTTCTGGGTTGACAGAGAGTCCAGGGCCGTGCTTTCTGGGGTTCCTCCAGTCTTAGTCAGACCATTAAGTCTGCTCTTTTTACTAGAATTTGAGTTTTGCATCCCACTTTTCTCCTGCTCCATCGGGGACTCTCTGTTGTGTTCTGTGTCAGGGTGGTCGTTGGTGGTAGCCATGCACCATCTAGTTTTTCTGGTCTCAGGCTGATGCAGTTTCTGGTTTATGTGGCCCTTTCTGTCTCCTGGGCTAATACTTTCCTTGTGTCTTTGGTGTTCTTCATTCTCCTTTACTCCAGGTGGGTTGGGATCAATTGATGCATCTTAGCTAGCTTTTAATAACCCTGATGCCACTCAACAAAGTAGGATGTAGAACATTATCTTAATAACTTTGTTATGCTAATTGACCTAGATGTCCTCTGAAAGCATGGTCCCCAGACCTCTGCACCTGCTACTCTGTCCCTCGAGGTGTTCGGTTGTATTCAGAAAACTTATTAACTTTGGTTTAGTCCAATTGTGCTGACTTCCTCTGTAGTGTGTGCTGTCCTTCCCTTCACCTAAGATAATTCTTGTCTACTACCTGGTTGGTGAATAACCCTCTCCCTCCCTCCCCACCCTCGTAACCATCAAAGAATGTTTTCTACTGTGTTTAAACCTTTTCTTGAGTTCTTACAATACAGTGGCATTATACAATATTTGTCCTTTTGTGACTGACTAAATTCATGCAGCATAATGCCTTCCAGATTCCTCCATGTTATAAGATGTTTCCCGGATTCATCGTTGTTCTGTAACATTGCATAGTATCCCATTGTGTGACTATCCCATAATTTGTTTATCCATTCATCCGTTGACGGGCACCAAGGTTGTTTCCATCTTTTTGCTATCATGAACAGTGCTGCAATGAACATGGGTGTGCATATATCTGTTTGTGTGACGGTTCTTATTTCTCTAGGATATATTCCAAGGAGTGGTATTGCTGGATCGTACAGAACTTCTATTTCTAGCTTTTTAAGGAAGCACCAAATCGATTTCCAAAGTGGATGTACCATTTTACGTTTCCACCAAGAGTGTGTAAGTGTTCCAGTCTCTCCACAACCTCACCAACATTTGTTATTTTGTGTTTCTTGGATTAATGCTAGCCTTGTTGGGATGAGATGGTATCTCATTGTAGTTTTGATTTGCATTTCTCTAATGGCTAACAATCGTGAGCATTTCTTCTTGTGTTTGTCAGCTGCCTGAATGTCTTCTTTGGAGAAGTGCCTGTTCCTATAATTTGCCCATTTTTTAATTGGGTTATTTGTCTTTTTGTTTTGCAGTATCTTGTAGATTTTAGAGATTAGACCCTGATCAGATTTATCATAGTCAAAATTTTTTTTCCCAGTCTGTAGGTTGTCTTTTGAGTCTTTTGGTGAAGTCTTTTGATGAGCATAAGCATTTGATTTTTAGGAGTCATCTAGTTTCTCTTCTGGTGTTTGTGCATTGTTAGTAATGTTTTGTATTCTGTTTTTGCCACGTATTAGGGCTTCTAGCATTGTCCCAATTTTCTTTTCCATGATCTTTATCCTTTTCTATTTTATATTTAGGTCTTTGATCCATTTTGAGTTAGTTTTGTGCATGGTGTGAGGTATGGGTCTCGTTTCAGTTTTTTTCAGATGGATATCCAGTTATGCCAGCACCATTTGTTAAAGACACTGTCTTTTTCCCCAATGAACGGTCTTTGGGTTGTTGTCAAATATCAGCTGCTCATAGGTGGATGAATTTATATCTGAATTCTCAATTCTGTTCCACTGGTCTATGTATCTGTTGTTGTATCAGTACCAGGCCGTTTTGACTACCATGGGGGTATAAGAGGTTCTAAAATCAGGTAGTGTGAGGCCTCTCACTTTGTTCTTCTTAAGTAATGCTTACTTATCTGGGGCATCTTCCCTTTCTATATGAAGTTGGTGATTTGTTTCTGCATACCATTAAGAAATGCTGTTGGAATATGGATCAGGATTGCATTGTATCTGTAGATTGTTTTGGGTAGAATTCACATTTTCACAATGTTGAGTCTTCCTATCCATGAGCAAGGTATGTTTTTCCACTTATGCAGGTCTCTTTTGGTTTCTTGCGGTAGGATCTTGTAGTTTTCATTGTATAGGTCTTTTACGTCTCTGGTTAGGTTTATTCCTAACTATTTTATCTTCTTGGGGGCTATTGTAAATAGTATTGATATGGTGATTTCCTCTTCCAAGTTCTCTTTGTTGGTGTAGAGGAATCCAACTGATTTTTGTATGTTTATCTTGTATCCTGATACTTCGCTGAAATCTTCTATTAGTTCTAATAGTTTTCTTGTGGATTCTTTGGGGTTTTTTGTGTATAAGATCATATAATTTGCAAATAGAAATACTTTTACTTCTTCACTGCTAATTTGGATGCCTTTTATTTCTTTTTCTAGCCTAACTGCTCTGGCTAGGACCTCCAGCACAATGTTGAATAAGAGTGGTGATAAACGGCATCCTTGTCTGGTTCCCATTCTCAAGGGGAATGCTTTCAGACTCTCTCAATTTAGGATGATATTGGCTGTTGGCTTTGTATAAATGCTCTTAATTATGTTGAGGAATTTCCCTTCTATTCCTATTTTGCTGAGAATTTTTATCATGAACGGGTGTTGGACTTTGTCAAATGATTTTCTGCATCAGTTGATAAGATCATGTGATTCTTGTCTTTTGTCTTATTTATGTGATGGATTACATTAATTGTTTTTCTAATGTTGAACCATCCCTGCATACCTGGTATAAATCCCACTTGGTCATGGTGAATTATTTTTTTGATATGTTGTTGAATTCTATTGGCTAGAATTTTGTTGAGGATTTTTGCACCTATTTTCATGAGGGATATTGGTCTGTAATTTTCTTTTTTTGTGGTTTCTTTCCTGGTTTTGGCATCAGAGTTATGCTGGCTTCTTAGAACGAGTTTGGGAGTATTCCATCTTTTTATGCTCTGAAATACCTTTAGTAGTAGTGGTAAGTCTTCTCTGAAAGTTTGGTAGAATTCTCTGGTGAAACAGTCCAGGCCAGGGCTTTTTTCTTTTTGTTGGAAGTTTTTAAATTACCTTTTCTTTCTCTTATTTTGTTATAGGTTTATTTAGTTGTTCTACCTCTGTTTGTGTTAGTTTAGGTAGGTAGTGAGTTTCTAGAAATTTGTCGATTTCCTCTAGGTTTTCAAATTTGTTAGAGTACAATTTTTCATAGTATTCTGTTATGATTGTTTTAATTTCAGTTGGGTCTGTTGTGACATCACCCATCTCATTTCTTATACAGGTTATTTACTTCCTCTCCGGTTTTTCTTTTGTCTGTTTGGCCAATGGTTTATCGATTTTTTCAATCTTTTCAAAGAACCAGCTTTTGGTCTTGTTAACACTTTCAGTTGTTTTTCTATTCTCTATTTCATTTCATTCTGCTCTAATTCTCATTATTTCCTTTCTTCTGGTGCCTGAGGGTTTCTTTTGCTGCTCTCTTTCTACTTGTTCGAGTTGTGAGGTTAATGTTTTGATTTTGGCCCTTTCTTCTTTTTGGATGTATGCATTTATTGCTATAAACTGACCTCAGAGCACTGTCTTTGCTGTGTCTCAAAGGTTCTGGTAGGATGTGTTTTCACTCTCATTTGAGTCTAAGAATTTCTTTATTCCATCCTTAATTTCTTCTATAACCCAGTAGTTTTTGAGCAAGGTGTTGTTCAGTTTCCATGTGTTTTTTTTTTCTTTTTCTTTTCCTTGCTTTTTCTGTTTTTGATTTCTACTTTTATGACTTTATGGTCAGAAAAGATACTGTGTAATATTTTGATGCTTTGGATTCTGTTAAGGCTTGCTTTATGACCTAATATGTAGTCTATCCTGGAGAATGTTCCATGTGCATTGGAAAAGAAAGTATACTTGGCTGCTGTTGGGTGGAGTATTCAGTATATGTCTATGAGATCAAGTTGGTTGATTGTAGCATTTAGATCTTCTGTGTCTTTATTGAGCTTCTTTCTGGATGTTCTGTTCTTCACTGAAAGTGGTGTGTTGAAGTCTCCTATTATTTTGGAGTTGTCTATCTCTCTTTTCAATGCTATTGGAGTTTGTTTTATGTATTTTGGAGCCCTGTCGTTGGATGTGTAAATATTTATTATGGTTATGTCTTCCTGTGTATTGACCCTTTAATCATTATATAGTGTCCTTCCTTATCCTTTGTGGTGAATTTTACTTTAAAATCTATTTTGTCAGAGATTAATATTGCCACGCCTGCTCTTTTTTGAGTGTTGTTTGCTTGATATATTTTTTCCATTCTTTGAGTTTTAATTTGTTTGTGTGTTTAAGTCTAAGTTGTGTCTCTTGTAGAGAGTATATAGATGGATCATGTTTTTTTTATCCATTCTGCCACTCTCTATCTCTTTATTGGTGCATTTAGTCCTTTACATTCAGCATAATTATTGATAGGTATGAGTTTAGTGCTGTCATTTTAATGTCTTTTTTCGTGTGTTGTTGACAGTTTCTTTCTTCCACTTAATTTTCTGTGCTGAGTCATTTTTCTTTATGTATTTTCTTTTCATCTTTTTCATTGTTGTTGACTTTGTATTTGCTGAGTCTTTATGTTTTTCTTGTTTTTCATTTTGATGTGTAGGATTGTTAGTTTCCTTGGTGGTTACCTTAATATTTACCCCTATTTTTCTAAGTTTAAACCAGTCTTTTATTCCTTTGTATCACCTTGACTTCCTCCCCATATGAAAAATCTATGTCTACATTTTTTAGTCCCTCTTTTTTGTTTTAATGTTGTCATCTTTTATATATTGACATCTCTATTTCCCTATTTTCAGTGTTTTATCTTTGATTTATTTTTGTGACTTCCCTATCTGGGTTGATATCTGGTTACTCTGTACTGTGTTCTAGTCTTGAGTTGTTATCTGATGTTATTGATTTTCAAACTAGAGGACTCACTTTAGTATTTCTTGTAATTTTGGTTTGGTTTTTGCAAATTCCCTAAACTTCTGTTTATCTGGAAATGCCCTAATTTCGCCATCATATTTGAGAGACAGTTTTGCTGGATATATAATTCTTGGCTGGCAATTTTTTTTCCTTCAAGGCTTTATATATGTCATTCCGTTGCCTTCTTGCCTGCATGGTTTCTGCTGAGGAGTCCGAACTTAGTCATATTGACTCTCCTTTGTAGATGACTTTTCATTTATCCCAAGCTGCTCTTAATCTTCTCTCTTTATTTTTGGTTTTGGCAAGTTTGATTATAATATGTCTTGGTGACTTTCTTTTGGGATCTACCTTATGTGGGGTTTGATGAGCATCTTGGATAAATATCATCTCATCTTTCATGATATCGGGGAAGTTTTCTGCCAACAAATCTTCAACAATTCTCTCTGTATTTTCTGTTATACCCCCCGTTCTTGTACTCCAGTCACTTGTAGGTTATTCCTCTTGATAGAGTCCCACATAATTCTTAGTTTCTTCATTTTTAAAAATTATTTTATCTGATTTTTCCTCAAATAAGTTGGTGTCAAGTGCTTTATCTTCAGTCTCACTAATTCTGACTTCTGTTGCCTCAATTCTGCTCCTATGACTTTCTATTGAGTTGTCTAATTTTGAAATTTTATTGTTAATCTCCCAGATTTCTGATTGCTGTATCTCTATGGATTCTTGAAGCCTATTAAATTTGTCATTATTCTCAGTCACAAAAGGACAAATACAGTATGATCTCACTTATATGAAGTATGCAAATATATAGAAACCAAAGAATATTAATGGTTACCAGGGGTCGGTAGGAGGAAGGGATAGGTTTTGCTTAGGGGGCATTGAGTTTATGTTAATGATGGTAGAATAATTTGGAAAAGGATAGCGAGAATGGTTGTACAATTTGAAGAATGTAATCAATGCCACTGAATGATATATGTAGAAATTGTTTTTAAAAAATCAGTTACAGTACTTTCATGGGCCTAATGCACTTTCTCAGCTTAATCAACAAAATGCCGTGAATACTACTACTACTAGCTAAAATTCATTGTGTGCTTATCATGTGGCAAGGACTGTATACATTTTACTCCATTCTCACAATAATTTCTGTGAATTACTATAATTATATTCTTCTTACAGATGAGAAAATGGGGGCAGAGAAAGGTTAAATAATTTGCCAGGGTCACATAGATATTAAGGACAGAGCCAGGATTTGAATCCAAGGACAGACTGATTCTAGGGCCACACTCTTGCCACTATGCCATTGAGCCCTGCTGGGAGACCACATGTTAAGATTATAGGCTTTGGCTATCATAAAACCTACATGTTGTTTATCTCTTATACATTCAGCCCTTAATTGCCTACGAAGGAAGGAAGCAGTGGTATAGATAATGCAATGAGCATTATGATAAAGCATGGAATTCCCCCTGCTAATCCTCCATCCTGGTAACAAAGCGTTGGCTCTGTGACTAAGATAAAGCCACAGCCTGTTTGTTCCTCCTGATCACTACTGTGATTTTCACATGTATCTCATAGAGCCTCTTTGGCCTGCAGCTACCAGGTTGAGTGAGGTCTGGATACACTTTTACCAAAGACAGATCTACCCTTTGTTGGGAGGGTTTTCTGAATGAGGTGAGATGTGATCATAGTTTTATCTCTGATGAAACCAAAGAAGTGACTTGACTACAAAGAGGTAGGCGTTGAAAACCAAGGCAACGTCAGCTGGTCCTGCCTCCTCTGGTGCAGGCTACTGCAACCCCCTGAGCCCCATTGCTCTGCAGAGACAGCCAGTCTGCAGAAGAAGTGCAATGAGCAAGCACCACAGTTAGTATTTGCATGATACCTTGCAGTTCATATAGAGTTCCATAACTTGGCTCACTGCACCCTCAACAATAGTCCTGTGAAGAGAGTATGGCAGGAATTAGCATAAACTGAAGCTTCACTGCTAATATGGACAGAGCTGGATTGGGAGCCAGCTTTCCAAAGCCAGAAGCTGAGCTCTTTCCATGATACCATGCTGCCTCCTGAATGAAACAGAGTAATACTTACAGTTTGTTGGAGTTATGGCCTTACGGGTTTATGTGGATTTATAAGTGCAAGCCTTGCAGTGAAAACTGAAAGTATACTTTTTAGCTATACTTGTTGCCATTGAGTTGATTTCAACTCATAGTGACCCTATAGGACCAGGTAGAACTGCCCTATAGGGTTTCTAAGGAGTGGCTGGTGGATTTGAACTGCTGACCTTTTGGTTAGCAGCCAAGCTCTTAACCACTACGTGACCAGGGCTCCTACGCAGTTGAAATGTAATGTATAAAAAGTTAGTAATAAATTTTGTTATTAATAGATTCATCTTTTCTAACAAGGAAAAACTTTCAGCAAAAAGCACATCACTATTTTGAAGGGAGGGGTCCCTGGGTGGTGCAAACAATTAAGCGCTCAACTACTAGCTGATAGGTTGGTGGTTCAAACACACCCAGAGCTGCCTTGGAAGACAGGCCTGGAGATGTGCTTCTGAAAAGCCACAGCGTTGAAAACCCTATGGAGCAGTTCTACTCTGCATGCATGGGGTCTCCATGAGTTGGAATTGCCTTCACAACAACTAACAACAATTCAAAGGACCTGAAGAACCACCCCCAGTCAGCCCCAGCACAGTGCAGTTGTTGTAGTCCTGAAGAGCCTTCAGGTCAGTGTTGGGTGCTGAAACACTTTTTGAAATGGATAGTCGTGATGGTAGCACAATATGGTGAATGTAATTAATGTCACTGAATCGTACACTTAGAAATAGTTAAAATGGCAAGTTTTTGTTCTATATGTTTTACCACAATAAAATAAAATAAAAAAACCTTTCAAGTCACAGATGACATGATCATGTATACAGAAAATGCTAAGGAATCCACTAAAAAACAACTAGAACTAATGAAGGAGTTCAGCAAGGCTACAGGATACCATATTAACATACAAAAAATCAATTATATTTCTATATATTTGCAATGAACAATCTGAAACTGAAATTAAGAAACCAATACTTGGCACCATATACAAAAAATTAACTAAAAATGTGGAGACATACAAACTCTTAGAAGAAAACATAGGTGTAAATCATCATAATCTTGAATTAGGCAATGGCTTCTTAGATATGACACCAAAAGCACAAACAACATAAGAAAAAATAGATAAATCGGACATTATCAAATTAATATTTTTTATGCTTCAAAGGGCTGCATCATCAAAGTGAAAAATCAATCCACAGAATGGGAGAAAATATTTGCAAATCATATATCAGATAAGGCGCTCGTACTTGGAATATTTAAAGAACTCTTATAACTCAATAATAAAAAGACAAATAACCCAATTAAAAAATGGGTAAAGGATCTGAACATACATTTCTCTAAAGAAGATAAACAAACGGCCAGTAAACCCATGAAAAGATAGTTGACATCATTAGTCATCAGGAAAATGCACACCAAAACCACAATGAGATACCACTTTACATTCACTGTTGTTATTGTTGTGTGCCATCAAGTCAATTTCGACTCATAGCAATCCTATAAGACAGAGGAGAACTGCCTCATAGGGTTTCCAAGGAGAGGCCAGTGGATTTGAACTGCCAGCCTTTTGGTTAGCAGCCTGAGCTCTTACCCACTTCGCCGCCAGGGCTCTTTGCACTCACTAGGATGCCTGTAATAAAAATGATGGACAATAACAAATGTTGGCAAGGTAATGGAAAAATTGGAACCCCACATATTGCTGGCAAAAAAAATCCGTTGCCATCGAGTAGATTTCAATTCATACCGACCCTACAGTATGGAGTAGAACCACCTCATAGGGTTTCCAAGGCTGTAATCTATAGATTTATATAATGCAAATACATTTTTTTTTAGCAACATAAATGGTGATTATACATATGGACCTCACTGGATGGAATACACAGGAATCAAATTGACTACATCTGTGGAAAGAGAAGATGGAAAAGCTCAATATCATCAGTTAGAACAAGGCCAGGGGCCAACTGTGGAACAGACCATCAATTGCTTATATGCAAGTTCAAGTTGAAGCTGAAGAAAATTAGAACAAGTCCACAAGAGCCAAAGTACAACCTGAGTATATTGCACCTGAATTTAGAGACCGTCTCAAGAACAGATTTGATGCACTGAACACTAATGACCGAAGATCAGACGAGTTGTGGAATGACATCAAGGACATCATACACGAAGAAAGCAAGAGGTCATTGAAAAGACAGAAAAGAAAGAAAGACCAGAATGGATGTCAGAAAAGAGTCTGAAGCTTGCTTTTGAATGTAGAATAGCTAAAGCAAACGGAAGAAATGATGAAGAGAGCAGAACAGAAGATTTCAAAGGATGGCTCTAGAAGACAAAGTGAAGTAATATTATGAAATGTGCAAAGACCTGGAGTTGGAAAACCAAAAGGGAAGAACACACTCGGCATTTCTCAAGCTGAAAGAACCGAAGAAAAAATTCAAGCCTCGAGTCGCAACATAGAAGGATTCTACAGGGGAAATATTAAACGACACAGGAAGCATGAAAAGAAGATGGAAGAAATACAGAGTCACTGGACCAAAAAGAATTGGTTGACATTCAACCATTTCAGGAAGTAGCATATGATCAAGAATCAATGGTATAGGAAAGAAGAAGTCAAAGCTGCACTGAAGGCATTGGCGAAAAACAAGGCTCCAGGAATTGATGTAATACCAACTGAGACATTTCAACAAACGGTTGTAGTGCTGAAAGTGCTCACTTGTCTATGCCAAGAAATTTGGAGGACACCTACCTGGCCAACTGACTGGAAGAGATCCGTATTTGTGCCCATTCCAAAGAAAGGTGATCCAACCAAATGCAGAAATTATCGAACAATATCATTAATATCACACACAAGTAAAATTTTGCTGAAGATCATTCAAAAGCGGTTGCAGCAGTCCATTGACAGGGAACTGCCAGATATTCAAGCTGGATTCAGAAGAGGATGTGCAATGAAGGATATTGTTGCTGATGTCGGATGGATCTTGGCTGAAAGCAGAGAATACCAGAAAGATGTTTACCTGTGTTTTATTGACTATGCAAAAGCATTCAACTGTGTGGATCATAACAAATTATGGATAACATTGCAAAGAATGGGAATTCCAGAACACTTAATCATGCTCATGAGGAACCTATACATAGACCAAGAGACAGTTGTTTAAGCAGAACAAAGGGATACTGAATGGTTTAAAATCAGGATAGGTGTGGGTCAGGGTTATATCCTTTCACTGTACTTATTCAATCTCATGCTGAGCAAATAACCAAAAAGCTGGACTACATGAAGAAGAATGTGGCATCAGGATTGGAGGAAGACTCATTAACAGCCTGCAATATGCAGATGACACAACCTTGCTAGCTGAAAGTGAAGAGGACTTGAAGCACTTACTGAGGAAGATCAAAGACTACAGCCTTCAGTACAGATTACACCTCAACATAAAACAAAAATTCTCACAACTGGACCAATAAGCAACATTATGATCAATGGAGAAAATATTGAAGTCGTCAAGGATTTCATTTTATTTGGATCCACAATCAATGCCCATGGAAGCAGCAGTCAAGAAATCAAATGACCCATTGTATTGGGCAAATCTGCAAAAGACCTCTTTAAAGAAGCCAGTTATGAAAGACCGCATATTGTATGATTCCACTTATGTGAAATGTACAAAATAGGTGAATCCATAGAAACACAATGTAGATTAGTGGTTTTCTAGGGTTGGAGTGGTTAAGAGAAAATAGAGAGTGACTTAATGCTTGTTGGGGTGATGGAAACGCTCTAAAATTGATTTTGGTGAAGGTTGCACAATTCTGTACTAAATATACTAAAAACCATTGAATTGTATACTTTAAATGGGTGAATTGTATGGTATGTGAATTTGATTTCAATAAAGCTGTTATTAGAGAGCCCTGGTGGTGCAGAGGTTAAGTGCTAGGCTGCTAACCGAAAGGTCGGCAGTTGGAACCCACCGGTTGCTCCTCAGAAGAAGGATGTGGCAGTCTGCTTCCACAGAGATGATTGTTGCTGTTGGGTGCCATCAAGTCAGTTCCAAATCATAGTGACCCTACGTACGAGAGAACGAAACACTGCCCAGTCCTGTGCCATCCTCCCAATCGTTGCTATGCTTGAGCAGCTACTGGGTCAGTCCGTCTCGTTGAGGGTCTTCCTCTTTTTTGCTGACCTTCTACTTTACCAAGTATAATGTCCTTCTCCATAAAGATTACAGACTTGGAAACCCTATAGGGCAGTTCTACTCTGTCCTATAGGGTCGCTATGAGTCGGAATTGACTCGATAGCAATGAGTTTGGTTTGGTTAAAGCTGTTATTAAAAAAAAAGAAAAAGGGACCTTCAGGTCTATGTCTTTTCCTCCTTTCCTCTCATAAACAGCAATTGTGCAATTGGCACTCTTTACTACTTAGGAACTTCATGGTCTTTAAATAGTAATCAAAATAAGGAAATTCCTAGTAAGCTTTCTGCTTAATGTATCTAAGAAATATGAAATAAAATCTCCCTAGATGATCAAAAATTATATACAGATGGCTGCAGTTGTCAATAGGTTTCCAGTTGGGGGTGGGGGGGCAGGAAGACAAGGCCTTCTGTTGAGACTGAGGGGAGAGAATTTAGATGAGAAGTTTGCAGTGAAGAAGATATTGTATTTGAAATGAGACAAATGGGATGGGGAGCCGATCTGGAATATACAAAATGATTTCCAAGTGACTCGCAGGGCCTGGTTGAGTTTGGAGACCACAATTGTATTGTGGTACCCTTCTGTACAGAGGTGTGCTGAATTTTTTCTACTCATCCCTGCAGCTCCAATATGGATATGATAAAAAAAAGTGAGCCAGGGCCCAGGGCATGTGTCCTAAAGCCTAGGGGAGGGGCAAGTTGAGTGGTTGAAGTAACATAAGAGAAGCTGAGAGGGGAGGAGTGGAGTGGGAGCCAAGGAAAGAGTGGGGTCGGGGTGGGGGTTTCAAGGTAGTGGGAGTGAGGGAATGAGGTTTGGAAAGAGCAGGAGGTTGTGGTTAGAGGCTGGAACCCTGGAGCCTAAGATTTCATAAGTGAAGCAGTTCTAGGTGGTGACAAGACCCAGGGTGAGTCTGAGAGTGAGTTGCTGGTTGATGGGTGCTGCATAATTCCTAAATCTGCTGTCTTGGAACTGCTAGATGTTGGGGCAGCCTTTTAGCTTTTTGTCTGAATCAATTCACCTCAAGGATGAAGGCAGGATTTATTGCCACCTTTAAAAGGTGGATAAAAACGTGCCACACACACACACTGACGCCCAAATCAGCTAAACTCATCCCAAGTCGTACGATTATTCAGAATTATTTTGTTAACGTTACTTTCAGTGTTTTTATAATGAAATGAATTTCGTTGCTGTTGTTAGGTGCCGTCGAGCTGGTTCCCACTCATAGCAACCCTATGTACAACAGAATGAAACACTGCCCAGTCCTGCACCATCCTCACAATCGTTGCTATGTTTGAGCCCATTGTTGCAGCCACTGTGTCAGTCCATCTCATTGAGGGTCTTCCTCATTTTGCTGACCCTCTACTTCACCAAGCATGACATCTTTCTCCAGGGACTGGTCCCTCCTGATAACATGTCCAAAGTATGTGAGACATAGTCTCACCATCCTTGCTTCTAAGAAGCATTCTGGTTGTACTTCTTCCAAGGCAGATTTGTTCGTTCTTCTGGCCGTCCATGATATATTCAATATTCTTTGCCAACACCATAATTCTAAGACATCACTTCTTTTTCGATCTCCCTTTTTCATTGTCCAGCTGTTACATGCGTATGAGGCGACTGAAAACCATGGCTTGGGTCAGGCACTCCTTAGTTCTTAAAGTGACAGCTTTGCATTTAACACTTTAAAAGAGATCTTTTGCAGCAGATTTGCCCAGTGCGATGTGTCTTTTGATTTCCTGACTGCTGCTTCCATGGGTGTTGATTGTGGATCCAAGTAAAGTGAAATCCTTGACAACTTCAGTCTTTTCTCCTCTTATCATGATGTTGCTTATTGGTCCAGTTGTATTTTTGTTTTCTTTACTTTGAGGAGTAATGCATACCAAAGGCTGTAGTCTTTGCTCTTCATCAGTAAGTGCTTCATGAGAATGAATTTATTTCAGTTAAAAATCTCTAAATGCTGCAGTGCAAAATAATTGGGCTTCCACAGAGTTAAATTTAATAATACTAAGATATTAAATGATGCAGGAAGCATCAAAAGAAGATGGAAGGAATATGCAGAGTCACCATACAAAAAAGAACTGGTCGACGTTCAACCATTTTAGGAGGTAGCATATGGTCAAGAACCAATGGTACTGAAGGAAGAAGTCCAAGCTGCACTGAAGTCACTGGTGAAAAACAAGGCTCCAGGAATTGACGGAATATCAGTTGAGATGTTTCAACAAATGGATGCAGCACTGGAGGTGCTCACTCATCTACGCCAAGAAATTTAGAGGACAGCTACCTGGCCAACTGACTGGAAGAGATCCATATTTATGCGTCTTCCCAAGAAAGGTGATCCAACTGAATGCGGAAATTATCAAACAATATCATTGATATCACACACAAGTAAAATTTTGCTGAAGATCATTCAAAAGCGGCTGCGGCAGTACATCAACAGAGAACTGGCAGAAATTCAAGCCAGACTCAGAAGAAGACATAGAACGAGGGAAATCATTGCTGATGTCAGATGGATCCTGGCTGAAAGCAGAAAATACCAGAAAGATGTTTACCTGTGTTTTATTGACTATGCAAAGGCATTCGACTATATGGATCATAATGAATTATGGATAACATTGCGAAGAATGGGAATTCCAGAACACTTAATTGTGCTCATGAGGAACCTATACATTGACAAGAGGCAGTCGTTCAAACAGAACAAGGTGATACTGCATGATTTAAAGTCTGGAAAAGTGTGCATCAGGGTTGCATCCTTTCACTATATGTATTCAATCTATATGCTGAGCAAATAATCCGAGAAGCTGGACTATATGAAGAAGAACAGGGCATCAGGATTGGAGGAAGACTCATTAACAACCTGCGTTATGCAGATGACACAACCTTCCTTGCTGAAAGTGAAGAGGACTTGAAGCGCTTACTGATGAAGAGCAAAGATTAGAGCCTTCAGTATGGATTACACCTCAACATAAAGAAAACAAAAATCCTCACAACTGAACCAATGAACAACATCATGATAAACGGAGAAAAGATTGAAGTCGTAAAGGATTTCACTTTACTTGGATCCACAATCAACACCTATGGAAGCAGCAGTCAAGAAATCAAAAGGTGCATTGCATTGGGCAAATCTGCTGCAAAAGTCCTCTTTGGAGTGTTGAAAAGCAGAGATGTCACTTTAAGGATAAGGTGCGCCTGACCCAAGCCATGGTGTTTTCAATTGCCTCATATGCATGTGAAAGCTGGACGGTGAATAAGGAAAACTGAGGAAGAATTGATGCCTTTGAATTGTGGTGCTGGCAAAGAATATTGACTATACTATGGACTGCCAGAAGAATAAACAAGTCTGTCCCGGAAGAAGTACAACCAGAATGCTCCTTAGAAGCAAGGATGGCGAGACTATGTCTCACATACTTTGGACATGTTATCAGGTGGAATCAGTCCCTGGAGAAGGACATCATGCTTGGTAAAGTAGAGGGTCAGTGAAAAAGAGGAAGACCCTCAATGAGATGGATTGACACAGTGGCTGCAACAATGGGCTCAAGCATAACAAGGATTGTGAGGATGGCGCAGGACCAGGCAGTGTTTCGTTCTGTCGTACATAGGGTTGCTATGAGTCGGAAGCAACTGGATGGCACCTAACAACAAGATAGGCTTGTTATCATTTTCCTAAACAAACATTTATGCACTTTATTGATGTAAAAGAAACTAACAAAGACGTTTCCACAAGTTTATTAGAGACTTTAGATGAAATATAAATGGAGATAAACAAAGCAGGTAGTGTTTAAGTATAAATTTTAAGTCCATAAGATCAAGATTTTTTCCATCATTGTTTGTTTGGCTCACAACCCTCACCTCTTTTTTCTAAAGCCACCAATGGATTTTATGATGCAAAAAAGAGTGCCACAATTAGGAGTCCCTGGATAGCACAAACAGTTAAATGCTGAACTACTAACCAAATGGTTGGCAGTTCAAACCCACCCAAAGGCACTTCGGAAGAAAGGCCTGGCGATCTGCTACTGAAAGACCACAGCCATGAAAACCCTATGGAGTGCAATTGTACTGTGCACACATGGAGTTGCAATGAGTTGGATCGACTCGATGGTAACCGTTTTGTTTTGTTTTTTGGTTGTATACTGTTTGCTGTTCCTACCAAATGGTAGAACATCTTGAAAATAATGTTAAAATTATCATAGAACCACAATGGCAATTATGAGTAAACAATTTCCTTAACGATCTTCAGCGCATGAGTTTAGAAAAACTGACAGAAGCAAATGATTATTTGGAAGTACTGTCAGAAGCATACTTCTTATACCAATAAAACCTAGATAAGCAGCTGGCTCATGGAAACTGCTGGAACGTTTTCTAATAGGAGGAAAAATGTTTTAGAGCATATCCAGGTGAAAGAGTTCTTGGCTTCAATTTAGCCAACCTTTGTGGGGTTAGGTGTGGCTGCCAGGCTGTAAAGATGGTTTTCCTTGTGGAGGACATTGATCTGAGGTTGTTTAGGTGGCCTTTGTCTAAAGGCAGCAACTTAAAGAGCCTATAATTTTTTCTTTATAGACTTTAAGTCTTGAAACTAAGGCCTAGACCAGATAGTTTATACTTTGGCGAAAGCAGTATCCTCTTGGGTCTACTGGAGTGTTTCACTGCTCAAAAGTATATAGTCAGCAGTCAGATGTGAGATTTGAAGCACAGATTTCACTTTTGTACTTGAGTTAATCCATGTGGTCTTGGAAGTAGTAACCTCTCACTGTGTCCTGCCAATTTTGCCTCCTAAATTTGGATTATTGGCTCCTAAAAGTTTCCTGATGCTGGAGATTGGATTATTGGCAGGACTGTGGAGAATGACACACATTCAGAGCAGCTCAGTTGGCTGCCACCTTTGAGTGGGGCACCTCTGCCGTTTCCTAAACCAAAAAACCCAAATCCTTTGTCTTCAAGTTGATTCCAACTCCTTGTGACCCTATAGGACAGAGTAGAACTGCCCCGTAGGGTTTCCAGCGGGCAGATGGTGGATTTGAACTGCTGACCTTTGGTTAGTAGCCGAGCTCTTACCCATTACGCCACCAAGACTCTGCCTGTGTCCAACTTGGGTCAAAAGCTGTTGCACAAGAGATTTGATTGCTATGCAACGTGTAGACTGCCCTTGTTTCCCTCGGCCATGACCACACCGCTTTGAACCAGTTGGAAGCCCTGCCTTGTTTCCATCAGCTATGATTGAACCTTTTAGAATGGGTTTGAAGCTCAGTTGCTGTCAGCAATAGACCTCGCTTTAAAAAAAAAAAAGAAAGAAAAATCAGGGGTTCTCTTACAAGGAAAAAAGAAAGAATAGATATTGGGGGGAAATTATCAGTGTCTACCACACACACGGAGCCTTAATGGTGCAGTGGTGAAGAGCTCAGCTGCTAACCAAAAGGTGAGCAGTTCAAATCCACCAGCTGCTCCTTGGAAACCCCATGGGGCAATTCTTCTCTGTCCTATAGGGTCGCCATGAGTTGGAATTAAGTTTGGTTTTTTTGTTTTACCACACCTAAGCAAGTTCTACCACTAACATTCAAAATTATCTAACATTTAGTCTTATCCTAGATAACCTTCCTGTTTTCCACTGCTCCCTCACCTTAGACCTTTGCCAAAATGGGGCCATTCACCTTTCTGTCTCCCAGACAAATTGAGCTCATTTTCTGTTTTACCCTCCTTGCTCTCTCTCCTTCTTGGGAAGGCCTCCTGTCAGCCTACACAAATCCTACCCACTTTTACTGACCAGCTCATACCCCTTCTTCTCCATGCGGGTTCCTCTGACTATTCCAGTCAGTCTATTTCCTCTTCCTTGAATTCCAACTGCAAACATCAAATGCCACACATAACATGGAGACATTTCATTATTCTCTAGAAGTCTCCACTGTGTTAGCATTTTCCCCCAAACAGAATGAGGGAAGCAAATTTCTGGGCAGATAGCAATCACCTAATAAATACTGGTTGATTAATATATAGAATTCACCACTCACCTGTCAGTTTGTTGTACTACAGTGGCTTTCATCTTACTATGATGCTGGAAACTATGCCACCAATATTTCAAATACCAGCAGGGTCACCCATGGTGGACAAGTTTCAGTGGATCTTCCAGACTTAGACAGACTAGGAAGAAAGGCCTGGAGATCTACTTCTGAATTAGCCAATGAAAACCCTAAGGATCACAGTAGAATATTGTCTGATATAGTGGTAGAAGATGAGCCCCCTAGGCTGGCACTGAAAATACAAGTAGCCACAACAGTGGACTCTAGCATCCACAATGATCACAAGGATAGCATAGGACTGGACAACGTCTTGCTCTGTTGTACACTGGGTTGCCATAAGTCTGAGCCAACTCAGCGGCAACTGACAACAACAACTGCAGCTGATTTTCAACAAGAAGTCAAAGTCCATTCAATAGGGAAAAACAGTCTCTTTAACAAATGGTGCTGGCAAACTAAATATTCATTTGCAGAAAAATGAAACAGAATCCATATCTAACACCTTACATAAAAATTAACTCAAAATGTATCAAAGACTTAAAAGTTAAAGCTAAAACTATAAACTTCCTATGGGATGCAGAACTCAAATTCTAGTAAGAAGACCAGACTTAATGGTCTAAGACTGGAGGCACCCCGGAAAGCATGGCCTCTGGTCTCTCCATCACCCCAGAACTAAAACAATTTCCGAGGCCAACTCTTCAGACAGGGATTGGACTGGACTGTGGGACATAAAGTGATACTTGTGAAGAATGTGCCTCTTAGACAAGTAGATACAAGAGACCAAAGGGGCGGCTTCTGTCCAGAGGTGAGAAGGGAAGGCAGAGAGAGTTAGGAGCTGGTTGAATGTTCATGGGGAATCAGGGGCAGAGGGGAGGAGTGTGCTGTTGCAGAATGGGGTGAGTGGTTGGGGGTCTCATAACAATGTATGTGGAAAAAAAAAATTCTGTATGGGAGACTAACTTGAAATGTAAACTTTATTTAATTACAACAATAAAAACAATTATAATCATGAATAAACAACATAGTAATCTCACTTCTGAAGTCTATCCATTGACACAAAAGTGTTAATAAATAAATGAATACAGATACTGGGAAAAAAACTATAAAGTTTCTGGAAGATAATATAGAGACAAAACTATGATATCTAATTTTTTTCAGTAATAGATTACCAAACACAACTTCAAATACACGAGCAACAGAAAACAAATTAGATAACTGGGACCTCCTAAAAATCAAATACTTATACTCCTCAAAAGACTTTATCAAAAGAATAAAAAAAAGAACCTGCAGATTGGGGAAAAAGAATCTTTGGAAATAATATATCTGATAAGAGTCTAATCTCTAAAATTTATAGAAAACTTCAACAACTCAACAAAAAAAGACAAACAATGCAGTTACAAAATGGGCAAAGGACATGAACAGACACTCACCAAAGAGGACATTCAAACAGCCAACAAACATAAAAAGATGCTCATGATAATTAGCCATTACGTACCTGCTGCCGTGGAGCCAATTCCAACTCATAATGACCTTACAGGACAGAGTAGAACTGTCCCATAGGGTTTTCAAGGAGCAACCGGTGGATTCAAACTGCCAACCTCTTGGTTAGCAGCCATAGCTCTTAACCACTGCGCCAACAGAGAGATGCAGATCAAAGCTTCAATAAGATACCATCTAAGCCCCACAAAAATGGCACTGATCAAAAAAACAGAAAACGACATATGCTGGTGAGGATGTGGGGAGACTGGAACTCTTATACACTGCTCATGGGATTGTAAAACGGTACAACCACCATGAAAAACGGCATGGAGCTTCCTTAGAAAGCTAGAAACAGAAATACCTTATGATTCAGCAATCCCACTCCTAGGTATATATCCTAGAGATCTAACAGCGGTGTCACAAATAGACATATGCACACCTACTTTCAACGTGGGTTGCCAGTAGCTGATTCCAAACAGTTTAAATCTCCAGTCCAGTTTATGCTTTGAAGACAAAGTTTAAGAGAAACAAAGCATTTGAAAGTATGTTTCATAAAATGTTCCTTGAAGACATTTCAAGAGAAAAACTATTTGTAAAGAACTTCTCTTTCCTTACCCTACTTACTCCTTCTTTTAATACCTGCCTACCTCAGAGAGTGGTTGTTAGCATCCAGCAAGATTCATGTGAAGCTTTGTCAACTGCAAAGCGCTAGAGAAATGCAAGGTGGTGTGGTTCTCTTTACAACAGAGCCTCAACCAGCAGGCTCAGTCCCCAAAATAACAAATTAACCTTGAACATAGAGTTGGAGCAGGAGCAGCGTGAAAAGTTCTGCTCAAACCACTTATGACTGAAGCCAAAGAGAACCAGAGAAAGAACCAGGCTGCACTGCAGACAGCTGGATAAGACAGGGAAATTGAACCCAGGTAAGGGCAAGTAATATGATTTAGAAGAAACACTAACCACCACTATCAGCCCTGAATGGCTTGTTAACCTCTGATGTATCAGATCATCAGGGAGTAGGTATAGCAGAGAAGGACTTGGCACTCAAAGTGTTCAATAAGTGTTAGCTATTACTAGTATTGTCAATCAGCAATAACACGTCTGTATTTTGGTTCTTATGTTAGGAACAGACTTCATAATTTTAAGTCTGAACTTGTCTTATTCATTAATACATGACTTTGTAGGTGAGTGGAGGAGCACTATAATACAGTACCTGAAAATTTACCAGCAGAAATGCACTAAGGCTTTGAGGGTTTTAGGAGTTCCTTTATAAAATGCTTATGCTTCAGGAAGAGGAAGAGTTTTTAGCCATAAGCACCTTGGCATGGGTTCGTTTACCACACGAGGCAGGAAGGAAGGACCTGAGTGAAGGAAATGCAATGTGGGACAGTTGAGAAAGAAGGTTCCGGCTTAGGGTGTTGTCTGTTGGGGTTCTTAAGTGGGGTCTTCAGGGCCTTTGGGAAACTAGGGATCATTTTAACCTTAAGAGGGGAAACAGTAAATTAGTGGCAGAGGAAAGGAGCTTAGAGAAAAAGGCAGGATTTTTTTTTTTTACTTCATAATATTGTTTAGGCCAACCTTGTTAATAAAAAGAGTTGCTGAAATGTTTTAAATAAAGGTGCAGTCGAGTCTTTGATGATTCAACCTACCTTGTCTAAAAAATGTTAAGGTTATAAGTCCTAATACATTTTACATAAAATGATTAGATACTGATATGGAAGAAAACACCTACACACACACACACACACACACACACACACACACACACACACACACACACATTTCCTTTTTGGTTTGAAGTCAGAGCTGGCAACAGTCAGAATGCATGACTCTCTTGGGGTGATTTCTAGGTTGTGACTGTTCCCTAGTGACATGGGGGGCCTGTGCCAAGTCGTAGCACATCCCCAAAACTGCTGATAGGGTTTTCCCCTAGAGAGGAAATGCCATGGTTCATTGGCGCTTTAGTGCGGAAACTGGCACAGGTAGGTGAAATGTTTTTATAATTGCCACTAAGAGAAAGAGAGGACCCAGGGGGATCCTTCTGCCCAAGGGAGCCGCTCCCTGGGTATAACCTAATCTGTTGTGCGCACGTGGACCAGACGGGTGGAATGAAACTTTCTAAGGTGTTTGTGGTTAGATTGTTTTCGAATGTCTGGAGACTCAAGGAAATGTGAGGACTCATATTTCTGTCAAAGGACCATTCCCTCATATGTGGGCTTTTGATTGAACCTATGAGGGCTGTGGCAATAGGGTGGGGTCTGTTTGTTTTCCTTTTTCCTCTACTGAGGTGTATATGAAGGCTCTGAATTCTTGATTTAATGTTTTATGACTTTATAAACATGGCTCTGAAGTAGGAGGATAGCGGATAGATGCTAATTACTCATTGAAGAAGATCCTTGTTTTCTAAAGATCTGTCCACCTTGAAGAACTGGCTGTGCCAGCCTTCCTGTTAAGTCGCTCAAAGCATTTATACATCTGCGAAGATAAACTACAGAAATATCTCAGGAGGTTGCCTAAGTGCGTTGAAAGGTGGCAGGGGAGAAAAGTTTTCAGTAGGCAAAGGAAGGTATTCTATGTAAAGCAAAATACATATCTAAGATGAACTCTGAAATATAAGAAATAAATATAAGCATTATCTGAAATTGTTCCCTGAAGAAATCAAGGCAAACACAGTTTATCTATTGTAGCTGCTGAACTGTCTTGAAACTTAATGTGCTGCTGTGGTCAAGAAAGTTAAGATAACCCCCTCCTCCATGCTGGGAATGAGACCAGAACCTACCTACACCTGGAACACGGAGTCATTCCATTTGTTGAGCGTCAAGAAAAGTATAATGAGGCTGGAGACAGTTTAGAGGAGGACAGCTGAAATGACCAGAGGTTAGGGCTTCCATATGAGGAGCTACTGAAATGACAGAAGTCTGCTTTGTAAAAAAGTAAAAGGATGAGAACAGATATGATCAAATGATTTGACATCATGAAAGGTCTAGAAAAGGTGAAAAGGATGTTCAGTCTCTGAATACCTCTAAGTCAGTGTCTTAGTCATCTAGTGCTTCTTTAACAGAACTACCACAAGTAGATGGCTTTAACAAAGAGAAATTTATTTTCTCACAGTCTAGGGGGCTTAGAAGTCCAAATTCAGGGTGCTTTCCCTCTCTGCTGGCTCTGGGGGAAGGTCCTTGTCATCAGTCTCCCCTGGTCTAGGAGCTCCTCAGCACAGGGACCCTGAGTCCAAAGGACACGCTATTCCCCTGGCTCTTGTTTCTTGGTGGTATGAGGTCCCCATGTCTCTCTGCTCGCTTCTCTCTTTTATATCTCAAAAAAGATTGGTTTAAGATGAAATCTAATCTTGTAGATTGAGTCCTGCCTCATTAACATAACTGCCGCTAATCCCATCTCATCGATACCATAGAGATAGGATTTACAACACACAGGAAAATCACATCAGTTGACAAAATGGTGGATGATCACATAATACTGGGAATCATGGCCTAGCCAAGGTGACACATTTCTGGGGGATACGATTCAGTCCATACCAGTCAGGATTTCTAAAAGCAACTCTGCATACTCCCTGCATGAGAATCACTTATGATATGTCTTTAAAAAGCAGGTACCCGGGCCCCTCCGGACCTAGAGTATTAAAATCTTCTGGAATGAGACACAAGAATCTGTGTTTCAGTAGACATTCCAAGTGATGTTTTTGTACACTAATGTTTGAGATCTGTTCGAGGTCCTACTGGACCTCTGGTCCTTTTCTGGGCCTGGCTGCCTGGTACTAATCACATCTTGTCAAGTGTGTGTGTGTCTAGTGTCTGGCAGATGCTCTGTGACCCAGGAACCAGGTGTACATTCCTCAGTAGGCTCTCTCTCTAAGCATCAGCCAGTATTTACCCAGCACTGGGGGGAATGCAGAATGGGACAGACCATGAATGCGACCCAGAGTGGAATCCTAAGGGAGTTTACTCTAGCTTCTCCGAGTGCCTCACCTATGATACTTAAGAATATGACATGCTCCTAGCAATAATCTATAGTACAGATATTATTTTTCTCATAAGATTTATTTAAAGATCTTTTTACCTTGGAACCTAAATTCTCAGAGGGAATACAAGGAACAGAACTGACATATCTTTTTATTACTATACATCAGTTAAACTTATGCAGAAAGTTCTCTGACATAAAAAGTACCTTTCTGTGCCCTGTACACTTAAAATACAGTACTTCTGAAATATACAGATAACATATAGAAATAAAAACAAACTAATAATAAATGGAAAGGAATCTAATAAATACTTCCAGTCAGGCTGTGTGCTTTAATTTATTACCTCACAGTCAGAAGAAAGGGAAATAAAGTATTCTTTCATATGGCATAAGGTGAACTTTCTTTCCTTCACCTTATAGCATCCTGTAGACCAAAGAGGAACTAAAGTTAAAAAAGAGAGAAACTGTTGATGGTCCAAAGGAAACACAGTGGTGAATTTTTTCACAGTAGGCAGAACAGATGGCATGCTGACTAAAACATGGCAGTTCGCTGGAGAGGTGTAAAAATTGCATCCTCCCTCCCCCCATTTACAAATGTGATTAAGGGAAAAAACAAAGTTTATAGTTTTTAAACTGAAATTTGGGCAGGCCATTTGAGAATGTTCAGGTGTGCACATCATCCGGCTGTTCCTCTAGTTTCATTCGTGTGATCCGGCCTTGGAAACAGACACGCAGCTGCAGAATTCCAGGAGTGACAGGTCTCCGGCCACGTTTTTTCTGCACTTACTCAATGCCAGGCATTTGGCCAAGTGCTTTTCCCACCTTGACTCACCAAACTTCAGTCTCTCTGCGTAGACCACTCGTTCCCACTGGATTCCTTTTTTGGCAGGTGTGGGAGGTGGGAAGAGGGATGGATAATTGAAGTGTCAGGAACGTTCCAGGTGTTTTCCAGACACACGAATTCTGGTGCTTAAAATGAACTGATTTTAAACTCTATCCCTTAATACTCTGGAGGGGTTCCGAAGAAAAGCCACGAGGGCGACTAGGTTTCATTAGGAAAGAAAAAATGAAGTGCAGTGTTGAAGGAGGCAGCTTCCAGTTTGAGCAGCGGTCGGTCGGTCGGTGAGTCAGACCCGAGAGCCCTGAGAATGGAGAGCGGCGGGTTTGGCTTTTCAGGGGCTCTCCACCGGCGCCAGAGCTTTCCTCGTGTGGTGGACCGTTGGTCCTCGTCCCTCGCCCTTTCCGGGCTCCTGGCTCCGCGAGGTCCCGGCCTAGCGGCCAGGCGGCCCCGAGGGCCTTGACCCGCGCGAGCGGGGTCGCGGGCGGCGGCCGCGTCTTCGTTAGGGGGCGCTCTGGGGATGGCTCCGCCGCAGTCCCGGCGCCCGCCGCTTCCTTCCCGTCGCCGCTCCCGCCAGCCCCGGCGAACGCGGCCGGCCCTGGGGACCGAGGCTCGGCGCCGCCGGAGACGGAGCGCGGGCCGCGCCGCAGCCGGAGCGGGCCAAGCCCCGCCGCCGCTCCTTCCGCCGGCCCCGCCGCCGGCCATGCATTCTTCCGGCTCCTCCGGCTCCCGCAGCCCCGGCCGGGGCCCGGCCAGCCCGAGGTAACGCCGGCTCGGCGAGTGCAGGCCCCGGGGCGGCGGAGCGGGGCCCGGGCAGGCGCTGGGGGCGGGAAGGGGTGTCGTCGCGCGGCCGGGGAAGCGGCAGCGGAGGGACGAGGCGGCGGCTGAGGGACGAGGGCGCGGTAGGCCCCGGGGAGGAGGCGGGGGCGTGAGGCATCCGCCCGCCTCCGCGGGACCCGCCCCGGTGACAGGTCCGGCCTTTGAGTCCCCGCCGTCCCTCTGTCCGTCCGCAGGCAGCCGCGAAGGGAGTAGGGCGCCCGCTCGCGCCGCCTCGGCCGCCGCCGCGTCCATGACCGCTACCCCTCGGCCGGGGACGCCCGCCACCGCCGCCGCCGCCGCGCACCACCGCGCCCCGGGCCGCTAGTCCCCGGCCCCGCTCGCCCCGCTCGCCCCGCCGCCCGCCGAGGTGAGCCGCGCGCGGGCCGCCCGCCGCCCCGACCCCGCCACATCCGCGGGAACCGCTGCGGCCCCTGCCCGGCCCTGGGGCTTCCCTCCTCGCGGCCTCGGGTCCGAGACCTCCCCTCCCCTCCCCTTCCCTCCCCTGGGCATCCCCGACGCTGCCTCTCCCCTCCCCCGCTCCTGCCCTTCCTCTTTCGCCTGTGAGCCCACTTTTTCCTCTCACCTTTATGGGCTCTCTTTTCTAGGCCCCTCTGCTTTTTTCCTAAAACGGGAAACAAAAACCCTTTTTGCCGCAAATGAAATTTTTCCGCGTAACTCTCTTTGCTAAAGCGAGAGACCCTGGTAAGGAGTGAGGCGCTGTGCAGGAAGGGGGTGCGGAGGATCCCCAGGCTCTCGCTCTGGGAAGGCTGGGCAGGGGTCCGCCTTTCAGTCTCACTCCTGTCGCCCGCTTGCGGGTGGAGACTGGGGGGCCTGAGGCCGGGGGGCCTGTGGCCGGGGTGCCTGTTTCAGTGCGTACAGACTGCAGTGAGACTGTGCGGGCCGGCCCCGCTTAGCGGGAACTGCCTTCATTTGCTGAGTGTATTGTGACATACCCTGTGCCTCGGGGGACAGCTGCCTTGACCTTGTCGGCTCCTCCTCCCTGGCTGTCTGTCCTCCTCTGGAATTTCCCAGAGGGGTCACCGAGGGACTCCACCGGGAAAGCTCAGACCCATGCTCCTCCCTTTATGTTGGAGGCGATTTCTAAGCTGACTATTTACGTGTGCTTAATCCGTTTTCCATTTTAAATGAATTTTCCTTTCACTCCAGAAAGACAGGACGGACTCCAGTGTGAGAATGGCGGTGACTTTGGAAGAAGCTCCGTGGCTGGGCTGGATCCTAGTGAAAGCCCTGATGAGGTTTGCCTTCATGGTCGCCAACAACGTGTTTGCTATTCCCTCCTACCTCTTGTATGTGCTCATCCTTCAGCCTCTTCGAGTGCTGGACAGTAAGCTCTTCTGGTATATTGAAGGAATCATGTTTAAGTGGCTTTTAGGAATTGTGGCTTCTTGGGGATGGTATGCTGGATATACAGGTAAGAATGAGAGCACTTTTGTTTAATGCATAGGAAAAAATGTGTAATGTTATGCTTAAGTCGGGAGCCATGATTAAATATATATTGTACTTTGGATTGAAGATGCTTTATGCTTTGATTACTGAAAACGTAAATAGAAAATAATTCTATGGAGGTATTCTTCACAATCCCAATTTATTAGGATGCATGATATTTTCTGAAGTGTAATTTCGTAATTATATATTTGTAAATTCTGTAAATAGTATATTTTGAACATGATTGACTTTTTTTTTATTAAAACTGTTCTGTAAAATCTCTCCTGGCGAGATATACAAATGAGTTTTGTAGGACTTGAGGGCTTATAAAAATGAAGAGGTAAAATATTTAGCCTGTAAATATTAGGAATTTAGAAAAGCGACTGAGCCATATTTGTGCCAAGATAGTAAGTTTTTTCATTTAATACAGTGTTGTAATGCATTACAACATTGTAAACCAAACAAAACATGGGCTTTTCTGTTATGTATGTTTCTTTTGTTTACTGGAATCTACATTTTATCTCATAAATCTTAGAATATTAAACATAAAAAATGAAGTTTGTCTATATTAAGATAATTTATTTTTGGAGTGCATTTAAGTAGGTCTTTATTTCTGCTTTTAATTGGATTTTGGAAAATGGGTAATGCTGTTTTGAACCAGACTTTTGTAGATCTAAATGAGAAGTAGTGTTTATTTTCTGTTTATAAACATTATGTGCTTTGAGAACTTGTACTTTTGCTGTGAAAATTCTGTATTACATTTACTTGACTTTTTTCCCCTAATTAAAAAAATGCATTGAGGATTCTAACACTTACCTTGGATATGGAGGCTTTTGTCATTGAATTTTATAACTGGTAGGCTCCTTAGAGATGATGCCGCAGACGGGTACTGCGGTCTGTAGTTCCTGGCCTGGAAGAGTGAGGAGAGGGGTCTCTGGGTCGAACGGCAGGGCAGTTCCCATTTAAAATTCTGTGTCTCTCTCTTTCCTGCCCAGGCCACATCTGCAGATTTTATCCATACACACGAGAAAAGGACTGACAGCACATAGCTTTTGTGGAGTCTGACAGACTCTTGCTGTGTCAGAGTGCTCTCAGTTGCTCCAGACGAAGCCTTTTCTCCTTCTGGCAATGCCATTTCTTATTCTGCAAGAGCTGAAGCCCCTAGGATACTGTATGCATTGCTTCCTTGTCGTGTGTCTTGTCAAAATCCCAGTGCTCATTGGATACAGTAGGGGAGATTCTAGTCCTTTTTTAGGACATAGTGGTAACAGTAGCGGTGATGGAGTAAAAAATGAAGTTCCGGTCTGTGGTGCTGAATTCTTACCCTGAATTGCACTGCTGTCTTAGAATTGCTTTGCTTGGTGTAGTTTGAGCTTCCCCAACTATGTTCTGTGGCACTAGCGGCTTTGTGTTTTGTACAGTGCATTTAAGTTGGCTTGTTTTAAATGAGCACATAGTATTTATATATACAGGCTCTAGAAGTTCATTCTGCTTAAACACGCTGAAGTTACCGATACGTTTGTGCTTGTGTGTGGGGGATAGTCATGTGTAAGTGTTCCCCTGTTGAGAAACTGAAAACAATTTGTCCTTGACCTGGACACTCTCAGGAGTTCAGGGGTGCTGCTTGAGGTTAAAGTTAGTTGTCCTGTGGCCACAGATGACTGCAGTGCATTTTTAGGCATATTTTCTTGGGGTGTCTCTTCCTTGCTGACTTCTGCCACCTGCTTGAAAGTGGTTGTGGCGTGATCGGCATATTTTCGTCTTTCTGAAGCATCTGCCCTTCTTCAGCCTACTGCACTGACAATTGGATCAGTCTGTCTCATTTAAGTATAGAATTCTTTGGTGTACATGTTTTAAATGGTTTTCCCATGGGTCGAATACTTGGTTCGAGAGTGTCTGGTCATGGCCTGGTCATAATAGAACACAAAGAGGTCAAACAAATGTAGAAATGGATTTCAAGAAGCAAACATAAATGGGTCGGTGAGTCGGAGCACCATAAAGCATCTAGGGATTACGTTAGCCTCTGATGGATTATCTGTTTGGTTTCTTCCTTTGTGTCAGGAGGATGAGGGGCCGGTTATGTTTTAGTTTTTCCCTTTCTGTACACTGAGTTTCACAGATGGAAAATTGAACGTTGCCAAAGAAATTCTGCTCAGTAGACCTAGTATGTTCATGTTTTAGAATAAAAATTGTCTAAACTTTGTTGAAAAACCACTCCTGATGAACTCTTATTAGCCTTAGATATTAATTAGTAAGCTAAATGTTGGAGCCCTGGTGGCACAGTGGTTAAGAGCTCAGCGGCTAATCATAAGGTCTGCAATTTGAATCTACCAGCCGCTCCTTAGAAACCCTGTGGGGCAATTCTCCTCTACCCTGTAGGCTCGCTATGAGTCGGAATCAACTCGATGGCAATGGGTAAGCTGAATATTAAATATTAGTATAGAATATCAGTTTTTCAAATTGTGACATTCAGTCTAAGACAAGTCAATTACTCAGCTTTGCTGCTGAGGACTCAAGTTGATTATCTAACCTACACTGCCACATATGGTAGCCTCTAGACAAATGTGGCTTTTTAAATTTAAATTACTGAGGTGAAATAAAATTAAAAATTCAGTTCTTCGTTTGCACCAGCCACATTTCAAGTGCTCGGTGGCCACTTGTGGTTAGTGGCGACTGTATTGGACAGCTGAGACATAGAACATTTCCACCGTAACAAGGTTCTGTTGGACAGAGCCAATGCATGAATATTAAGAATGACTTTCTCCCTTAAGAAAAAATACAGTTGATCTTTATACAAGAACATCTTTCTCTAGTTCCAAACAAATTTTTTTTGGAGTAGATAGGAAGATTTATTAAAGTTTATAAATTTGTCTCTTAATTTGAGGCAAACTTCACAAAAATGAGTTCCTTAAAGATTTAATAATACTCGTGTAACCCAAACTCACAGGGACTTCGTGGTTGGGGAGTGGTGAGGCTAGTGAGCGCACAGCTTGGATGAGCGTTCTTACACTGGTTTCCATTCTGAGGGGGAGTTCTGCCTGTGAGCACAGAAGATGCAAAAGGAATTTTCTGGTCTTTCTGCCTGTTTCTGACCTTTCATCTTGTCAGGGGAACACATTTCTTCAAAGAACTTTGAGGACCTTGGGGTTGGTTTGTCCCTAGCTTGCTATTAGATGGTGAGGATGGTTGCTGTCACGTTGTGGGAAGCACCGTATAAACATCTCACACTGAGGAAAAGTTTTATACTGCCTTTGTCCTAATATTTCAAAGGCAAACCAAAAGATACTAGCTTAACCGATGATCCATTTTTGCATACTTTTTTCAAGTCTTGGGATAAATCCGCCTGCCTCCCCATTCCCCCTCACCCCCAATTAGGTGAAGAATTGCAAATTTCAGAGAAGTTTTTTAAAAAGTAAAATGTGTTTATTTAAAATTATTTTCGTTCACTCAATAAAGTCATTGTTTTCCATCCAAACACATTTAATTAAAATCTCTGTACACAAAGTAGTTTGAAATACTCATTGTAAGTGGGAGCTCCAGAATTTCTATATAGGATGAGGGTCTTATAGAGCACAGTTGGCTTGGAAGGGGGCTGGGGTGAGAGAGGACTTGCTTCCAAGCTCTTTGGTTTAGCAAACCCTGTTTTCCTTAGATTAGGTATTTACTTGGGGTGGCTTTAGGGAAAGCCGATGGAGATAAGGGCTAGCTTCCTCCCATGCCCCGGGTAATAGCTGCCATGATGGTACCACAGTCTGGATTTTGATTATTTGATAGTGTCTTGCATTTTTGGGTGGGATACAAATTCAGCATGGGAGAAAGATTAATTATTAGGAATTATATCTGACCCTTGAAATTCTGGAGAAAGTTTTTAAAATATATTTTCTACAGCAGTGTTTTTCAACCTTTACGTCATAAAATCAGTGAAATGTGTTAAGACAAACATGTTTAAAAAGTGAAATAGAATAGAATTGAAAAGGAGAGATGAGAAATGTGGGTATCTGTATACCGGGCTGTGCTCCAGAATGTGTTTTGTACTGTGAGCACTGTCAACACCATTTGAAAGGCAGTGTTCTAGGGGAGACAGCACTCTGGTGTCAGCTGTCTTGATCTTGCTTTAACGTCTCTACTCACTAACAGGAGTGAGATCCTCACCTGCTCAGCATGCACCAGGCCTGGGGGCTCCTTAAAGACAGGGACACGGTCTTCTTTGTAACCCTAGAGCACAGCTTTTTGCCTGATACTTACAGAGTGCTCAGTAAGTGTCTAAGTGTTCCTTGAACTATCCGCTCATTCTTTCCTGGTCCCAGCTGAGAGGCCTTAGCTAACTACCTTCCTGGAAAGTCTGAGATCAAGGCCATTGCAGTCCACACAATACAAACCCTGAACCAGATTGTGTTTCTCATGTACGTATATGTATGTTTCCTACAAATTTACTTATTTATATTATATTATTTCTATTTTATTTTTGTATTTATTATTTTATTTATTTTACACGCCTTTATTGAGCTTCTGGAGGTGCTGAGATGCTCAAGACATAATTGTTGATTTTAAGGAGCTCTTAGCAGCCTATATGGGGAGCCTAGCAATGAAAATATATTGGCATAATGCTGTAATAGAGATATATCATGGGGTAAAAGGGGCGGGGCCCCTGATCCAGCATCAGAGGTAGGTAGTGGCAGTGAGGGAATAGGGAACTTAGAGAAGGAGAAAGAAACCAAAAGGTTTTAAAAAACAAAACAAAAAAAAAAACAAGCCCATTGCTGTCAAGTCAATGCTGACTCATGGTGACCCCGTGTGTTACTAAACTGAGCTCTGTAGGGTTTTCTTGCCTGTAATCTTTATGGAAGCAAGTTGCCAGGCCTTTCTTCTGTGGCACCACCGGGCGGGTTCAAACCACCAACCTGTGCTTAGTAGTCCAGCGCAAACCGTTTGTACCACCTGGGTACTAGAGAAGGAGAGGCTTCAAATTTCTTTTTTTTCCCTCTTCTTTTTGGGAAATATTTCTTTGTTTGAGTTTTTTGTCTAGCTCTATCCTCAGTAATTATAATAGATTCGAAAGTCTTGAATAATACTATGTGTCAGTTTGAAATCTGTGTCTTTGTGTTGATGACGGTAACTAACGTTTTGTAAAACGTGAATCAAGCTCTGTCTGAAGTGCTTCCTCCATCCTCACAATGGTCTTCTGATGTCGTTGTTGTCGCTGGGTGTCGTCGAGGTGGTTCCAACTCACAGTGACCCTGTGGACGGCAGAACAAAACACTGCCCGCTTCTGAGCCGTCCTCATACTCGTTGGTATGTTTGAAGCCGTTGTTGCAGAGCCACTGTGCTGCTCTGTCTCCTTGAGGGTCTTCCTCTTTTTCGCTGACTCTCTACTTTACTGAGCATGATGTCCTTCTCCAGACAGTGCTCCCTCCTGAACAACACATCCAAAATTTGTGAGACGAAGTCTCCCCATCCTCCCTTCTAAGGAGCCTTCTGGCTGTGCTTCTTCCAAGACAGACTTGTTCGTTCTTCTGGCTGTCCACGGTGTCTTCAGTGTTCTTCACCAACACCATGATTCAGAGGCATCAGTTCTTTGGTCTTCCTTATTCATTGTCCAGCTTTCGCATGCATGTGAAAATACCATGGCTTGGTTGGGTCAGGAGCACCTTAGTCCTCAAAGTGACGCCTTTGCTTTTGACCACTTTGAAGAGGTCTTCTGATGCAGTAGGTCACTTGATTTCCTAACTGCTGCTTCCGTGGTTCGTGCTGTTATGATCCTCCCCCACTTTGGTTTGTTGATGTGGAAACTGAAGCACAGGTTTCGCAGTCAGTTCCCCTTAAGCCTTAACTGGATCGATGTTGCCACAAGTTTATTTTTGTATTTAAAGAGCCAGTATTGACCTTTATGTAGTGTTCCTATAGTGTTTCTTAATTTTTACTCCTCCTATGTCCTTTTGTTTATGAGGCATGAAATTTCTTTCTGAAGCTACAACTGTTTAACACCTGAAAGCAATACCAGAGCTATGGATTTCTGCAAGAGGTTAGAAAAAAATCAGTGTTGTGTCAATTGAAATGTTTGTAGTATACTATATATTTGATAAAATCCCACCTCCTTAAGTCTGCCCTTATGGAGAAAAACTCTTCAACTGAGATTGTAGTTTTTGAGTGCGTGACAGTAGATTGGTATCAGAGTGAGGAATTTCTGCATGATGTTAGGTGGACAGCTGATCGCGACATAAATCCGGGGGAGGAGTTTTCAGTACAGTGTTTTGACTTTTATATGGAAAATATTTCCACTAAAGGTTAACATTACTAAATGCTTTAAACTCAGCAATCTGGTGGTACTGCAGATTTGATATCTGATTTTTTTTTAAAAGACATTTTGTAATTTATTTTAGATAGTTATTTTTAAATATATAAAATAGATTCATCCCCGTGCGCCTGTCGGTTTGTCGTACTGTCGGGGCTTGCTTGTGGCTGTGATGCTGGGAGGTGTGTCGCCAGGATTCAGGTGCCAGCAGGGTCACCTGTGGCCGACAGATTTCAGCTGAGCTTCCAGACTAAGATAGACTAGGAAGAAGGACCTGGCTGTCTACTTCTGAAAAGAATTAGCCAATGAAAACCTTATGAATAGGAGCAGAACGTTGTCTGATGTAGTGCCAGAAGATAAGTCCCTCAGGTTGGAAGGCACTCAAAGTACGACTGGGGAAGAGCTGCCTCCTCAAAGTAGAGTCGACCTTAATGATAAAGATGGAGTCAAGCTTTCAGGACCTTCATTTGCTGATGTGGCACAACTTGAAGTGAGAAGAATTGGCTGTAAATGTCCATTAATAATCGGAATGTGGGTTGTGCGAAGTATGAATCTAGGAAAATTGGAAATCGTCAAAAATGAAATGCAACGTGTTAACATCAGTGTTTATGCCTATTCCAAAGAAAGGTGATTCAAACGAATGTGGAAATTGTCGAACAATATCATTAATATCACACACAAGTAAAATTTTGCTGAAGATCATTCAAAAGCAGCCGCAGCAGTACATTGACAGGGAACTGCCAGAAATTCAAACTGGATTCAGAAGAGGATGTGGAACCAGGAATATCATTGCTGATGTCATATGGATCCTGGCTGGAAGCAGAGAATACCAGAAAGATGTTTACCTGTGTTTTATTGACTACACAAAAGCATTCGACTGTGTGGATCATAGCAAATTATGGATAGCATTGCAAAGGATGGGAATTCCAGAACACTTAATTGTGCTCATGTAAAAATGGTTTGGAGGCAGTGTCTGACCTCCTCCAAACCCACAAGGAGGAAGGAGAACCAAGATCAGCAGCACAAGGATGACTCCCATGAGGTGGAGGCCAGACAAGCCTCCTCTGCCTGCCATCTCTACCAATTCTGACACCAACCATCGCTCCACAGCACTTTCTACTGGGTTCAGTTCATTGTTCTCAGTTATCTAGTGCTGCTGTAAACGAAATACCACAAGTGGATGGCTTTAACAAAGAGAAATTTATTCTCTCACAGTCCAAATTCAGGGCGTCAGCTCCAGGGGAAACTTTCTCTTTCGGCACTGGAGGAAGGTCCATGTCATCAGTCTTCCCTTGGTCTAGGAGCTTCTCTGCACAGGAAGTTTAGGGCCGAAGGACACGCTCTACTCCCAGCACGGCTTTCTTCGTGGTATGAGGTTCCCATGTGTCTCTGCTCACTTCTCTCTTTTATATCTCAAAAGAGATTGGCTTAAGACACTGTCTCATCTTGTAGATCTCATCAATATAACTGCCGCTGCTTCCGTAAAAAACTAGAAATAGAAGTACCATACTATCCAGCTATCCCGCTCCTTGGAATATATCCTAGAGAAACAAGAGCCGTCACATGAATAGGTATATGCACACCCATGTTCATCGCAGCACTGTTCACAATAGCCAAAAAATGGAAGCAACCTAAGTGCCCATCAACGGACGAATGGATAAACAAACTATGGTATATCCACACAGTGGAATATTGTTAAAGAACAATGATGAAGCTGTGAAACATCGTATAACTTGGGGGAAGCTGGAACTTATTATGCTGAGTGAATTTAGTCAGTCACAGAAGGACAAATACTGTATAAGATCACTATTATAAGAACTCAAGAAAAGGTTTAAACAGAAGAAAACATTCTTGATGGTTACGGGGGTACGGAGGGAGACTCAGGGTTATTCACTAACTAGATAGTAGATAAGAATCATCTTAGGTGGAGGGAAGGACAGCACACACTACAGGGGAAGCCAGCACAACTGGACTAAACCAAAGCTAAGAAGTTTCCTCAATACAATCAAATACTTTGAGAGACAGAGTAGCAGGGATGCAGGGTCTGGGGACCATGCTTTCAGGGGACATCTATGTCAATTAGCATAATAAAGCTTATTAAGAAAATATTCTGCATCCTACTTTGGTGAGTGGCATCTGGAATCTCAAAAGCTTGCAAGCAGCCATCTAAGATGCATCAGTTGGTCCCCACCACTTGGAGTAAAGGAGAACGAAGAACGCCAAAGACACAAGGAAAGTATTGGCCCGAGAGACAGAATGGGCCACATAAACCAGAGACTTCATCAGCCTGAGACCAGAAGAACTAGATGGTACCCGGCTACCACCAGTGAACATCCTGACAGGGAACACAACAGAGGGTCCCGGATGGAGCAGTAGAACGATGGGATGCAGAACTCAAATTCTAGTAAGAAGACCAGACTTAATGGTCTGACTGAGACTGGAGGCACCCCAGAAAGCATGGTCCCTGGTCTCTCTATCCCCCCAGAACTAAAACAGTTTCCAAGGCCAACTCTTCAGACAGGGATTGGAGTGGACTGTGGGACATAAAGTGATACTTGTGAAGAATGTGCCTTTTAGTCAAGTAGATACAAGAGACCGAAGGAGCGGCCTCTGTCCAGAGGTGAGGTGGGAAGGCAAAGAGAGTTAGGAGCTGGTTGAATGTTCATGGGGAATCGGGTGGAGGGGAGGAGTGTGCTGTCACAGAATGGGGTGAGCAGTTGGGGTCTCATAACAATGTATGTAAAAACAAAAAAAATTCTGTATGGGAGACTAACTTGAAATGTAAACCATTTAATTACAACAATGAAAAAAAAAAAACTGCTGCTAATCCATCTTATTACATCGTAGTGATAGAATTTACAATACATAGGGAAATCACATAGATGATAAAATGGTAGACAGTCATACAACACTGGGGATCATGATCTAGCCAAGTTGACAGATATTTTTGGCGGACACAATTCAATCCATGACACATTGCAGTGGCCGCACAGAACTCACAGACCATACTCACAATTATGGAGTTTATTAGGGAAGTAACAGTTATAATTCAGGCTTAAGAACACTCAGGATACATTTCTTCTATCAGGATAGCCTCTCCCTGGCCCTCAGTATCTGCCCAAAGGCACTCAGCTTTCTCCCTCCGTGGACTGGGAAGCCTCCACGCCATCTCCTCTTGCCGGGTCTCTGCTGCTGTGTCTCTCCTGCTGGTCTCTCTTTCCTTGGTGGTGGTGGGCCCTTCCTTTCTGCTCTGGAATTGGCCCTCTTTTAAGGCAAAACTGACCAATCCCCTCAGTGGGCCATGATTATCACACAATTACCTGGGTGGGAGTTACAAGACCATGGCTAGAAAGGCCCCACACACAGGTAATTAATTGCACCATGGTTCGTGAGGGACCTGTACATAGACCAAGAGGCAGTCATTCATACAGAACAAGGGGATACTGTGTGGTTTAAAGTCAGGAAAGGTGTGCATCAGGGTTGTGTCCTTTCGCCATACTTATTCAACCTGTATGCTGAGCAAATAATCCGAGAAGCTGGACTATATGAAGAAGAATGGGGCATCAGGATTGAAGGGAGACCCATTAACAACCTGTGTTATGCAGACAACACAACCTTGCTTGCTGAAAATGAAGAGGACTTGAATCACTTACTGATGAAGATCAAAGATCACAGCCTTCAG
Organism: Dugong dugon; assembly: GCA_030035585.1. Classification (NCBI taxonomy): domain Eukaryota; kingdom Metazoa; phylum Chordata; class Mammalia; order Sirenia; family Dugongidae; genus Dugong; species Dugong dugon. The sequence continues at coordinate 427,588 of CM057469.1, read as the reverse complement.
TATGGATTACACCTCAACATAAAGAAAACAAAAATCGTCACAACTGGACCAGTAAGCTGAACATCATGATAAACGGAGAAAAGATTGAAGTTATCAAGGATTTCAGTTTACTTGGATCCACAATCAACACCCATGGAAGTAGCAGTCAGGAAATCAAAAGACACATTGCATTGGGCAAATCTGCTGCAAAAGACCTCTTTAAAGCGTTAAAAAGCAACGATGTCACTTTAAGGACTAAGGTGCACCTGACCGAAGCCATGGTGTTTTCAGTCACCTCATATGCGTGCAAAAATTGGACAACAAATGAGGGAGACTGAAGAAGAATTGACACCTTTGAATTGTGGCGTTGGTGAAGAATATTGGATATACCGTGGACTGCCAAAAGAGTGAAAAAGTCTGTCTTGGAAGAAGTACAGCCAGAATGCTGCCTAGAAATGAGGATGGTGAGACCGTCTCACATACTCTGGACGTGTTATCAGGAGGGACCAGTCCCTGGAGAAGGACATCATGCTTGGTAAAGTAGAGGGTCAGCGAGAAAGAGGAAGACCCTCAACGAGATGATTGACACAGTGGCTGCAGCAGTGGGCTCAAACACAACAATGGTTGTGAGGATGGCGCAGGACCAGGCAGTGTCTCGTTCTGTTGTACATATGGTGGCTGTGAATTGGAACTGACTCGATTGCACCTAACAACAACAATAAAATATGTTCATGTGTGCGCGCACCCCCGCACGTACTATTACAGAAGCACATGAGGCAGTTCTTGTAGTATTTGTAGTGGTTATCACCTTAGGCTCTGGAGTCAGAAAGAGCTGGGTAAAACAATTCCTACTTTTTTTTTTTAATTTACATTTGCCTCATTTGTCTGCAGGAGCCCTGGTGGCACAGTGGCTGAGCACTCGGCTGCTAACCAAAAGGTCAGCAGTTCGAACCTACCAGCAGCTCTGTGGGAGAAAGATGTGGCAGTCTGCTTTTGTAAAGATTCACAGCCTTGGAAACCCTATGGGGCAGTTCCACTTTGTCCTGTAGGATCATTATGAGTCAGAATTGACTCGACTGCAGTGGGCAGTGGGTTGGGTTTGTCTCCCCATCTGTTTGTTTTCAAACTTTTGAATTGCTTGATTTAGATGTGTCTCGAGTATATAGCATGGAGTTAGGTTTTGCTTTGAGTCAGTTTGAAAATCTTTTAATGTGAATTGAATCCGTATATATATGTTGATATGTCAGATATGTAGATATGTTTTGACTTGACCCTGTCTTTGTATTTTAGTTTATACTTTCTGTGCTTTTTTTTGTTATTGTTATTTTGCTATTTAGGGAGATTTGTATTTTTGTTATATTATTACTTTCTATAATATTCTTAGTTCTCTATTGACAGTTGACTATTAGTTCCCTTCTATGCATAATGGTAAAGTTCTTTTGAATTCCCTTCCTTTCTCTTTCTCTTTCTCTCCTCCATCACCCAATTTTAGTCAATAGTCAATAATATTTATTCGCAGTAGTGTTTACATGTGTACTATTATGTATGCTTACACTTCCACTGCTTGATTTCTGAGCTTTAAGGCTGTCCATTGACTTCTAGTTATTACATTAAGGTAATCAACAAGCTTATTATACCTCCCACTTTCTTTCTCTTCTCTCAGTTTTGGTTCTTTGCATTTATATGATATCATGGTCTATAAGATTTGTGTTGTGTTTTGTCACCCTTATCTCCATCTGTCTCAGTCATCTAGTGCTGCTGTAACAGAAATACCACAAGTGGATGGCTTTAACAGAAGAGAAGTTTATTTCCTCACAGCCAACATAGGCTAAAAGTCCAAATTCAGGGCGTCAGCTCCAGGGGAAGGCTTTTTCTCTCTGTCTGCCTTCTTCTAATCAGTGTTCCCCCAGACTAGGAGCTTCTCAGCGCAGGGACCCCGGTCCAAAGGACGCGCTCTGCTCCCGGCACTGCTTACTTGATGGTATGAGGTCCCCCTGTCTCACTGCTCACTTCTGTATTTTATATCTCAAGAGATTGCCTCCGGACACAATCCAGTCTTATAGATCAGGTTCTGCCTTACTAACACAACTGCCACCCATCCTCCCTCAGTAACATCATAGAGGCAGGTTTACAACATACAGGAAAATCACACAGTACCAGGAATCATGGCCTAGCCAAACTGATACACACATTTTTTGGGGGACATAATTCAAACCATGACACCATCTGTTTTAGTCTTCATTCTTCAGTTAAGTATATGCAGTGCTCACTCAAGTACTTTTGTGGAAGTTTTTCCCAGCCTTCCTTTGATTGGCTGAAGTTTATCCTCTAGTAGTTTTCTCAAGGAGGGCTCATGAGAACAATATGGGAATGTTATCCTTATAACATTTTCAGAACTTCTTTTTGTTGCCTTGTAACTTGAAAGACAGCTTAGCAGGTTATAACATCCTTGGCTCACACTTTCTTTCCTTGGGCGTGTTACAGGGGTTGTGCCAATGTCTTCTGGCATTGAATGTTGTGTGAAGATGTGTGAAGCCAGCTTGAATTTTTTTGTATTATTAATGACTTGATCTTTTTTGCTTGTCTGTTCATAGGATTCTTTCTTTATCTGACATCTATTAACTTTACTAGGATATGTCAGTATTGACAATTATTTCAGTTTTTCCTGGTATATTGTGTGCCCTTTTAATATGTAGATTCAAACCTCCTTTTATTTCAGTAAAGCTTTCTTTGATTATGTCTTTTAACTTTTGTTTCATTGTTTTGGTTTTTTTTGTTGAGGACTCTAGTTACATGTGTGTTGGATCTCGCTTTGTATGTGTTTTACATCTATTGTTTTGTATTTAGTTTTTAAACACCTGTTTCATCTGTTCATTTTTATCTTTAACGTCACTCACCGTGTTTTCCGTGGTGTCTCTTCTCCTCAACTCTCTTCGGTTTCTTCTCCTTTCTGTTTATTCTTCTGTTTCATTCCTGAGTTCTGCCATTTCATACCCCCTCTTCCTGTTGTTCCCATATTTCTTCTTTGAGTTCTTGTGTTCCTGCTTTTGGTCTTCTTCTTCATGGTAGTGGTGACTTCATTGACTTTCTGAAATTCATGGAGGACTGTTTGGTTATAGTTTTTATCTCCTCCATTGAAATATGTTTCTGTGCATGTTCCTTGACAGTCGGTCCATTACGCTGCTTATTTCTACCATTTTCTTATATTGTCTCTGTGTCCACACTGTGCCAGTTTTCTTTTATTCCTTGTGATTTAATGAATTAGATTTTCCTCAGTCAGTTATTTGTAGGACATGCGGATGGGGTCAGGGTAAATATCCAGATTTCTGCCTCGGAGATTCTTTTTCACAGATGTCACCTGTGTGTTTCTCTGTGTTGCCACAAGTTATTGTCTTTCCAAACCAGACTGAGTCTAGGAGGCCTTTTGTGGCCAATTCTGGAATTCCCAGCTCCCTCCTTTGCAGCTGTGACTGCAGGGACACAGCCCCAACCTGCCCGTGTGAATCCTTCTCCTTAAGGAAGTGTATTTTTGCTGTTGCTTTCTGAGATCTGCCGCTGCTGGGCCCCGGTGATCACACGCCACACCTTCTGTCTCTGTCTCTGCTCCCCACCTCCAACATAGTTTCTGTCTGATATCAGACTTGTTTGATCTCAGCCCTGCTCTCACGTATTTTGGAGTCTTTAGATTTTTCTTTTTCTCCTAGGTTTGCTGGAAAAGGAGTTTTATGCTCAACAACAAAAAATAAAATTAAAAAAAATTCTTTAAAAAGGAGTTTTATGGGAGTTTTTCCCATTCTCTTTGTTGCTGTGTATGTTTTCTAACAATATTCATGTCTGTAGCTCTACCATGTTCATGTCAGGACATGCAACACAAGCTTTTTATTCAGCTGTGTATAAGCAGTGCCTGGGTTATGAACGTCCAGCTTACAGACAACTTATATGTGTCCTTTAAAGGTAGGTAAATTTGCCCTCACTTTGAAGCGATGGAACCAAACCCCCAGCAACATGTTCTTCATCACAATCCCCTTCACTTGCTGCACATGCAGCTTTTAAATCCTAGAAAAGGCTTCCGGCCTTTTCTTGCACTAAAGTAAGGCTGAGTAAGAACCATACGCACCTGTTCTGACTTCCCTACAAATTCAACTTAAAGACACAGGGATGGATCTGGTTCGTAACCCAGCGACTGCCTGTAATTAAAATTCAGATGGCTCTGTGGCCTTTCTTCTGTATTCTAGTTAATATCAAATGGAGACCAGTCTTACATCCAAGTAATTTTCTTTGAGGTCTGTCCAAAAGCAGGAAGTAACCTTCAAAATATATGTATTTTTTCTTCAAGTGGTTCCCAAACTATTTTGATTCGTGGATTACTTACCAATGGAGTATACTTAAGACATCCACTCTGTTTCCACTTGGATACAGTAAGAAAATGTCACCAAAGTGAATGGAAGATGTGACACATGAGTAAGGAATATGAGTGAAGTGTGACAGTAGTACTTCTCTTCCGGGCTCTGGTCTGTGGACCTTGAACACTTGAAGGATCACCAGTGCCCCTCAGACTTTGGTAAATACTATTATAAACTGATTTCCTGTCTTTACCATTCCCAAGCTAAAATTGGGGTTTACTGAGTAGTTAGCCCTTGTTTCAAGAGTTTCTTTTCATAGTTTGCAAACACTGTATTCACCAGCTGATGAATTTTGGTTGGCTTTAGCACTATTTATTTCTTTAAATTAGTTGCCAACAGTTCAGAATTAGGGAGATTTCACAGAACATGAAAAAAAAAAAAAATCAAGATTTCCAGCTACTCTTGAGAAATGACAAATCTGGCAATGCTGGGCCTTTATCCTGGCCTGACAGCAGTTTGCTGGAGCCGAGTAATGGCTACTACCTTTGCGTGGCACTTGTACGTTCCGGTTCACTGGAGATCCTTCCCACCTCCTCCTTGTCTTTCTTTGGGCCTGCTTCATTTACTTTACTACCTGGACCCCATAGGTTTCTGGGTGATGTTCATTTGGAAACAATTCAAATTGCAATCACTATTTTATTGCATTTATACTCATTAACCCATTGCTGTCGAGTCGATGCCAACTCATGGCCACCCTATAGGACAGAGTAGAACTGCCCTATAGGGTTTTTAAGACTGTGATCTTCATGGAAGCAGACAGCTACATCTTTTTCTCACAGAGTGGCTGGTGAGTTTGAACATTGGACGTTTCAGTTAGCAGCTGAACACTAGCCACTGCCCACCAGGGCTCCTTTACACTTGTTAATACCATATTTTCACACAAATAACGTTTGCCTTCTGCATTGGTTTGCCAGCCGTGCCCTCCCCACCCCTGTGAGGCACTCTCAGAAGCACCACCATGCCAGTCCTCTTCCACGTGTTGCTGGAAGAAAATTAGCATATAGCGCACTTACAGAAGTGCCTTGCTGGGATGGTGCAGAGAGACACAGAAGCTGCACGTTATTTGCGTAAGAATATGGTAGTCCTTATAAACTAATGAACTCTACCTTTAAAAACTGAACGATTATTAGTGACCTCAATGGCTGATTTCATGAAGCAGACCCATGTGGTGGGAACTGAAAATTGAAGTGCCATTAGTCCAAACTGTGGTCACAAGGTTGTTCAAGTTTCATGTACCATGTTACTGACCTGGTGAAATATTTCCTGCTGTTCATGCACTTGTCGGTTAGTAGAATGTCTCATTCCTACTTTTGAATATAATATAAAATCTAGATTATTATAAACTAGTTATTTCTTTTTGATATTTAATATTTTTAAAATATAAAAAAATAAGCCTACTCGATTTCTGTTTATTAATTTATAGTATAAATCATTAAAAATATAGTATTGTAAAAAGCATGTATAAATTTCAGTCATGAGGTTACAGTTTTTCTTAAGGTTAAGGTAAATCTGATTAAATTTTACTGGCATAACACTATTTCTAAACTTTTTAATTCATTAAACGTTAACAAACCACAATAAATCATATATATGTAAGTCACATTTTGTATATGTTATTTAATTAGAAGTTTGTATTATTTGACATTTAAGGGAATAAAATTTTGTAAATTGAAATACATCAAGATGTTTCTGAATCATCAAAAGAAAGACTAAATTATGTTCAGCATAGCTTTAGTATTAAGTATATACATATTTTTTAATTGAGATATAATTCACGTATCATAAAGTTCATTTTATTAACCTGTACAATTCAGTGGTTTCTAGTATATTCCCAAGGTTGTGACCACTATCTAATTCCAGAATGTCTTCATCGCTGCAGAATGAAACTCCAAACCAGTCAGTATGGGGCTCACTCTGTATTCCCCTTCCCTGAGCCCCCGGCAGCCACTTACGCATATTTTGTCTCTGTGGATTTGTCTGTTTTGGATATTTCATACAAATGGAGCCATACAATAGGTGGCATTCTGTGTCTCCTAAAATGTTTTCAAGTTTCATCCATGTTGTATCATGTATCAGTAGTTCATTCCTTTTTATGGCTGTCCATTATATGGAGAGACCACATTTTGCTTATTCATTTATCAGTTGATGGGCATTTAGGTTGTTTCTGCTTTTTAGATATCATGAATAATGCTGCTGTGAACAGTCATGTTCAAGTTTTTGTGTGGAGATTTTTTCATTTCTCTTTGGTGTATACCTAGAAGTGGAACTGCCAGATCATCTGGTATCTCTGTATTGAACTTTTTGAGGAACTGCCCAATTATTTTCTACAGCAGCTGCACCATTTTACATTCCTACCAGCAGTGCTCAAGGGTTCTAATTTCTCTATATCCTCACCAACACCTGTTAGTTTCCTTTTTTTTTTTTTTTAAATTGTAGCTATCCTAGTGGGTATAAAATGGTATCTCATTTTGGTTTTGATTTATATTTCCCTAATGACTAATGAACTCTATGGGGCAGATCTACTTTATCCTGTAGGGCCGCTTGAGTAGGAATCAACTTGATGGCCATGGGTTTTTTAAATGACAAATGATGGTAAGCATCATTTCATGTGCTTATTGGCCATTTTTATATCTTCTTTAGAGAAATGTCTATTCAGACCCTTTTCCATTTTTCAGTTGGGTTATTTTTCTTTATACTGTTGATTTAGAAGAGTTCTTTATATATTCTGGATACTAGCTAGCTGCTGTCGAGTGGACTCTGACTCGTTGTGACCTTATGTACAACAGAAGGAAACGTTGCCCAGTCCTGCATCATCTTCATGATGTTTGGCGTGTTCGAGTCCATTGTTGTGGCTCTTGTGCCAGTCCTTCTCACTGAGGAGCTCCCTTGCCCTTGCTAGCCCTCTGCTTCACCACACGATATCTTCCTCTGGCGACTGATCCCTCCTGATGTCGTGTCTAAAGCAAGCAAGTTGGAGAATATTCTGTTGTGAGCCGTAGGGTTTTCACTGGCTAATTTCTGGAAGTAGCTCACCAGGTCTTTCTTCCTACTCCGTCTTAGTCTGGAAGCTCCGCTGAAACCTGTCCATTATGAGTGTGACCCTGCTGGTATTTGAAATACCGGTGACCTAGCTTTTAGCATCACAGCAACATGCAAGCTACGGTAGTATGACAAACTGACAGGCAAGTGGTAGATTCTGGATACTAACCAAAAAACTAACCCACTGCCACTGAGTTGATTCTAACTCACAGCGACCCGACAGGACAGAGTGGAACTGCTTGTAGGGTTTCCAAGGCTGTAAATCTTTACAGAAGCAAACCACCACATCTTTCTCCCACAGAGCAGCTAGTGGTTTTGAACCACCGACCTTTTGGTTAGCAGCTGAGCGCGTTAACCACTGCACCACCAGGGTACCTTTCTGGTTACTAGACCCTATCTGTTTCTTCTTTGGCTGAAATTGTTGCCTAATCCAAGGTCATGCAGATTTACACCTATGGTTTCTTCTAAGAATTTTATAGTTTTAACTCTTACTTTAGGCCTGTGCTCCATTTGGAGTTAATTTTTGTATATGGTTATGAGGTACGGTTCCATATTCACTCTTGTGCATGTGGATATCCAGTTGTCCAGCATCATTTGTTGAAAAGACTATTCTTTCCCATTGAATGGACTTGGCACCTTGCCGAAAATCATTTGGCCATAGATGTGTGAGTTTATTTCTGGTCTCTCAATTCTATTCCATTGGTCTATGTATCTCTCCCGTGCCAGTGCCACACTGTCTTGGTTACTGTAATTTTGTAGTAAGTTATGTGTTAAGTATCTTTTGTTGTAATATTTAATTATTTAAAAATTAACAATCCTCTTGTTAATGACTACAGTAATGAGACTAGTTCACTAATCAGAAATCCTAACTTAAAAACATTTTGGATTTAAAAGTGTTTACTGAGTTAGAACAGTGTTTTCTATGAATTATAACACATAATTGGGTTAAATGACCCCTCCCTATCTCCATGTTGAGGATTTGCTTACTAGTTATATGCTTTACTAGGGAGTGTCTTAGAATATCTTTGTCGGAAATAATGGTTCCTGTTTACTCTCTCAAGTAAACAGGACATCAGTTATAGGAGTATCTTGTTGTGTAACTGATCAGTCAAATGTTTATTGACGGCTTACTGCCATAGCGACCCTACAGGACAGAGCAGAACTGCCTCACAGGGTTTCTGAGGAGCAGGTGGTGGATTCAAACTGCCAACCTTTTGGGTAGCAGCCAAGCTCTTAACCACTGCACCACCAGGGCTCCAGTTAACAAAGTTACTGATTTGTAAAACACTGCTGGATAGTGTGATTTAGATTAATTTCTACCAAAAGGGCTTTTAGTATAGTTTTTATTCTGATGAACAGTTTTGAGAATAGTTGAGTTTGGTATGAACTGTCCTTCCAAATGCATCTGTGAAAAGTTTTCTAAAAAACAAGGATCAATATGCACATTTTTCCTATAGTGATGGTTCAGGTTTTTAAAGTTAATTGAGGTGTCTGCAGAGAAGAGAAGAAAATTAACTGGAAGTTCAGTTTATTCTGTAGAATAAAGTATGGAAGATCACGTAAGGTACAAGTGTGTCATTTAGAATAAGGGTCCTAGGCTGTAGGATAGAATTGTTTTTTATATGTGAGAGGCTGAATTGGCAAGTCATTTTGAAGCTTAAACAATTGTTTTAAACCATTTTAAGTCTCAGACACTTATACACAGAGATCGTATTTTCAGCAAATAATAGATTTTGCTAGATAGGTGTGATAGTAGAGATGGTATGATATACTGGAAATACAGTGGTATCAGGGAGGAATGGCCTTGAGAAGGGGATATTGAGACTGAGCCGAGGAGAAAGGAGGAGTTGGCCAGGTGGAGTGAGGGAGGGGCAGCATATCCAGTATTTGTGGAAAAACACGTTGACTCTTGAGCTGGTCTGAGTTTGGGCTCTTCCACCACCACTTGCTAGTTGTATGGCATTGGGCTTGTTGCTTAACTTCTCGGAGCCTCGGTTTCATCATTGGTAAAAATGGAGGTTATGCTATTTATCTCTTGTGAGCCTTAAATTTAGCATGTATTTGGCACTCTGTAAATGATAACTTTTATTATTAGTATCATATTAGTGCCTGGGAAAAAAACTATGTTAATCTTTTGGAAAGAAAGGTATGACTGAATGAATAAAAGCTAATTTATGGGATAGTTTTGGAAATATCTGCTTTTATTGAAGCTTGGCTAATAACATAACTCAATAGAATTCTTGGTTTAATCAGTAGATAAAAATGATTTATTGTTAGAAATTTAAGCCATAGTCTAAGTATTGAATATTAAACTGTATGCTTATAAATTCTGAAATGCTCGAAAGCAATTTATGTTTAACTGTCTTCTGATTAATTCAGTCACTGTTCTGTTACTAAATATTTGAGTGCCTGCTCTGTGCCAGGCATTGTGCTGGTGGCTGGGTGTGCAGTGGCAAACAAAACAACATGGCTCCTGTTCTTATGGAGTTTGCATTTTAGTATAGGAGACAGACATTCAACAAGTCACATGGATAACCATGTAGCTACAACTGTGAAAAGTGCTATGAAGAACCAGTGTGTAGTGGCTGTCTTTGTTGTTAGCTGCCATTGAACTGATTCCAGCTTATGGCGACCTTACGTGTAACAGCGGAACGTTGCCCAGCCCTGTGCCGTCTCCATCCTTGACATCTTTCAGCCCATTGTTGAGGCTTTTGTGTCAGTCCATCTCACTGAGGGTTTTCCTCCTGTTGGTTGGCCCTCTGCTTTACCAAACATGATGCCCTTTTCTAGCAATTGTTCTTTCCTGATGACGTGTCCAAAGTAAGCGAGCTGAAGACTCTCTGTCCTGGCTTCTGAGGAGCATTCTGGTTGTATTTCTTCTGAGTATGTAATAGAGGACTTAATTTGGAGACTAGTAGTATCAGGGGAATGGCCTTTTTGAGGAGGGAATATTGAGACTGAGCTGAGGAGTAAGTAGGAAGTGGCCCCGTGAAGCTAGGGGAGGGGCAACATGCTCAAGGCAGACAAGAGTTTGGCATGTTTGAGGGATAAAGGGAAGGCCAGGTTGGCTACAGCGTGGAATGAGTGAGGGGAAGAGGAGGAGGGATGGATGGAGGAAGCTGGTGAGGCCAAATCCTTTGAGGCCTTGGAATGCATGTTACGGATTTTGAAATTTATTTTAAGAGGAAACTATTAAAATTTTTTAAGTAAAGGAATGATGAGATCAGATTCATATTTATAGTTTTCACTCTGCCTGCTTTGTGGACGTGGAATTACGAGAAGTCAGAGTGTCGTGTGAAGGAGACCCTCTGAAAGATTCTCCCCTTATTCAGATGAAGATGGTAGTTGCTTAGTCTAGGGGTGATGGCAGTGGAGATGGATAGAAGTGAACAGGTTGGAGTTACTTAGGAGGTAAATTATCAGGATTCATTGAGGGATTGGGTGTGGAGGGTGCAGTAGAGGGGCAGCTGACAGCTGACCATGAGGTTTCTAGTGTGAGCAGCTGAGTGGATGGGGGAAGCCCAGAGAAGGAGCAGCGTTGAGAGGAAAGATTACAAGTTAGCATAGGGGATATGAAACATCCAATAGAAATATGGATACAGTCTGGACCTCAGAAGGGAAGCCTGAACTAGAAAGATAGATTGGGAAATTATCAATGGTTTTTAAAGCCTTGGAGATGGATGTGGTTACCTAGGGAGGTGTTACAGAGTGAGAAGAGGGCCCAGCATCAGACCCTGAGGGGATGCCAGCATTTGGAGGGTGGGGAGAGGAGGATGGAGGAGAACTCACAGGAGCAGCTAGAGAAGTGGAAGGAACACCTGTGCTAAGAGTGTGGTGTCACAGAAGTTAGCAGTGTTTCAAGGTGGGGTCTGTTGAGCATTTAAGTATTATAAAGAGCTGATGATGAGAGTTATCTTTTACTGCTTTTGGCAAGAGCAGTTTTGTTGGGGTGGTACGAGTGGAAACGAGATGGGAGTGGGTCGGAAATGAATGCTGAATGGGAGGGCATAGAATGGAGGCATGAATATATGACTTCCCACAAGTTTGACTGTGAAGACTAGAGGATGATAGCTACAGGATAGATACGAGGTCAAGGGAAGGCTTTTTTGCTTTTAATTTTTGAGATGGCAGAGTCAGATCTCAACACAGTGTTGGCGTCTTATGGAATCAGGGCCATTTACTTACATGGTTAGTGTATTTAGGGAAGTATTTTTAGTGAGGATCAAATGAGAGAATGCTTATCAGGACTCGATGCGGAAAGCACTTAAGTGTCAGCTCTGGTGGCAGGAACAGGTGGGGAGGTCGAGAGCCTACAATCTAGTCCTGGTCCAAACTCTTATTTGGTAATTCTCTCCCTCCTCTCCTCTGCGTTTTCTCATTTATATGCTTCCTCTCCCTAAAATCTGTTCTTCAGTTTCTTTGAAAATCCCTGCCTACCTGTCTGGAGCCCTGGTGGCAAAGTGGTTAAGAGCTCAGGCTGCTAACCAAAAGTTCAGCAGTTCGAATCCACCAGCTACTCTTTGAAAATCCTATGGGGCAGTTCTGCTGTGTCCTACCGGGTTGCTGTGAGTTGGAATCAACTTGACGGCAATGGTTTTGGTTTTTGGTTAATCTCTGAGCCGAGATTTCCTGCAGTGCTTCAGCGTTATCTCAGGGGGTCAGGAATCCATATCATGTTAAGTACCATCTTGTGGATGAGTAAATAATGTGTCTTGTAAATATGTGCTAATGCCTTTCAAATATATGTATCTGCTGTTTTGATTAATAAGAAATCCTTTAAAATCATTATAGAATTTATAGTTGTTTTTGTTATGGATATTTTCAGTCAGTGATAAAAGAACTTCTATCATAGAAGCCTGCCCCATATTTTTACATTAAAAAAAGAATGTTCATACTTGAAAAGGTTAGGAGTCGCTGCTCTGCAACATACAACATTCAGAATACTTCTTCATGGTCTTCATTATTTTCCTTCACTGTTCCTGTCTCCTTAACTAACTTGTAAACTGCTTAAGAGTAGGGGCTGTGGTTCTTTTTGTTTCTCCATACCTTACAGCGGAGGTTGGTAAGCTAACAGCCCTTGGGTCAAATCCTTTACAAAAATGTTTTCAGCTAAAAAGATTTTCATAGATGAACATTTGTAATCGACTTGATGATAGGGAACACTAACTTTGAACCCCAGTTAAGCAGAATGTTGTTCCCCCCAAAATGAATTCAATTCTTCCCATTAATAGACCTGTATATAGGAGTCCCTGGATGGTGCCAGTGGTTGAGTGCTTGGCTACCAGCCAAAAGGTTGGCAGTTCAGACCCACCAAGAGATGCCTTGGAAGACAGGCCTGGTGATCTTCTTCCAAAAGGTCACAGCCTTGAAAACCCTATGGAGCAAGCAGTTCTGCTCTGCATACATGGGGACTCCATGAGTTGGAATCAACTCCAGGACTACTAACAACATCGTTACAAAAAGTTGTATTCAACTATTATTATTATTTATTGTTGTAGTTTAAGTGAAAGTTTACAATTCAGGTTAGTCTCTGATAAAAAAATTTATACATACATTGTTATGTGACTCTAATTGCTCTCCCTATACTGTGACAGCACACTCCTCCTTTCCACCCGATTCCCCATGTCCATTCCACCAGCTCCTGACCCTCTCTGCCCTCCCATCTCACCTCTGGACAGAAGCTGCCCGTTTAGTCTCATGTATTGACTTGAGTCAAGAAGCACACTCTTCACAAGTATCGTTTTATGTCCCACAGTCCAGTCCAATCTTTGTCTGAAGAGTCGGGCTCAGGAATTGTTTTAGTTCTGGGTTGACAGAGAGTCCGGGGGTCATGTTTTCTGGGGTTCCTCTAGTCTCAGAGAGACCATTAAATCTGGTCCCTTTATAGAATTTGAGTTCTGCACCCCACCTTTCCCCCACTCCATCAGGGACTCTCTGTTGTGTTCCCTGTCAGGGCGGTCATTGGTGGTAGCCGAGCACCATCCAGTTCTTCTGGTCTCAGGCTGATGAAGTCTCTGGTCTTTGTGGCCCTTTCTGTCTCTTGGGCTAATACTTCCCTTGCGTCTTTGGTGTTCTTCATTCTCCTTTACTCCAGGTGGTTGGGACCAATTGATGCATCTTAGATGGCCGCTTGTTAGCTTTTAAGACCCCAGACGCCACTCACCAAAGTAGGATGCAGAACATTTTCTTAATAAACTTTGTTATGCCAATTGACCTCAATTATTATTTTTATATTTTGCATTTTTTCAATAAAAATTTTGTAGAAATTTGTTACCCTGACCCCTGCCTTATAGTAGTAGTTCCTAAGCTTGTCTGCACATCCAAATTATCACAGGAGCTTAAAAATATATATGTACATACATACACAGACATGTGCCACATAACGTCCATTCGGGCATCGTCTGACTGCATATACGTCCGTGGTCCCATAAGGTTATACTCTTTACTTTATTCCCTAGGGAGCAATGAGTAATAAGAGGCCTGGGATTCTAATCTTTGTTCTGTCATGAGTTTGTTATGTGACAGAGTACCTCCCTGGGTCTCTTTCATTTGCCCAAGGAAGGAGTTGGGCTCAACGATTGCCAACATCCATTAAGGCGCCAAAGTCAGAACCAAAGCTCATGCATGACTGAAGGTCTGCTCACCCCAGGTCGGTGGGCTCCGGGTATGGGTTTGGTTCATAAGGAAGTGAGGGTGGTGGGGCCACAGGTGAGCTACCACGGGTGAGCCTGGGATCGCCATCCTGGAGGCTGGGCGCACCCCTCCCTCCTGCCCCACAGGGCACAGACTGGCTCAGGGCACAGGAATTTAGGGCTTCAGCACTGAGAGGAGGAGCTACAGCCACTGAGTGTTTTGTTCACACAACGTCCAAGTCACATAACGTCCTATTTCACAGATGGTATGGTGGACGTTAAGTGATGTGTGATGGTATATATAATACTTGTAGTGTGTGTCGTGTGTGTGTGTGTGTGTGTGTGTGTGTGTGTGTGTGTGTGTGTGTGTGTGTGTGTGTTTAAAGTGTTAAAAAGCAAAGATGTCACTTTGAGGACTAAGATGCGCCTGACCCAAGCCATGGTGTTTTCAATTGCCTCTTACGCATGTGAAAGCGGGACAATGAATAAGGAAGATGAAGGAGAATCGATGCCCTTGAATTATGGTGTTGGTGAAGAATATTGAATATACCACGGGCTGCCAGAGGAGTGAACAAGTCTGCCTCGGAAGAAATATAGCCAGATTTTTCCTTGGAAGCGAGGATGACAAAACTTCGACTCAAGGAAATAATTAATTGTACTAATTAATTATTAGTGCAATATACTCAAGGTCGTACTTTGGCTCTCATGGACTTGTTCTAATTTTCTTCAGCCTCAACAATTAATTGTACTAGTATGTAGGACAATCAGTTATTTTCTCATTTGATTGTATTCTTAGTATTCTTCTTTTACTTTCCTCGATTTGAAAGTTTGGGGATGTGGCCAAACCTCAAACCAGAGACTGTAGTATCTCCAATTAGGAATTTGTTTAAGACCTCCCGGGCACTTTGCTGGTGTGAATACCTACTTTCTTCTCTTTAATTTTACGGGGCATACCCCCTGTTGTCTAGCTCAGCCCCACTTTGGATATTTCTGTTCGTTATAACTTTCTGAGCAGAATTTTTCCCGGAGGAGTTTTTCACTCCTCTGATTACTCTCCTTGCTGTGGGTTTGGCTTGTACCCTGGGACTGTGCTCTGCAGCTTCTTCTGCTTTTCTTGCCTCCTCCTAGTTTATTCACACCCTCGTTCATCTGTAGATGGTTTCTTATCCAAGTCTGATATCCCATCTCTCGTTTCATTTCACTAATTACCATCCCCTTCTACTTTTCCTCTTATCTTTCAGGATATAAAGATACTAAAGACATTGTCATCTTAAAAAAAAAAAAATTAGCGAAGTACCTTCCCTCATCCCCACAGCCTTTCATCCCTTTCCTTCCTGCCACATATTACCAGTTACTATTATCTGCTGACTTTCTATTGTTTATAGAATAATATTCAGAATTCTGATGTCTAATAGCCTGGCCATACAGGACCTGGGGTTGTGCAAACCGGCTTGCACTCGACTGCTAACATAAAGAGTTTGGTGGTTCAAACCCACCCAGAGGTACTTTGGAAGAAAGTCCTAGAGATCTGCTTCCATAAAGATTACAGCCAAGAAACCTCTCTAGAGCTTGGTTCTACTCTGCAATACATTTGTTGGCATCAACTCAATGGCAAGGGGTTTGTTTTTTGTTTGTTTAATAGCCTGGCCCAAGCCTCCCTCTTCAGCTGGACCTTTTGTTACTCATTTCCTTCATTCTTCCTGTTACAAAGTAGAAATGTCCCTCTTGGTTGCTCAGGAATGCTGCTCCAATGTTGATTGCCTCTTTCTTGGACTTTCATACAAACACTTAAAGAATTGGAAGATATGGTAACCTGGGTCCACACTCCCAGAAGAGACTGGAGCTGAGTTGTGACTGCCCTCTTTGGAACGGGGCATGTGCTCTCTACTTACACACAGGCGCCCCCTCCCCATCTCCCAACGCTCCACTGACACATAGGAAGCCCACTTCCCTCTCCTTTGTTAACTACCTGGTGACAAAAAGGAATTTTATATCTGCTAGCCTACATTCTAGTGTCTGATTTTTGCAAGTATTTCTATAATCTGACCTTGTATTTCAGATATAACCTTATTTCCCGTTCTTCACCCCCTTATCCTCCCCCCCCCCCCGTGCCTTTGCTGACTCTTCTTTCATGTCTCAGCACACAATGATTTCTTTTTTTCCTAGCTCCTGTGGTACATGTTTTCATGTGTACTGTATTATTCCCCAGTTTGTCTTTTATTCCCAGTAAGTGAGCAGACTTATTGAGGGCAGGGATTGTAGCACATCAATTAAAAAGTTGGCTTCAGTTTTGTGTGAAAGAAAATGGATCTTTAAAAACTACAGTCATAGGGCTCAGTGAGATGTGGGCATACTAGGTGCATGAGAGCAGAAGTGACTCACGGTGCCGCCTCGCACTTCCTCCAGGTGTCTGTCTGTTGACTGGATAGGCAGGCGCGATTGACTGTACTGTTGAAAACGTTCTCTGTGCGTCTGTTGAAAACGTTCTCTGTGCGTCTGTTTCTCTTCCTTCGTCTACTTTTTCTTTATGCTAACCACATATAATTGAATTTCTTAAGTGCCTCATGGTAGAATTCCAGTGTACTTTTGTGTCCCCCACAGTGCAGAACCCTCCCTGTGTCTCTGTGAAGATAATAATACCAGTTGAATGAATGAATTAATAAATAATGCTTTGGGGGATAGCAAGCAGGAGGTGATGTAAATTAATTATGCTTACCATCTGTACATTTTTCTTTGCAACTAATTCAGTCAGGCAAGGAGCAGGCATAGAATTCTGGTTCTCATATTTGGTTTAAAATACCTGTGAATTGAGGGCTTTGGGTTCAGATATCTCTAACTTCTTCTCTAGTATTTCTTTAAAATCAAAACCTTTTACCATGTATAATGGTCTGAATCTAAAGCTATTTCCAGTAGCAAAGCAGAAAAATACCCACAATGCACACTTATTTCCTGGCAATTTGATGTAATCTTTTACCTTTAGAAGAAGTTAGAATTTCCCTTCTTCCAGTTACTCATTTTAGGAACCTGAAGCAGATACTACTTAATTCCATTATTTAGTTAAACTTTTCTCAGTGGAATCATATTAAAGTATCTTTGATTTAAGTTCTAATCTCTGAATTTAGTATAGTGTTCTGCAGTTGACCAACTTAATAGGTAAATGCAGAAGGCTATTTAGAAGGTTGAGAAAACAAAACTGAGCAAGTTAAGCATTTTGCATAGGGTGAAGTACTTTTCTTGGGACACTGTAGAAAGCTAAGCTGTAAAGTCTTCAGCTCTCAGTGGTCAACAAAATACATTTGAACGAAGCTCTTTTGGGGGAGAAGTTGTTAGATAGTGAATGTGAGAAAATGAACATTTAAGAAATGAGTAAGAAAAATTTAGTAATATTTTCCATTTTTAATTTCATTTGGGGAAAAAAATCCCCTGAAGTATACAAGTAATAAATGCTGAAAATTTGGAGAAAACAGAAAAGTATAAGGAAAGGAAAAAAAAAAAAAAAAGAGCAAGAGTCACCTTTAGTTTCACCATGCTGCCATAACCACCGTTAATATTTTGGAGTATATCCTTGCACTCGTTTATTTGTATTTTATTTTTTTAATCCAAAATATATGTTTGTATTCTAAAATACAAAGACTTTTTTTTAACTTTTATTTTTTAAATTAACATAGAATAAAATTGACCTTTTTTGAGAGTATAAATTTCTGTGAATTTAAACACATATATGGATTTGTGCAAACATCACCCACAATCAAGATAAAGAACACTTCTATTGCCTCAAAGACTTTCCTTGTACAATCCCTTGATAGTCACATCATCTTCCCACCTCAACCCTCTGGTAACTACTCTTTCACTATAATTTTGTCCTTTTATGTAACATATAGAGAATGTCATATGTCCTTTTTATATGAAATATGAGAATATAATATAAATGGAATCATGCAGTAGATAACTTTTTATATTGTGGTAAAATATATGTAACATAAAATTTGCCATTTTAACCATTTTTACACGTGCAATTCAGTGACAGTAACTACATTCACAAAGTTGTACAGTCATCACCACTATTTCCAAAACTTTTTCATCACCCCAAATACAATCTCAGTACCCATCAAGCAGTAGCTCCTCATCCCTGCCCCACTCCCAGCCCCTGGTAACCTCTAATCTATCTTTGCCTCTGTGCATTTGCCTATTCTATATATTTCATATAATTGGGGTCATACATTGTTCGTCTTTTTGTGATTGACTTATTTCACTCAGCATAATGTTTTCAAGATTCATCTATGTTGTAGCATGTATCAGAACTTCATTTCTCTTTATGGCTGAATAATCTTTCATTGTATGAATACACCATATTTTGTTTATCCATTCATCTGTTGATGGATACTTGGGTGGTTCCCATCTTTTGGCTGTTGTGATTAAAGTTGCAATGAACTTTGAACCCTTTGAAGTTTTAGGATATATACCTAATAGTACAATTGCTGGTTCATATGGTAATTCTGTTTAACTTTTTGTGAAACCTCAAAATGTTTTCCACAGAAGCTGCACCATTTTACATTCCCACCAGTAATGGACAAAGATTCCAATTTCTCCACATTCTTGCTATTTTCCGTTTTGTTGTTGTCATAATACTCATCCTTAGAATCTCTAGGAGTGGGAACCGACTGGAGGGCACGTAACAAACAGCAAGTGTGTGAGAAGTGGTCATTCACTGTAGTTTTAATTTGCATTTCCCTGAAGACCAGTGATGTTGAGCATCTTTTCATGTGCTTATTGGCCATTTGTATATCTTCTTTCTTTTCTGCCCATTTTTTTTATTGGGTTGTGGAGATCCAGTTGTCCCAGCACCATTTGTTGAAGAGATTATTCTTTCCCCATTAAATGAACTTGACACTCTTGTCAAAAATCAATTGGCCATAGATGTATGGGTTTATTTTTGGGTGCTCAATTCTATTCCATTGGTCTATATGTCTATCCTTATTCTTGTGTTATGGATTGAATTGTGTTCCCCCAAAAATGTGTGTCCACTTGGCTAGGCCATGATTCCCAGTATTGTGTGATTGTCCACAATTTTGTCATCTGATATGATTTTCCTATGTGTTGTGAATTCTACCTCTATGATGTTAATGAGGCTGGATTAGAGGCAGTTATGTTAATGTGGCAGGACTCAATCTACAAGATTAGGTTGTATCTTGAGTCAGTCTCTTTTGAGATATAAAAGAGAGACTTGAACAGAGACATAGGGGCTTCATTACCACCAAGCAAGAAGAGCCAGGAGCACGTGCCCTTTGGACTTGGGGTCCCTGCGCTGAGAAGCTCCTAGACCAGGGAAAGATTGATGGCAAGGACCTTCCCCCAGAGCCAACGGAGAGAGAAAGCTTTCCCCTGGTGCTGGCACCCTGAATTCGGATTTCTAGCCCCCTAGACTATGAGAGAATAAACTCTTGTTTGTTAATGCCATCTATTTGTGGTGTTTCTGTTATAGCAGCACTAGATGACTGAGACAACTTGTATTTTACTGTTTTGATGACTGTAGCTTTGTAGTTAGTTTTGTTATTGGGAATTGAGTCCTACTTTGTTCTTTTTTCAAGATTATTTTGGCTATTTGTGGCCCCTTGCAATTCCATATGAATTTGAGGATCGGCTTTTTTATTTCTGCAAAAAAGCTGTTGGAATTTTGATAGAGATTGTATTCAATGTGTAGATTACTTTAGGTAGTATTGGCATTTCAACAATATTAAATTGTCCAATCACATCCAATCTGGGATGTGTTCCCATTTATTTAGGTCTCCTTTAATTTCTTTCAGCAGTGTTTTTAGTTTTTAGTGTGTAAGTCTTTCCCCTCCTTGGTTAAATTTATTCCTAAGTATTTTATTCTTTTAGATGCTGTTGTAAATGGAATTGTTTTTAATTTCTTTTTCAGATTGTTCATTGTTAGTATTTAGAAACACGACCAGTTTGTATGTGTTCATCTCGTACCCTGTAACTTTGCTGAATTCATTTATTAGCTCTAGTAGCTTTCTGGTGGATTCTTAGGGATTTTTTATACATAGGATCATGTCATCTGCAAATAGAGATAGTTGTACTTCATTCCTGATTTGGATACTCTTTATTTCTTTTTCTTGACTCATTGCTCTGACTAGAACATCCAGTACAGTGTTGAATGGCAGTGGTGAAAGCAAGGATCCTTGCCTTCTTCTGATATTAGGGTAGGTAGGGGGCCTTCAGTCTTTTGCTATTGAATATGATGTTGCTTTGGGTTTTTTTTTTTTTTTTAATTGTACTTCAGGTGAAGGCTTACAGAACAAATACTTCCTCCTTAAACAGTAGTACACATGTTGTTTTATGACACTGGTTAACAACTCCACAACATATCAACCCTCTAACTTCTCAACCTTTTTTTTTTTTTTTTGGTGAAAATACACATAGCCAAAGATACACCATTTCAAAAATTTCTACATGCACAGTTCAGTGACATTGACTACGCTCTTTCAGTTGTGCTATTATTCTCACTTAAGATGAAGGCTTACAGAACAAAATAGTTTCTCATTTAACAGTTACTACAAATGTTGCCCTGTGACAATGGTTAACAATCTCACAACACATCAACAATATCCTTACTCAACTTTGGGTTATCACCAGCTTCCTTGTCCCCTTCTGCCTTCTGGCCCTTGTCACTGGACTCCTGTACCTCATTAGTCTCGTTTGGTTTTACGGGGCTGTCCACTCCCAGGCTGAACAGTGACCCCAGGAGGTAACTTCACCACTGAGCTAAAAGGGTGTCTTGGGGCCATACTCTTGAGGTTTCTCCAGTCTCCTTTAGGCCAGTAAATCTGGTCCTCTTTTTTTGTGAGTTAGAATTATGCTCTACATCATTCTTCACCTCTGTCCAGAACCCTCTGTTGTGATCCTGGTCAGAGCAGTCAGTGGTGGTAGCTGGGCACCATCTAGCTATACTGGACTCAGTCCGGTGGAGGCCTTGGTAGCTGTGGACAATTAGTCCTTTGGACTAATCTTTTCCTTGTATCCTGTTCTCTTCATTCTCCCTTGCTCCCGAAGGGATGAGACCAGTGGAGTATTTTAGATTACCGCTCACAGGCTTTAAGACCCCAGACACTGCTCACCAAGGTAGAATGTAGAGCATTGTCTTTATAAGCTGTGTCATGCCAATTGAGCTAGAAGTTCCCCGAGGCCATGGTCCCCACAGCCCTCTGCCCAGCAGTTCAGTCCCTCAGGGAGTTTGGATGTGTCTATGGGGCTTCCATGACCTTTCCTTGTACAGGTTGTGCTAGTTTCCCCTGTATTGTGTACTGTCTCACCCTTCACCCAAGATACCACTTATCTATTGCCTATTTAGTATTTCCCCCCCCCCCACCCCTCCAATCCCTAGTAACCTACAAAGATTGTTACATTTTGTGTGTGAACTTTTTCATGGGTTTTTACAATAGAGGTCTCATACAATATTTGCCTTTTTGTGGTTGACTTATTTCACTCAGCATAATGTCCTCCAGTTTCATCCATGTTATGAGATGGTTCACAGATTCATTGTTGTTCTTTCTCGTTGGATAGTACTCCTTTTGTGTGTATGTACCATAGTTTGTTTATCCATTCATCTGTTGATGGGCATCTAGGTTGTTTCCATCATTTTGCTATCGTAAACAATGCTGCCATGAACATAGGTGTGCATATGTCTATTCGAGTGACGATTCTTATTTCTCTAGGGTATATTCCTAGGAGTGGAATTGCTGGATCGAATGGTATGTCTATTTCTAGCTTTCTGAGGAAGCGCCATATCATTTTCCAAAATGGCTGTATCATTTTGCATTCCCACCAGCAGTGCGTAAGAGTTCTGATCTCTCCGCAGCCCCTCCAACATTTGTTATTTCCGGTGTTTTTGAATCATGCCAGTAATGCCGGGGTGAGATGGTATCTCATTGTGGTTTTAATTTGCATTTCTCTAATGGCTAGTGATCGCAAGCCTTTCCTCATGTGTCTGCTGGCCATTTGAATGTCTTCTTTGGTGAAGTGTCTGTTCATTTCCTTTGCCCATTTTTTACTAGGATTATTTGTCTTTTTGTTGTAGAGATGTTGGATTTTCTTGTAGGTTATAGAGATTAGACCTTTGTCCGACTTGTACTGTCCAAAAATTTTTTCCCAGTCTGTAGGTTCTCTTTTTACTCTTTTGGTGAAGTCTTTTGAAGAGCATAGGTGTTTGATTTTTAGAAGATCCCAGTTATCTAGCTTATCTGTTGGGGTTTGTGCATTGATGGTTATGGTTTGTATCCTGTTAATGCCATGTATTAAGACCTGAAGTGTTGGTCCTATTTTTCTTCTATGAACTTTATAGTTTTAGGCTTTATATTCAGGGCTTTGATCCATTTTGAAGTAGTTTTTGTATACGGCGTGAGGTATGGGTCCTGTTTCATTTTTTTGCAGATGGGTATCCAGTTTTGCCAGTACCATTTGTTAAAAAGACTGTCTTTTCCCCATTTGATGGACTTTGGGCCCTTGTCGAAGATCAGGTGACCGTAGGTGGATGGATTTACATCTGGGTTCTTAATTCTGTTCCATTGGTCAATGTATCTGTTGTAGTACCAGTACCAGGCTGTTTTGACTAGTGTAGCTGTATAGTAGGTTCTGAAGTCAGGTAGTGTGAGTCCTCCAACTTTATTCTTCTTCTTCAGTAGTGCTTTACTTATTCGGGGCTTCTTCCCTCTCCATATAAAGTTGATGATCAGTTTTTCCATCTCTTTGAAGAATGTTGTTGGTATTTGGATCGGGATTGCATTGTATTTGTAAATTGCTTTGGGTAGAATTGCCATTTTCACAATGTTGAGTCTGCCTATCCATGAGCATGGTATGTTTTTCCATTTATGTAGAGCCCTTTGGGTTTCATGTTTTGTAGTTTTCTTTGTACAGGTCTTTTACATCCCTGGTCAGATTTATTCCTAAGTATTTTATCTTTTTTGGGGCTATTGAAAATGGTATTGTTTTCCTGATTTCCTTTTCATCGTTCTCCTTAGTGGTGTATAGGAATATAACTGATTTTTGAATGTTTATCTTGTATCCTGCTACTCTGCTGAATCTTTCTGTTAGGTCCAGTAGATTTCTCGTGGAGTCTTTAGGGTTTTCTATGTATAGTATCATATCATCTGCAAACAGGGAGAGTTTAACTTCTTCATTACCAATTTGGATGCCCTTGATTTCTTTTTCTTGCCTTATTGCTCTAGCTAGAACTTCCAGCACAGTGTTAAATAGGAGTGGTGATAAAGGGCATTCTTGTCTTGTTCCTGTTCTCAAATGGAATGTTTTCAGCCTCTCTCCATTAAGAATGATGCTGGCCATTGGTTTTGCATAGATGCCCTTTATTATGTTGAGAAATTTCCCTTCTATACCTATTTTATTGAGAGTTTTTATCAGGAATGGGTGTTGACTTTGTCAAATGCCTTTTCTGCGTCAATTGAGATGATCGTGTGATTCTTTTCTTTCCTTTTATTTATGTGGTGGATTATGTTGATTGATTTTCTAATGTGGAACCATCCTTGCATACCTGGTATGAATCCTAATTGATCGTGGTGTATTATTTGTTTGATATGATGCTGAATTCTATTGGCTAGATTTTGTTCAGAATTTTTGCGTCTATATTCATGAGAGCTATTCATCTGTAATTTTCTTTTTTTGTGACGTCTTTGCCTGGTTTTGGTATCAGCGTTATGCTGGCTTCATAGAATGAATTTGGAAGTGTTGCTTCCTCTTCTATGCTCTGAAGTAGCTTGAGTAGTACTGGTACAAGCTCTTCTGTAAATATTTTGTAGAATTCTCCAGTGAAGCCATCTGGGCCGGGGCTTTTTTTAGTTGGGAGTTTTTTTTTATTACCTTTTCAATCTCTTCTCTTGTTATTGGTCTGTTCAGATTTTCAACATCACTGTGTTATAGTTTGGGTAGGCTGTGTGTTTCTAGAAATTTATCCATTTCCTCTAGGTTTTCAAATTTATTGGAGTATAGTTTTTCATAATATTCTGTTATAATCCTTTTTATTTCAGTTGGGTCTGTTGTAATGTCCCCCATTTCATTTCTTATTTGGGTTATTTGTGTCCTCTCTGGTTTTTCTTTTGTCCGTCTGGCCAGTGGTTTGTCGATGTTGTTGATTCTTTCAAAGAACCAACTTTTGGTTTTGTTGATTCTTTGTATTGTTTTTCTGTTCTCTATTTCATTTATTTCTGCTCTGATCTTTACTATTTCCTTTCTTCCGGTGGTTGTGGGCTTTTTTTGCTGTTCTCTTTATTTGTTTGAGTTCTGTAGTTAATGTTTTGATTTTGTCCCTTCTTTTTTGATATGTGCATCTATTGCTGTCAATTGTCCTCTGAGGACTGCCTTTGCTGTGTCCCAAAGGTTTTGGTATGATGTGTTTTCTTTCTTGTTTGATTCTAGGAATGTTTTGATTCCATTTCTGATTTCTTCTATTACCCAGTGATGTGTAAGCAGGGTATTATTCAGTTTCCATGTAGTTGATTTTTTTTCCTTGCTCTTTCTATTGTTAATGTCTACCTTGATGGCATTGTGGTCAGAGAAGATTCTTTGAATTATCTCAACGTTTTGGATCTTGTTGAGGATTGCTCTGTGGCCTAAGGTGTGGTCTATTCTGGAGAACGTTCCATGTGCATTGGAAAAGAATGTGTACTTTGCAGCAGTTGGATGGAG
Source organism: Dugong dugon (assembly GCA_030035585.1). Taxonomy (NCBI): domain Eukaryota; kingdom Metazoa; phylum Chordata; class Mammalia; order Sirenia; family Dugongidae; genus Dugong; species Dugong dugon. The sequence continues at coordinate 402,837 of CM057469.1, read as the reverse complement.
TGTTCTATATATGTCTATGAGGTCAAGTTGGCTGATTGTGCCCTTTAGGTCTTCTGTATCTTTGCTGAGTTTCTTCTTATTTGTTCTGTCCTTTACTGAGAGTGGTGTGTTGAAATCTCCTGCTATTATTGTCAATTTCTCTTTTCAGTGTTGTTAGAGTTTGTTGTATGTATTTTGGAGCCCTGTCATTGGGTGAGTAGATGTTTATTATGGTTATGTCTTCATGATGGCTTGTCCCCTTAATCATTATATAGTGTCCTTCTTTGTTTTTTATGGTAGATTTCGTTTTAAAGTCTATTTTATCTGAGATTAGAATTGCCACTCCTGCTCTTTTTTGGTAGTTGTTAGCTTGATATATTTTTTTCCAACCTTTGACTTTTAATAAATTTACGTCTTTGTTTCTAAGGTGTCTCTTGTAGACAGCATATTGATGGATCCTGTTTTCTTATCCATTCTGTTACCCTCCGTCTCTTTATGGGTGCATTGAGTCCATTTACATTCAGTGTAATTATTGATAGATGTGGGTTTGTTGCTGTCATTTTGTAGTACTTTTTTTTTGTGGTGCTGAAGTTTTCTTTGTTCTTCTTACTCTTTTGTGCTGAGTTACTTTTGTTTGTGGATTTTTTTTTCATTTCTTTTGTGTTTGTAGGTCTTGTTTTTGCTGACTTTATGTTTTTCCTCTTTTTTTTATGAGTATGTTTGTTAACTTTCTTTGTGGTTACCATGAATTTTACCCTTATCTTTCTAAGTTTGAAGCAGTCTATTATTACTTGGTATCACCTTGCCTTCCTCTCCATTAGAAGGTTCTATATCTGGGCCGTTTATTCCCTCTTTTATTGTTTTGATGTCATTGTCATTTATTGATTAACTTCTCTGATTCCCTGTTGTATTTCTTTTGGTTTTGGATAGTCCTTGAGAGTTCATTTCCTAGATTGGTGTCTGGCTGGTATGATCCTGTGTCCTAGATTCTGCCTGTGAGTTAAAGCTGTTTGTCCTCAGATCGAAGAACTCCGTTTAATAATTCTTGTAAGTTTGGTTTGGCTTTTATATATTCCCTTAATTTCTGTTTATCTGGAAATGACCTAATTTCACCATCAAATTTGAACGAGAGTTTTGCAGGATATATTATTGTTGGCTGACAATTTTTTTCTTTCAAGATTTTATATATTCATCCCATTGCCTTCTTGCCTGAATAGTTTCTGCCGAATAATCTCAGCTTAGTCTTATTGTGTCTCCTCTGTATGTGACGTCTTGTTTTTCACAAGCTGCTCTCAGGAATCTTTGTTTGTCTTTGGTTTTGGCGAGTGTGAATATGATATGCCTTGGTGATTTTCTTTTGGGGTCTCTTCTATATGGGATTCGTTGAGCTTCTTGGATGGCCAGCTTTTCATCTTTCATGATACTGGGGAGGTTTTCTGTCAGCAGTTCCTCAAAGATCCTCTCTGTGTTTTCTGTTTTCTCCCCCTGTTCTGGAATTCCAGTCACTGAAAATTTTTTGCTTTTGATTGTGTCCCACATAACTCTTGGGGTCTCTTCATTTTTCTTTGTTCTTTTTTCTGAGTTTTCCTCAAACAGAGTTGTATCCAAGTATTTGTCTTCAATTTCACTGATCCTGTCTTCCACTGTTTCTAATCTGATTCTCAGCCCTTCTGTGACACCGTCCATTTCTGAATCTTGTTGTTTATCTTTTGGATTTCTAATTGTTGTCTTTGTGTAATTTCTAGTTGTGAATTTATTTTGGCATTTTGTTCCTGCATTATCTTCCTGAATTCTTCCAATTTTTTGTCTGTATTTTCCATGAATTTGCCTATTTTTTCCTCATGTTTGTCAGCTTTTTGCCTCAGTTCTTGGAGAATTCTGAGTATTAGAGATTTGAATTCCCTATCAGGTAGTTCTAGTGCATTTTCTTGCAGAGGAGAGTCATCTGATGTTTTATTTTGGATGCCTACTGGAACCATCCTGTCCTGTTTTTGTAAATGTTTTGATATTGTCTGCTGTTTTCAGGGCATTCAGTAGTTATTTTTCTTGTTTATTGATTGTAGAGTTGTTTGTTTCGTCCCTTTTTTTAAAAAAAAATTTGACTATGAGCAGGTGGACTGTGTGTTCTTTGTTGTTTGTTCATCTGTGGGCACAATACTTTTCGCCTCCTTCTTCAACTGGCAGGGTCAGTCACTCAGATATGGTACGGCAGGGCAGGTCTAGCTGAAGAGGAGTTACTGGGTCGAGTTGTTTCTGGCACTTACTACAGCGACCAGAGCAGGTCGGTAATCAGTGCAGGGCGGGTTCCAGTAGGCCGTGCCTGTGCTGCCTAGTGGTGTGATGTCAAGCGCATGGTGCAGGTAGGCAGGATGCAGCGGGGAGGTTGTTATGTGTGGAGCTAAGATGGATATGGGAGAGAGGAGAGAGGAACAGGAGCCAGAAACATACAAACAAACAAAAAAGAATGCTAGGGGAGCTTGCCGTTGGAGTGGAGAGATGAGAGACTATAAAATGGAGGAAAACAGAAAGGGGAGGAAGAAGAAAGGAGAAGAATGAATAAATAAAGATCAGAAAGGTTAAAGAACCGCAGAGTTCCCAGGCATCCCACCGGTGCAGCTATGAGGTCTGGGGAAGTTGCTCTCAGGTGTTGCAGTACAGCCTGGCTAGAAGGCGTAGAGATATACAACTCCCGGTATTCAGGGAACAGAAAGAGAAAGAAGATATAGAGAGACGAGAAACTGAGTAATGAAGAAAGATAAAAAGGGAAAAGGAGGGAGAAGAAAACAAAACAAATTAAAAAAAAAAAAGGACACGAAAGGCCCCCCAAAAATCAGACAAAAAAACCAACGAGAAAAGAAATGCTCTCAGGGATCCCTCTGCACGTCTGTGGAAGCTGAAGGGGAGTCTCCTTGCCACGCAGCTCCGGCTGGCCAGAAAGGGCTCCCAACTCAAGAAAAGGAAAAGAAAACAAACAAACAATTCAAAACAAACAAACAAAAGCCCCGGGATCCCACCAGCGTGGTAGCCCAGACCGGGAAGCAGCTCCACACTCGAATGGAGCTCCGCAGCCCCTCAGGAAGAAGCAAAGATGGTGCATGGAGCCAGGCACTCGAGCGAAAGGAGGGGTAGGCAGCGAGAGGCAAGCAAGAAATCAAAAGAAGCAGAAAAAAAAGAACACCACCAGCAGCCAACAAATGGCTCTCAGAGAACCAGCTAGTGCGGGCTGGTGTTTCTGGACAAAAGACTGTGTCCACGGGAGGTGGAGGGGGCCGAGTGTGGGTGAAGAAGTGGGAAAGCGTATATCACAAATTACCAGCGCTCTGCAGCCCCTCAGGAAGAAGCAAAGATGGCGCACGGAGCGAGGCACTCAAGCCGAAGGAGGGGGAGATGGCAAGAGGCAAGGAAGAAATCATAAGAAGTGGAAAAAAGCAACACGAGCATCCAAAAAATGGCATCCAGAGAGCCGCCCGCTCGAGTGTGTGGAATCCAAGTAGCCGGCGCTTCCCAGTCAAGAGACCGTGGCCCTGGGAAGCAGAGGAGGCTGAGCTGGGGCGAAGAGGGGTGGGGGGTGGGAAAGCGCACACCACAAATTACCAGTTGTTTTGTCTCTCGCTGGAGACTCTATGAGGCTGCTTTCTCGTACCCCCTGTTTGGTCGTCTCTGATAGGAGTCCAAGATGGTGGAGCCGTGCTGCGTTAGCTGGTAGGGGACCTCTGCATGAACCTCTCCTCGCTCTCCATTCTCTGTCAGTATTCTCACTCCATCTGGTGCTCGGCTGAGTTCTTTATCTCTTCATTTGATGTTTTAGGGTTTCAGGATTGTTGTATTCTCTGTTCGGCTTAGTTTTTCAGATCTTTGCTGTGGAGGGACGGTGTGGTGCTTCTACCTAGAGCGCCATTTTGCTGGAACTCTGGGTTTTTTATTTTAAATGCCCTTTATCATATTGAGGAATTTCCTTCTATTCCTAGTTTGCTGAGTGTTTTTATCTTGAAAACGTGTTTGATTTTCTTCAAACGCTTTTTCTGCATCAGTTGGGAGGATCATGTGGTTTTTTTCCTTCACTCTGTTAATTTGGCGTATTACATTGATTGATTTTCTTGTGTTGAATCAACCACACTTGCATTCCTGGGAGTAATTCCACTTGTTCATGATGTATAATTTTATTAATACGGTGTTGGATTCAGTTTGCTGGTAGTTTTGCATCTATGTTAATGATATATTGGTCTCTAGTTTTCTTTTCCTGTAGTTTTTTAAATCTGGCTTATTGGTCTTTTTAAAGAACCAGCTTTTGGTAGTATTGATTCTGTTGTTTCTCTATTCTCTATTTCATTTATCTCCACTCTAATATTTATTATTTTCTTCCTTTTGGTAGCTTTGGTCTTATTTCTTCTTTTTATAGTTCCTTGAGGTATAAACTTAGGCTGTGATTTGAGATCTTTTCTTATGTATACACTGCCTTCTCTGCTACCTAAAAGTTTTATGTTGTGCTTTCATTTACATTGTCTCAGTATTTTCCAGTTTGTCTTGTGGTTTCTGCTTTGAACCATTGTTTGTTTAATAATGTATAATGTCCAGATATTTGTGAATTTTCCAGTTTTCCTCTTTTTTAAATTGATTTCTAGTTACATTCCATTTTGGTCAGAGAAGATACTTAGCTTGATTTCAATTTTTAAAAAATTGTTTAGACTTGTTTTGTGATCTAACACGTGGTCTGTTCTGGGGAATGAACCATGTACACCGGAGAAGAGTGTATGTTCTGCTGTCCTTGTGTGAAGTGTTCTGTATATGCCTGTGAGGTCTAGTTGGTTTATTGTGTTGTTAAAGTTCTTATTTCCTTATTGATCTTCTGTCTAGATGTTCTATCCATTATTGAAAGTGGTGTATTGAAGTCTCCAACTATTACTGTAGAACTATTTAGCTCTTTAATTCTGTCACTATTTGCTTCATATATTTTGGGGCTCTGATGTTATGTGCATAGATATTTATAATTGTTATATATTCTGGATGCAGTGATCCTTTTATCATTATATAATGGCCTTCTTTGTTTTTGTATGGTCTGTGAGCTGAGAATGGTTTTTACATTTAGAAATGTTTGTAGAAAACAACAATAAATAAAGAAGAATATATAACAGAGACTACATGTGGCATACAGAGCTTAAAATACCTACTACCTAGCCCTTTACAGAGAAGTTTGCTGACCCCTGCTCTAGGGCAAATATACAGGAGTGGGTTTTCTGGGTCATACGACAAGTGTATGTTTAAGTTTATAAGAAACCACCAGACTGACTTACAGAGTGACAATCATTTTGCATTCCCAGCAGTAATGTATACAGGTTCTAGTGTTCCGCGTTTTTACCAGCACTTGGTACTATTAGTATTTTTTATTTTAGTCTTTCTAATAAGTGTGTAGTGGTAGCTCATAATGATTTTAATTGCATTTCCCGAATGGCAGATGATGTTGAACATCTTTTCATATGCTTATTTTCCATCTGTCTAGCCTTTTTGGTGAAGTGTCCAAGTCTTTTGCCTGTTTTTTAACTGTATGGTTTATTATCTTACTTTTGAGTTTTGAGAGTTCTTTATATATTCTGGATACAGATCCTTTGTTGGATATGTGATTGCATATAATTTCTTTCAGTCTTTTTATTCTTTTAATAGTATCTTACTCAGTAAAAGTTTTACATTTTAATGGTCTAATTTATTGATTTTTTTCTTCTTCTATGGATTGTGTTTTTGGTGTCTTATCTAAGAACACTTTTCCTAATCCTAGGTCATGGAAATTTTCCTCTATGTAGGAAAGAAGCCCAGGCAAGGACTGTTGGTGTCTTGAACTAGAGTGGCAATAGAACCAAGGAGAGACGTAGTTGGATACAGGAGGATGTGGTCTGGAGGTAGAATTTGCAGGACTTAGAGATGGACTGAATGTGGAGCATTAAGGAAAGGGATAAATCTAAGGTGGTTCTTAGACTTTCTCTTGAATTGACAGGGTGAGCTACGGTATCCTTTGCTGAGATGGAGAAGACTGGGAAAAAGAGCTTGTTCTGTACTGAGCATATTAAATATGAGATGCCAGCATCCTGAGCCTAAGGACAGTGTTGGTTTGTTAGATACCCATTGCCTCTTTTAGACTGGGCTACTCAAGGAAAGAGGTGTCCTCAGATACAGTCTGGCTTGATTAGGGCAGGGTGGTGGAAGATCTATTCAGTTAAAAGGTTAAAGATATAAGGAAGTTTATTTACATTGGAATAATGATGATGATAACAAAGAGCAAATATTTAATGAATGATCTTTGTGTCATCCACTATTCTAAGCACTTTATATGTATTGCCTCATATAATTTTCATAACAAACCATAAGAGGTAGGCACTATTATCCCCATTTTAGTTGAAGAAACTGAGGTACAGAGATGTTAAGTAATCTTCCTAAGCTCACACAGCTAATAAGTGGTGGATGCAGAATTCAAAATTGAGTATTAACTAGGAGAGTGGTGGCAGTATATGAGAGTGAGTAAAGCCAGATAGCAGACTGAAGATGGTAACATTTCAGCCAGGAACCAAGGAGATGAGTATCTAAGGTACATAATGCCTGTCCTCTTTCTAGGCTATAAGCGGGTAGACAGTGAGGCCCCACTGATGTGGGATGAAGGGTGGCATACGTCTGCCTTGCTCAGCATTCAAATGATCTGCTCCTGAGCAGATCTCATGATGTCACTGCTAAGATATTTAATGATGTCTTATGAAGAGAATTCCTCCTCTGGAGGCCCGGGTAAAGGATTACCCAGGTCCACTCATAGCTGAATCACAGGAAGCCAGGAGACCTGGCAGGGGAAGGAGATTCTAGGTGAGTGATTTGTTTCTTCTGGTTTTCCAGACTTTGTGTAATGAATCTGTATTACTCCTGAAATTTTAAAGTTTTAAAGTACAAAGAAGTTATGTCATGGAATAGCTTCGCACGAAACACTCAGGAGCAGAGTAACTGATCCTACAATGGTAACAGTTATAAGGCACCAACCATTCAGTAGCTGTGTCAGTTACCAGCTTATTGTCTCCAATCTCCACATCTACCCGTTTTTTTTGCTTTGCTTTGTGATACTGGATCCTGTAAACACTTCTTTCTAGCTGCCTCGATGTTAGGCCTTGTCAATAGAGAGCACCGGAGGGAGACTGCAATGCCATAGCAGCAGGAGGGGCTGCCTTCTGGATGCACCCTTTTTATGTCAGCGTGGCTGCAAGCAGCTCAGTGTGTGGAAGGCTTAGTGGTACTCACCACCGTGGTCGTCATAACCAGTTGTGGCACAGACCTTCCCCCGGTCTCTCCGCCCGTTAGCCAGCAGCTCCTGCCAGCCGTCTTCAGCAGGTCTCTTTGCCGCCAGCAGGCACCTGTGACAGCCGTGCCCCTCTGATTCTGATGAAGCCTCCATCTTAGCCTTAGGGGTTGGGACTCTCTTCTGGGTTTTTAGATCTTTCCTTTTTCAGTCTCCCTCCGCCTTAGCGGTAGTAATTGATTTTTGCACGTGCTGTTTCTGTATCTCTCAGAGTCCTCTTTTACCCCTTTTAGTAGTTAACCAGCTTTTACTAGTAGGCAGTTTCTTGTTTTAAAATTTCCCCGTTCAAAATATTGGTGTGGTTTCTGCCTCCAGATTGGACCCTGACTGATACAGCAGAAAACATCAGTGACGTAACTGTTGAAGTAGGCACTTGGCAGTGACTCTGATTTTCACTTGCAGAGGAGCCAGTGATAGGGAGAAATAATCATGAAAGTACTGTGCCCACACCGCTACAAATCTGCTGTACATTTTCTGGCTACATTGACATGTCCATCTGCATGTCTAGTAGGTATCTAAAATTTAATATGCTCAGGACAGAACTGGCTCCCTCCCACCCCTGTCTTCTCCATCATCCACCCAGTCAGCTCAAGAGAAAACCTAAGAGCCATCCTTGATTTCCCCCTTTCCTTCATCCTCCACATTGAGTCCATCTCTAAAGCCCGTGGACTCTACCTTCAAAGCACGTCTCATACACATCTATGTCTCTCCTTCTTTACTACTAGCCTAGGCCACCAACATCTCTTGCCTGGACTTCTACAGTGACCACCTAACCAGTCTTGCTCTCCTGTTCTTGACACCTGCAATCCTGGGCCTCAGGACAGTGCTCATCTTTTCTTGCAGCCCCATTGCTTCTTCTAGACTTGGATATTTCAAACTGTTATGGAAAACAAAACAAAACAAAAACCTTGATTCTTTGGCTATACCCCTTTCTACTCTCCTTAGGAGCCTTTGTGATGCAGTGGTTAAGTGCCTGCTGCTAACCGAAAGGTCGGTGGTTTGAACCCACCCAGTGGCTCCACAAGAGAATAGACCTGACAATCTGCTCCCATAAAAATTCACAGTGTCGGAAACTCTATGGGGAAGTTCTGCTCTGTCCTATAGGGTCACTATGAGTCGGAATCGACTTGATAGCACACAACAACAACGCACCACTGCCATCCGCAAACCTTATTTGTTGAGGATGTTTGTCCTCCCCGCTTTCTGCCGTAATCGCAGGCAACTTCAGGGCTGTGTGAGCAACTTGTCCAAGTTCCTGTCCTCAAGGTTATTTAGCCATACCAGCAGTGACAGTATGATACAGTGGTTTTGAATCCCAGTTCCCACACTTTCTCACAGTCCAACTTTGAAAGAAATGTTTAACCTTTCTGTATCTCTTTCTCCTTATTTGTAAAATAGGGATTATAGTACCTGTACATATGGGATTTTATGAAGACTAAATAAGAAAATAATGTAAATTGTTTTCTGTTGCTTAATACTAATTTCTAGCACATAGTAAGCATTCCATAAATGTTAGCTATTGAGATTATTTAACTATGTATCTATTTAATAATATATGCTACTATTATTATTTTATAATTAAGCAACCCCTCCAAAAGCTACACCTTGAGCCTTGCCCCGTGAAACTTCAACCTTTTAAATATATTAAGTTTCAAAAAACAAAAAGACTACTGATCATGATTTCCCAGCGTGTTGAGTACACTTACTTTAAAGAAATAAAACAGAACTTTCTTTCCAGCGGTTCACTTAGCAGTGCACATCAGATTCACCCAGGGAGCTTTGCACAATGTCCGGGCCCTACTTCTGGACGTTTGAATAGAATGGGTGAAGGTGGGGATCTCAGATGGTACCAAGTACCAGTGTTCTCATCGCCCTCCCTCCCTTCCTCTTCTTTTAGTTAATCACCCCTTGTGCACATCCCATTCCTCATCTGTCTCTCCTCCATTAATCAGTACCTTAGCCACTTTCTCACAGCCACCCTTAATTAATGTCCTCACTCTCTTTCTTTCTTGCTCCATTTGCTCTGCTGACCCTTAACCTTGGATGAGTCCAGTCTGGTCTGCCTCCAACCTGGGCTTCTGAAAGCCACAGTTCATGAGCTATGTGAGATTCTTTCAGGTGTTATTTTGACTCTTTAATCTTTACTATTCATATGAGAGTGGTTAAGTGTTGGCTGATAACTGAAAAGTCGGCGGTTCGAACCTCCGAGCTATTCAACAGGAGAAAGATGTGGCAGTCTGCTTCTGTAAAGATTACAGTCTTGCAAACCCTATTGGCAGTTTGCTCTGTCCTATAGGGTCGCTCTGAGTCTGAATCAATTCAGTGGCAATGGGTTATTCATATTAGAATACCTGATCTTATGTTGCACAGTAGGCATATTGCTCTTTCAGTTAATAGTGATAAAACTGACTTCACTGTCATGTAATTGCGATTACCCAGGATTTCTATGGTATTCATTTGCCTCATATGCATACGAAAGCTGGACAATGAATAAGGAAGACCAAAGAAAACTTGATGCCTTTGAATAATTGTGTTGGCAAAGAATATTGAATATACCCTGGACTGCCAGAAGAAGGAACAGATCTGTCTTGGAAGAAGTAAAACCGAAACGCTGCTTAGACCAAGGATGGCGAGACTTTGTCTCACATACTTTGGATGTGTTATCAGGAGAGAGCAGTCCCTGGAGAAGGACATCACGCTTGGTAAAGTAGAGGGTCAGCGAAAGAGAGGAGGACCCTCAACAAGATGGATTGACACGGTGGCCGCAATGATGGGCTCAAGCATAACAACAATTGTGAGGATGGCTCAGGGCCGGACAGTGTTTTATTCTCTTTCGACTTGACAACACCTAACACAGCCACACTACATCAGTTATATCTCATTCATTTTCACAACATGTTTGACTGATGTTAATGGTATTATTAATGTTCCATATATGAGAAAACCGAGGCACAGAATGGTAATTTGTGACATCAATTTTCAGGCATGAATTCTTTTTGAACTTCACAAGGCAAGCTATTATGTGTTAAGTCTTTTCCATGTTAATTCTGTTTTGTGGGTCAGTATAATGGCTTTAAGAGCCCTGGTGTCGCAGTGGTTAAGTGCTTGGCTGCTAACCAAAAGGTTGAGGGTTAGAACCCACCAGCCACTCCATGGGAGAAGAGACCTGGCAATCTGCTCCCATAAAGATTACAGTCTAGAAAACTCTATGGGGCAGTTCTTCTCTGTCCTCTAGGGTCACTGTGAGTCAGAATTGGCCCACAGTAGCAACGACAACATAATGGTTTTAGCATCACTATTTTTAAGAAATTTGTTGTAACAAGTTATTGTTTTTATTTTCTTTTTGAGATGAGAACTGTCCTGATAAATACTAATCTATACCTTTATATTTATTGATATGTCAGAATGTGTGTGTGTGTGTGTGTGTTTTTAGTAAGTAATAATCTTTGGCTTTGGTTTTTAATAAGAATTTTTAAAATTCGGTTGCAACTGGAGACTTTTTCTTCTAGTTGTTATTCAGTTGTCCTTCTTTCCCTTTGGGAATAGTGGACTTGACCGAGTTCTTTTTTGAGAATTCATTTCACAGAACAGTGTGTTAAAACAGTTTTGGTCTTCTAATCAAGTGCAGTATAAGAACTGGCAGGCATCATTGCTTCTGTTCCTTAGTGGCTAATAATCTTGTTCTTTGGTTGAGGTGTTGGCTCAGTTATGGTACTTACTGGTCCTGGGATAGCAGCATGTGATCTAAAGAACATAGGTACTTCACATGTAAAATAAATAGCTCTTTCTCTAGAAATATTTTTTATCTTGATTTTTTAGTCATTTAGATTTCCAACAGTGATCCGTAAAGTATTTTATAAAAGAATGTCATAGGTATTAGAAATTAAATTTATTGTTGAATAAAATTTGGATGATTGCAAAATCCAACATGGCCTTATTGCTGTCTCAGGATAATTCCTTAATGAAAAGATTGATCCAGCTACCTTCACTTCTTGATTTGGTATGACATGTAAGTCTTGGTAGATTGACATTTAGTCTGAAAATAAATTTTGGCTAAATTCTGATTGAGAGATAATACATGTTCAGGATTAACTTTCAATGGTTGTACCTTGAAGTATTTAGAAACGGACGTTTAGAATTTAATGTTATATATACAGTAAAATGTATAATGCTTAATGTTATACCTATAGTAAAATGTTCTAGATGTTTAAAGTACAGTGCTTTTGTGCTTTTCCTGTACTTGATAAGGAAAAAAAACCACAATGGGGGGGGGATAGGGTGGAAAGGAGAGAGAATGGGTGGAGAAAGTTGGGGTTTCTGGATTCAGTTTATATTTTGATAATTTGAACCAATCTCACTTACTAGATTTATTTACCTTACAGAAAACAAACAGGTGAGATAAGTTTTATTTTTAAAAACATTATTTTTATTTGCAGTTATATTCACATATATGCTTTCCGACCCCATATGCCTAGGTATTTAGTATCTTCCATTCATGTAGCAGCTGTTGTTGTCGTTAGGTGCTGTCGAGTCGGTCCTGACTCATAGCGACCTCATGTACAACAGAACGAAACACTGCAGAAATGGCATTAAAGGAATATTTGGTTATGAAATATCTGTTTACATTGTTGTGGAGCCAAAAAACTTTCAACGTTACCTTTTATTAGCCTGATATTTATATAAACAAGGTAGACTTTTCTTGGGAATTTTAACTATTAACTTCTCATTTATTTTATATCCCAATTCCAAAAAGTACCTGACACTGATTTATTGAGTGAAGAATGAATTAATGAATGAATGGTGTGTGTGACTCCATTGAATGGTTGTCAGCAGGAGCGTGATATGAGGAGTTTGTATTTAATAAATACATTATCCTTTATCCTTTTGAAAAAACCCAACTGGTGGCACCCTTCATGCTGTTCTATACTTTGCTTTTATTCCTTACAGTCTATCATGCCATGTTGTGTTGTTGTTAGGTGCCATCAAGTCAGTTCCGACTCATAGCGACCCTGTGTACAACAGAGCAAAACACTGCCTGGTCCTGCGCCATCCTCACAATTGTTGTTGTGCTTAAGCCCATTGTTGCAGCCACTGTATCAGTCCATCTCATTGAGGGTCTTCCTCTTTTTTCACTGACCCTCTACTTTACCAAGCATGATGTCCTTCAAGGACTGATCCCTCCTGATAACATGTACAAAGTATGTGAGACATAGTCTCACCATCCTTGCTTCTAAGGAGCATTCTGGTTGTACTTCCTCCAAGACAGATTCATTTATTCTTTTGGCAATCCATGGTATATTCAATATTCTTCTCCAACACCACAATTCAAAGGCATCAATTCTTCTTTAGTCTTCCTTATTCATTGTCTAACTTTCACATGCATAGAAGGTGGTTGAAAACACCAAACACCATGGCTTGGGTCAGGCATGCCTTAGTCTTCAAGGTGACGTCTTTGCTTTTCCACGCTTTAAAGAGGTCTTTTGCCGCAGATTTGCCCAATACAGTGCGTCTTTTGATTTCTTGACTTCTGCTTCCATGGGTGTTAATTGTGGATCCAAGTGAAAAATCCTTGACAAATTCAGTCTTTTCCCCGTTTATCATGATATTGCTTACTGGTCCGGTTGTGAGGATTTTTGTTTCCTTTATGTTGAGGTGTAAATCCATACTGAAGGCTGTGGTCTTTGCTCTTCATCAGTAAGTGCTTCAAGTCCTCTTCACTTTCAGCAAGCAAGGTTGTGTCATCAGCATAACGCAGGTTGTTAATGAGTCTTCCTCCAGTCCTGATGCCCCATTCTTCTTCATATAGTCCAGCTTCTCAGATTATTTGCTCAGCATACAGATTGAGCAAGTATGGTGAAAGGATACAACCCTGATGCACACCTTCCCTGACTTTAAACCACGCAGTATCTCCTTGTTCTGTTCGAACAACTGCCTCTTGATCTATGTACAGGTTCCTCAGGAGCACAATTAAGTGTTCTGGAATTCCCATTCATCCAGTGTTATCCATAATTTGTTATGATCCACACAGTCAAATGCCTTTGCATAGTCAATAAAACACAGGTAAACATCTTTCTGGTATTCTCTGCTTTCAGCCAGGATCCATTTGACATCAGCAATGATATTCCTGGTTCCGTGTCCTCTTCTGAATCCGGCTTGAATTTCTGCCAGTTCCCTGTTGATACATTGCTGCAGCTGCTTTTTCCATATTAGTACATAAATGCTATGGTTGCATGATATTCCGCTGCATAGATACATTGTAATTTATTTAGCTGGTTCCCCTTTTTAGTTGTTTTCATTTTTGCTCTTATAAACAATGCTGCAGTGAATAGCCTAATATATACGTTATTTTGCATTTCTTAATTTTGACATTTATTGCCAGATTGGCTTTCAAAAGGATTGTACCAATTTGTACTCCCTGCAGCAATGTATGCTATATTAGCTGTTTAGATACGTTTCAGTAAAGTTGACTTGTCAGCTGAACTAAGTTGGGAACATGAGATGAAAGGAAAGACCACTCTTAAGGAAAATCGATGCTGCTGTATTTTCCAAGAGGCTGAACTCTCCCAGTGTTCTACCTCTGTCTCGGTTATCTGGTGCTGCTATACCAGAAATACCACAGGTGGGTGGCTTTAACAAACAGAAGTTTATTTTCTCACAGTTTAGGAGGCTAGAAGTCCAAATTCAGGGCACTGGCTCTAGGGAGCCACAGTGGTTAAGAACTCATCTGCTAACCAGAAGCTCGGCAGTTGGAATCCACCAAGCACGCCTTGGAAACCTAATGGGGCAGTTCTGCTCTGTCCTATAAGGTTGTTATGAGTAGGGATCGACTCCAACGGCAGTGGATTTGGGTTTTTCCGGGGTTGGCTCTAGGGAAAGGCTTTCTCTGTCTGCGGGCTCTGGGGGAAGGTCCTTATTTCTTGGTTCCTTGGTGTTCTTCACGTGGTTTGGCATCTGTCTACCCCCATCTCTGCCTGTTTAATCTTCTCCTTTTATATCAAAAGAGATTGACTCAAGACACATTTTCCACTGGTATTACCATTAACATAACAAAGAAAATCCATGCCCAGATGGTATTATAACCACAAGTATACCCACTGCTGTCGAGTCGATTTCGACTCATAGCGACCGTATAGGACAGAGTAGAACAGCTCCATAGGGTTTGCAAGGAGTGCCTGGTGGATTCCAACTGCCAATCTTTTGGTTAGCAGGCGAACTCTTAACCACTACGACGCCAGGTATAGGGATTAGGATTTACAACACATATTTTTGGGGGACACAGTTTAATCCATAACAGCCTCTATTCCTTAGAATCACCTGACATCATATTTAAAGTTCCTTTGATGTAGTTTCTATGTCACATTTGTTGTAAACTATTTGAATGTTGGTGATCACATGATAGAATGATTGGAATACCTCACTTTGTAAATGTGCACCACAACTTAATGTATGTTCAATTCAGCTGAAAACTTTTTTTTTTTTAATGAGTATTTATTTATTGTACTTCAGATGAAGGTTTACAGAACAAACTATCTTCTCATTAAACAATTAGTATACATACTGTTTTGTGACATTGGTTACCAACCCCACGACCTGTCAACACTCTCCCCTTCTCCACCTTAGGTTCCCTGTTAGCAGCTTTCCTGTCCTCTCTTGTCCTTGCCCCTGGGCTGCTGTGCCCCTTTAGTCTCATTTTGTTTTATAGGCGTGTGTAATCTTTGGCTGAAGGGTGAACCTCAGGAGTGACTTCATTACTGAGCTAAAAAGGGTGTCCAAGGGCCATACTCTCGGGGTTTGTCCAGTCTCTGTCAGGCCAGTAACTCTGGTCTTTTCTTTTTTTTTGTGAGTTAGGGATTTCTTCTACAGTTTTCTCCAGCTCTGTCCGGGACCCTCTGTTGTGATCCCTGTCAGAGCAGTCAGTGGTAGCAGCTGGGCACTATCTAGTGGTGCTGGACTCAGTCTGGTGGAGACTGTGGTAGTTGTGGTCTGTTAGTCCTTGGGACTAATCCTTCCCATGTGTTTTGGTTTTCTTCATTCTCCCTTGCTCCAGATGGGGTGAGACCAGTGGAGTACCGTAGATGGCACAAGCTTTTAAGACCCCAGACGCTACTCACCAAAGTAGAATGTAGAACATTTTCTTTATAAACGATGTTATGCCGGTTGAGCTAGATGTTCCCTGAGACCATGGTCCCCACAGCACTCAGCCCAGTAATTTGGTCCCTCAGAGAGTTTGGATATGTCTATGGAGCTTCCATGACCGTTCCTTGGACAAGTTGTGCTGGCTTCCCCAGTATTGTGTACTGTCTTATCTTCACCAAAGTGACCGCTTAACTATTGTCTGTTTAGTGTTTTTCCCTCCTCTCCCCCTCCTCCCTCGTAACCATCAAAGATTCTTTTTCTTTTTTATTGTACTCAAAGATTCTTTTTGTTGGTAAACCTTTTCATGAGTTTTTATAGTAGTGGTCTCAGACAGTATTTGTCCTTTTTTGATTGTTATTTCACTCAGCATAATGCTCTCCAGATTCATCCGTGTTGTGAGATGGTTTGCAGATCCATCATTGTTCTTTATCATTATGTAGTACTCCATTGTGCATATGTACCATAGTTTATGCGTTCATCTGTTGATGGGCATCTAGGTTGTTTCCATCTTTTTACTATTGTGAACAGTGCTGCAATGAACGTGGGTGTGCATATGTCTATTCGTGTGATGCCTCTTATTTCTCCAGAATATATTTGTAGGAGTTGGATTGCCGGATCATATGGTATTTCTGTTTCTAGCTTTTTAAGGGAGCGCCATATCGTTTTCCAAAATGGTTGTACCATTTTGCATACCCACCAGCAGTGCATAAGAATTCCAATCTCCCCGCCACCTCTCCAATGTTCATTTTTTTTTTTTTTTTGATTCATGCCAGTAATCAGCTGAAAATTTCTTAATTTAAAATCTAAGATCCTTAAAATGAGGGAAAAGCTGCTTTGGTTAAAAGGGTTTTAATAGCAAGAAAAAATCAGCAGAACCCTTTTCTAAGGTGAACTCTCATGAGGAGCTCCGCTGTCTTGAGGTGGCTGTGGGGAGTGAGAAGGGAAGGAGGGAGGCTGTGGGAGAGGAAGCAGGTGGGCTCCAGGTCTCCCCACTCCTGTCATCCAGAACCGCTCCGCAGAAGTGGCTTAACTTCTGTGCTTACAGCAGTGAGAGAGATGAGGATGGGTAAAAGTGAACACTGATTTATAATCGGCCTCTGATTTTTAATTGAACTTAGACATTTGGGAAGCTAGAAGCTTCTTGGTAGAATCCTGATGTTTGAAAACTCATGCTCAGTTTTTTCTGTGAAGTAAATTTACCCTAAAAATGAGGAAACGACGTAGAACTATTGTTAATTCCCTTAGTGTGTTACATACATGTTTTGGTGCCGTGACTTTTCATCTGGACGTTTTTATTTTTATTTAACATCTTTATTAGTTTTCTAATTTAAAAATTAGCAATGCTTATATATTTTTGCATTGTTTGAATATTTTATTATAAAGTAGAACTTTAATGGCTCTGGGAACCACCTCCCAATGATAATCAGTATTAATAGTTTGGAATTCATTCTTCCAGATTTTTTTCAATGCGTAAACTAACAGATTTTATTCCTTTGTCTAAAAGATGGATCCTACTATGTATGCTGTTTTGTGATTTGCTTTGTTCACTTGATAATATGTCTTTCTGGGTTAGCATATATAGTAGGTTCCCTCCATTCCTTTAATGGATTTATATTATTCCATTATATCATAATTTTCTTATCTGTTGGCAAATATTTAAATTGCAGTAAACTTCCTTTATACGTGTATCTTTGCTTACTGGACAAATGTTTCTGTAGGATAAATTCCCAGTAGAATTTCTAGGTCAAAAATTATGACAATTTTACATCTTAATATTTGGAGGCTCAATAAAATGTTATATCAATGTTCTGGTTTTTGTAGGAAATAAACTTAGCTCTGAATCTTTCAGAAATTTTAGTTAGATGATGTATCATCGTTAATTTACACAATTTTTTCTAATATAAGCTTTCTAGTAACGTGAAAATCTTTACAATGACAGCTTTGGAACTTTTTGTTATTACAGTGGTGGAATGGGGGGAAGATGTCAAAGCAATTTCAGAAGATGAAGCAGTGATGCTGGTGAATCATCAGGCAACGGGCGATGTGTGCACGCTGATGATGTGCCTACAGGACAAGGGACTGGTGAGCTCCCTGAAGGTGGCGAGTGGGCAGCCGGGAGGGAAGGAAAGCTTTTCTCCTGTGCTACACGTCTGTCATAAAGTTACTTGGTTCCTTTGATTTTTTTTTTTTTTCCTTAAAAAAGAATCATTTCAAATCTCTTTGTACAGTTTGGATCATATGTTTAGGTTTTAATGTGTATACTTTTCCTGAAAATCTAGAAAATATTAAAAAAAAAAAACAATAATTCTAAGTGGGGAATTTAGACCCTTAAAAAAATTAACTGGGATGAAAACAAAGTTAATATGATTCGGATTGGGGGCTGCCTCGAGGCGAAGTGGTAGATTTGGCGGTTTCAGAACTAGAGACAAAAAGCGCTGCTAGGGTAGGAGAGGGAAATTCGTGACGCAGGTGCTGTCGGGGGTCTTCAGCCAGAAGAGAACGAGGGAGAGCGGAAGGGAAGGCATCGGGCTCGTCCTAGCCCGTGTTACTGTGTTTGAACTGTTAATTTTACATTGCTTATATTGATAACTAAAGTGTATCTATAAATTGGGTGGATTTAAAATAATTTCAGTCTTTTAGCATTATTGCCACAGGAAAAGTTAAATAGGTTATATTCATAGCAAAACAATAGAAAGTGTATAAAATTAGTGGAGTTAATATTTGAGCTATTAGTAAAGATACAAATCCATAGATGTTTGCTAAGTGCTTAATATTCACGGTTAGTGAATGTAAGACACATAAGACACCATCATTCTCTAAGGAGCTTGGTGGGAGAGTGTCACAAATAATGCTTAATTGCAAAGTGAGAGATATTCAGTGGAGAGTGAGCTTACCATGGACTTGATCAATATAGAAAACTTTGTGGAAGGGGAGAGGACATAAACTTGGCCTTGAAGGATGGTTAGAATTGAGTTAGGCAGAGTGGTGAAGCAAGGGCCTTTTTCCTTAGTGAAACAATCTTTGCAAAATCACAGAGGCAGGAAGGAGCCTGCTGTGTTTAGGCCCCATAGATTTCTATTCAGTAGGTCAGTGTGGGGTCAGAAAATGAAGTGAGATTAAAGGAAAATAGGTTTGTTTTGATTATTGAAGAATCTGTTTTTCTTGTTTATGTTAAAAGCAGAGAGGCATGATCTTGCTGGAATATGGAATAAATTCAGTCCTTTTTTATGTTCAGAATCTTGAATTGTTAAAAGAGTATCACTGTGTAGATATGTTTGCAGTTTATAATAATATTTACTACCTAAATCCAAGATGTTAAAAATTTTATAAAAAGCAGTTTATTTGACTTTCTATCAACCAGAACCCCCAATTAGCTAGCACTTATTCTTGATATAATTACATTTATAGTGATTATTCTGAGGGCCTACAATGTAGTTAAGTGTTTTTTGAATATAAAAAAAATGGTTAAATTGTGAGTATAAATATGTCTAACTGTATTCTAACTCTGTTTGGGCATAGATGGTAACTGTATTAAACAGTATATTAGGTTATTTGAAGTTCACCAGTCACATAGACAGAAGGAAGATTGGTTTATTCACTTTTGTAAAGTGACTTGAGTTACTTTGTGTACAATTCATTTTTCTGTCCTGAAGAATTCTGTTTTTATTTTCAGATTAGTTAATGCTGAACATTTTTAATAATGCTTTGATATTACTGAATAATCTAAAATCTGAAGAATTTACTGTCTTCTGTCATAAAGGAATAATTGAGAATACAAGGGTGCATTGTAGTCTCTGCCACCTGTCTAATAAATACAGGGCAGTATAAATTCATAGTTACAAGTAGGAATGTTCATTAGATTTATTGTATACTCCATGGGTACGTTCAAAGAAGGAAGGCTAATGCTAAATTTTGGGGCCTTAAAAAAAAAAATTAGTTTGATGGTGATGTGATTGTAACACTGCTTACTGAATTCAGGAGACTTCTTGGAGCACATGTCAGTGTTTTTCAATGGGAGTTTTGTTGGCATTTTGGTAGGACAGCACCATTGCTCTGAATATCCTAGCCTTTGCTGGATGTGTTACATCCCTGGCTACTACCTACTAAATGCTAGTGATACTCTCAGTCATCGTGACAATCAAAAATGCCCTTATAAATTTACAAACTTAACTCAATGGAGAACCATCAACCTTACACCAGTTTCAAAAGGACGTAAAGAGTGGAGCCCTTGTGGTACAGTGGTTAAGAGCTTGGCTCCTAACCAAAAGGTCAGCAGTTTGAATCCACCAGCTGCTCCTTAGAAACCGTAGGGGCAGGTCTGCTCTGTCTTGTAAGGTTGCTATGAGTCAGAATCGACTCGGTGGCAATGGGTGGGTTAAAGTATGAAGTTTTACTTCTGTCAAGAGAACTTCGTTAGATGTTTAATAAACATTTGTTGACTTGTACACATTTCCCTTGAAATAAGTTGGAGAGGGCACAGTTATCCATATAAATTTCAGATATGAGAATTATCCATAAAAATCTCAGGAAGACAGAGAGGCTATGGCTAGCATATTTGCTTCAGATGATTCTTCTAACTGAAGAGATCAGTCCACATAAGTGCATCTTAAGGTTAACATAAAAGCCGGTTAGTTTAGTGTTGATATTTTAAAAACAGAATCCAATAAGTGGCAGCTAAACTTCACACTGTGTATAAAGCTCTAAAATGTTGTATAGGTTGGAATTCACTTAATTTTTGTTGTTTTTCTAGGACATTTTTCAGCAAAGTCTATTAAGTTCAAATCATTTTATTTAAACAAAGTAGTCGTGATTGCAAAGCAAAACAAGATTGAAAAATGAGATAGTGGTAGTTATTTTATCCTGTGTAAATTGACTTGGGAAATCATCAGTTCTTCACTGGGCATATATCTTCATTTGTAAAAGTGATTTAAAATAGTAAAGCTGATGACATAGGAGTTGTGTAACTGAACTATTTACTTAAAAATTCAGGCAGAAGCTTCAATATTATCTCTGGGCTTTTATAATACTTTTGTAAAAGCAGCCTATGGGTATCAACACTTAGCTTTTTCCTTATGTATAAGTTCACATATTTTAATTCTTAGAGATGGTGTTTACATTTATTCTCACCATAGGAAAACAAAGTAGACCTCTATTGCATTCTTCATTGAGGTTATAGCTTTCCCTTTGTTTAGGGCTTGGAATAAGGAATGCTGTTTCCTCGGCAGGGAAGAACAATTAACCAGTCCGTTAAGTAGACCCCAGTTTACACTTACTTTTAGTTCTAAAATTTGCTTGAAATAACGTTGTCTGCTCTGGTTATGGGTATTAACACTTATTAGCAATGGATAATATGTTTGCATTTAACAATTGAGACTCTATGAGTATTTTTATGCTGGCAAAGAATATGGCCTTGTGTAAACTAACAAATATTCTTTATAATAGGATTTAAAAATGATTTATTAAGTGAATAGCTAAATATTCTTTTATTTTAGACATTAGCTTTTGATAACTATTGAGGTTAAATATTGGATTGTAAATATAAAGTTTTAGTAGTTATTAAGTAAACATGTGGTTATATTGTTTCAAAATAATTTTACAAGTTCTATTAGAGTTATTGGAGCCCTGGTGGCCCAGTGGTTAAGAGCTATAGCTGCAAACCAAAAGGTTGGCAGTTTGAATCTACCTGCTGCTCCTTGGAAACCCTGTGGGGCAGTTCTTCTCTGCCCTGTAGAGTCTCTATGAGTCACAGTCGACTCAACAGCAACGGGTTTGTTTTTTGTTTCTTTTTTTGTTAGAATTACCAGAAAGTTTGTTCAAATTTAGAACAAACTTGAAATCATTGAGTCTAAATCTAAGAAGTTAATTCTGCTTCATAAATACAGTGGTGCACCTGTAACTTGGGGCTCTGAGACTTGGAATCAAGACCTGTAACTTCTCAGTTAGACTCAGTTAGTAACTGTGCTTTGTTTGTAGAAATAACATCAGGTTTAAAATATTTAGATTAGTTAAGAATATGCTTGTGATTGTTTAAAATATGGAGCCTTGGCTAGACTGTAGTCAGGCTTCTTCTAGCCAATATTTAATTATTTCTTGCTTTTAACTATTTTAGGTTGTTGCTCAGATGATGTGGTTGATGGATCATATTTTTAAGTACACAAACTTTGGAATTATTTCTCTAATTCATGGAGACTTCTTTATAAGACAGGTAAGTAATGAGCACTTTATTGTTTTTTTTGAGGTGCTAGCCTTGTCAAACTGATTGTTGATTGTAAAAAGAGACATAATGGAACCACAGATAATGGGAAGTGCCAGTTCTAGTTTCTCAAGGGAACGCGTCCTCTGAATCTTTGTTCCCCAAAACATTTATTTCAGTCTGAATTTGAGTATATGTAAGTACCGAAAGGCTGGTATTGCAAACATTTTAACCTCCACTCTCCTCCTTCATCAGGAGAGTATAACTCAGTTTAGTAAATATTTAGCAAGCATCTGTCGCATACCCCAGCTAATCTGCTTCTTAGCTATGTGAATTGGACAAGTAAATGATACTCAGTTTTCTTATTTTCCAAATGAGAATAGTAGTATCCTCCCTTCTTGGGTCATCGTGGGGGTTAAATGAAGTAATACATGTACAAAGTACTTAGAACGGTACCTGCTACCTTCTTCATCATTTGTATCTTGATCACCACCACGATCATCTATATTATCACTGTTATTTTCATTTATTAACCATTCTGGGCTGCTAACCAAAAGGTCGGCAGTTTGAATCCACCAACTGCTCCTTGGAAACCCTATGGGGCAGTTCTGCTCTGTCCTATAGGGTCGCTATGAGTCGGAATTGACTTGGTGGCAGTGGGTTTGGGGTTTTTTTGGTTTATATGATTCAGAGGATATCTAAATTAACAGGCTGTTCTCCTTCCTTGAGAGTCTGTATTCCCCTAAAACCCAAAACCAAACCCGTTGCCGTCAAGTCGATTCTGACTCATAGTGACCCTACAGGACAGAGTAGCACTGCCCCATAGAGTTTCCAAGGAGCATCTGGTGGATTCGAACTGCCAAGCTTTTGGATAGCAGCTGTAGCTCTTAACCACTATGCCACCAGGATTTCCATATTCTAGTAGGGAAATTATTACATAAAAAGAGGAAATGTTTTGCACACCAGATTTCTGTGAATCCAGAAGAACTTTAGAGGAAAAGGTGATTGATGTAGGCATAATTTTAAAGAATGGGTATAGGTTTGATAGAGGATGGTGGGCTAGGAAGAGGTCCTAAGCATTAGGAATAAGAATTAGGTGTAAGAAAAAGAATCATAAAAAAAAAAAAAATGTTGCTGTGGAGTCTTATTCTGACTCATAGCGACCCTATAGGACAGAGTAGAACTTCCCCATAGAGTTTCCAAGGAGCACCTGGTGAATTCAAACTGCTGGCGTTTGGATCAGCAGCCGAACTCTTAACTACTATGCCACCAGGGTTTTTCTATCAAGTTGGCACTACATTACGGTATTTCCCTGATACGCTGCTAATATCACACAATTTATTTTCTCAGAAGGGGATAACTTAAGTATGATAGGCAAGGCTTTTTAATGTATGGCAGTGCCACACTTATATGATGTTTATGTATTTCGCAACTTCAACCTGAATTGTACAGTGCATATAATAAGCACTTAATGCATAACTGGTGAATTGAATTAAGTGTCTTGTAAGAACCACAAATTCAGAAATAAGCTGGAAATAAGCAGAAAAAGTTCTGAACTCTGAAAATAGCTTCCACAAAACACATACACTTCAGTGTTATGTACAGAACATATTGACCTAATTTGTTCACGTGTCATACAGTTACCTAGTTTCATCTGGAAATACTCCTTGTTGTGCCCAAGATGGTCTGAGCAAGAGGTGAATAACAGTGATGGTGGAAGGAGGCACGTGGACTGTAGGAGGGAGTAGCAATGGGAATTGGCCACAAGGTCAAGACAAAGTAGACAGTAATCGGAACAACTTAACAAACAGCCTAGCCTGATATCTCAGAGCATTTCTGGTGAGTAAGGCAACAGAACCACCAGCTGGAAAGTCCGTAAAGATTTCAGCCTTGGAAACCCTATGGGGCAGCTCTACTCTGTCCTGTAGGGTTGCTGTGAGTTGGAATCGACTCGATGGCACACAACAACAATAACAGTAGTCTAGGGATATTCAGTGGAAAAACTAGCTGAGCGCTTACATCATGAGAGTCTGAGGAAATTATTGAATTTGCAGTGTAGTACAAGGAAACCTGTGAGAGCTGGAACTTGATGGGACTGCCTTGTTTTTCCAGGTCTCGCAAATATTCCACCTTTGACCGGGTGCAGTCTTACACTTTATTCTCTCTCTGTTGGTGGAAAATATTTGAGTTTGCCTTCTCTGACACGTTTCTACCTTACACAGGTTCTGGCTTTCACAGGTTTTACTGTATAACAGTTGACCGTAAGGGTGATCCTTAGGCATCAAAGAAGAGGCTAAATTATACTAAACTATCAGTATGCTTTGAGGGGGTAAAAGGATAAAATTATGTACCCCAAAACATTTTCCTTTCTATTACAAAGTAGAGTTTTGCATACTTAAATACTGCATTTGAAAGTATCTGGGAGAGTTGCAAATTTATTTCTAAAGAGTGAGGCTTTTTCCCCTGATAGATTAATAATAAAAATTCGTGCCAATTGCAGGGGGGATGGAGAAAAATTATTAAAGTAAAAAAAAAAAAATCTCGGGACTTTGGTTCTAATAGACCATTTTGATGAGATATTTCTAAGAATAGTAAAAATATTTTACATGTAGTCTTGGGAACTTAATAGCTAACTTAATCATAATCAGTTCAGTTCAGTAAACCAGTTAAGAAAATGCCTAACTTGTGTTGTAGAGGAAAAACATCACAAAGTTTAGTAAAGCAAAAAGAAAGTTTTGTTCGGCATGTATTCAAAAGGACAAAAGGGGGAAGCAGACAACCATGCAGCCAGAGCCATGTCTGCCGGAGTCTAAGGAAATATCACAGAACAGACAAAAGTGGGAAAATGGACAAGCATGTTGCTTGAGCCATGTCTGCCCGAGTCCAAAGAATATTACAGAACAGGCAAGAATGGGAAAACGGACAAGCATGCTGCCACAGCCATGTCTGCCCGAGTCCAAAGACCATTACAGAATCATCAGTATATATCAACATTACAAATGGGCAAAACCATCGAAAGCTTAGCCTTTTCAGATTGGCTAGAAACTGTGATCCTACGTTTTGAATTGTCTTTCTTAACAATCATTGGTACAGATTTCAGTAACGTCAGGAGGGTCTTCATTGGTCCAATAAATTTCTATTCACTAAATGCTAATAGAAAAAGAGTAGAAAGTCTTTTGTGTTCTGTTTGCTTGGCTTTATGTGAAAGTTTCCCTAAGAGATATTTTTCAAGAGTATCTTAGCTGTTGTCTTTATACCTCAGGGCCCAGTTGATGTGTCCTTGTGAGTCCTTGTGAGCCCAGCTCCAGCTGGGTCACATTCTCTGTGCTCAGGGAGAGGGAATAAATGATTCAATATTATTTTCTAAATCACTTGTTTTGCATTTGGAATATATTTAATCTGAAGACTGAAAGCATACTAATTATTTTTGGGAGCTTTTATAATTGTGTTGGCTGGAAAATTTTAGCAAATTGATCATACTGGAAAAAGAACCTATGTGTAAACACAGTTGTGGGTTTGGGTTCTTCGTGCACATTTTACTGGATTCCTCTTTTCAGTGTCCAAGTCAGCTTCTTTCTTCTCTTCGTCACAGCTAAGATCCCGTTCATCGCAACATTCTGTTAGCGTCCCCTTCAGATCTTTTCTGAATTAGCACTTTATGCCAGTGCATCATAGTCAAATCTCATCACGTTCACTTGTCCAGACTACTGCAATAGTCTTCTAACTTTACTTTAAATAAGATCATGACATCACACAAATGGCGGTTCTTATTTGGTCTCCGCCTTCCTCTCCAATTTCATCTTCCTGCCATCATCTTCCTTGTTCATCACGTTGCAGCTACACCAGCCTTTAACACGTGAAGCTAATTTCCACCTGAGGTCATTGGCCCTTTGGTTCTCAGTGCCTGGGATGCTCTGCCCCTCATCTTCACACAGCTTATTCCCTCGCATGACCAGCTCCATGCTCTAATGCCACCTCCTCAGAGCAGCTGTCCCTGGCCTTCCTGACGCTCTCTATTCTCTTCCTCTTTTCTTCCTGACACACATCTGTAATTGAGTTTACACTCCTTATTTACCGTCTTTGTCACTAGAATATGAGCTCCAAGAGGGTGTCTTATGTATCCCTGTATCTCCAGTGCCTGGCAGTTAGTAGGCACTCAGTAAGTTGTTACTGAGTTGACGAATGAATGAATTTTCAGGAGCAATCAGAGCAATTTGCTTTTCCTTCAGAAAAAAAGAGGTTTATGTAAGTGCTAGCAACTTCTGTATTTTTTGCTATTATGGTCAAAAGGGGAACCAAGTGGGAAAAAATCGGTATTCTATCCTGACTGGGTTTTAATTTAGAAGCTGTTATTTCTATTTAATTTTATGGCATTTCAATTTCATATGTGCCTGTGCTTATCATATGTGTGTGTACCTTCTAGGGAAAATCTCATCGTGACCAACAGCTGCTGCTTCTCAAGAAGCACCTAGAAAACAATTACAGGAGCAGAGATCGAAAATGGATTGTGTTGTTCCCAGAAGGGGGCTTCCTCAGGAAGAGGCGAGAAACAAGTCAGGCATTTGCCAAGAAAAATAACTTGCCCTTTCTTACACACGTCACCCTGCCAAGGATTGGGGCAACAAAAATTATTTTGAATACGCTTGTAGCACGCCAGGAAAATGGAGCTCCAGCAGGAGGAGATGCTAAAGAACTAGGTATGATGATTTTTAGCATTTTTTCCCTTGTGGGAATGAAAAGATTTTCTGGAGTTCCAGAAGATAACATTGTTGTTATTTTTTATATTCATAGTTTTTGCCAAATAGAAATAGTGCTCAGGGAGAAGGTAAAAATATAAGTAATTTTTTATCTTTATATTTACAGAAGTAATCCATGCTTACACTAATTTATTCACATAATACAGAAGTGTATGAAATAAAGGTGTCTTTCCCCTACCCCAGCTACTGGTATACTCCTGGCCATTCCCACTGCTGTAGCAAACATGCCTGTAATTACATCTTTATGTATTTGTGGAACTATTTCTGTGGTATAAATTCCTAGAAGTGGAATTGCTAGGTTAAAAGATAGAAGTATAGAAGTGGCTAATAAATCTTTAAAAACTAACCATAGATATGCCAAGTGGAAATAATGATGTTATTTTTCACTTAGTCAAATTAAGGAAGTGGTTTTGTTTGTTTTTAGTATGGAGAATCGATTCAGTGCAGTTGGGTAGTGTTTATTAAAAACCTTAAGAACAATGATGAATGGCTCAGTGGAATAACTACTAATACTTCTCAAAAGAAAGTAATCTAAAAAACAAGTAAAGAAGTTTATGACAGCATTATTTATAATAGTGAAAAATTAGAGATAGATTTAATAGCCAGTAGGGAGAATGGATAAGTAATTATCAAATATCCTCACAACGGAATACAATACAGTCATTATAATGATGGTCATGGAACATTCTGGCTTAGAAAAATGCTTATGCTATAACGTTAACAGGAGCCCTGGTGGTGCAGTGGTTAAGTGCTTGACTGCTAACTGAAAGGCTGGCTGTTGGAACCTACCAGCTGCTGCGCAGAAGAAAGACGTGGCAGTTTGCTTCCGTAAAGATTAGTTCTTTAAAAACCCTATGGGGCAGTTCTAGTCTGCCCTGTAGGGTGGCTTTGAGTCTGCATCAGCTTGACAAGGAGGGCTTTTATAATATTAATGGAGGGTGGGGGAGCACACAGCTGTGAAAGCAGCTGAGCTCGAATGTATAAACAGTAAGGCAGTGAGGAGTGAGTGGATATTCAGAGACTGCTTCTCTGGGATGGTTTTTCCCTATTTCCTAATACTTTTCTGAATTTTTTCCCTTTTTTTTTTTTTTTTTTTTAATTAATGAGCATGTATTGCTTTAATGGTCAGGACAAAGTAAACCACACTCAAAGAAGCAAGTATTTTGGAGCATAGCCTTGGATGTTTTAGAGAAAATAGTTGCGCTAACAGCTTGAAGGAGGTTTTGAACAAGTTTATCTAAGACACTACGGTGATAGTTTGGTGGTAAATTGTAAATTAAACAGCTGAAAGAAATTCACTAGCCGTATTTCCTTAGTAGCATTTTGCCATTTCTTCTAATATTCTTTAGGGAAAACAATTGAAGTGTTGCACCCTCAGAAATACATGTTTTTGAATGACGGTCATGACCAGACATAGGAATAACGCCTGTTAGACTGCACTGAGCTTCTGTTTCTTTTTCTTCTTTTTCAGGCAGTTGCTTGGCAGTCAGCTCTCTTCATCTTTCATCATCTATTAAAAAGACAAATTGAAAGAGTCTTTTAATAGAAAATGAAAGTTTAGAATAGCTTCACTGCTGGAGAGACACGGTGGCATGTCAGTCAAGCCAAAGCTTGAAGGCACAGGTCTTCCAAACAGGACTAGTTGTACTAATAAAGGCCACTGTGTTTTACGTAGCTCCCCCAGACAGTGCCCTGTGGGTCTGAATCCCACAGGTGGGGCAGTGGTCGGACTGATTGTACAAGAGTGGAGAAAATTTATTTTCCCTTTGGAGGGAAGACATTTCTCTTCTGGTCATAAAGCAAAGTAGTTTGTTATTTGTTCTGTTTTAGTTCAACATTTTTATTATAGCTGCTCAGGAAAATCGTAAGAAATTCTAGAAAGTTGTAGACCAGGAAACTAGTTTTATCTGAATTTTCTAGTTTCTTCTCTGCAGTTTGGTATTTTGCATTTTATTTTCTTTAGTGTTTATAGTCACTTTTTTTTTAGTATTTTATTCCATGTGTTTTAATGTGTGATTCATAGACACTAAAATTAAGTTGTATCTGATTAACTTTAAAAGAGTTATGTAGTATTTTTTATTACATTATTTAACATATTTTGGACTGAAGTCTGGAGATTTTTCCCCGTCATTTTATTATAAAAAATTTTCAAACATACATAAAAGTTATAAGAATTTTACAGTGAACATCCATGAACTGACTGACTACGTTTTATAATTAACATTTTACTGTATTTGCTTTATCACGTCTCTCTCCATCCTTCTGTGGATCCATTAATACATCTTTTCTTTTTTTTTTGATGCATCTCAAAATACGTTGCAGAGACATCGGTATACTTAACCCCCAAGTATCTCAGCATGTACACTGATAATTTTTTAAAGTATTTCTATAAACTCTGTTCCTTTAGCAATATTTTTTGTTGTTTTGTGTGTGTGTGTGTGTGTGTGTGTGTGTGTATATATATATATATATATATATATATATATATATAAAACTTCTTTTATGGTTCCCCCCCTTTCAGGAAGTTGTTCTAAAATCTTCAAAAAAAAGGAAAAAATTAAAGCCAGTTTTCAATGATTTGACATACAAAAGCAGTCTATCATTGACTCATGCATATTTGGGCCTTTTGCTTAAAAATAAGTTTCTTTTTTAGGAATCTCTTAGGTACGTCAACAGAGAGGGTAGATGATTGCACCTTAAGGTCTTGCGGTCAGCATTTGCTGTGAGGTTCCCCTCTTAGGTTTGCTCAGCTTTGGACTCCGCTGGAATGAAAACAGTGCACAAGGCTCCCTATCCACTCTCCCCAGCTGTAGTTACCTGTTGTACCTTCCAAAGGGTATGGAGGCTTAATGCTGTATTGTAGGTAAATTTTGTGAAAACTGGGGGAGTTTTTTGTTTTGTTTTAAATAAGAACAGCAACTAACAATTATGTATGTCGATAAAATGCTTAATTTTGTTGCCTTATTCTAGTATTTATTTATGTTTCCCAAGTATTACAAATCTTGGTCTTTGTATTATGTTATATTTAGTGAACAGATTTGTTTTGTTTTGAAGGCTTGAAGGCTGTTTTCCACTTTTTCATAGGCCATTGTTCTATATGAGTGATAAAAATACAAACTCGACCTTAACAGTGCATAATTGTATTGTAATTGTATTGACTACTTGAATGATACATGTCCAGCAAATAATAGTGCTGTTATTTGTTAATTTGTTAGAGATTTGTCCATTCTGTAATGTAATAGGAAATGCTTAATTTCATCCTAAATGCATTATATAGAATAGTAGCACCAAAGTCCATCCTGTTTTCTTAAAGCAGAAGGCATATCGATATGTTTTGCACTGCTCAAGTAACCTATACCATGTTATTTGTTGTAAATAAAATAAAAATTGACCCAGTTTTAAGTCTTTTTTTTCTTTGTTCTTAGACAGCAAATCACAAGGCCTCCAGTGGGTGATAGATACTACCATAGCTTATCCCAAAGCTGAACCGTTAGATATTCAAACCTGGATCCTTGGCTACCGGAAACCAACAGTCACACATGTGCACTACAGGTAGGAATTCTACACCAGTACTCAGCATATATCCTATAGAAAGTGCCACCTCAGGAAAGTGTGCATATTTTAACATTTAATTTTTCCGCAGACAGTAGAAAGTAGTTGCCTCAAAAATAATTCTAATGTTGAATTTGTAGTATGAAAATTTCATTTAAAGTTGTTACTTTTACTGAGTGATAAAGACCTCTAAAAATGGCATTCTAGAGCCACTATGATTATTCGATTGCCTGACATTCTTGAGTAAAAGTAACTTAACGGACAAACATCAAGGATAAATTTATACTCACTTGGGTTAAGTAGATGCATATTAATGGAAGTAAAAATTTTTTTAAATCATTAAGCCACATAAGATGGTAATTTAGATATAACATACTTTTAAATGTTAATATTTTAATGTGCCTTATGTCATTTTTGCATAAACAATCACAAAGCATTTATTGAATATCTACTCTGTGCTAGCTTCTTGAGGTATTTTTATGTAAATTTCTTTTTTTAAAAGGATTTTGTGTAAATATATGTAGGTAAATATAAATATATGTAAATAAATGTAAATATATGCATGGTGCTGATGAAACCTAAATAGATTTGGTCTCTTTATAGGCCATTTAACTTTATTCCGTGGTCCGAGCCTCAGCCCATGCCAGATAACTTAACCAATGTGAGGCATTGGTCCCAAGGAAGATCCTAGTTGCTATAAAAGCCCTCAATAGAAGAAGAAAGCTACTCAAATTACGTCCCCATTGATAGAAGAAAAGTAGCGTATTTCCATCTGTGAAAACCATCGGAGTTTTACAAATATAAGAACAGAGTTGGAAGAATTTTAAACTTAAATATTATCGTTTGGGTTTCTGATATGGGAGGGGTGACTACAAAATAACAGTTGATTCTAGTGTGTAACTTACATTTGCTGAATTATGAAGTTCATATGTAAGATAAGAAAGTTATTCTTGACGGTTTTCTAACACTGTTCCACATATTTTGTCCATTTTATTTAATTTATTGAGCACTTACTATGTACAAGGCCATGTGCTATGTATGCTCTGGAAGAATTTCTCTCAGGACAGTTATATTTTCTTATATATGAAACATATCTAGCCTTCAGTAAGTTTTTAAATTCCTATCTATAAATCAAGCTCAATTCTGATGCCTAAGCTGGGAATACATGACTCTTGGATTTATGTAGATAGATCTGCCTAGCCGATTATAACCAACAAGAACTGAGACAAGGAGGAAAACATTCTATTGTATAGACGTTCTGTTAGAATTGACTGTGCTTTTCTGTTTTAATCAATCAGTAGAGGAACTTTTATTTTATAGATACTTGGGAAAAAAAGAATAGAATCATAAGATATCTTAAAAATTGAAGACATTTTTCATTTTCATCAAAATTACTTTAAAAGGCACAAGTGCAAGGCTGTTCAGTTCACTTGAGCAGAGTTCTTAACCTGGGTCTCATGGATGGACCTCAGAGAGTATTTGAACTAAATCTCTGTGCAAAATTTTATGTATGGTTGCAGTTTTCTGCAGAGAAAATTCATAGCTTTCACTCTATTCTTTTAGGAATCTATGACCTAAAATAAAGATTAACGACTCCAAATGTAGAGATCAAAACCAAATAGTGGATAGTAGGTAAGGAATGGTTAATTTGACACAGAAAAATACTTCTATTGAGAAGCTTCTCAAATATGTCTCTTTATAGAAACTTTATTACCAGACACGGACATAATAAATAAAATCCCAGTGTGTTAGATTATCAGAGATTAAGTTATGATGTAGAATCATACCCCAGAATATTAAAGTACAATTCATGCCCGATTATTTATAAATGTACACACGTGCATGTGTACATACATACATACATACATCCCCTAAGGGTCTTGGGACAGGTGAGGGGATATACTTTCCTTTTCTTCTTTTGCTTCCCAGAAATGTAATAGAGATACTTGCCTCACCAACACTAGGAAAGGGGAAGGACCTGCATTAGAGAGGAAAAGCAGGACAGATGAAAGGGGCAAGAGAGAACATAGGTGTCCTGGTATACCTGTCTTACATCAGGATGGTTTTGAGGTTTTGCAGGAAGCTTGTGAGAAGGGACACGGGCCATGTCCTTAGCAGCTCCCAGGAATAAGTGTTTATCAGCCGTAGATTGACTGAGTCCTCATGCATTGTTCTAGACCATCAGGACACCGTGGGGGATAGGGACAGAAAGATTGGTTTGAGTTCAGACTCTCCAGTTGTTTGGTAGTATTCAAAAATTTTTAAACAAGAATCAGGTATTTCCAATTAAATAAGAGGTTTAAGTACAGCGTTAGAAGCCTTATATACACAAATGTTAATAGTATAACTGGGGTTAGGTCCTTTTCTCTTTTATGTGGGGAAGTTGTTGAGAAAAACTGGCCGGCATTGACTGCTTAAAGTGGGGAGTGGGGTACCCCGAAGGATAGGAAAGGGTGGCCTGGAAACTGTGAAGTGGGCAGTGGGGTACCCCGAAGGATAGGAAAGGGTGGCCTGGAAACTGTGAAGTGGGGAGTGGGGTACCCCGAAGGATAGGAAAGGGTGGCCTGGAAACTGTGAAGTGGGCAGTGGGGTACCCCGAAGGATAGGAAAGGGTGGCCTGGAAACTGTGAAGTGGGCAGTGGGGTACCCCGAAGGATAGGAAAGGGTGGCCTGGAAACTGTGAAGTGGGCAGTGGGGTACCCCGAAGGATAGGAAAGGGTGGCCTGGAAACTGTGAAGTGGGCAGTGGGGTACCCCGAAGGATAGGAAAGGGTGGTCTGGAAACTGTGAAGTGGGCAGTGGGGTACCCCGAAGGATAGGAAAGGGTGGCCTGGAAACTGTGAAGTGGGGAGTGGGGTACCCCGAAGGATAGGAAAGGGTGGCCTGGAAACTGTGAAGTGGGGAGTGGGGTACCCCGAAGGATAGGAAAGGGTGGTCTGGAAACTGTGAAGTGGGCAGTGGGGTACCCCGAAGGATAGGAAAGGGTGGCCTGGAAACTGTGAAGTGGGCAGTGGGGTACCCCGAAGGATAGGAAAGGGTGGTCTGGAAACTGTGAAGTTCACTGATAGGCAATGGCATTTCGCCTAGTGTCAGCTTACTTCCCTTCGCCTAAACCCAAACCAAACCCACTGCTGCTGAGTTGATTCAGACTCATAGCGACCCTATAGGACAGAGCAGAATTGCCCTGTAGGGTTTCCAAGGCTGTAAATCTTTATGGAAGCAGACTGCCACATCTTCCAGCTAGTAGGTTCGAACTGCTGACCTTTTGGGTGGCAGCCGAGCACTTAACCACTGTGCCACCGGTGCTGCTTATCATCACCTATACGTATATTTTAAAAACTACTCATAGAGTTTTTTTTTTTTTTTTCTGCACTTATCTATAATTTTATGTTTAAGTGTGGGGGGAGAAAAACAAGCTTCTTGCAAAACCTCACAACTATCCTTAAAACTATCACAAGCTCCTTGTAAAACCACAAAACTATCCTTATTATCTAGAACATTAATATTAAGCCATACGGTACAAGCCAATTTTGCTTCACATAATAACACAAAGGATTTTTTTTTTCTTTTTAACCCTAGCTGACTTTTAATTCAAGCGATCACTTAGTGATTATAGTACAGCTGGACGAGTTAATGCTGCTCCTGGCTTTTCAGTACAGCCGCAGAGAGTCAAGGTATTCCATTACGTTCAGCATTTATCAGACCCCACTTAGAATATTTCACGTATTTTAATTTCTCCGTTTTAAAAGAAATAATAGTGGAAGGTTTTGTTGTTGTTGTTAGCTGCCATTGAGTCAGTTCCAACTCATAACGACCCTATGTACAGCGACCCTGTGTACAACGTAAGGAAACACTGCCCAGTCCTGCGCCATCCTCACAGTCTTGCTGTGCTTGAGCCCATTATTGCAGCCCCTGTGTCAGTCCATCTCGTTGAGGGTCTTCCTCTTTTTCCCGGACCCTCTACTTTACCAAGCACGATGCC
This sequence comes from Dugong dugon, assembly GCA_030035585.1. NCBI lineage: Eukaryota > Metazoa > Chordata > Mammalia > Sirenia > Dugongidae > Dugong > Dugong dugon. The sequence continues at coordinate 368,915 of CM057469.1, read as the reverse complement.
CTTCTCCAGGGACTGGTCCCTCCTGACAACGTGTCCAAAGTACGTGAGGCAAAGTCTCGCCATCCTCATTTCTAGGCAGCATTCTGGCTGTTCTTCTTCCAAGACAGATTTGTTCCTTCTTCTGGCAGAAAGTTACAAAAAGAGCCAATATAGATGTTTTCCTTCAAATCCTTGGTCAGATCAAATCAAAGCGAATTCAGAGGTGGTAGTTATTAATTGAAACTTAGACTTCTAAGAGAAATTGCAGGTTCAGAATACAAACAGGTTAAGAAGTTTAACAGTTCCTAAGTACTAAACCTGTAATTAGTTTCTGCATATTTGAGGTACTTGTCTCACATTTGAGGTAAATTTTAGAGGGCGATGACTGTCCTCTCCTGTGTGGTACCTCTTGGTACCTGCTGAGAGCCGTGGACTCTGCCTCTGGAAGGCTGGGTGTATACAGTTATTCCCATGCTGTGACATTCCTTCCCATCAGAATTCACTTGGGAAACAATACAACTGACAGTTTATTTAACATTAATCAGTGGTTGGGCCATTTATTATTTCCTTAAATGATATATTTCCTTACAAATTATACTCAAGGCTGGCAAATAAGTTTAGCTCCCTGTTCTGTATCTCTTTTCATTGGAATATAATGTGACAGATGAATGAGCTCTCTGAGCAAGGATAGTGTTTTCCCTACAGAGGGACTGCCTTCATCTGTGTTACTAAGTGTTTAAAAAGCATTTCCTGTTTATTTATATAGGAAAAGGATATCTAGATTGCCAGAATGTGCAGCAGAATGTTCTAGATTCTAATTTTCTGTACTGACTCTTAGGAAAATAGTATAGGAATGCAATAGCTTATTTTAAGAGCTCCAAAATAAACTCTTTTCTTCCAATAGCAGTTTTCTACGTTGCTAACTCACACCTTACTTCTTAGGCTTCTGTTGATTTTTGAGACTGATGGAAGAGATGTAGCCCACATGTGCATATTATTATGTGCTGTGAAATACTTTCCTAAAATACCATGTAAATAAGAACATCTAAATTTGTGGCAGAGTTACATACTAGGTCCTGTCTTACAAGTATGTAGTGTTGTCTTTCAGACATTGAACTTTTAAGGCACGTACTTGGAACTTATTCCTTGGGAACCTTGTGGTAAAGGATGGTTAAGTGCCCAGGCCCCATTTCTAAGGACACCGATGCACACCCAGCTCCCCATGCAGCCCATCCTAGGACCTTGGGGGCCACAGGCTGCCCCTGCCTTCAGTGAATTAATTGTTGTGAGCACCAAGTGATATCCTGGCAAAAAACTATAAAGCATCTTACAAATATAAAGTGCTATTATTAAGATATATAACTGTTGTGAGGTGCCTTCAAGTCAGTTTTTGACTTATAATGACCCCATGTGACAGAGTAGAACTGCCTCATAGGATTTTCTAGGCTGTGATCTTTATTTACAGGAGCACATTGCCAGGTCGTTTTCCCGTGGAGCTGATTGGTGGATTCAAACTACCAGTCTTTTGGTTAGTAGACGAGTGCCTAACTGTTGTGCCACCAGGGCTTTTTTCAAGATATATAATTAAGATATATAAAGTATGTATGAATCATGGATGAGACCAGTGTTTGTAAATCAGCATTCCCCATATATTGGATCTAAGCCATTTATTACTTTAAGAGAAAAGATATCCTTTCTTATTCTGTCCTTCCCAATATTATATTTTGTTTAACCTGAAAGCATTTTCATTAGTATGCATACATTATAGCTTTTTTTAAAAAAAAAAATTAAGCCTTGATTTAAAAGGCAACTAATGAAACTATAAAAAACATTTGAAGGGACAGAACTTTCCCTTCCCCCTACTGTCAAACTAGAACACAGCTTATCTGTGTTAAATGAGTAATGGGCACAGTGCACTGCTATTAACAGTGGTTAATAGGACAATTAAACATGATTAGTTGGTTTTCTTTTTTTCTTATGCTTTAAGTGAAAGTTTACAATTCAGGTTAGTTTCTCATAAAAAAAATTAAACACACATTGATATGTGACCCTACTTGTCTCCCTATAATGTGACAGCACACTCCTCTTTTCCATCCTGAATTTCCTGTGTCCATTCAACCAGCTCCTGACCCTCTCTGCCTTCTCATCTGGCCTCCAGACAGGAGCTGCCCATTTAGTCTCATGTATCTACTTGAGCTAAGAAGCACACTCTCCACCAGTATTATTTTATGTCCCACAGTCCGATCTAATCTTTGTCTGAAGAGTTGGCCTCGGGAATGGTTTTAGTCTTGGGCTAACAGAGAGTCTGGAGGCCATGTCGTCCAGGGTCCCTCCAGTCTCAGTCAAACCATTAAGTCTGGTCTTTTTACTAAAATTTGAGTTCTGCACCCCTCTTTTATCCTGCTCCATCAGGGACTGTCTGTTGTGTTCCCCGTCAGGGTGGTCATTGGTGGTAGTTGGGCACCACCTAGTTCTTCTGATCTCAGGCTGATGAAGTCTCTGGTTTATGTGGCCCTTTCTGTCTCTTGGGCTAATACTTTCCTGATGTCTTTGTTGTTCTTCATTCTCCTTTGCTCCAGGTGGGTTGGGACCAATTGATACATCTTAGATGGCCGCTCGCTAGCTTTTGTTACCCCAGACACCACTCACCAAACTGGGATGCAGAACATTTTCTTGATAAACTTTATTATGCCAATTCACCTAGATGTCCCCTGAAACTATGATCCCCAGACCCCCGCCCCTGCTACTCTGTCCCTTGAAGTGTTTGGTTGTATTCGGGAAACGGCCTAGCTTTTTGTTTAGTCCAGTTGTGCTGACTTTCCCTGTAGTGTGTTGTCCTTCCCTTCACCTAAGATAATTCTTGTCTACTATCTAGTTAGTGAATACCCCTTTCCCTCCCTCCCCACCCTCGTAGCCATCAAAGAATGTCTTCTTCTGTGTTTAAACCTTTTCTTGACTTCTTATAATAGTTGTCTTATATGATATTTGTCCTTTTGCAACTGAATGAATTCACTCAGCATAATGCCATCCAGATTTCTCCATGTTATGTTTCAAGGATTCATCGTTATTCTTTATCATTGCGTAGTATTCCATTGTGTGAATATACCATAATTTGTTTATCCATTAGTCTGTTGATGGGCACCTAAGTTGTTTCCATCTTTTTGCTATCATGAACAGTGCTGCAATGAACATGGGTGTGTATGTATCTATTCGTGTGACAGCCCTTATTTCTCTAGGATGTATTCCAAGGAGTGGGATTGCTGGTACTTCTATTTCTAGCTTTTTGAGGAAGCGCCAAATCGATTTCCAAAGTGGTTGTACCATTTTACATTCCCACCAACAGTGTATAAGTGTTTTAGTCTCTCCACAGCCTCTCCAGCATTTATTATTTTGTGTTTTTTGGATTAATGCTAGCCTTATTGGAGTGAGATGGTATCTCATTGTAGTTTTGATCCACATTTCTCTAATGAATAATGATTGTGAGCATTTCCTCATGTGTCTGTTAGCGGCCTGAAAGTCTTCTTTGGCGAAGTGTCTGTTCATTTTTAATTGGGTTGTCTTCTTGTTGTTGAGGTTTTGCAGTATCTTGTAGGTTTTAGAGATTAGACCCTGATCGGATTTGTTGTAGCTAAAAATTTTTTCCCAGTATGTAGGTTGTCTTCTTTTAGTGAAGTCTTTTGGTGAGCATTTAAGTGTTTGATTTTTAGGAGCTCCCAGTTATCTAGTTTCTCTTCTGGTGTTGGTGCATTGTTACTTATGTTTGTGCTTTGTTACTTGTATTCTGTTTATGCCATGTATTACGGCCCCTACTGTTGTCCCTATTTTTGCTTCCATGATCTTTATCATTTTAGATTTTATATTTAGGTCTTTGATCCATTTTGAGTTAGTTTTTGTGCATGGTGTGAGGTTTGGGTCTTGTTTCATTTTTTTGTGATGGATATCCAGTTATGCCAGCACCATTTGTTAAAGAGTCTGTCATTTCCCCAATTAACAGACTTTGGGCCTTTGTCAAATATCAGCTGCCCATAGATGGATTAATTTACATCTGGATTCTCAGTTCTGTTCCACTGGTTTGTGTATCTGTTGTTGTACCAGTACCAGACTGTTTTGACTACTGTGGTGGTATAATAGTTTCTAAAATCAGGTCATGCGAGGCCTCCCACTTTGTTGTTCTTCTTGAGTGATACTTAACTCATCCGGGACCTCTTCCCTTTCCATATGAAGTTGGTGATTTGTTTCTCCATCTCATTAAAAATGCCGTTGGAATTGGATGGATATTGCATTGTATCTGTAGATCGCTTTGGGTAGAATTGACATTTTCACAATGTTGTGTCTTCCTATCCATGAGCAACGTATGTTTTTCCACTTATGCAGGTCTCTTTCGGTTTCTTGTGGTAGGGTCTTGTAGTTTTCATTGTATAGGTCTTTTCCATCTCTGGTTAGATTTATTCCTAAGTATTTTATCTTCTTGGGGGCAATTATGAAAGGTATTGATTTGGTGATTTCCTCTTCAAAGTTCTCTTTGTTGATATAGAGAAATCAACTGATTTTTGTATGTTTATCTTGTATCCTGATAACTTTGCTGAAATCTTCTATTAGTTCTAGTAGTTTTCTTGTGGATTCTTTGGGGTTTTCTGTGTATAATATCATATCATCTGCAGACAGAGATACTTTTACTTCTTTCTTAACAATTTGGATGCTCTTTATTTCTTTTTCTAGCCTAATTGCTCTGGCTAGTACCTCCAGCACAATGTTGAATAAAAGTGGTGATAAGGGGCATCCTTGTCTGGTTCCCATTCTCAAGGGGAATGCTTTCAGACTCTCACCATTTAGGATGATATTGGCTGTTGGCTTTGAATAAATGCCCTTAATTATGTTGAGGAATTTCCCTTCTATTCCTATTTTGCTGAGAATTTTTACCATGAACGGGTGTTGGACTTTGTCAAATGATTTTCTGCATCAGTTGATAAGATCATGTGATTCTTGTCTTTCGTCTTATTTATGTGATGGATTACATTAATTGTTTTTCTAATGTTGAACCATCCCTGCATACCCGGTATAAATCCCACTTGGTGGTGGTGAATTATTTTTTCGATACATTGTTGAATTCTATTGGATAGAATTTTGTTGAGGATTTTTGCACCTATTTTCATGAGGGATATTGGTCTGTAATTTTCTTTTTTTGTGGTTTCTTTACCTGGTTTTGGCATCGGAGTTATGCTGGCTTCATAGAATCAGTTTGGGAGTATTCAATCCTTTTCTATACTCTGAAATACCTTTAATAGTAGTGGAGTTAAGACTTCTCTGAAAGTTTGGTAAAATTCTTTGGTGAAAACGTCAGGGCCAGGATTTTTTTTTTGGTTGGGAGTTTTTAAATTACTTTTTCAGTCTCTTCTTTTGTTACAGGCTTATTTATTTCTTCTACCTCTGTGTTAGTTTAGTTAGGTAGTGAGTTTCTAGAAATTTGTTGATTTCCTCTAGGTTTTCAAATTTGTTAGAGTACAGTTTTTCATAGTATTCTGTTATGCTTCTTTTAATATCAGTTGAGTCTGTTGTGATATCGCCCATCTCATTTCTTATATGGGTTATTTGCTTCCTCTCCTGTTTTTCTTTTGTCAGTTTGGCCAGCGGTTTATTGATTTGGTTGATCTTTTCAAAGAACCAGCTTTTGGTCTTGTTAACTCTTTCAATTTTTTTCTATTCTCTATTTCATTTAATTCTGCTCTAATTCTTATTAATTTCCTTTCTTTGGTGCCCGAGGGTTTCTTTTGTGGCTCTCTTTCTACTTGTTTGAGTTGTAGGGTTAATGCTTTGATTTTGGCCCTTTCTTCTTTTTGGATGTGGGCATTTATAAACTGATCTCTGAACACTACTTTTGCTGTGTCCTAAAGGTTCTGGTAGGATGTGTTTTCATTCTCATTTGATTCTGTGAATTTCTTTATTCCATCCTTAATTTCTTCTGTAACCTAGTAGTTTTTGAGCAAGTTGTTGTTCAGTTTCCATGTGTTTGGTTTTTTTCCTTGCTTTTTGTGTTACTGATTTCTACTTTTATGGCTTTATGGTCAGAAAAGATGCTTTGTAATATTTCGATGGTTTGCATTCTGTTAAGGCTTGCTTTATAGCCTAATATGTAGTCTGTTCTAGAGAATGTTTCATGTGAGTTGGAGAAGAAAGCATACTTGGTAGCTGTTGGGTGAAGTGCTCGGTATGTCTATGAGATCAAGTTGATTGTGGCATTTAGATCTTCCGTGTCTTTACTGAGCTTTCTGGATGTTCTGTCCTTCACCGAAAGTGGTGCATTGAAGTCTCTTAGTATTATTGTGGAGCTGTCTATCTCTCTTTTCAATGCTGCTACAGTTTGTTTAATGTATTTTTGAGTCCTCTCATTGGGTGTGTAAATATTTTTCATGATTATGTCTTCCTGGTGTATTGACCCTTTAATCATTATATAGTGTCCTTATTCTTTGTGGTGGATTTTAGTTTAAAGTCTATTTTGTCAGAGATTAATATTGTTACTCCTTCTCTTTTTTGAGTGTTGTTTGCTTGATATGTTTTTTCCATCCTTTAAGTTTTAGTTTTTTTGTGTCTTTAAGGTTAAGATGTGCCTCTTGTAGGCAGCATGTAGACGGATCGTGTTTTTTTATCCACTCTGTCTCTTTATTGGTGTGTTTAGTCCATTTATATTCAGTGTAATTATTGACAGATATGAGTTTAGTGCTGTCATTTTGATCTTTTTTTGTGCGTTGATGACAGTTTCTTTATTCCACTTAATTTTCTGTGCTGAGTCATTTTTCTTTATGTATTTTTTTTCATCTTTTTCATTGTTGTTGATTTTGTATTTGCTGAGTCTTTATGTTTTTCTTGTTTTTTATTTTGATGTGTAGGATTATTAGTTTCCTTTGTGGTTACCTTAATATTTGCCCCTATTTTTCTAAGTTTAAACCAGTCTTTTATTTCTTTATATCGCCTTGACTTCCTCTCCATGTGAAAGATCTATGACTGCATTTTTTAGTCCCTCTTTTTTGTTTTAATGTTGTCAGCTTTTACATATTGACATCTGTTTCCCTGTTTTCAGTGTTTTAGCTTTGATTTATTTTTGTGACCTCCCTATCTGGGTTGATAGTCTGGTTGCTCTGCCCTGTGTTCTAGTCTTGGGTTGTTATCTGGTGGTATTGATTTTCAAATCGGAGGACTCCCTTTAGTATTTCTTGTAATTTAGGTTTGGTTTTTGCAAATTCCCAAAACTGCTGTTTATCTGGAAATGCCCTAATTTCGCCATCATATTTGAGAGACAGTTTTGCTGGATGTATAATTCTTGGCTTGGAATTTTTTTCTTTCAAGGCTTTATATATGTCAGCCCATTGCCTTCTTGCCTGCATGGTTTCTGCTGAGTAGTCCAAGTTTAGTCTTATTGACTCTCCTTTGTAGACGACTTTTTGTTTATCCCTAGCCACTCTTAAAATTCTGTCTTTATCTTTGGTTTTGACAAGTTTAATTATAATATGCCTTGGTGACTTTCTTTTGGGATCTACCTTATGTGGGGTTCGATGAGCATCTTGGATAGATATCTTCTCATTTTTCATGATATCAGGGAAATTTTCTGCCAACAAATCTTCAGCAATTCTCTCTGTATTTTCTGTTATCCCCCCCCCATTCTGGTATGCCAGTCACTCGTAGGTTATTCCTCTTGATAGAGTCCCTCATAATTCTTAGGGTTTTTTCATTTTTTTTAAATTCTTTTATCTGAATTTTTCCTCAAATAAGTTGGTGTCAAGTGCTTTAGCTTCAGTCTCATTAATTCTGAGTTCCATTGCCTCAGTTCTGCTCCACTGACTTTCTCTTGAGTTGTCCAATTCTGAAATTTTATTGTTAATCCTCTGGATTCCTGTTTGCTGTCTCTCTGTGGATTCTTGCAGCCTGTTAAATTTGTCATTATGCTCTTGAATTATCTTCTTAAGACCCTCTATTGCTTTGTCTGTGTGTTCCTTAGCTTGGCCTGTGTTTTTTATGATCTCCTTCCTGATCTCTTGAAGAGCTCTGTATATTAATCTTTTGTATTCTACCTCTGGTAATTCCAAGACGTTTTCTTCCTCTGGAAAATTTCTTGATTCTTTGTTTTGGGAGTTTGCTGAAGCCATCATGTACTGCCTCTTCATGTGATTTGATATTGACTGTTGTCTCTGAGCCATCAATAAGTTATTATATTTATTTATTTTATGTTTCCTTACTATGTCCTAGCTTCTTGTTTTGTTTTATTTTGAAATGCCCAAATAGGCTGCTCATGTGAACTAGTTTGATTATTGGTGACTTAGAAGCTCTAATGTCCTGTCACGACGTGGTTAGATCTGTTACTAGGTATGTGAGCCCAGGAGCCTGTTTACTTTTCTTGTACGGATTCAGCTCAGGTGTCCAGATAGTTGGCCACCAAGTATGTGGTGCAGGCTCTCACCTGCAGTCCTAGGTGGGCAGGGGTGATTGGTGTAGGCACAAGTATCTGGCTGCAGTAGGGGGTCACGTGCTGAGCAAGGCAGGGGGCTAATGGCTGCCCCTTAGTGTCTGGGAGGAAAGTGTGTCCCTGTTCCCTAGAGTACGTAGGTGGGTGGGCTTTGCATCCAGACTATGGGTGCCCAGTGCTGTTGGCTATAAGGACTGGGTGGCACCACTTATTCTTGGACCCATGTTGTGGTTGGCTTGGTGGTGTGGGTGGAGCCACCAGTCCTCAGGCCCCTGATGTGGATAGGTGAGGACCCTGCTTAATGGGCAGAGCAGTGTCAAATGTCACCAACCTGCCACCTCACCGTATAGCTGATACAGTTGAAGTTAGGCTTCTGGTATATACCCTGTTGTACTTTGGTAATGAGGGCTGTGCTATTGAAATGGACCCACACAGGTCTCTGCAGGGGTGAAAGGCATTCAAAGTCCATGGACCCCTTATGCCTGTGCCTAGGTGAAGGAGCTGTGCCCACCCTGAGTTCTTGGCTTAGGGGAACTAGCAGATTATTTTTTCCTGTTTGTTAATTTGTTCTCTCTCCAAGGCCAGGAGAATGGCTCAGGGCATGTGACAGGCCCTACTTCTGGCCCAGGGGACTCGGCAATCACTGAAGCTTGCCAGGGACCCAGCGCAAAGCAGGGAAGGGGCAGGTAAATCGGAGAGAATTTTTTCCAGAGGGAGCGTTTTTTGATCCGAGTGGTAGGTCAGACACATGTACTTGTCTTTTGCTGATGAGCACTGCTTTTCACTGGTTCTGGAGGCCCGAGTAGACTCTCTGCCGCTCCGTCTCTCCTGATGTATAAAATGCCTCCTGAGCACCACTGCTTGCCTCACTGTGTACGCCAGCTGCAGGGTGCCAGTTCCCGCTGGATCAGGTCTGGCAACTCCTCGCTGCTTCTGAACCGTCTCTCCCTCCCCCTGCCACTCAGTCTGATTCCTCAACTTTGCCTTTGATGTTCAGGGCTCCTAGATTGTCATATATGATCCATTCACTTGTTTTTTTCGGGTCTTTGTTGTAAGAGGGGCCACAGGAAGCATCTGACTACTCCGCCTTCTTGGCCCCATCTCTAAACATGATTAGTTGTTCATTACAGGGATAAAAAATAAAATTTATAAAAATTTTTATAGGGATAAAGATGAAAGTAACCTCTGCGCTCAGTATAAATGTCTGTGTCACTCCAAATTAGGACATTAAGTTAGAGAAGATGATCCTCTTATGCAAAAGTAGCTTGTTATGTTTTCATTTTTAATATCTCAAAAAAATGTAACCATGAATGCAGTGAAATAAATTGCTAAAGGCAGAGACCTTGCTTTCATGTCAAATTTGATTGGGACTTTGGTTTCTTTGGAGAAGGTATTCAATTGGGGACTTTTGGCAAGTACTTAGTTTCAGTATGAGGGAAAATTAATTCAGAAAAGAAGTATTTAATGTTTTTTAAAAAAATATAACCTGAAACAAATATGTCAAAACGTTACTATTTGTCCACTCTTGAGCACTTAAAATGTAGCTAATTTGGTATGTTTTGTAAGTGTAAAACACACTGAATTTCAAAGACATAGTAGGAAAAAAAGAGTGTAAAATATGTCATTAACAATTTTTCTATTGATGACATCTTGAAATATTTTAAATATTTGGGGTTAAATATCCTTAAAGGAGGTTTAAGCTTCTTTAATATTATCAGACGTTCTGTATTGTGGACTTTGTAAAATATCAAATTTGTTTTTAAAAATAAAAGTATGTAACTATGAAAAATATTTGGATAGAGGGGAAAAAAATCTTTTCCAGCATGCTCACATAAAATTTCTTTTTTATATTTTCTTTTAATATTCTTATGTGTGTTTTTAGAGTAGCTATAGTTGTAATGGAACCCTGGTGGCACAGTGGTTCAGAGCGCAGCTGCTAACCAAAAGTTCGGCAGGTTGAATCTGCCAGCCGCTCCTTGGAAACCCTGTAGGGCTACTCTGTTCTGTAGCACTACTCTGTTCTGTAGGGTTGCTATGAGCTCGACTTGACTCAGGACTCAGTGGCAACTGATTTGGTTTTGGTGGTTATAGGTGTAATATGCATAAAAATTATCTGTATTTTACTTTTTCCCACATATTATTTCAATGAATGTTAAACCTGTACTACACATCTATGTGTCAAGATTACCAATTTAATAAGCATTTTAAAATACTGTTATGAAGTCTTTTATTTTTAATAGCTTTCCAAAATTCTGTTTAGTGGATATATTTAATTACTCATTCCCTGTTGATCATAGACTTTCAAGGTTTTATTTTTTATTTTAAATAACACTGTGCTGAATATCTTAGTATATATAGCTTTTCCCTCTGTGTTTTAGATTATTATTTTCATAATAGATATATTTAACCAGTTAGTACTGATGTTAATCTGGAGAGTATTATTAAAATTACATCTGCATAGTGAAAGTGATTGTCAAAAAGATGAGGGAAAAACTTATCTGTGAGGAAAATCACCAATATTTATTGATAATATTTTAGTAATTTTATACATAAACCTCCGTATGTATTTGTAATCTATATATCATTTTGGTTTTCCTTTCTGTTTTACCTTTATGCTCTAAAACAACAAAATGAAGAAGTCACAAGATATTATGAGTTTTGCTGCTGTAACAACTCGTCCCTTGTCTACCTTCAGGGCTAATTCCCTCCGGGCTTCAGGTTATAGCTCAGGTCTCCTTTTCAGCCCCTTCACGTTGCAGTGGTCCCTGGACTCCAGTGGGCGTGACAGTGGTTCTGAGATCATTTCCTAATTATATTTGAGAATTATAAAGGTGCTATTTGAAGTCTATGCCATAGAGATAAAATAATATCACTTCTTAGTTATCAGAATTACGTTCTGAAAACTGCACAAGGATCCAGAAATCATACACCATACATCATAAATTAAGATGCACATTTTTCCATATCTCTGAAATCGGGAGGCATCTTAAACTCAATATAAGAAAGCACTGGTGATAATTTAATTGCTCTGTACTTAGTTACTAATGACATACGTTTAGGGATTTACCAACTTGGTCTTCAGACCCAGAACTACCCATGTTGGGGGGCAGTCATAAGATTGCCGTTGAGGATTCTGGAGCTGGAAGTGGCTTTTTTTCCCTAGCAGAAGGAAACAGTGTATCCTGTCTTTACTTTTTCTTATGCTAGTCTTTCTTTATCATTGCTTATAATTGTTGCTCATTTTACCACTACTGTTGTCTAATAAGGAGCCCTGGTGGCACAGTGGTTAAAGCACTCCGCTTGCCAACCGAAAGGTCAGCAGTTGGAACCCACCAGCTGCTCCAAGGAAGAAAGATGTGGCAATCTGCTTCTGTAAAGATTCACAGCTTGGAAACCCTGTGGGGCAGTTGTGCCCTGTCCTCTAGGGTCGGTGTGAGTGGGAATGGACTGGACGGCAGTGGGCTTGGTGTTTTGGTTTGGCTCACCAATAGCCCTCTTCTTCTTCCGGCTTCCTTCTCTCCGCATCTCCTGTCTGTTGTTTGCCTCTGTGTCCCAGCTTCCCTGGAAAAGGCTGGACTTCTGAGCCGTCAGTCACAATACAGAGCTACCAGTTGGAGAATAGAAAATTGTACATTAAGTTTAATCTTCAAGGTTTTAGTTCTGCTTGACTGTTTTTATTAATGTTCACCACCCACAAGGTCTTTTTTCCCCCACACCAGCGGTTTTTCCCTTTCCTTGTAAGAAAAATAAAACTGCTTAGTTTGGCACCATTCAGATGCTGGAGACATCAAGTGAACGGCCTCAACTGAGGTTTGACGATATTGTGGATTGAATTCTGTATTTCTATAATGAAGCTGAAGATTTAAAAGAGGTGAATCATCATTTCAAATAAGCTAAAATCCTCATCCTCTAGTTAGAAGATATGCCTAACTTATTTTCAAATATCTATAAGAAATTATGCATGCAGAAAATTTTTTACTGTTAAGGCAGTGAAGAACCAAGATCATAACATATAATCTAATTATTAAGATATTTTCAATACATGAATCTGAATATAATATGATTTGGAGAACTTTATCATCTGGTGAGTCACTGGAGTTGTTGAATTTTGAGTTTGTTTGTTTGTTTGTTTTTAGAAAAAAAACCTTTCTAATGGTTGCGGGGGAAGCTGTCGGTTTTGCATTTTAGTATGCTGAGGATTAGGTGTGAGCAGCTTACTTCAGGACAATGGCTCCAAGCAAAACTTCTGGGATTTGAATGCTGGGAGACATTCTAATATATTAAATTTGACAGTATCTGTTTTTGCTCATAAATCAATTTCTGGTAGCAAGTAGTTTCTAGTTCTCAGTTATTCTTATCACACTAACCCTGGTGGTGTCAGTTAATTATGCCCATAGTGTTGATGGCTTTCTACAGCTGTCACCTCATCTGGCAGATTACTTTCAATATAATTCAGTCCAGCAAACTTTTGTGCTCCCACTAAGGACCAGACACTGATTTACACACTGTATATTCAGAGATGAATATGGCACCGTCTAACAGGGGAAACAGACATGTAAGAAAATAAATAGAATACAAGCTATGTTACTTTGTTAAAAAAAAAAAATGTAAAAATTTTTATTTCTACTTACTCTTTTAGACTAAACTCTAAGTGATGTTTTGCCATGTATCCTGTACCACAGTAGTAGACAGGCCTGGTCCTTCATTTAACCTCACACAGCAGTTAATTCCTTGGGTAGTATTTAACATATTCCAGTTCAGATTATCGGTTTGCTTTTCTTACCCCTCTGCTAGGTTATTAGCTTTTCGAAAGCAGGAATTGTTGAATTACCTCACAATCTGCTTCAGTGCTTAGCTCCTTACGTGTAGTTGGCATGATTGAATTGAGGGTTTAACCATGTCTTTTGTTAGCTCACGTTTTGGAGTCTGTGGCGTAAAAATTCAGATGTTCTAACTTGAATATATGGGTGTGCCAGCTGCTACACATTATTTTACATTCTTCTGTGAAAGTGAGCCCTGGTGGCGCAGTGGTTAAGAGCTCGGCTGCTAACCAAAATGTCGGCAGTTCAAATCCACCAGCCTCTCCTTGGAAGCCCTATGGGGCAGTTCTGCTCTGTCCTGTAGGGTTACTAAGAGTAGGAATCAACAGCAGTGGGGTTTTTTAACGGGTTTTTGTGGAAGTGCAATTTCATCTAGTGCTTTTAAGTCTGATTCTGTAGATTCTGTTAGAATACTCTATTTAAGAACACATTCTGGATTACTGATAATAAGAATTTTGTGTTTCTCGAAACTTAGGAACTGGTTTCTCATTTGGAGAGCTATAGTTATTTTAAAGGTTTATTTCTGATATTTACTTATTTCAGTCCCAGAAGAACACCTCTTATTTGATTCCAAGGGGACTGGTTTCAATGTATTTGACACTTTGCCATATTAGGGGATTAGTTGTTTTAATATTTTAATCCCATGTTGACCGAACAATCAGAGTAATAGAAGTGATTGCTCCTGGGGAGCATCTGGTCTACCCTCCTGGCTGTCTCTCAGGGCAAGAGGATGTCCAAGCTATTCTGGGCAGATGGTAGGGTAGGTGCTCTGTCAAAACACAGCCCTACTCCCATTTAAAGAGATAAACAGTTCACCAGCCTCATCACGTTCTTTCAAGAGTTCACTTAATTTAAATTCAGGCTTATTTTTAAATGTCAATTTTCTCCTTATTAACGTGTTTTAAATACTATTTCAAGATCTTCTTTAGCTCTCTGGCTCTTGCTAAATTATCCTTAGGCTGATTAGGTCTGATTTTATGCTTATATAGCCCAATTAACCTTATGTAGTAAAATACAGACTGCAAGTATCATCTGATCTGATTCAACACATTTTTATCTCTCTTACAAAGAGTACGTATTCTGTGCTAGCCACTAAACTCATGGCCTTATTAGACCAGAGAAGGTTTTATGGAGGCTTTGTTTGTATTAGACCTTAAAGGATGATGGATAGAACTTAGATATTTCGAGATGGGAAGTGTAGATAGGTGGGTGTTTTGTGCCATTGTAACTGCGTGAACAAACACCCAGAACTGTGGGAGCATGTATGTAGGAACACTAAGTAGTCTGTAACATGGCATGCATGAAGGGTAGTTGTGGGAAATAAAGTTGGAAGTTGGGGTTACATTTTGGTGCACCTTAAAAGTTAAGCTAAATAATTACATCTCTAAGTAACTGAAAGCTCAATTTAACAGAATTAGCCTTTAACGATAAGCAGATTTATTGGCTCATATAACTGGACATCCAAAACAGAGTAGATTCTATGGTGGGCTTAATCGAGTAGAAAAGATGAGAGAAAGATGTTGGCTTCATCCTCAGCCCTAGCGGGGCAGCCCAGCAATTCAAGACCTCACACTTCCATGCAAGACAAAGACAAGAGGAAAAATAGATCTTTTTGTTTGTTTTCTTTTGGTGGTCGCTTTTAAAACTTTGAAGTCCCTATAAAACTCCCACAAGAGTCTCCTTGGACCTAACCAGATGGGCTCATTCCTAAAACCCAATACCTGTGGCGAAGAGAATGGTGTGTGGTGACAGTCTCTAACATGAGTTCTTAATGGGGAGGGTGCCAGGATTGCCTCGGTTGGCTTAATGAGAATAGATTTTCAGGTACTTGTTTTGAGTGAGCTTATTTTTTTTTCTTTTTTTTTTTTTGAGACTTGGTGGCATAGCGATTAAGTGTTTGGCTGCTAACCAAAAGGTAAGCAGTTCCAATCTACCAGCTCCTCCTTGGAAACCCTATGGGCCAGTTCCACTCTGTCCTATAAGATCGCCTTGAGTTGGAATCAACTTGACGACAATGGGTTTAGGTTTTTTTTTTTCTTTTCTTTTTAAAGAAAAGCTAGAGAGAGCTCTTCTTTGTTGGGATGATTCCCAAGAGTGGGTGCATACATAAGCCTTTTATACTAAATATTGAATGTCAGCAATGCAATAGTATATTTTTAGAGATCAAAAAGTAATGTAAATATTTTCCCAAGTCATTTAGCTGATAATCTTTGTGGTGGTGGTGGGGGCGGGGGGGGGGGGGGATAGTTTAAAAAGCAGCACTTACATTGCAAAACTATATTAAGATCACTATGAGTCAGAATCAACTCCACAGCACGTAACAACAACAGCAACGTTATCTAAAACTAAAAACTCAGTATTTAATATTGCCGCTCACTTAAAAAATAAAATCTGATTTTTACATTTAAATTTTAACATGTCTCTCTAGTATCAGAATGAAGTTAATTGGCCTTCCTAAAATCCAGATATTTAAGGACGTTTAATTTGGGAGGAAAGAGAAAGAAACAATTGATTAAAATTTCCTGAGTAGTTAAACTTCTGGGTACCACCATTGTGCCTGGAAGCTATGCTGGCTAAGAATTGTGTGGTTTTGTTCTTCTTGGAGTCTGTTCTGCATATACATAGTGAGGGATCATACAGGGATTTGGGCGTGGTTTATAGACAGAATTTGTGACTTCCACTCTGGCTCAATCCTTCCACCAGCTGTGGGCACTCGAATCTCTGTCCTCTGATTCCTCAACCAGTAAGACTATACACTTCTGCAGTCGCTTTTGCCGCCCTGTATGGCACTAACTGGGAGATATTCTCAGGTCAAAAGCTGTCAAAATGGGACACTAACCCAGTGCCATTCTGCTGTTCTGGGTTTTAGTCACTCTTCAGGGCCTTCCACTAATGACTTTTTATGTTTTGTCCAGAGTTTTTAATTGCTACCTGTGAACTACTCTGCCATTACAAGAAGCAGAACTCCTTTCTTGTTTTTATTTTAATGGATATTAAAAATCACAGGGAGAGTTAGAACTAAACCTCATATTTTAAGAGGTGAGAGAATAGGTTTTGCTCTTAAGTATACCTCTGTTCACTTTTCTTGTCTTTTACTTCTGAAGTAGTACTGCATTGTACCAAAATGATTATAAATATAGGCAACAAAGTCGCTTGGCAGTACTTAGTTACCAGGTGCTTATGTGTATGACTCAGAATATTTTCTTTAATTAAAATCAATATTGAAATGAAAGTACAAGATAACTATATTCTTTAAGAGAACTCATCAATGGATCACCAAGCGTGTGTCCAAAAGCTGGTTTATCCCAGTTGAGAAACACTGCTAGCTGTCCTCTACACCTGACTCAGACTGTTCTGATTCTGTTATTGTCCAGTTTCAAAATCTTTCTGTGAGAGGCATTCTCATAAGTTGCTTGTGGGTATATAAACTGGTACCATCTTTATGAAGATAATTCACAGTATCTTACAGAACTGCTAATGTATTTAACCTTTGACCTAGTAATTTCACTTCTGGAAATTTATCCTACAGATACACTTGTACACATATGAATCGGCATTCATACAGTGTTAGTCATTGTCACATCGTAGTAACAAAAGATGAGAAACAACATCCACCAATAGGAAATAAGAGGAATTTAATGTTAACCAAAGGAGCCCTGGTAGGTGCGATGGTTAAGTGCTCGGCTGGTCACTGAAAGGTTGGCAGTTCAAAGCCACCCAGCGACTTCACAGGAGAAAGATCTGGTAATCTGCTCTCATAAAGATCACAGCCAAGAAGACCCTATGGGGCACTTCCACTCTTTCTCATGGGTCGCTATGAGTCAGAATCCATTCAACGACACCCAACAACAACAATGGGAACCATGTATTAAGACATTATAATGAAAATTAGAAAATATTTTTAACAGAATGATAATGAAAATATTTATCAAAACTTATGAAATGCAGCTTAACCTGTGCTTAGAGGAAAATTTATGGCCTTGAAATACTTATATTAGAAGAAAACTGAAAATCAGTGCTCTAAATATATATCTCAACCAACAAAAAAACCACACCCATTGCCACTGAGTTGATTTCGACTCATAGCAACCCTATAGGACAGAGTAGAACTGCCCCATCGGATTTCCAAGGAGCGACCTTTTGGTTAGCAGCCAAGCTCTTAACCACTGCACCACCAGGGCTCCATATAGCTCAAAAAGTTAGAAAAAGAAAAACAAGTTAAATCCAAAGATAACGGAAGGAAGGAAATAATAGGGAAAAAAGCAGAACTTACTGGAATAGAAAACATATCGTAGGGAAAAAAACCCACTAAAATTGGTTTTTTGAAAACACTGTAAAATTGATCACCTCCTGGCAAGACTGATCAAAAAAAAAAGAAGAAGAAGAAGAAGGCCTATGTTACCAACAGAGGAGCCCTGGTGGTGTAGTGGTTAAGCACTTGGCTGCTAACCAAAAGGTTGGCAGTTCAAACCCACCAGCCGCTCCATGGAAGGAAGACGTAGCAGGCTGTTTCTGTAAAGATTACAGTCTTGGAAACCTTATAGGGCAGTTCTACCCTGTCTGTACGGTCACTAGGAGTCGGAATCGACTCGATGGCAACAGGTTTGGCTTTTGGTTTTATGTTACCAACATCAGGAATGAGAAAGGACATATCACTACAGATCCTATAGCCATTTAAAAGGCAATAAAAGGACATTCAGTACAACTCTTCCAGGGCACAGAAAAAGAGGGGACACTTCCCAGCTTGTTTTATGAAGCCAGCAAAATTTTGATGCCAAAAGCTGAGCAAGAATATTATAAGAAAGGAAAAGTTACAGATGAACCTCTCACTTGACTATAGATGTCAAACTAAACCCAGCTATATATAAGAAAATGTAATACATCATATTATGTACCGAAAACATACATTCAGGGAATGCAAGTGTGGTTTAACCTTCAAAACCAACCTGTATAATTGATGACATTAACAGAAAAAGGAAAAATTATATAAGCATTTCAATAGATGAAAAAAGACTTGATAAAATGCAACTTTATCATTCATGATTTAAAAAAGAACACTCTTAGCAGACTGGGAATAGACGGATATTTTCTTAATGTGATTAGTGGCCTCTACAAAAAAAATTCTACAGCAAAAATCATACTTAATGATGAACTACTGAATGATCCCTCCCTGAAAGATCAGGAATGAAAGACAAGAATGTCTGTTAGCGCCACTTCTGTTCAACACTGTACTAGCAGTCATAACCAGGGCAATATGGCAAGAAAAGAAACAAAAAATGTAAACATAGGAAAAGTAGAAATAAAACTCGTTTGCATTAATTTGTCTTTCTACCTGCAAATTAAGATTACAAGGTTGCTTGGTAGATGCAGTCAGTCACTGACCTAAACAGAGCCTAACCCTTATACAAGAGAAAGGTGTGACAGCCTGTTTCCGTCAAGAGTTACAGCCTTGGAAACCCTGCAGGGCAGTTCTACTGTGTCCTGTAGGGTTGCTGTGAGTCAGAATGGACTCAACGGCAGTCAGTTTGGTTTTTTTTAACTCTTGTATATAAATGGCTGTTTCATATAGCCAGGTATTTACAGAGACTTCTTAGAGAAATAAGGAGGTTAGGCAAAGCCCCTTGACAAAACTGACCTTTTTTTTTTGTTCCCCTGATCACCATCTCACACCACCTTCTGGGATTATTTTAATTGTGCCTAAAAGCAAAGACCCTTCAGGTTCTGGAAGCAATGCTGTTTGTGGAAGGGAATCTCAACCAAGAAGGCCCACTCTGTTAGTGAGGCAGCACGTCAGGACCTGGGGTGGAGAGTGCAGAAAGTACAGAACTTTCAATTACTAGGAGTATAGATTCTAAGAGCGAGGAAGGGTTACCTGTGGGATAATTTTATGTAGTGTCAGTGCTTCCTTTTTTTTTTTTTTTCCCCCTAATTTATGACATTTTCTAATGTCATCTTTCATCATTAGCCCATAGAGAGTGATGGCAATTCCAGTTGGTTCTGATAAGGAGATGTTATAGTAACAAGCTGAAACTTGAAGTTTTTGGACCTCAGAGTCTTCTATTTTGTTAAAATATCTGATAAACTAAAACATTTCTGTATTTCTGCTTTAGACCAATGTAGTATATTTTGGGGAGTAGAAAAATGACTAAGAATGAAAAAGTTATTTTCTGTGTAAATAAAATTGTATTTTGATTACTTTTCTTTTTTTAATTTTTGAAAGCAAAAGTTTTAAAATTGATTGTTAATATTTTTTTCATACTACACTCCTTTCTTCTTTTCTTTTTCCTGTCCACTGATACTTTAATTTGGGTTTTCAGTTACCCCAATCTGGTATTTAAATATTTAAAAAGATGAAAGGAATCTGAATATAATGTGATTAATTAATAATGTTCCTTCTAATTTTTTGTTGTTGTATGCAAGTGACCATGCTTTGGAACTAGATAGAGGCAGTGATTTCACTGAATTGTTCACTTTAAAATGGTTCATTTTATGTCCTGTGAATTTCACCTCAATGTTTTTTTAAAAAGCCTCTGAAGGACTCTTGAGTATATTCATTCTGGTCATTTCAGAATTCTTTATTTGACTGGTCTGGACACTGTGCTCTACAAGGTAAAACTATAAAAGTTGGTTAGTGTTTTTATAATGGTATGTAAGCATGATAATAATTTCCAGATACTTGCTAAATATAAGTAGTTGACTTGTGTCTTACTGAAACCTAAGATAGCAAAATAGACCTCTTTGTGGCATGGCAAGTGGTAAACTCTGGCCAAAGACAGAAAATCTACTCAGACCTTTCAAAAATAATAGAACAGCTTCTGCAAAGAGATGGAGGAGACTCCTGTCTACTTTCATTCCCTCCCAGAACTCCAGTAAAATAATGCTAAAGGGGTTTGTTTTAAGATGTAAACCCACACGGGTGGGGAGAACAACAGGAAAGACAACAGCAGTATAAACTTGGGATGCTGGAAAGCAGATGAAGTAGTAAATAACAGAACAGAACCTAAACCAAGAGCCAACCTGATTTATACCCCAGAACCTCCACAGGCCTGGACAATGGGCAGCCTCAGGACCTGTGGAAATGAGGGTGAAAGCAATGCTAAGCTGGGAAGACTGGTTGAAATCTGTTTACGAAGAAATCAGATACCCAGAATCCTAATGTATATCCCACAGTGGGGCAATTGCTCTTTCCCTGCCCTGGCGAATACTGGGGGTTTACGCTGAAAGGGTAGCATAGAGGCTTTCTGGACTCAAGAACACCATGAATGGTTGAGGGTGGAGGTCCCAAGCATGATAATGTGGACGTAAACATGTTGAATGCTGAGATTCCCAGCCTTCTTATCGCACTCGGCTGCCAGCAAGCTAAGCAGACCTTTGCTCTCCAAGCAGGAAATTAGAGGACCTTTCTTTTGGGGAAATGGGCCAGGCCGGTTCTGAAGGAAAGATCAGCTAAAGGGCCCAGCTAGATAATCCTCAGGGAGGTCACTGTCAGCAAACTCCACGCACAGGCTGAGAGCTGCCAATCAGCCGTTTAGTCCCACCTCTGTAAATAAAGAGTTTCCATCTAACCGACCTCTGCCGTGAAAGGTGGAGACTGAAACAAACATAAAAAGGTGATTTGGAGGAACAGAGACTGCAGGGAAAGGACAGCTTCAAGAAATCCTCATAGTACGTGGGAGTTCATTAGACCCTTATCTCTCCTTTTGTCAGTGTTTAAAATTTTCTATCATAATTTAAAAAACTTCTTTTAGAGATAAGATATTGCAACAATAAAACAATAATAGCATACTGCAAAAAAATGTTCAGAGAACTATAGAAACCTTAGAAATTAAAAATATGATAAAAGAAAATAAAAACTCAGTAAAAAGTTTAAAAGTTAAATAAGTATTCTCTTAGAAAGGAGGACAAAAAAACAGAGATGGAAGAAAACTGTTTACAACCCTGAATTCTATCCAAATTGTCAACCAAGTGTGAGGACAGGAAAAAAAAAATCCGTATACTTGCAAGATTTCAAGTACCCTTTCTCAAGAAACTGCTAGAGGATATGCTCCACCAAAATAAGAAATAAACAGAGAAAGAGGAACCTCTCGTAGGAAACGTTATATTCATTTTAGGAGAGAAGTACAGAGACTCACGAGGATGATAGTGAAGAGATTTCCCACAATGAAAACTGTATCCAGAGTCCATATGAAAGTTGTTAAGGCAGATGGAATTGAAAGAGCATCTGATTCATGTGAGTACTTTAGGAGAAGATCAGGGCCAAATCTGGCCTACTGCCTGGTGTGTTTGGAAGGAGTCTTGGTGGCACAGTGGTTAAGTGCTTGCCTGCTAACTGAAAGGTTGATGGTTCAAACCCACCAGCCGCTCTTCGGGAGAAGGATGTGGCAGTCTGCTTCTAAAGACTAACAGCCTTAGAAACCCTGTAGGGCAGTTCTGCTCTGCCCTTTAGGGTCACTGTGAGGTGGAATTGACTGGAGGGCAACGAGTGGGCCTGTTTTTGTAAATAAAGTTTTATTGGAACACAGCCGTGCCCATTCATTTATGTATATATTGTCTGTGGCTGCTTTCACACTACAAGGCAGAACTGAGTAGTTGCAACAGAGACCACGTAGCCAGCAAAGCCTAAAATATGTACTGTGTGACCCTTAAAAAAATTTGCTGACGCCAGTGATTATGGACAGTTGATTATAGACAATTGGTGGCAGAGAGCTTGGAGTTGACATAGAAAAAACAATATAATCACTCAATCCAGGGAGAATAAAAATTGGGCCAGAAAGAAGTAGTCATGATTTACTCCATGGCATAGCTGTGAATATACTGACATGATTATAATAATGTAAATGGTAAATTTTGAGCTAATTGAAATTGCAGCCTCATTGGGAAGATGGGAAGGATGTGCGTGTAGTAGGAGTAGGAAGAAGAAGGAGGTTACGGTAGTTTTTGCAAATAACACGCCCATGTAAGTAATGCACACACACATGTAATGCTCATAGCACGCTTAGGGAAAGGGGTTGCACGGTTGGCAAAAAATATATAACGTGCATATTATTTGCATAAAAATACAGTAATCCTCATCTTCCATAGTGGGAAGTCAGTAAATAAGGAACGTGGTGATAAAAACCAAGAGAGGAGAAAATTAATTCCTCTGGAGACAGATAAATGGAGGGGAGGGAACAGGAACAGCTGTTTTTCATACAGACAGAGCTCTCATAGCACCTTTATACCTTTGCTAAAGAAAAATACTAACGAAAACTCCGCACAAAATTGGGAAGCAAAAAAGAAAAGAAACTCTTTTTCAAGGTCAGCAAATACACAGTTCTCACCTTGTCCATCTCTGATAAAGTTAGTGAAAGGCACCAGTCTGGGCGGATTCTATCTGATTCACAGACATGCCCACCTGAAAGAACATTGCTGAGATACAGTACCTGTATTGGACCTAGCAATTGACTACACTAAATGTGTCCTGAAGTAGATGCATTTTGAAACTTTATCTCTTCTAAATACTGTTCCTATTTAAGCCTACCAACAAGGGAAGACATAGTTATTTCTCAGTAATTATTCTTAGATACAGGATAATTTAGTGTGTTATGAGCATCTAGCATTGGACCTAACACTTAATAGGTTCTAGTAAGTATTTGAATGAATGAATGAACTCTGTTGTGTAACCAACAACAATTAAAAAAAGAAGAAAAATGACTCGAGAAAATGAAGAAGCCAACCAGTGCACAAGCAAAAGTGATTCCACAGCGTCCTTCCTTCAGGTTTTCAGTTACCAAAGAAAGCTAAATTGTGCTGCCTAGTGATTTTGACTTCTGACGTAAAGTCATTTTGCTCTTTTTTTCTAACTCTTAATAGGATCTTTCCAATTAAAGATGTACCCCTGGAGACTGAGGATGACCTTACTGATTGGCTCTATCAACGGTTTATTGAAAAAGAGGACCTTTTATCACATTTTTATAAAACAGGTACACAATATCCTATTAGATAGATAGATATATCTATATATATATATATTCCTGAAGTTGCTAATAGTTCCCAAGGTGTACTTCAGGAGAAATTATCATTTTTTGATTATTCAGAAACTCTAAAGGAATCAAAATATTTCTATTTAAGAATTTCAGCTTAAAATTTTTGTAAAGACAAATTTATGTTAAAGCTCTTCATCAGCCAGTGGACAAGGATCCAGTGATGGGTATAATGGTCATGCAAACAAATCTAATTCAAGAGAATGTGCAAGAACAGAGTCTGTGGTAGAGTACAATTATACAGTTATATGTGGTGGTTTATGAAATGTCAGATAACATTCATATTTTGGCATTGCCCTTAATATTTAATATTTATTATAGTCATTTCAGATGATTTTTAACTGCATTTTTACGTACTTATTTTTTCTTTACACATAGGGGTAAAATTCACTTTTTAAGTCTTCAGGGTGCAACTTTATACTTTCTTCTTGGGAGAAAAAAAGTCTGTTTATCCTAAAAAAAAAAAAACCCTGTTGCCATGGAGCCTATTCTGACTCATAGCGACCCTGTAGGACAGAGTGGAATGGCCCCATAGGGTTTCCAAGGAGCAGCTGGTGGATTTGAACTGTTAACCTTTTGGTTAGCAGCTGAGCTCTTAACCACTGCGCCACCAAAAACCAAACCCATTGCCGTTGAGTCTGTTGTGACTCACTGGGCCACCAGGGCTCCCTGTTTACCCTAAGATTTCTTCTATTCTTAAAATTCTTTATGATCTATGAAAATTACGATGCAGTGAAGAAGACATAACAAGGGAGGAAGAGAGAGGGAGGAAGAAAGGAAGTTAGGAAAGAAGAAAGTGAACATTGGCAGAATGCCAGCCACTACAGTAGAAAATACTTTCAGATTTGCTATGTTGTAGGCCTACTTCCTAGAGGCTACAATAGAACAAAAAAAGTCGAACAGAAAGTTGTTCCAGGTCTGAGGGTGGCCGTGGGGTTTTAGATGAACAGAAAGCCCTGTTTTCTCCCCACCTAGACCTTTTTGGTACAAAATTAAAGTTGATGCTGAATCAGGCTGTTGAAGGCGTAACGTTGCGCAAAGGCTGGTATGTTAATTACAGTTTTTTAAATCGTTATTTTTTTGGTGAAAATACACACAACAAAACATACATCGATTTAACAGTTTCTGCATGTACAGCTCAATGACTCTGATTACATTCTCCAATATGTGCAGCTGTTCTCACCATCTTTTCTGTATTATTTCACCACCATTAATGTTAATTATACTCACATTAATTACATTTAATGGTTTTGTTTTACATTGGGGATTTGTTTCACTTTGCCCTCAACAGGATTCCTCCCTTCCTGACCTTAACTTGACTGAGGCAGTGGACTAGTGTATATCCCTATGACAGGAGTTGGACACTGTGTTTGTCATTAGGATCCATAGTAAGACTAATTGAATAAGATGGCCTCTGAGCATTTCCTCTTCCCGGGGAGGACAGGATGAATGTGGAAACTAAGAAGGCAGGAAGCCATAAGAGGTCAACAGGATCTCTCTTCCTTTCCAATCTCAATCTCTTGCTTTATGATACTCAGCTTTAATTGTAGCAACAATAATGGAAGCCTCTTTTTAAGAACACTATTTGCATAATAAGGAGCCTTGGTGGTACAGTGGCTAAGTGCTCAGCTACTAACCAAAAGGTCGGCAGTTGGAACCCACCAGCCGCTCTGAGGGACTGTTAAGAATACAGCCTTGGAAACCCTATGGGACAGTTCTACTCTGTCCTATAGGATCACTAAGTGTTGGAATCAGTTTGAAGGCAATGGGTTTATTTGCATAATAGATCTTGAAACTTGAATGTGCTTTCTGCAGATTATTCCTGAGAAGCAAATCCCTTCATGAATCAGCTTACCCTGGGGGATTATCAACAAGTACAAAGGCTATTTGAAATGATGAAGAGTGTTATCGAGATGACCTAGGTCTCTAGGGATGCAGTGGGAGACGGGGCAGCCAGAGTCCCTGCTCTCCTGCAGCTTCTATTCCAGGGGGAGAGGCAGACAGGAAAGTCTGTGGAAAGAAGGAAATGAAGGATCATTGCACTTCATGGAAAATGCCATGAAGGAGGTAAACGTAGAGTGGAGAGTGACTGGGGCGGGTGGAGCCTGTTTTTTCTGATGTTGGAAGGAAGCAGATGAACCTGCCAGTTACTGAGAGGGAGGAGGAGCGTACAGGGCAGAGAGAGTCAAGGCAAAGGCTCAGAGGCAGGGAAGGGCAGTTTGAAGATTATATTTCAAATAAGACCTCTCTTCAAGGGCAATGGGAGTCATGGAAGATGCTTTTGTTTTAAACCCTAGTTAAACTAATATTCAACTTTTATTCCAGGAGGCCGACCTCCACAGCACAATGGATTAATATTTCTGTCTTGTCTTTTAGGAGCTTTTCCACCTCCCAAGGACCATAAGGAAGCTGTTTCCAGGGAGATGACCCTCAGCAATTTGAGGCTATTTCTCTTACACTCCTTTACGTTTTTGTCAGGCTATATGTGGTACAACATCATTCAGTATTTTTACCATTGCCTGTTTTAGGAATTGACTCAGCAAAGTCACCATAGGAGTTCAGACTTTCATAAATGTACATTATTTTTCATGTGCAAATCAGATTATAAAAAAAAAAAGCAAAGAAAATTCAATGGATGGATTAATCCTTATCCCCCTTTGGGATATTTTAAAACTCTACTAAAATGAGGATCAGTAATATAATGACCTGCTAATATATTTTAAGAACTTTTCACGTTTTAAAAAGATGCACTCTACCACACGTGTAAGCAAGCATCACATTTGGAGAAAAGGAGATCATTATTAAATCATCCTAGAAGACTGAGAGAAATTCTGTTGCCACCAGATATACTTGATAATTTCGTTCAAGCTCGGAAAGTTGTATTCGTTGCTCTTAGCTGGTAGTCTGTACATCACCAGTGCTCTGGGGAACGCTCGTTTCTACCAGCTCTCGTGCTGTGTTGTAGGGACCTCGAGGGGAGCCGCTGGGCACCTTCTGGAGAACTGTTTCCCTGTCATTTGAGGTAACAAACTCTAACCCTCAACAGCTAGGTGGGGTACAGTTTTAGGCATTTTCTGTCAGGGGTCGCGGGGCAGGAGCAATGTCCATTGAGCATGTTCCGGTACTAACGTGTTCTTTGAAAGTCCCGCCCAGGCTAGCTCAGTCCACCACCATGTCTCCATGTGCTAGTGCTTCCCTGTAAGAGGGGCTCACTTTGGTCTGCCTTCTCATAGGCTGGTAATTGTCTTTTACAAAATGCACTTTGATAAGATGCAGATATAGTGAAGGATTAGTAATAGAGGCTGAAAATAAACAAAGCATAGCCAGGATTCTTGAGAGGCTGTCTTGTCTCTTCAGGTTTACTTGCGTGCTGGTGCTCTCCGACCCACCCTGCACTGGGCACCTCCCCTGTGATGTGATAGTTGTATTTATAGCACAGAGCCTTTTTTTTTCCATTTTAACATACTAGCACGAAATGCATTTGGGGATGGTTGAAACAAATTAATGCAGAACATCTAAATGATCAGTTTGAGAAGAAATGGGCTAGTTTATTAGGGAAAAAAAAAAACAACACAGAGCCAGGCAGTTGATTTAAAATGGTTACAGGTTCTTCTGTGGCACCCCAGAACCTGTGCAGACAGTGCTCTGTTCCAGCATCGGGTCAAGGAGCTGCCAGTCTCAGGGTACACGCAGTCAGGAGATGGGCCAGCACAAAAGGCTTCTCAAGTTTCGATTTCTAGAAAATAGGAGTTTTCTGTATTTGTCACTGTGTTGATGTGATTTACCTCATGGGCGAACCAAACTCTACTCAAACAGCAGTGCACTTCATCCGTGTGTAACCTGTGCTCCCAGGGCTGAGACACATGTGCTTCTCGGTCTGGGACTGTACAACTGTTAAGACCCTAGTAAGCCAATGATAGTTTCCTGAGATATGCACACTGTAGATTCCCCTGTTGTCTCTAATCATACAAATAACAACTTGGAGAAGTAAGCTATAAAATAAAAATAAAGGCTAATATTTTCCATCTTTAAATAAACCAAAAAAACTGAGAAGATGTGACTTTTCCCTAGTTACGGGGGAAGGGTAAAGCAACACCAAATAAAAGCCCACGGCAGCCTCCCCTGTTGAGCTAACTCAGTGCACACAGGAAAGAGAAGGAAGCATCCCTTGAAATACCTCACTGAACAGGACGCTACTGCTGGGAAGCTGCAGATGCCAGTGTTAATGTGCTTGGTTTGGTCCTGTTTGTTGTAAGATGCCATTTTTTTTGAAATCTAAGCATTTCATTGCATGCCCACCTAGAGTGATAGTTGTACAAGAGAAACCAGTCTTAATTTAGAGATGTGGATGATGATGATAGGAAGCCAGACAGAGACTTAAAGATGCTTCTGTTTGAGCCCAGCAAACACTAAATCACACCACTAAATTACAAGGTAAATTTGAAATTGTTCATTTGAGAGATTAGTCAACTTTCGGGGGATCAGTTGCTCGCTGTCAAGTATGGCTTGCACAGTCCTGGCTAATAGACCTTTTCTTTGTTGCTAAAGCAAGCCACAAGGTGGAGTGGCCAGTTCTGCTGTCAAACATACAAACGTGCCTATGTAAATGTGGGTTAGGGCCCCTTCTGCCATCACCGTGCTCCAGAGGCACTTGCTAAATACACTGTATACGTTAAGCACGTGACCCTGTAAGATGCTTTGCTTTTCAGGCCCAGTATCATTTCAGCTGTCTCTAGACAGATGCCAACAGATGGGAGTTAAAAAACAGACCTGTGAGCTGTAAATGGATGTGTGTTTGATCAACCCTCTCCCTCTTTTGATTCTTTTATCAACATGTTCTTTCTCTCCTACTTGCAAAATGTCTCCTTGAGACCATTGATGGTGGTTTCCTTGTCAGTATCTAGAGTTCTCCTGCTCACACTAGGGAGAGAGAACAGTGTTCTTCACGGGGCTGTCTGAGGAAGCAGCAGAAGTGAGTACAACTCCCAGTGCGTACTTTCTTTGTTAAGGGAGATGAAAGGAGACCTAAAGGAAGATAGACGTTTTATCAAGGGGGAAGAAAAGAAACCTGTCAGTTTTACACTAGTAGCTTATAGAGTCTCAGCACTTCTCAGTCTCAGCTGGTCTGCCCAGATTCCCTCAGCAGAAGGGTTGAGAACTTGTGGCTGGAGTCCTAGTATCAAGAGGTACCTGTAATGGGAACATCTGCTTGGCCATGGCAGGTCCAGTGACTACAAAAGTGACAACCCAGCAGTTCACTGTTTACTTCAGAAAGAGTTATTGGTGTTAAAATATGCACACATTGTGGAGAAACCTGTAACCAACGAAAGTAAAGAAAAATTATAGAATGAGAAATAATGTTTTGGGTGGGCAAATTAGTTGAGAATCTAAATAGTAGATTTGAAAAAAGATAGCTGTGAGTTCAGATCTGTCATATTATTAAAGTAGTTTTCAGTATTACAACCAACCGTTAATTTTCCACAGTAAAGGTACTAGGATTAAAGGAATTAATCCAGTAATCAGAAGTAAGCCAAAAATATAATTTTATTTAGGAGTTTGAACTTCTGTTCTCATCAGACTTTTCTTCTAGGGATGCTTACTTGTTAAAAAAATGATTTGAATTGTATATTAATTTCTCTTGCCTATGTATTTGTGACTGTGTTAATGAGTAGAGAAATTATTTGGAAAGAAAGACATACAGGTATGAGGAAGAGGAGACAAAAAGCCTGAATAATCCACAAGCTAGAAAATGGGTCCTTGAGTAATCAAGAGTTGACCGTATTGAAATTGTTCTCAAGCCGTTTTAGGGAAATGAAATCTTAAATCACCAAATGGAAACCTCAGAACATCGTCCAGGTTAGTGTGGTTTGCGCTGATGTTAGGAATGCCTGTTCGTTCTTTGCTCACGTCACCAACTACGTGTGGATTTGTCTTAGTAACTGTGTTGACAATCACTTTCCTAACCAGTTCTTCTGAACCAGTTGGACATGGTTAGAATCGTAGAAAGTCATCTTCAATCATGAGTAGTCTTATTGGAATCGGAAATCTTTTTCTATTTAAGAAAATGTTTTATTTGCACTGCGGAATAGGAAGAGTTAGTTGTTCTCTCCTTCTTTTTTTTTTTGAAAGTCATTACACAGGACTTCACTCCAGAGTTATCCTGGGAGTGTGTTCAGCTCTGGCCCACAAAGGAAGGATAAAAATGCTTTGTCTTGTTATTGTTTTGCCGTGCATTGCCGTCAACCTGAGGTCTGTTCACGTGGAAGGCAAAGTCACAAACAGCACCGGGCAGCAGGTATACTGGTTCAGTTTATGAGGGGTAGAGACGAAAGTTTCTGGGACCAAAACCACCTACACTGGAAATTTCTAGATCACAAGGGGCCGAGTGTTCTCTGGAGCAGTCAGTCACTGGTTGGCTTTGTTCTACTCATTGTGCGCCGATCCCCAACAATTAGGAACCGAATCCTGGGAACAAGCTGAGGGTGCTGAAGTGTTGCGGGAGGGTGACTGTAGCCATATGGAAGATAAATTATGGGTTTTTCTGCAGAATTTCCACTTGAGGATTTTTACATTTACCATTTTTTTAAAAACGGTTTAAAGATCAAAAGTTTTTTAAAGTATATTCTGATTGCAAAGTATGACACATTACTTTTAACGTGTGAACTGTTGAACACATGACTGTAGTGTACAGTCTTTACATGTAAGAAGTCTTCATTTTATAGTAACTTATTTTATTGTTGGGTAATGAAACAGTTATACATTGAACTGCCGTTGTTTGTATCAAGTGCGTTCATTTTCTTTGCAGTTATACAAGTTATATTTATTTTATACAGTGGATCTTGGTTTTCCTGATGCCTCATGTTTACTTCGGCTTGGTGCTGTCTCCTCCCTTGTGTATCTGCATGTCGTAACGTGTGATCAGAATGAATGTAAAGGCTGTGGCAACTGGAATGAATTTTTGTAAAGGGCTGGTCACACATGGATCTGGTTGATGAATGCATTTGCCGTGTTTTTAGTAACCAGGTCACCGTTTTAGAAATTGAGATGTACACACCAAAAGAAGCATTTTCTCAACAAAAATTAATAGCTGGCTCTATTTTTTTTTAACCTAGAAAAAAATAAAGTTTTTTTTTTTTTTTTTTTTCAAGTAAAGTGCTTTTAATTCTGAGCAGTGGGGATGGGCTGTTTGTGTTTTACTGGAGGTGTTTTGTCATTAACGTCTGTAGACACGTACTTAGAACACAGCATGGCAGTTGGATGTTGAGGATAAACTGGAAAACCGATGGGAAAATGTCATCTTTCCTTCTTTGGTTTGAAGGTATTCCTGCCTCTCCCAGTTCTCTCTGTCCAGTGGTGTGCTGGTAGACATTTAACAATCCACTCTCTCTGGAAAAGATGTATACCTGTGTACATAAGTTTATTATAAATGTGGCTGATAGCAAGGATATAGAACACAATCCATAAGTAATAAAATATGCAGTGCTTATTGTAAATTCCAGTCATTTGATTCTCGCAGATGCTTTACTGGTTTTTGCTGAACTTCTGTAGCATAGGAAACCTACCGTTGCAATTCCACCAGGATTTAGAAAATGGAGTTGTATCCCAATCCTTAACTTATTTCCCAGTAAGCTTATTGTCATTCAGTCTGGCACACAATCTACTGTTAATTCTTACCTTGTACAAATTATACTCATTAAATGAAACCACTTTTAGCTTCAGCAGTAATTTTAAGTTTATATAATTCAATTTTTACCAACAGCTGTGTTTAACAACTGGCTTGCAAAATTCTAAAATTTACAATTGGCTCCTGGGAGCCCATAGTAGCTGTCTGCTGCACACCACTGACCCCTTCCTTTTTTTTTTTCTTTCCAACTGTTAGTGTTGAATAGAAGGTTCCTATGTGATGTGAATGGGTTGCACTCAACTGCTAACTTCAGGGTTGGCAGTCCAGACCCATCCAGCAGTGCCACGGAAAAAAAGACTGGGTGATTGGCTTCTGTTAAGATTACAGCCAAGAAAACCCTATGGAGAAGTTCTCTGTGACACATGGGATTGCCGCGAGTCAGAATCGGCTCAGTGGCAACAGACGAGTGTTAAGTAAACTTCTCACAGTTGAACCTACTCGCTGCCCCCAGGAGAATTCCTATCGCTGACCCTGACAAAGGCTTTAAAGGGTGGGGAAGGAATTCACCTTAGTCCTACCATGTGTGCTTCTGTTTTGAAGAATTTGACAAAAGCAAACTTCTTAAAGTGCATGGCAAACTTGCGTATTTCTAAAGTTGGTTTTAGACTTTCATTTCTCAAAGCTGCGTAAACCGTGACATAGATGTCTCTAAGGTTGTATTGTTGTTTTGAACATTTAAAACATCTTTGTTTATGTAATTGTAGAATATGTTTGATCCCATGAAAACTTTTATGTGTATTAAACATCTTACACAATCTACCAAATAAGTTAAATAGTTGCAGTCCAGTCTACCTCTTCTTTTTCTGTCTGGATTCAGGCTGCTGTTTTGATGAGGTTGTAATTTTTTTTTCCCTTAGAAGAAGGGAGACAGAGCTCACAAAGGGACAGAGAGGCCTGAAAACAAAAGGTAGCTCAGAGATCTGCTGCTGACCAGCCCTGTCCTCACTGGGTTGTGGGGAGGGGGAAGCCATTGTTTTTAATTCCCACTTAATATGAAAATGTTTGTTTTTAAAATGTTTATTCCTGCTGAAAAGAAAATGTATTTTTTAAAAGGAAAAAAATTCCTCTTTTGGCTATAAGAAAAAGTCAGCTGTAATGGGAGGTGTAACCATATCATGGACATGCTGATTGATAGAAATCAATAAATTTTTACCTCTCAGGAAGTGGATAGCCTTGTTCTTAACTCTTATAGAGGACTGAGACACATAAACTTAAGTATCAATCCAGATGACATATAAACACACGTATACATGGAACCTGGAAGGAGGGCTGGCTAGTTGCTGGAAATGGGGCGTGCTCTTGGGGGCTCCTTTCATATTCAGAAAAAATACTCTTAATTAGGTATATGAGTAAACCCGTTTTACCAAGGAAGGAATTGGAACCATGTTTTTTTGCTAGTAAGCATGAAGCATAATTCATTCCCACATTTTCCACTGGAAAGACTGTTGCCTATGCTTGGATACTTTCTGCCTTTTGGGTGTGAGGCTCGCTCTGGAAATAGTGTGTAAAGCTCTCCCAGTTCCCTCATCTCTCGCAAGCAGGAACTCAGCCATCCTAGTGATGATATCAGCTGTCTCATTGGTGTTACCGAGAAAGGCTGGGATCCCACCCCTAAAAACTCCCTGAGAAGGCCCTCATCTTCAGCTTTTTGCCAGGTGACCCTGTATCTGGACCTGCTGAGGAACAGTTGAGAGAGAGGAAGATAGGTACCGAGAAGTGGAGAGATCAGATGATGGTGCAGTGCTAGGAAGGGGAACCCAGGAATGTTGGAAGACAGATTAGAAGGGACAGCCTAAGGCTGCAGTCTGCAAACAGGTACACAGACCCCTGGGTGGGTGAAGATTTTTGAAGGAGTGTTCAAGCACATGCTAGCCTTAAATCAACTTCCATTTGAACTCTGCCCTAAGACTGCCATCCCCGAGGACCCGCCTGTAGGGACCCCGCCTCCCATTTCAAATAACAGCGCACTTCACAGAAGAAAAGCATACCTCTTAGCCATTAGGCGTCTCCCCCCAGATGCTAAACGAAGGGCAGATTCAAAATATCAGTGACACAGCTGCTTTTTAATGAAGGCATCTATAGCCCACAATTGGGCTTTTTCTCTTTCCCTGATGGATACACATTTCAGAATGGCATCAGGAACACGGCATTTGGGCCTGTATTGGATGTGCTGATTCTGATATATTTAGTGTGGGATAATGAGAGCAGTGGCAACGGAGGGCTGCCAAAAGCACAAAAGTAGCAGCTACCGAGACTTCTTATGGCTTGGGCCCAGAACTGTGAACTGCTGCCGCATTCTGCTGGTCAAAGCAAGTCCCAGGGCCAGTCTAATTCAGCGTGGGAGAGACTGCAAACAGTGAACGCTGGAAGGCATGGGTCACGAGGGGCCATCTTGGAGAACTAGCTACACAGGAAAAAACATCCCTCAGCTGTTTGAATAAAGAACACTAGAGGGTCAGGAAGAGTTGTCACACGTTGGTAAGTTTGCCCATAATTTCCATAAGGTGAAAATTTTTTTAGTTTCCAAATACTTCGAGAGGATTAGGTCTGTTGAGCCATCACTCATTTATATAAGCCACATTAGTCCAGTGGACACCTAGCTGAAAGAATAGGGTTTTTGTTTGAGAGTAATCTGTGTATTATTGTTGGCACTGATTGATGTGTAACTCATTGACCCTTAGAATTTCAGAGCTGGTATGAACTTTAGAAATCACCTTGTTTTGGGATGACAGATTTTTGTTTTTAATTGTGCTTTAAGTGAAAGTTTACAGTTCAAGCCAGTTTCTAATACAAAAATTTATACACACATTGTTATGTGACCCTGGTTGCTCTCCCTGTAATGTGACAGCACACTCCTCGTTTCTGCCCTGGATTTCCTGTGTCCATTCAACAGCTCCTGTCCCTTTCTCCCTTCTCATCTCACCTCCAGACAGGAGCTGCCCATCTAGTCTCATGTATCTACTTGAGCTAAGAAGCACTCTCTTCATGAGTATCATTTTATGTCCCATAGTCCGGTCTAATCTATGTCTGAAGAGTTAGCTTTGGGAATGGTTTCCGTTCTGGGCTAATGGAGAGTCCAGGAGCCGTGTCTGCTTGGTCCCTCCAATCTCAGTCAGACCATTAAGTCTGGTCTTTTACTAAAATTTGAGTTCTGCACCTCACTTTTCTCCTGCTCTGTCAGGGACTTCTTCTTGTGTTCCCTGTCAGGGCGGTCATTGGTGGTAGCCAGGCACCATCTAGTTCTTCTGGTCTCAGGCTGATGGAGTCTCTGGTTTATGTGACCCTTTCTGCCTCTTGGGCTAATATTTGGGATGACACATTTTATCCTGGTACAATATTGATGCATTACTTGTGGCATTTAATGTCAAATGGCTACTCAGAATTAAGAGGACTAAGTGGAATCAAGTCTCTTGATTCTCATTCAAGTGCTTTCCCTAAAGCAATAGATTGCCTCGGTTTGAATTCCTGTTTTTAGCAAACAAGAATTAAATCTCAAAGACACTTGCTAAAGGCATGCTGGATCTAAAAGCATCTATAGTTTCCTTTTCCCAGATTTTAAAGTAAACACAATAGTCCCCAAAACCCTAGAAGATAATTTTTTATAAATGTTCCCTCAGTTGTTGCAGAAATACAATTAGCCAAATAAAAAGTCTGAAATCCATGATTTTTGTCCTTTTTGGATATGGAAGTGAAATGTGTTTTTTATTTTTGCCGTATAAAGTAGACGATAAAGAGAACGCTTTCATTTCTGACGAAGGGGATAGAAATTTCAGTCTCGTAATAGTCCTTTCGTTTCTGAATTCCAGGTGTGAAACTGGCAAAATGGGTAATGATTCTACCCCATGGTTGCCTCTCGCGCCCAAATGGCCCTCTGCCACGGCAGCCGTCAGATCCAAAGCCGTTGTCCAAGTGGAAGCTCCTAGAAGGGCAGCAGCACCCAGGACCCCGTGGGCTTGAGTCCCCATTCTGTCCTTAGGAAAGTTTCTTCCCTCTCACCCGTGCTCTCCTCGGGTGTAAAGTGGGAAACTCTCAGAACCCTTCTCATTCCAGATGGGATCATGTATGTGAAGCACGCAGCACAGTAACACGTGGTCCTGACTGCTTAGTAAGGGAGGCTGTTTTCATCTCCCCTCCCTCACCTAGCTGTGCGCAAGGTCTGGATGACCTGTTCTAGGTGTGAAAATTGAATCACTACAGGCTGTAATTCCCACTGTCCTCTTTTCCAGATCCTAGGTCTTTTGGGTCTCCCGAGGTAGACTGGAATGCAACCCCCATAGCCAAGTTCCTAGCCCCACCTCATCAGACTACATCTAATAGAGAAGTTTATCAAAGGCTCCAGACAGCAGCAAGAGAAAGCTTTGAGGTCAGAGAACCAACTGGAAAGGTGAGGAGACTGGAGGATAACGAGGAAATAGGATCTGCTAGACAAGGCGTTCGGTAACCTTCCTAGAGGCCTGCTTTGCTTCAGAGACATGGTATCACTTGCGGTGAAGGCTTGAACTAATTCTTAAAAGGGAGAGAAATATAGTTCCTAGTGTTTGGAAGCTAGCCCCCAGCCCATGGGTCTCTGCGTTTAATTCATATCTTCCTAAATATAAAAGCTGCCTGAATTGAAGGCATCCTAAAGCTTCAGAAAGCTGGAAGTAATTTTGAAAACTGTTTTTCCTTTCTAGTTGCAAAAGACTCTGAGGTTTAGATCTTGAGAACTGACGTTTTGTCTTCCAGTGGTAAGTGCTGGGTGTTCAATTCTTAGTCAGTTGGGTACCAGAGGGAAGTGGGCAGATTAGAATCAAGTATTGCTAATGCTTGTGGAGGGCAGAGGAAATGCAGGCGGAGCATGGGTCAGCTGGCATGGGTTGGAGGACCAGCTCTGCTGCCGAGTCGGGTGGGGAGGGGATCAAGGTGATACTTCACAGCCTCATCTGGCCTTAAGAGCCTTTGATTGCCCAGTCTGACCTCCGACAAGCTGTCCAGCCCACCACTCACAGAACCAACACCAGAAAGTGGGAACTCCAGGAGAGAGAGGATGACAGGGGCAGATGAGATGATGGAACAGCTGTCTTTGAGGAGGTCAGGAAATACTTAGAAGCTACCATCGAGTGGGAAGCTTGGCATGAACAATGACTCGTGGATCCAAACCTGTGCCTGCCCAGGCATGATAGTATTCAGAGCTGTGCCCAGCTGGCTCATAATGAAGAGGACCTGGCTTTGTTTCCCTAAAGGATTGCTGGAAAAGGTGAGGGAGTAAAGAAATTAATGAACGTGGAATGTATAAAAGCGGTTTCTCCTAGGAGGCAGAGAAATGGAATCATTGACCGCTCAAGGCCAGCCTTCAGAATCCATTCGTTTAAAATGGGGAGTAGCAGTCAGCATTCTGTCTGCATGCTGGTGAGACTAGTGTGTCGGGAGCAGCAGTGACTCAGGCTCTGATGAGCCCCTTGTTTAGGCCATGAAAGAGGAAGGAGAGGAGTGACGGGTGGGAGCAGAACATATGTGCAAAGAATCTGAAAACCCGCAGACAAGAAGGTAGTGAAGAAAAGCCGGAGCCTCTGAGGGTTTCCTATCAGCTGTGGAAGCAGGAAAGAGCTAGGTCGAGTGAGGCAAGTGGGAAGCCTCAGTCAAGGAGCTCCTTCCGCGCCCTCAGCCCTGACATCTGGGAGTCACGGGCAGGTGTGTGTGCATACCACTGAGGTTCATTGCACCCAGGCTGCACGCCTGTGGGCTCCAGCTTTATCCCTCAACCGTGCACCCTATCCAGGAGGCAGCAAGCCAAGGACAGCACTTCCACCCTGCACAGGTGAAGAAGGGGAAGAACCTCCGATCCTTGCCCTGCCCCCCCCCCCCCCCAACGTGCTCAGGATTACTCGATGGACCTTATTCCTTGGGGTGGGGTGGACTGGAGCCATGTGGTCCCAGAAGTTTCAGTTTGTTGCCTTGACTGGCACTTTTAAGAGAGCATGCTCGACCCTCTTTCCTTTGTGATTGATGTTGTTGAGTCTTTGGTCATTGGAGATTGTTGTGTTTTTGTTTTGTTTTTAAATTTTCTGTGGCAGAGGCCCTGCAATCCTGCTTTATTTCTCTAACTCTCCTCATGCATTTAAAGGTTCAGTTTTTAAAGAGCCTGCTCAGCTCATGCCATAATCATGAGTTATTCAAAGGGAAGCACCTCGGGGGGAAAGCAGTAGTGTTACCTATAACCCAGGGGAGAAAATAATTTAGTATTTATGGAAGAGTTAGGGGTCTGTCTTCTCTTCTGTAGGCTGAGAGACTTCCTAGTTGAGGGGAGATTTCAGTCACTGATAGAAGGAAGGGAAAGGCTGAGTTGGGAAGCAAGGGCTGCTAATCAGAAGGTTACAGTTCCCTCTACTTCCACTCCTTATAAAATGCCTGCCACAGAAAGGGTTCACGGTGAGAAGTGTTCAAAGAAGAAAAATTCAGTCTTTAATACAGTGTTGGTGATTTTCTTCGCACACACAACGATTCATGAACTGGGCAGTGTCCACACCAAAAGTGGACAGGAGTTGGCGACAGGAAAAAGATCCAGGGTTTAAATCGCAAGAACAAGGAGGTTAAAGACTTAATTGCGGTTTGTTGTTGTTGTTGGGTGTCGTTGAGTCCACTTTAACTCATATTGACCCCATGTGGCAGAGTAGAACGGCCCCATAGGGTTTCCTAGGCTCGCCAAGTCTTTCTCCCCCAGAGTGGCTGGATGGGTTTGAACCACCAACCTTTCCATTAGCCAGGCAAACGCTTAACCGATGCGCCACCAGGGCTCCTTTAGTTGAGGTTTAACATTTGTAAACATAGGGTTAAGGATGCTCAAACACCATGCAGTCCTAAGTGCGAGCAGTGGGTGGTCCCGTGGTCTCCTGCCTACAATGTCAAGGGTAGCCTGAGGAATTTTTACCCTAGGCGTAGGACACTTGGTGGGTCACAGGGCACAGTAAACCCAGATGTGTTAGTTATTTATGAGCAGGTAAATTCCCTAAGAGTCTGAGGCAATTTTGATCTTTCAGTCATTAAGCTCCAGCAAGTCTGGAGGGTATAAATTTTTATTTTTACAGAAACCCGTTGAGATGATCCTTGGGAGAGGGTTTGGAGAACCTTTGAAACATTACACAAGAATGAGGGATAGTTACAGTTGGAATCAACAATGAGACAGACCGTTTCTTGTCACTAGAAGAATTCACAAAGAGGCTGGGTGAGCCTGTGTCAGGGGTGCTGGGTGGGAGACTTGGTGGGGATTGACATCTGGCCCTAAATGAGCCGTTGTCACAGGATCAGAGCTCCCACTGTGACTAGAAAGCCTGCCTTCTGTGTGCTCAGGGAAGGAAGAAACAATGAGCTCGCCTGGCAGAGGACAGGGCTCGTTTTCTCTCAGCATCTGCAGAGACGTCTCCCTGAGCATCAAACCACCAGGCAGGACCAGTCGCATAATTTCTGAAATGGAGTCCCTGGGTCTCACATGCAGTTTGTGCTCGACGGATAACCTAATGTTGGCAGTTCGAACCCACGCAGCAGCGCCATGAAAGAAAAGGCCTGGTGATCTGCTTCTGTAAAGATTACAGCCAAGAAAACCCTATGGAGCAGTTCTGCTCTGTAACACATGGGGTCGCCATGAGTTGGAATCTGCTCCGCAGCAACTCACAACAAATGCAAGATGAAAATGTGGAGCCCCTTGTTCAAAAATGATTTAAGAATTTCAAGACAGTG
Source organism: Dugong dugon (assembly GCA_030035585.1). Lineage (NCBI taxonomy): Eukaryota > Metazoa > Chordata > Mammalia > Sirenia > Dugongidae > Dugong > Dugong dugon. The sequence continues at coordinate 330,242 of CM057469.1, read as the reverse complement.
ACAGAAGAGTAGTAAACCAAGCTCAGTCACACACACACGAAGGATCCTCAAGGAGGAAACAAGGAACAGGAAGGAGCCAAGCCCCTGGGGCCCTCAGTGCCCTCCGTCCCCGTCTTCCTCCACGGCACCACATCTGGGGCCCTCAGTGCCTCCCTGTCTTCCTCCACGGCACCACATCTGGGGTTCTTAGGGAGGTGGGAGAAGAGTATCAGACACAGAGCATTTCCCACGCGCCAGGCACTAATCTAAGCACTTTACACAGACTAACTCGTCTAATCTTCACAACACCCCCGTGGGACAGGTGCTGTTATTATCCCTATGGTACAGACATGTATCTCTAGAAAAGATCATGTTTGATAAAGTAGAGGACCAGCTTTGATTTATATTATTCTTCCACGGATTTCTTTTTTTTTTTTCCCCCTTTCTTCATTGACTGCAATTGTCCATTCATTGGGTTACCCCCTTACCCCACCTGCTGCCCAGTGACACCCCAGAAACAACACCAGGGCCAGTGGGTGGTGAGGAGGGGGTGGGCTCAGTCACCCACTGTGGACTGAAGAAGGGGAAAAGGAGGGGAGAAAGGACAAAAGCTCTGTCACCGTTGTTCAGCAGTGTCTTCACACACCGCACAGCCACCTGTGGAGCTGCTGGGAAAGGGCTTCAGAACCAAGGCAGCAGGTGAGGGAGTTAATCCCTAGAGGCTTCCTAGAGGAGAGACCCAAAGCCTGGGGGAACCTCGGTGCTGGCAGGAGGACGCTGGGCACTCCGCGGCTGCCATCTGCCGTGGCCCCTGGCACGCGGGCTCTCCTGGGGGCTTTTCTGGCCCAGGCCTAAGGCTCGTGCCAAGCCCTTCCTTCCTTCCCCCAGGCACCCATCTCTTGACCACATTTCCCCAAAACCACTCTCTAGGCCTGGCTGCCTCCAGCTCCATTCTGAGAAACTGGCTGGCAAGTGAGGGACTGTCCAGCCCAGAACCTCTAAAAGTGTGAGCAGAGGAGCCAGCTGATGATTGTTTTCTATCCGTGAGTGGGAGGCACCCAGGCCTGGGAAGCAGGAGTCTTAGGGTATGATCCAGCTCAGCTTCTTTTAGCCACATAGGTCACATTTCCACATCTACATGCATAGGTCTGCCTTCCATGCCCACCTGGCAGGGCTATTGTGTGATCAAAGGAAACAATGTAAACAATGTCTACAAGTGGAAGTTTCAAGCTAATGGAGTTTACGTCAATGTAACATACACAGCCATAGTCTGCCTGCAGTTGTGCCTGGCTTCCTGGCACACACCCTGGGCTTTGTTGCTAGGATCTTGGTAGCTTGGTGAATTCCTTTTTGTCTGGAATGTAAATTAGATGCTTAGACAGGCCAGTCCTGAGTTCTCTCATGGTCATGGTGCAATGGAAGGGGCACTCCACCTGGGGTCAGAGCCTGGGAGCCTTTCTCCACGTCCAGCTCAAGGGACCTCTGTGGCTTTGGGCAAATTGCTTGGTTTTCTAGAGCCTCATGTGACTTTTCCAACAGAAGGGGTTATTATGTCTGCCCTGTCTCGCCTCCTGGGTTCTCATGAGGGTCAAGCTAGATGAAGACAAGTCTCTGTAAGGGTTTGCTAGATGGTGAGGCACTGTGTAATTGTAAGGGATTATTACTGAAAAAGGCTAACTTGACTTCACAGGACACATCTACCCATCAGGCCTGGTGTTGACTTGGAGGTACAGATCCGGAAATGTTTTCTGGACGTCTGAGACAGAGTCAGTGCACAAAGAGAAAGACTCACCTTCTTACTAGCCAGGGTACCAGTAGTGGTTACCGTTATGGTGCTGGTGGTTGTATGAAGGCAGCATGGGTCAGAAAAGGAAGGAGAAAACATGGCAAGAAGCCTTGGGGGAATGGCAGACACCAGAAGGAAGGAACAAGGCTGGACCTAAACCGGTGAGCCTGTGGGATGGAATGAGATGGCGTGATAGAGGGTGGATGCTGCAGAGGGAGCCCCAGAGGCGGGCTCAGGGGAAAAGGCGATGTGGCCTGTGTGGCAGGTGGTGCTGGCTCTCCCGATCCTGCCTTGCTGAAAGGACCCCCAGCCATGACCCATGGATGAACTATGATTGGCTTAGAATCTTAGTTCCCTACCCAGGAGTGTATTAGCAGTAAGCAAAGTATGCAGTAAGCAAGGTATGCACAGGCTTAATTGTGTTTACTTACTAATCTGTAGTGCACAATTTCACATGGGTTTTACCACATCTTTGATGTGAAAACCAGGTGAAATTGTGCACTACAGACTAGTAAGTGAGCACAAGTAGGCCCATGTGTATCTTGCTTATTGGGTAATCTGTCTCTACTCCTACCCAGTGAGTAGCTTATCAGTGTGACCAGTTCTGGTCAATAAAATCTGAGAGATGTCTACCTGGGGCTTCTGGGAAAGATTTTCTTCCTCCTTGATAAAAAGAGAGATGAGAGGAAGCCTCTTCCCTCCCCATTAACAGCTTGTCCAGTGCCTGACCCAGCTCCATCTGACAGTACCTGAGCTGGGTAACAGCTGGTTCATGTTTCTGACAGACTCCTCACACCACCCACACCTTCCGTCTCCGCTGTTGATGTGTAAGGCTGAGGCTGGGAGCAGCTACAGACATTAGCAACTGTGAGAAGAAAGCCCAAAACGTTGGAAAGAAGCCAACCCAGAGCCCTGATGTTGTCACTGCTCGATAAAAACTCTTGGAATTCCCTGCAGACTTCCTGATGTGAGCCATTTGTGATCTAGTATTCCATTCCTGAGAGAACCAGAGATGATACCTGCCAAGGAGGAGAACTCTGCAATGTGCAAAGCATTTGTGCCCTCATTTATCTGCTTTGATCTTCACAACAGACAAGATGGTGGTCTTATCCCGTTTTTAAATAAATGAGGAGACTGAGGCCAGAGAGGATAAGTGACCTCCAAAGTCACACAGCTGACGGTGGAAGTCTGATACCATCAGTCAGGCCTTCTGCTCCACACAGAGAGACAGAGACTGAAGCTAGACAGGAGGAGGTGCGAGTCCTGCAGACAGCTGACGTGGAAGACCAGGCAGCCCCCTGCCTTCACCTCCCAGAGGCTTTCAAGTAAAAGAGAATCTGATCCCCGACTCTTGGTCAGCCATTAGGTCAGACTGGAAACCGAGCCCACGAGTAGAACCCTGCCCTGGGAGCTGGTCAGCATGATAATGGGGAGACGGACAGATGAAGGAGGTGGCGTGTCCTATACCAGGCACAGGGAGCTCCTGGATGGACGGAGGGAAAGATGAGAAAGTGTAAAGCAAGGATTGGCAGCCTTTCCAAAGTCTGGGGCCACCTGACTTCCTGGAGCACACGTGGGTGTCAGCGGATCTGGCTGTGGAGAGACGTGCTGTCCAGGAGGGTGGTGGGACTGTCAAGGCAGCAGGGAGGCCCTGTGTGCGAAGCTTTCCAGAGAAGGTGAGCACTGAACCAAGAAAGGAGGAAGGACCGTGGGTGCCAGCGAGTAGCCAGAGAAGCTGGGGAGGGGCTCAGAAGGGGATATAATGAAGTTACGTGAGGGGACAGGTTGGGTGGTGGCCCCGTGGTCCCTCTGGGAGCAGGAAATCCCTGCACAGGCATCACTGGCAATGGGGAGCTGAGAGGAACCTAGACTTTACTTTGTGTTCTTCATCCCTTCACTCCTTTTTTTCTTTCAGTCAACAAATATGTACTGAGTGCTTCCCATGTACCTGGCAGGTGCTGGGGATACGGCAGTGAATCAAACCGACAGGGTCTCCTGGAGCTTATATTCTAAGTGGGAGAAATGGAAAACAAGAAAACAACTTAGTAAAGTAGTTGTATTTATAAGTGTCATGAAGGTCAAACAGGGAGATGTGATAGAGTGTAATTGTGAGGTGGGGGGTAGTTTTAGAGGGGGAGGTCAGGGGAGACCTTGGTGAGAAGGAAGAGGCAGCATATGAGGACCTGGGAAGAGCACCCTGTCATGGTTTGAATTATGTCCCCCCAAAAAAGTGTGTATCAGTTTGGCTAGGCCATGATTCCTGGTACTGTGTGATTTTCCTGTATGTTGTAAACCTGCCTCTATGATGTTAATGAGGGAGGATGGGTGGCAGTTGTGTTAGTAAGGCAGGACCTGATCTACAAGACTGGATTGTGTCCTGAGGCAATCTCTTGAGATATAAAAGAGAGAAGTGAACAGTGAGACAGGGGGACCTCATACCATCAAGGAAGCAGTGCCGGGAGCAGAGCGCATTGTTCGGACAGGGGTCCCTGCGGCGAGAAGCTCCTAGTCCGGGGGAACATCGAGGAGAAGGCTGACAGAGAGGAAAAGCCTTCCCCTGGAGCTGACACCCTGAAATTGGACTTTTAGCCTACTTTGACTGTGAGGAAATAAACTTCTCTTCATTAAAACCATCCACCTGTGGTATTTCTGTGATAGCAGCACTAGATGACTAAGACACACCCCAAGGGGTGTAGGGGTGGCAGGGGCAGAGTGAAAGGCCGTGAGCCACGGGGGAGGGGAGAGCGATGGAGAGAAGGCTGGAGAGAACCAGGGAAGGACTTTGCTTTTGTTCTGAGTCCCGTGGAAACCACTGGGGGTTTTAAGTAGAGCCATGAAACTGATCTATGGGTTTTCAAAGATGCCTGAGTGCCGGCTGGAGTGTGGAGCAAAGGACCAAGGGGGAATCAGAGGCCCAGCGGGGAGGTGGCTACAATATGCATGCTTGAAGTGGGGCCGCCTGAGGCTGTTGAGACAGATTCATGGTATGTTTTGGAGGAAGAGTCCAACTCCATTTACCAATGAATGTGGAAAGAGAGAGATGATGACCCCTAGCTTCGGGGTTAAGCGGCTGGGTGAATTGTGCTGTTTGCTGAGATGGAGATGACCTGGCAGGAAAATTACGAACATGTTAAGTTTCAGACACTGGATAGCTAAGGGGACACGTCAAGTAAGTGACTGAATCCATGAATTTGAAGCTCAAGGGGGTGCTTCAGTTGGAAGTCATGGGATTGGATGAGCCCACCAGGGGCTGGTGGGGAGTTGGGAACACCGCCAAATTTCAGACAGGGGAGGGCTAAGGCAGGGAGAGGCTAGGCATGGGGCAGGATCCCGGGGGTGGGAACAGAGGCTGAGAGACAGCTGAGGGTTTGGACCAGGGTAAGTAGTTGTGAGGGTGGATATAAAGGGGATCTGAAAAGTGCAAAAGCTCAGGGCTCAGAAACATGGCGGGCGGGGGGCTCCCCCTGCAGCCCTGCTCTGTGGAAGTAGTGGAAACCCAGCTCCCCCTAAGTAACAAGATCTCTCACCCAGCCTGGGGCTTGCCAGCAACCCTCCCAGCACCTTACTCTGTCCCGCCTAGCATTAAGTCCCCGAGCTAGATAATAGCTGGGTCACATTTCTAACCAGCTCATTTTCCTTATGTAAAAGATGCTTGCTTTGAGGGCTGGGCATCCAGTGGGGAAGCCAGAGGCAGGGGCTGGCCTGAAGAGTCGGGATTAGAGAACATGAGGGTTTTCAGAGCCTCTTGCTCCTTAGATAATGGGGGAGGGCAGGGGAGGAGGAGGACAGACACACTGGCAGCCAAGGCCCTGGCAGTAGCTGTGTTGTGCACAGTAAGCCAGGAAGAGGTGATTCCCATTGCCTTGAGGCAGCGTAGTGAAGTGTTAGTGCAAGGGCTCTGGAGCCTGACTACTTGGATGCACATCCTGGCTCTGCCACTTCCTAGTCGTTGTGCCTCAGTTTCCTCATCTGCAGAGCGTACCTAGCACATACAAAACTCACAGAGTACGTGGAACAATGGCCAACACGTAGGCGAACACTCAGTGAACATCACCTGGAGCTGAGCCTGTTTAATGTCTGCCTCCACCTTCAGTGATGACGCCCAGGCTGTAGGTCACTCCTGCACGGATGAGAGGTGACTGCTGGCTGGATGAAGGCGATGGTTGTGGGACAGATCTGGGCAGCAACCTGAACTAGGCAAAATAACTATGAGTACCACTGTGGAATCACCGTGCTTGTTACAATAACATCCTTTATCCCATGATACTGCGTATTCCTCACACTTTTCATCTCACTGTATGCATTGGTCTCCTGTGGCCATAAATTACCACAAACTGGCTGGCTTAACAGAAATTTAGTCTCTCACAGTTCAGGAGTCCAGAAGCCCAAAATCAAGGTGTCAGCAGGGTTGGCTCCTTGGAGGCCCTGAGGGAGAAACCATTCCATGGCTGTTTTCTAGCTGCTGGTGGCTGCTGGCAGTTCTTGGTGTTCCTGGGCAGGAAGACACATCGCTCCAGTCTCTGCCTCCATCTCCACGGAGCCTCTTCTTTGTTCTCTGTCCTCTCCTCTTCTTATAAGGACACCAGCTATTTGATTTGGGGCCCACCCTAAATGCAGGATGATTTCATCTCGAGATCCTCAACTAATTATGTCTGCAAAGATCTTACTTCCAAATAAGGTCACATTCTGAGGTTCCGGGAGGACATGTGTTTGGCGGGGTGGGGGTGGGGGGCACTATTCAACTCACTGCACCTTATCTTTTGAGCACCCTCTAAAGCAAGAAAGACAGTACTATTATTTCCTTTTTATAAATTGGAAAGGTAGGGTCTGGCAGGAGAATTTAATAGGCCTATGGTCTTCTGGGGAGCCCTGATGGCACAGTGGTTAAAGTGCTCGGCTGCTAACTGAAAGGTTGGTGGTCTGAACCCACAAGCCGATCTGAAGGAGAAAGATGTGGCAGTCTGCTTCCATAAAGATTACAGCCTTGGAAACCCTATGTGGCAGTTGTACTATGTCCTTTAGGGTTGCTATGAGTCAGAATCGACTCAAATGCAACGGGTTTGGTTTTTTGGTTTATGGTCATGTACCTCATTGGTGGGGATAGATCCCAGATTTGAATTCCTCCAGCGCTCTTTCCCCACCTGAGTTTTAGTCTCTGCATACACATCTTGTACGTTTGTGTATACAAGACACTACATGGGAACTCTCTGTACTTTCTGTAGTTTTTCTTTTGTAAACCTAAAAATGCTCTAAGAAAGAAAGTTTATTTTAAAACTATGTTTTAATCAGGTGGTTAACAAAAAGACATATTGATGGAGTTCTTTTTTAATTCGATATAAAAAGTGAAATTCAAATAGTTTCATTTTGTTAATGCCTACAACCCCTTGTTGTAGGCACACTTCTAAGATGGCCCCAATGATCCCACCTCCTGGGACTCAAACGCTTGTGTAATCCCCACCCTGCTCGAGTGTGGGCTGAACCTGGTCACTTTCTTCTGACAAACAGAATACAGCAAAAGCAATGATGTCATTTATGTGATTAGGTTACAGAAGATTATGAGGTAGACTCCTCTCTTGCTGGGATTTGATAAAGCAGATTGCCATGTGTGAGGGGCCCACATAACAAGGTACTGAGGGCGACCTCCAGCCAACCATCAGCAAGCAAGGAACTGAGGCCCTCAGTCCAGCAATCTTTAAGGAATGGAGTCCGGCTACCAACCATGTGAGTGCGCTTGGAAGTGTATCCTGCCCTGGTTAACTCTTGATTGCAGCCTGTGAGAGCCCTGAACAGAGGACCCAGCCTAGCCATGCCCAGATCCTGACCCACAGAAACTGTGAGACAGTAAATGTGTGTTGTTTGAAGCCATTAAATTTTTGAGTTATTTATTACAAAGCAATAGATAACTAATAAAACCAAACCAAACTCATTGCCGTTGAGTTGATTCTGGCTAATGAAAACCTCATGTGTTACAGAGTAGAACTGATCCATAGGGTTTTCTTGGCCGTAATCTTTATGGAAGGGGACCACCAGGCTTTTATTCCATGGTGCCTCTGGGTGGGTTCAAGTCTCTAACTTTTAGGTTAGCAGCTGGTCGCAAATTGTGCCACCCAGGGAGCTAGATAACTAATACGACCCTAGTAACGAAAGTCCCATTATATAAGCAATCAGTTCCTTTAAAAGTCAACAGAGTAAATAAATAGAAGTGAAGTGTTCCTTTAAAAGTCAACAGAGTAAACAAATAGAAGTGAAGTCGAGGAACTACTCCGTCAGCTTCCTGACGCTGGTGTTAGCTGGCTCTGGATCCTTAGCTGAGGCACACACATGGTGCCCTTCCCCGTAATTCAACCCTCAATAAACCCTTCCCAGGGGTGAATTCAGAGCATACTCTTTGCATGTGCAATATGCTGCAAAGTGATACTAATTATAAAGTACTGAAATATGGGAAGTATTTGCTTTATAAAAAAATGAAATAGATTCAAGTTTATCCTTGTGATATATATGGTTGTGCCCTGAAGAAGGAGTGGAATCTGTTAGATGCATTAGTGCTGGGCCCATGAACATCATTAGTTCTGTGTGCTGCAGAGGAATGATGGCGGGAATAGTTTTTTCCATGACAATAATATTCGGTTCAGAGGGTTCAACTCAGAAGGGTTTCCTTGGAAAAAGTCTTGAAAAACTGTTTATCAACATCTGCAAAATGGACCACAACAAGGATATCGTGTATTTATGTGTGTGTGTGTAATCCTGTCCATGGCTTGAGGAGTTATTTTGAACATCTACATCAGAAATGGGGAACCTCTAGGGAGAAACTCTACCAAGGGGTGATACAGTACAAAAAATAGAACTCAAAACTCACAACTCATGAAAGTTATATGACTATCCACTTTTTCAAATTAAAACAGGTAACGCAAAAGCATTTCATGTACACACGTGCCCACACGCCACACATGCACACAAGATTTCAGTTCCTATCATGGCTAGACAAGAGAGAGAGTTACACAGAGGGAAAGAGAAAAGAGAGAGACAACTGGAAAGAAAGGACCTGTTCCTCGTAAGTTTTCTTTTTCAGCTATGGGTATGGTTTTTTTTTTTTTTTTAAATCTTAATGGCGGACAGTGGTGTTCATTTATTCATTTATCTTTTCATTAGTCAACAACAGTGTCTGTGGTGTATTGGGCACCATCCCTGCAGCTGGGTAAGACCCACAGAGCATGCGCACACAGAGTATGTGGCGCAGAGCCAGGCAGTGATGACTGCTATGAGAGGGATGTGTGCTATGGAAGCAGAGACAAGCTGATCTCACCCAGCCTGAGGTGGGGCATGGAAGGCTCCCTGGAAGAGCAAATGCCTTAGCTGAAGTTAGGGGGCCCACTACAGGAGTCCCAGAAAGAACAGACACAGGCCTGAACTGAGGCAGGGCCATGAGGAAAAAGGAATGGCTAATTGGGAAGGGGACAAAGAGAGACTTGGCTGAGAGAGATGACTCTCTCTAAGGATGCCCTCAGATTTCTAGCTCGTGGAACTGGGAGAATGGGGCTGCCATTAACTGAAATCGGGAAGAAAAGGAAAAGGACAGTCTAGGGCCAAAAGGCTTTTTTCTCCCCCCCTCAAACGTAAAAATCTGATCGTGTACGTCCCTAACATAATGTTCTTCAAAGACCCTCCATAGCTTTCAGGATAATATTCAAACTCTGTTGTTTAGCACATATGGCTCTCCAAATTCTTCTTCTTTAGGATTTTTTTTCCTGTCACTCACCCAAATTCATCCGTAGATCCAGCTACCCAGAACTACTAGTAATTCCGAAACACGTAGTTTTACACGTCTGATTCTCTCTGCCTAGAAAGTCCTTTATTATGAACATCTGTTCTTTTTGTGTTCTCTGCATCCTCTTCTTGGGGTTGCTGCTCATCTCATCCCATGTGGTCTTGATGGACCTGGTCCCCATGATGGGTAGGAGATCCAGGCCAATCACCGTATCCCATCCCCCAGTCACAGTGATAGGCTCTGGGTTGGTGCCTGACCCAAGATGGACCAATCTGAGCACTTCTCTGGGATTTTATATATGGATGCTGGGAGAGTTCTCTCTTCTGGGGTCACTAAACTGGGATGATATAAGCCTGGAACTGCCTTTGACTATGCCCCTCCTGCTCCCTGAAACATGAAAGAAGCTTAACAGATTAGTAGAGTCTGAGTCCAACACAGAGGGAGGAGCAGCAGAGATGAATGAGTGTGAGGAGACCGACAAAGCTGAATGCCTTGTGGGCTCTGAGGTCAGTCACCCAGTTACATGAGCCAAGTAGTCCCCTTTCTTAAACTAGTCTGAATTGGGTGTCTATCACTTTACACTGAAAGAGTTCCATAGCCAAAATCCCAGTTTCTTCTTCCCACCTCCTTACATGTTCCAGAACTCAGTTCCAGCCCCCGTTCCTCTGGAAAGCCTTCCCCCAAGTCGTTCTCCCCCTCCACTTTAGTGCACTTCACATTCTGGGTGTGTCTCAGGCGTATCCCTCAGCAATCAGACAGGTCTTCATCTCCATTTGCCGTGAAATCACAAGCTTCTTCGAGAAGGCAGGAGGGGACAGGAAAGCTGGACAAATGGAAATGGGGAGCCCAAGTTGAGAAGGGGAGAGTGTCGACACGTAGTAGCGTTGGCAACCAATGTCACAAAACAATACGTGTACTAATTGTTTAATGAGAAACTAATTTGCTCTGTAAACCTTCATCTGAAGCACAATTTAAAAAAAAAAAGAACTAACCCCAACAGGAGATTGGTTAGATAAATTATGGCACATCCATAAAATGAAATATTACATACACAATAAGTATTACATTGGAAGATAATATTTATTGACATAGTTAAGTATTAACAGTATATTACTGAGTTACAAATTATGTAAGTAACATGATTTTATTTTTGAAAAAATCCATATATATAGATATACTTAGGAAAAAATTTAGAAATCTACCAAATGTTAAGTGGTAATTTCTTCTGGGAGTGGTCCTGGATGAGTTTTATATTCTACATACTTTCTGTACTGAATGAATTTTTAATGTATCAGACAAAGTAATAAAGCTGTTTCCATTCTGGAAAAAGAGAGAGAGAGAGAGTTAGGCTGAGTCTCTCTTTAGGACAGAGTTCACACCTCCCCTGGGCTCCTCCAGGTGGCAAACAAGCATTGCTTTCCTCCTTAGCCCTGGATGAGTGTGGTGTCTGAGCTGGGTTTCTATCAGAGGACTGTTGCTCACTTTCTCTGTGCCCTGGTGAGCAGCCAGACTTCAGGTTTCAATCATTGGCAGGCTCCTTGACCCAAATTGTACTCAGTTTACAGCTCAATGCCTGGCACAGAGAAGGCGCTCGATGAACTTTTTGAATAATGAGTTTACAGTCGACACGCTGAGTTTGTCTGTGGAACACTTGCGTAATGGTTGTATAAACCACAGGGCCTCTGCTTTAGTGGAGCAGGTGGAATAGACCAAAGTGCCCTGGAGAGTGGGCAGTAGGCAGTGAAAAGGGGACAGTGCTCTTAATCTCTTTCCCGTGGCTTATCCAAGAAGGGTGGTGACTGGTGGGACAAAACTAACCAAACCAGTTGCCATTAAGTGGACACCGACTCGTTTGTCAGAGTAGAACTGTGCTCCACAGTGTTTTCAATGGCTGGATTTTTGGAAGCAGATTGCCAGGAGTTTCTTTCAAGACACATCTGGGTAGACTCAAACCTCCAACCTTTCAGTTAAAAGCTGAGCACTTAGCCCCTCGCATCACCCAGGGATTCATTTGAAGATTCCAAAGACCTGAGTGTGTTTATAAGTTGAGGGAATGGAGCCGATGGAGAGAAAAGGATGAAGGAGACAGAAGAAAGAGAGAAGGATGAAGATCCAGGAGAACCAAGGCCCAGGATGGGGAGGAGATGGGCCCAGAGCACAGGTGGAAGAAAAAGAATGAGCAGCAGTTGCTCCAGTTCAGACAGTGCCAGAGATGGGCTGGGGACTGGGGCATCAACGCTAGAGTCACCTCACTCAGCTCCTCACAGGCCTGTGAGGCTGGGCACCGTGGAGCCTCTCAGAGCATCCGGGATCCTTCATCCCAGTTACCTTCCCACTACTCAGCATGTCCTCCCAGGTCATCGGCCTCTAGCTGGGTCCAGGCCTCCCACGGTGCTGGCCTGAGTTCAGGGTGATCCTTGGTATTGTTCCCCTTGTTGTTACTGGACCTGGGAGATTAGGTTACCCCAGGATAATGTTCACTGACTTTGTCTGGGGCCAACCGATCCTGAAAAGGGAGGAGCAGGGATACAAAGTATTGAGGAAATCTCAGGTTCTCAACAACTCCCCAGTGATTCTGATATACCAAGAAATGTGAGATGACTTAGCCCTGGGGGCTCTGTGGCTGGGATTGAGCAGGCAATCACTTCCCAGGCCTGCAGGCCTCGGAGCCTGCCAATGATTGAAACCTGAAGTCTGGCTGCTCACCAGGGCACAGAGAAAGTGAGCAACAGTCCTCTGATAGAAACCCAGCTCAGACACCACGCTCATCCAGGGCTAAGGAGGAAAGCAATGCTTGTTTGCCACCTGGAGGAGCCCAGGGGAGGTGTGAACTCTGTCCTAAAGAGAGACTCAGCCTAACTCTCTCTCTCTCTCTCTCACACACACACACACACTCCTAAAGAGAGACTCACACACACACACTCCTAAAGAGAGACTCTCACACACACACACACACACACTCCTAAAGAGAGACTCACACACACAGACACACACACAGATATACACACACTCCTAAAGAGAGACTCTCACAGACACACACACCACAGTGTTGATAATTGATAACAGCCAGAAAAGTTACAGGCACAGCATAAGCCATGAGGGGGAGGCCAGAGCGATGGAGACCACTGCAGGGGACGGCCCAGAGGAGGGGATTGGCATGGACCTCTCCTTCCCTGAGACCTCCCTCCCATCTAGTGCCAAAAAATAAAAAGCAAAACCAAACCCATTGCCATCAAGTCAATTCTAACTCATAGTGACCTATAGGGTTTCCCAGGCTATAATCTTTATGGAAGCAGACTGCCCATTTTTCTCCCAAGGAGGCACTGGTGGGTTCGAACCATTGACCTTTTGGTTAGCAGCCAAGCACTTAGCCACTGTGCCACAGGGCTCCTTGCCATCTAGTGTAGAGCTGTGCAAAGAACTGTCTGCAGTGCCTGATGCTCACTGGCTCCAGCTGCAGAGCAGTGTGATTTTTCACAGGAAGCAACAGCTGCAGGGCCTTGCTTGCCTCTGGCCTTCCATCCCAGACATTTTCTGGGAATAGGAAGGTGGTCAACATTCAGCCTTTCCAGGCTTCCTTTGAGCTTGGTCATCAAGAGACAGGCCGTGTGTTTCCTCAGGGCTGTGCTTCCGAGTTCTCTAACACCTATGACCACACTCAGCTGCTTTGGGACTGCTGGAACAAAGAACCACAAATGGGGCAGCTTAAAACACCATAAACTTACTGTCTCAGTTCTGGAAACCAGAAGTCCAAAATCAAGGTGTTGACAGAGCCATGCTCCCTATTAAGGCTCCAGGGGCAGGTCCTTTCTTGTCTCTTCCTAGCTTTTGGTGTTTCCTGGCAATCCGTGGAGCTCCTTGCCTTGCAGATGCAACACTCCACTCTCTGCCTGTGTCTTCACATGGCCATATTCCCTTTGTGTCTGTCTGTGTTTGCTTCTTGTCTTTTTATAAGGACACCACTCACATTGGATGAATGCCCACCCACCTCCGGTAGGACCTCATGTTAGCTAATAACATCTTCAAAGACCCTATTTCCAAACAAGGTCACGTTCACAGGTCGGGGGTTAGGACTTACTTCAACATAATGGCTTAGGGGATACAATTCAACAATAACACTTGGGTTCTCAGAGATAGCTGAGCCTGTATGAGTGTGAGCTCATATAGCCTCACACGTATCTCTACACACACAGCCATCCAAGTGTACATTTGCAGATCTCCAAGTAGATGTGACCTTGTGTGATAATTTGTGTTTGCCTAAGTTGTCCTTGTGCATATGTGACTGTGTGTAGGTCTGTCTGCTGAGGATCCTCTTTTGCAAACACTGAGGGTTCGTGTACAAGTTTTAATGTCCAGTATCACGATGACATCGACATAGCAGGCTGGACATTGAACTGAGTCTTGCTACTTCCCTGGTCTTTTCCCAGAGTTGACACATGTACCCTAATGTCCACAAGTCTCCCCTCCTCTCTTGTACATCAGTCACGAGTCCCGGAAGAATTCTTGTATGCTACACCCCCGACTTCCTCAGAAGGGCTGAGGACACCTCTCGCTGGGGTTTCCACTGGAAAATGTTCCCTGACTTTGTCTGGGACCATGTGATCTGAAAAGGGAGGAGCATGGATATAAATTATTGAGGAGACTTTAGGTTCTCAGCAACTCCCCAGTGATTCAGATATGCCAAGAAACGTGAGAGAACTCAGCCCTGGGGAATACAGATCATTCATTCATTTATTTCTGAAACATTCACTGAGCTTCTGCCAGGCCAGGCCCTGTGGTGAGAGCCAAGGATACAGAAATGAGTAAAGCAAGGTCCTTGTCTTTATGAAACACACATTCTAGTCAGGGAGCAAGGCCTGTACACAAATAATCATATTCAAAGACAGGCCGTGGGAGAAAGGAGATATCCATATCCTGCGAGGAGCCCAGGAAGGTTTCACTGGGGAGGCGTTTGGCTACAGGCCTTGGAGGTTGGATAGAAGTTTTCCAAGTAAACACACAGAATAGCATTCTAAGCAGAGCGACAGTGTGATCAGAGATCCGGAAATGAGAAGGCTCGGGCAGTTTCCTCTCTCAAACCCTTCCTCAGGGCCAGGTGTTGCTCAAGGCCAGGGAAGGGCGCCCCCTGCAGTGTGCAGACCGCGTCCTGTGCTGCTTCATCTACATTCTGATCAGTCTGTGCCCACAGCCTTACTCACGGGCATCGAACAATCCCAAATGGGAGAAGATGAACTGAAGGGGGTTCAGAGAACATGGGGTGGGGGAGACAACCATGTGTGCAGTGAGAGAGGCTGAAGGGGGACCCATGAGAGCAGCCTGACCTGTGAGGCTAGTGAGAACAGAAAGCGTTGTTGAGAATGATTTCAAATTCTTTCATTTAATCATTCATTTAAAAAACAGTCATCTGCTGCAATGGCTGGAGCTCTTTGAGAAGAGGGGAGGAAAGAAAGCCAAAAGCACAGTCCATAAGATAAAAAATTGAAAAACTGGACTGTTAAACTGTTAGGTGAATGAAAAGACAAGCCCCAGCCTGCAATGACTATCTGATAAAAGCCTTGTATTTAGATTGTACATTTAACAAAAGAAACAAACAAACAGCCCAATTTCAAAAACAGGCAAAAGACTTGGAAAGGCACTTCACCAAAGACGCATGGATGGCAAATAAACACATGAAGAGGTGCTCAACATCATTAGTTGTTAGGGAAATGCAAATGGAAACCACAATAAGATCCTACTATACACCTATTACCAAAGACCAAACCTGTTGCTGATGAGTTGATTCTGACTGATAGGGACCCTATAGGACAGAGTAGAACTGCCCCGTAGGGTTTCCAAGGAGCGGCTGGTGGATTCGAACTGCCGACCTTTTGTTTACTAGCTGAGCTCTTAACCACTGTGCCACCAGGGTGCCAGCTGAGCTCTAGCATGGCTAAAATTAAAGACCTTTAGTATGAAATGCTGGTAAGGATGTGGAGAAACTGGAACTCTCATACACTGCTGGTGGGAATGTAAAATGATACAACCACTTTGTATTTTGTGGTTTTTTTAAATAGTTAAACATACACCCATCATAACATCCAGTTTTCTACTCCTAGGTTTTTACCCAAGAGAAATGAAAGCACATGTCCATACAAGGATCTATACAAGTGTTCACAGCAGCTTCATTTGTAGTGCCCCCAACCTGGAAACAACGAAATGTCCATCAGCAGTCGGTCGGTAAACAACCTGTGAGTGGAATACTACTCTCAGTTATAAAAAGGAATGAAACATTGATTCCTGCAACAATGGAGAAATCTCAAAATAATTATGTTGAATGAAAGAATCCAGACCAAAAAGGCACTAAATGTATAATTACATTTATATAAAATTGTATAAAATGAAATGAATCTATAGTGACAAAAAGCAGATCAGTGTTTGCTTGAGAGGGAGGGGTTTATAGGAGAGGGAGGGATTCCAAAGGGGCAAAAAGAACTTTTGGGAGCGATGTATACGCTCACTGTCTTGATTGTACTGATGGTTTCTTGGATATATACATATCAAAGTGTGCACTTTAAACATGTACAGCTTATCGTATGCCAATTATATCTCAATAAAGTTATAAAAGAGAACACAGCTGTCTGTCCCCAGCATTCACACTGCAGCCACTGCATGAGGGTGGAGGACCGAGGAAGCAGTGAGGGGCTTCCGCTGGCCCTCCCTCCTTGACAGCCAAGCAAGTGCCTCCGCAGCCCCCACCTCGTCCATCCACAAGGCTGAGGGCATGATGAAAAGACAGCAGGCAGCCTCCTCCCCCACCCCACCCCTTCCCTGGGGAGCGCCCTGTTCTCGCCAGAGGGCTGGCTGGAGGGGAAGGTCAGGAGGAAATGAGGCCATTAGAGTCCTCGGAGCCATCTAATCCCAAGAGAGTTAGTGCAAATGTCAGAAAACATTTGGTTCAACAGATGCTGTAAAACCCCTTGGAGTAATCTTTGCTTTGCTTCATTTACCTTTGCTTCCCATTTACAGCTGGATCTTTCCATAGACCTGGGGGGCTCTGCTCAGTGCTGCCACTCTCAGCCATGGGGTGCGGGGGATACAGACAGCAGAGGAGAGTCCAGAGCCCTGGTTTTATTATGGCAGGACCCCAATATAATGGGGGACTATACCTCCCAGATTTTCAAGGGTTTGATTTTTTTCTTTTATTAAAATTGTTTATTAAATGTGATTACATCTTTAAGTTTCATTAGACTTTTTTTGCAAAAATATTTTTAAGAATTCTTCCCAGGGTCTGCTTGCCTGGAAGGTGAGATGATTTGCGACCATATCCCTGGAAACCCTTGCTGAAGGGCTTGGAGGAAGTTTATTCTGTGAAATTTAACAATCTCTCCTGCAGTCGACCTGTGTGGTTTTTGCCAAAAATGAGTTCAGCTGACCCTTTTGCTTTTAGACCCGACACTGTGTACAAATGAGCACAAACTCAAAAGTATGAGAGTCCACACGGTCAGGAGGCCTCCACGGTTCTCTTGGGACCCAGATGTTCCAGTCACAGGCGTTGAAGAACTCCTTGTTGTGTGGGGCAGGTTCCCAAGGTCTGGTATAGGTTATCCCACACCTCCATCATGTCATCCTGTCTTCCTTACCCCCTTTCTCTGGAAAGTAGATCACTAATCCCCCACCCTCTGCCTCTGCCCCCATGAAACAGTCATAGTGATAACAGCCCACACAGTGGCACTTAGGTGGCCGAGCACTGACCTGAGCCCTCTGTACATATTACCCAGTGAATCCTGTAAAAAGAAAAATCAAGTCGGAGATAATTTTTTTGTGAGTTTATTCAAACACAGCAGAGATTCAAGAATAGAGGAGCAGCCAAGCAGAAAATCCTAGGAGCTTGGAAGAAAAATGAGTGGAGAAAGCTTTTGTAGAATAAACACAGAAGTGAAGCAAGGCTTAAACCAGATTTTCTGGAATTGGTGCTTAATCTTATTTGGGTCAGAGAGGTTGGTTTTGGTGATTTGGCAACTCCTGATTGGCCTTTGATAAGTTTCCTTTTGCTTTACCTAAGGGGCCAGGCTCAGTCCTAATGGCTTCTTGGAATTTCTTCGTCAATCCTCTCAACAACCCTATGAGGGGGGTAAGGGGACACTCTGATTAATCCTGTTTTAGAGATGAGGAAATTGAGGCGGAAAGAGGTGAGGTGATTGCCCAAGGGCACACAAGAAGTGACAGATTCAAACCCAGGTTGTTGGGCTCCAGCGACTCCAAACACTGTGTTCTGCCTCTGGGAACAGAAGTGACCCAGATGAAGAACCTGAAGCCCAAGGCCTTCCCTGATACCACGGACGTCTGCCCGGCTGTAGGTTCAGGGTGTCACACGGATGCCTGCCCGGCTATAGGTTCAGGTTACCACATGGATGTCTGCCCGGCTGTAGGTTCAGGGTATCACACGGATGTCTGCCTGGCTGTATGTTCAGGATACCCTATGGATGTCTGCCTGGCAGTAGGTTCAGATTCAGGGGTCTCTTGCCAGCAAGGTTCGGCAGCCCACACAGGGCTTCGGTGGGAGGGAACATCAGATCCAACAGGATGCCAAGGCGCTTAGGCCTGACAGAAGACGAGAGCACCAGCCTGTGAGGAGGGGTGGGAGCCCCAAGGCCTGGGGGCAACTCAGTGGCCTGAGACTGGGACAAGCAGAGGAGAGAAGGGTGTTCCAGGGTAAAGTCGTCACAAAGTTACAGTAAAGGAAAAAGAAAGGTTTTATTCCGCATATGTTCAAAGAGATAAATTGGGAAATGGACAAGCCTACTGCCAGAGCCATGCCTGCCAGGGTCCGAGGAATGTTACAGAATCATCAGTATATATTAACATTACAAATAAATAAAATCATCTAAAGCCTCACCTTTTCACAGACTGGCTAAAAACTGCCAGACCACTGTGATTCTACATTTTGAATTGTTTTTCTTAATAATTGTTGGTACAGGTTTCAGTAAGGACATTGGTCCAACAGATCTTACTACTCAACGCTAATAGAGAAAGATAAAAGTGGAAAGTATACGGGTCTTTAGTGCTCTGTTTATGATTTGTTTATGTCAAAGTTTCCCTAGAAGATGTTTCCCGAGATTGTCCTAGCTATTGTCTTTATATCTCAGGGCCCAGTTGATGTGTCCTTGTGAGTCCAGCTCCAGCTGGGTCACATTCTAGGGCAGGGAATAATGGCTCCAATAAGATCTCCTGAATCAAGAGTTTCAGAACGTAATGTGAGAGTGGGGGTACCAAGAAGCCCATGTTCTACTAGGGCCCGGGGTGAGGCCAGTGGGTGGGGTTGGGGGGCACTGGCTTCCTTTTCCTCCGTGGGGGCTCCCAGGGACATATAAATGATAAAATAAAAGTCAGATGACCAGAGAAAACGCATAGGCATCCAGGAATACATAACCCTTTCTCTCTTATTTGTGTCTGGCCTGGCATATCTTTTGCTGGGGCAGAAAGCAGGGAGAGCACACCAGGGCACATTCTGGAACTTTGCTGGTTGTCTGCGCAGCCATGAGGGCTGGGGTGTGGGTGGGGACCAGAGTCCACTGCAGAGGGAACCCAAAGTCAAGGGCAGACCAGGAAGGTGCCCCCGGTGCACACAGGGCCAGGGCCCCTTGGCCTTGGGCTGCAGCCACCAAATACCCCTGTGCAGGGGTCCCAAGACTGGCCTGTGTCTGTCCTGTGGGACAAGATGACCCAGCTGTTTGATTACCTCCTGAGGAATCCTTGGAAGGAACAGAGGAAAGGTTCTGGGTTTCCTCCATCCCCTGTGGGCACCCCCTTGGCCAGTGTGAGGAGGCAGGCGTGTCTTAGCTGCCTGTGTGGCCAGGCCTGGGAGTCCTCGTGGCTGGGAAGGCCCCTCCAGCGTCACCCAGTTAAAACTTCCTGGAGGAGGCGTGGGGTGGAGCAGAAAGCCCAAGTTCTGGAAATCAGCTCAGTGCATTTGCAAACCTCCTTTCTGACCTGCTCGGGTCAGCAGTCCATGGCAGTGGCAGAGCTGGTTCAAGCACAGAGCTTTATTACAGCTGAGAACAGCCTCCTCCTCCTCCCTGGGTAGACAGAGACATGTGCTTAGAGGGACAAACGAAACAAGAAGTCCAAGACCACACTCAAGCCCTTCTAATACGTGGAGCCCTTACGGTGCCACAGTCTGGAGGCCCCGGGGAGCCTCCCTTTCCCACACACCTACCTGTTACCTCACCCTCACGGGCCCCCTCTGCCCCAACAGTGACACCCTGCCTTGTTTAGATCCTGCGTGAGGCATTGATTTTGTCTGCCTGGTGTTGCCAAGCGATTTGCATATGTAACCTCACCTTAGGCTGCACTTCCTGGGGCAAGCCCAGATCCTGACCACCCTTGGCCTATAAGCCCTCAGGTCCACGAGGCACCGAGCCAGGCAGCTCCTCCCACCTCCCCAGTTCAGCTCAGGCTCAGAGAGCACAGAGCCAGCCAGGCGGACATGCCACATGCCGAGATAGGGCTCCGATAACACGGAGGAGGCCTTTTCTGACCACCCCCTAAGGTTCCAGCGCTCTGGGTGGGTAGGCCTGCTCCCCACGAGTAGACAAAAGGATCAGAATTCTAACAGAATAATAACTAGCTCATGTTTATTGTGCTTGTACTAGGTCCAAAGCACTTAGCATGCGTTATCTAATGGAATCTTCACAACCTTAGAAGCTGGTACCTGAAGTTAGGTGTTATTTTTCTCTCCTTGTTAAAGATAAGAAAATTAAACCTCAGTAAGTGGAAGCCGGTTCTCTAATGGAGGGGTCTGTTCCCAAAGCCATGCTTGTACTCCCTTCAAAGAAAACCAACCTGCCCCCCAGGGGAGCAGGGGGCTGGCCTCTGCCCCCTCCATCCCCACCCCGGTTGCCTGATTCAGCAAGTCAGGGTAGGGCCTAAATGTGCATTTCTCAAAGGCTCACAGGTGTGATGCTGATCCCTGGGGACACCCTTTGAGTAAATAGCTCTGCCCTGCACTACACAGTGGCCCCAAACCTCCTGCTGAGACCCTGCGTCAGCTTCAACCCTCCGTGCTTCCTTTATCCAGGAAATCCAGCCATTAGGGGGCGCTGCTCTTCCCTGCCACCTTGGCCAGAGAACCCGTTGGTCTTCTCCCAAAAACAGGGCTGCGGGGGTGGGGGACAGACAAACTACTGTCCACATCTTTGCTCAAGATATTTAACTTTTCATGATCAGCAAAACATTTAACAGCATCGCCTATACATCATTACCTAATGTTGTGGATTGAATTGTGTCCCTCAAAGATGTGTGTCAGCCTGGCTAGGCCATGATTCCCAATATTGTGTGATTGTCCAATGTTTTGTCATCTGATGGGATTTTCCAGTGTGTGGTAAATCGTACCTCTATGATGTTAACGAAGCAGGATTTAATGGGGCAGGACACAATCTACAGGATTAAGTTGTATCTTGCGTTGATCTCTTTTGAGATATAAAAGAGAGAATCGAGCAGAGAGGAGAGGGACCTCATGCCACCAAGAAAGAAGTGCCAGGAGCATGTCCTATGGACCCAGGGTCCCTGCGCTGAAAAGCTCCTAGACCAGGGGAAGATTGATGACAAGGACCTTCCCCCAGATCTGACAGAGACAGAAAGCCTTCCCCTGGAGCTGGCACTCTGAATTAGGATTTCTAACCTCTTAGACTGTGAGAGGATAAATTTCTCTTTGTTAAAGCCACCCACTTGTGGCATTTCTGTTACAGCAGCTCTAGGTGACTAAACCACCTATGCATCACTTATTGCTGTTGAGTGGATTCCAACTCATGGCGACCACGTTTGTCAGAGTGGAACTGCACTCTGCAGGGTTCTCAATGGCTGTGATTATACAGAAGTAGATCACCAGGCTTTCTTCTGCAGCCCTGCTGAGTGTATTCAAACCTCCAACCTTTAGGTTAGTAGCCGAGCACAAAACCTTTGCACCACCCAGGGACCTTGCCCATCCCCTACATATGATATATTTTCTGTACATGAGTTGAGCTGTTCTTGTCCTCAGTTAAAAGCATAGGCTCCACCAACAGGGTCAGGGTCAGGGTTAAACCACGCGGTCAAGTCCCCCAGTTACTCCCGCTGGGCCTCCCATTTTTCCCATTTGCAGCACTTACACAACCATCGTAATTTTATTCTGATTTCCGTTTTGTCTGATTAGTGCTTTCTTCTCACGTTAATGAAAGCCTCACAAGGACAGGTATTTTGTGTCTCGTTCCCCACTAGAATAGTGGCTGGCACACAGGAAGTGGGTGAGAAAAATGTGTTGAATGAATGAGTAAACACATGAATAAATGAATGAACAGATGCAGAGAGAGTTCAGAACAGGCCCCAGAGTGACCTGTTGGTGGCACTTGGAAAGCCAAGGGGAGAGAGACGAGCGTGACTTGTTGAGACGCTGGAGTACTAACTTGGCTGGACGTAGAGACCAGAAAAGGACCCTGTCCTGGGAAATTAAACTTCCCTCCTTCCTTCCAGATAGAGGCCACATTTTCACAAATGTTACATTGTGCGTCTGGCCCACATAGTTATCCTCACAGAGGTGATGCTAGCGGTTGCTCTTCCAGGCATAATTTCCAAAAGTAGTTCCTTTTCATTAGTTTCTGTGGGTCCTCTGTTGGCATGACATTTGTTAAGT
This sequence comes from Dugong dugon, assembly GCA_030035585.1. Lineage (NCBI taxonomy): Eukaryota > Metazoa > Chordata > Mammalia > Sirenia > Dugongidae > Dugong > Dugong dugon. The sequence continues at coordinate 308,066 of CM057469.1, read as the reverse complement.
CTTTGAGGAAAACACGTTAGAAGCGGTGTGAAGGTAAGATGGTGAGAAGACCTGCTGAGGAGGCAGTCAAAGACACTTGGTCCTCGTAGATCGGCAGCCAGGCTCAGGCTCCTCACCCTCAGGCCTCACCTGTCAGGGTGGGGCCCAACTACACAGCAGTGTGAGATGGGATCATGCCCCCACGCAATGGATTTAGGAGACGCCTAGGGATTCTTTCAGAGCTGCACCTGCCTCAGAGGTGCTGGGCAGGGGCAAGGCCCATCCCCAGGTGCTGGATACAGCTTCCCTCTCCTGGAAGCTGCCTCAGCAGGCCCAGCCCGCTGCAGCCCTGGCAAGGGAAAAGTGGCCAAGGCAATCTGAGGTGGCCCAGAGGAGATTTCTGGGCACAGACTCACCTGGGCCTCACTGTTCATTGGTGCCTCTGGCCTCTCCTTGAGCCTGCTGTAGCACTGAACAAAATTTACACTCTGTTAAAGGTGAAAGCAAAGAGTTTTATTTGAGGAATTAAGCAGCTCAAGCTGGGCAACACAGTGTGACAGTGTGGAGTCACACGGTGTTCCAACTCACTGGAAAAAGGGGTGAACCTTTTGTACAGTAAAGTGGGGAAGGGGTGGGTGACTATAGTCACAAGTAGTTGCATGATCCCAGTCTCTCTTAACATCAGTAATCCTATTATATTTGTTTATTTTAGAAAAAGAACCAGATTTACTTCAATTTAAGGCAAATTCCACACAGAGACTGCCTCAGAGACAGGCACAGGACCAGACAGAGTAGAAACAACACCTTCATGCATGACAGGAAGGGAAGCATTATCTAGCATCAGACAGGGTGGGGCCTGGTCTCCACCCAGGCACTGGAAGGTCTAGTTTCAGTGGGCTGAGGAGCCCCATGTGGCAGGAAGGGCTGCCATGCACGTCCTGCTCCCCGTGTGGGTAAAAGCAGGGGTGAACTCACCTGGTCCCATCTTTCCCACAACAGGGGCAGAGGCTTGGGCTCAGACACCAGAGCCCAAGTCTGAAGGACTGGGGTGTGTTTGAGGTGACAGAAAAGGACAGGGTGACTCACGGTCCAAGACGGCCTGGGGTAAAGGGAGATCGCATTGGAGAGGTGTGGGATGGGGGAGCTAGGCATGAGATGAATGGCCCCTCGGGACATCGGAGCTGAAGGAAAGCTGGGACCATCTTGTCAACCCTCTCACCATACACATGTGGAAACAGGCACAGAAGGCAGAAGGGCCTTGCTTGGGTTCCCACAGCAAGGAGGGGATAGAGGCAGGACTTGAACCTAGGACTCCTGTCTCCTATCCCTATGGGATGGAGACTGCTCAGAGAGCAGGGGCAGTATGGGAGCACCAAGACTGGGCTGCTGCTTGCCCAGGCCTCCAGCTGAGCTGCAGAGGGGTGGGCACCAGGGGCCCTGGAGTCCTCTGTGGAAGAGGCCTGTGGGCCCACACCAGGAAGAGGCCTGTGAGTCTGTGTGCCTAGAACCAGCATCGTACTGGGCTTAAGAGGCACCAGAAAGGGATGGCCAATCACATGGCCCACCAGCCCACTATCACAGCCTCTCCCTCATGGGTCTGCTGGGCTCCCACTGCATGCAAGTGTTCCTGGGAGGGGTCACATGGCCAGGCATTCCTGCAAACCCATTAGCTTCATGAAGCTCATTGGAATAGTGCACAGGATAGTAATCCTATTTTAAACATAAATTCTTCCCAGGTCATGCTGTACAAGCATTCTTCATAAACATCTTCTGACAAGCACTTCCTGAACTTCCACAAACTACACGCTTGTCTTATCTACCGTTAAAGTTTTACAAAGTTGCAACATTTATTTTAAAACAGAATGAGGAGCTGAGGACAAAATGGAGTTTAATTCAAACCTGAGTTAGCCATTTTGTCATGCCAAATGACTCAGTTTTAGGGTGCTCTCTCACACCTTAGGTGCCCTTATCCCAGCCTCCTGCTCCACATCCCTCCTATTCCTCCATTCCTCCTTCCAAGTCCTGTCACTGCCCGGTATGTCGTGTTGGTACTGGTGGGAGTGGGTAGAGTGGTGACCTCTATCTAACTCACTTCTACAGTCTAGTTTTCTTTCTCATTCAATCTGGCTCGATAAACTCAGTTCAACACTTTTACCAACAGCCCCTGATGAAGGCAAAAGACAAAAATTACACAAAACAATTCCTTTACTGAAGAACTACTTTAGATCCCAGGCATCATTCCTAATTTAATGATTGTAGGCAGATTTATTGGTTAAGGAGCCCTGGTGGGGCAGTGGTTAAGTGCTCAGCTGCGAACAAAAAGGTTGGCAGTATGGATCCGCCAGATGCTCCACAGTAGAAAGATGTGGCAGTCTGTTTCTGTAAAAGATTACAGCCTTGGAAACCCCATAAGGTGGTTCTACTCTGTCCTATAGGGTCGCTGTGAGTTGGAATTCACTTGACAGCAGTGGGTTTGGTTTGGTTTGGGATTCATTAGGACAGGATTTTGACAAAGTCATGAAGATAGAGACCTCTGTCCCCACACACCTTGCTTAACTGGTAGTTGTCTGTGACCCTCTGCTCACCTCCCTCTGTCCTGCACTCTCCTCCATCCACATCCACGCCGGTGGCTGCCGCTGTCATTCACCTGCTGATTGCCCAGGCCATCCATTCTCTGCCTACAGGCATCTCCAGTTGTAAGGCCACAGGCACTTGAAAGGCAACAGCGTGGAACAGGACTCTCCCCTCCTCATCTCAGTTGGTGGTGCCCTCCTCGTTCACCCAATTGTACATCCAGTAGCCGGAACACCTGCCTCAACTCCACCCTCCTGCTAATTGCCTATGTTCAAGTCATCGAGTCCTTGTAGCTTCTAAATCTGCGTAAGCCTCCTCTCTACGCCCACCTTTATTGCCTTTGTTTAGGGGCCTTCATTCACCCTGAACTCCTACAGTAACCTCTTATCTGGAAGGTCTGCCTCCAGGCATAAAATCTACCCTCCTTCTTGATGCTGATGTGACCTTTGTGAAATGTACAAGTGATTGTGCCCCACCCCGTCCCCTACTGAAAAATTTTAATGGCTCCCTGTCACCTTCAGGGGAACCATGGTGGCACAGTGGTTAAGAGCTTGGCTGCTAACCAAAAAGCCGGCAGTTCAAATCCACCAGCTGCTCCTTGGAAACCCTATGGGGCAGTTCTACTTTGTCTTATAGGGTCGCTATGAGTAGGCTTCGACTTGATGGCAACGGGTTTGGTTTGGTTTTCGTCACCTTCAGGATGAAGCACAGTCTCCTTTGCAAAGATTCAAGGTATTCTGAGGGTTCGGCCTCCTGCTTACCACACATTCAGGGCTCCCCCTAGTTAGGTTATGCTCTTACATGTCCCTTGAGCACTATACGGCCGTGATTGATTGTTTTCTCAGCCCAACAAGACTCTGAGTCTCTGAGAGCAAGACTCTTTTGGGCATCTTGGGATCCCCCACACTGAGAACACTGCCTGGCACATCATAAACAGACAGCTTTGGTTTGCCAAAGTCAGACTCACTCTGCCGTAGAGAACCAGTGCTTCGCCCAGGGCCAGGCGTGGAGAGGTGCTCTCACACTTTGTCACTAAGACAGCATGGTGTGGTGGTACTATCATGGGCTTTGAGACAAGACAGGCTTGGGTCCAAATCTTGGCTTTACCACTCATTAGCTGTGTGACCCTGGACAAAATGTCTTAACCTCTCTGAGCTTCAGTTCAGTTGCTTAATTTGTAAAATGAGAATAAATGGTGGTGATGGGGGCATGGTGGGGGGAGGTTAGAATGTGTGTTGGTGGTGCTTCCGCAGTTTTAGCTAAAATCCTGTGCTGATAATGCTTCAGAATTTTTGACCAAAAAAACAGAAACAAAAAACCCCAAACCTCATTATTTAGGGATGTTCTGAATCATACACTTCCAGACCTACGTCCAATGTTCAAGAAGAGTTCACCTCCCGCTCAAGGTAACCAGTGATATGATAAAATGATGTTAAATACTTCGTGATGATTTCAAAGCCAGCCTCAAAGTTTGTTCGTTCCACGCTGAAATTTGTTGACTCTAATGGAACTTTAGGAGCTTGGAACTTTAGGAGCCAATTGATGGCACTGTTGCCTCAGTTCTTGTCCAACAGGGAAAAGACCAAAAAGTATTCATATCTGCACACCGGATACATTTGATGCGGTTTACGCTTACCTAAAAAATACTAAGATACCTAAAACTAAGATAAAACAAAATGGGAAGAATAAGTTGTGGGGAGGATTGAGTGAGATAAACATGCCAGGTACATAAAGGACATAAAGGTTTGCACAGTGCTGGGTGCATGAAGGACATTGGTGGTTGAGAGTCCCTGGGCCCCAGAGTGTTGGGAACATTGCTGGAACAGGCAGTGCAGGGGAAAAGGCAAGATGGGCCCTGCCAAACACACTCCTGCGAGCTTATGTCATAAGAGTATGTTTGCAGGAATATGCACCGTGTATGTGCCTGCAGGTCCATTGGGGGGACAAGCACCTTTGTCCACATCAAATCACTCACGGAACTCAGGGACCTAGTGGGCCAACCCTCTTGCATTACATGGAGGGAGAACTGAGGTCCAGAGATGGCGCGAGGCCATAGAACTCACTACTGCTTGGGCAAGCCTGGACCAGAAGACAGGCTTCCTGACTGCCCGCCAGCAGGCCTTCTGCTTCCTCTTCACCACCTCTCTCTTTTGTCTAGTGTCCTCCCTGGGGCTGCTGAGACCTGCTCCTGAAGGACAGCATCCTCTACCCACATCTGGCCTGAAGGGATGGGCATGTGGGTCACTCTCCAGCCTGGAGATGCTCACACTCTCAAGTCCCTGAGGACAAAGTGGGAGTGGCTGTGTCCACAAAGGCTTCTGGGAGAAACTTCATGGCTCTTCAAGGAAAACTGTTCCACAGCCATGAACTGCGCTTCTCCCCTCAGCCAGGTCTTCTCCAAGTCCAGTCGGAGGGGGTGGAAGGAAAACTGGCATTGAAGAGAGGGAAGGTCTCAGAGCAAACCACCCCAGGGTTGGGCCAATAGGTCCCAAGGCACTTTCAGGAACATCTCTGTCCATGAAAAGCAGCACTTTGTTATTACTGTTTCAGTAACAGGGTCAACATTTCTGCATTCGGACACTGTGCAATCTCCAAGCATTCTCTGGAATGCTTCTGTTCTCTGGAGTCTGAACCTGAAACCCCTTGCCATCAAATTGATTCCAAATCATAGCAACCCTATAGGACAGGGTAGAACTGCCCCATAGGATTTAGAAAGAGTAACTGGTGGATTCAAACTGCCAAACTTTTGGTTAGCACTCGAGCTTTTAACTACTACGCCACCAGGGATCCAAGGAGTCCATTCTCTCAAAATCTAAACAAAACAAATAAAACCTACAAAACCTAGTTACCATCGAGTTGATTATGACTCATGGCGACCTCATGTGCTTCAGAGTAGAACTGCTCCATAGGGTTTTCATGACTGTGACCTTCTGGAAGTGGATTGCTAGGACTTTCTCCTGAGGAGCCTCTGGGTGGGTTTGAACCACCAAAGTTTTGGTTAGTAGCCAGGCACTTAACCATTTGCACTACCCAGGGACTCCTCATAATCTACTCCCTGCCCCGACTCCCAAAAAAGAGAGAGAGTGTGCCTGTCCAAGTAGGGAAAGGAGGAAACGTGGGGGTGGGTATCCTGCCACTCTCTTTTCAAGGCCAGAAAAAAAAGGGTGCCCTCATCTGGGAACAGGCAGGATGGCCGAGAGAGGGCAGGGCTGGCTGAGCAGGGGCCCAGGATGCTTCTGCTAGTGTTTCTTGTCCCTGGATGCTCCCAAGAACCACCTGGGAACCTTCCAAATTACAGAAACCTGGCCCCTCACCAGAGACCTTGATTCAGGAGGTCCAAGGTGTGGCCCTGGCATTTTTTTTTTTTTTTTTTAAACAAGCTCCACAGGGCTTCTGATCAACACCCAAGCTGAGAACTGCAGGGTATTGAGATCAGATATGAGGTGATTAACCTCCTGCTAATCCATAAAGACTACAAACAAGAAAACCCTATGGGGCACTTCTACTCTGTCACATGGCACCCACAACAGCAATAGTTAAGGTGCCAGTATTGTGAGTGATTCAACTCTTTTGAGATATAAATTAGAACAGGTTTGAGGCCCCCCTCTGGCTCTCCCTCTTACTTGTATTCTCAGACAGAAAGGGCTGCAGTGTGGTTCTGTGGGGAACTCTGCAAACCTTCAGCCTGTCAGGAGAGACTCGCTGACGACCTGCTCCCAGTTGGGGTGCTTTCAAATTGTTCTAGTGCTGCCCTCCCAAAGGCTTTGGGCTCAGTTCAAATCCGGGAATTCCCATGGAAGTATGTTTCAAAAGCAGATGCACAGGGATTACCTGGTGATCGGGCTGAAGAGAAGATTCGGAGGCAGGTGGTCTGGGGTGGAGCTCGAGATTCTGCATTTCAGCAAGTTCCCTGAAGATGCCATTAATCCAAGGACCACACTTGAGGGTCTTAGTCCCTGGGTGGTGCAAACAAGCAAGTGTTCGAGTATTAACCGGAGGGTTTGTGGTTTGAACCCACCCAGAGGCACCTTGGAAGACAGGACTAGAAATCTGCTTCCAAAAGATCACACCTTGAGAACCCCATGGAGCCATTCTAATGTGCACACATGGGGTCGCCAGGAGTCAGAGCCGGCTAGGCAGCAACTAACAACAACGTGCACTTACTAACCAGCACTGCTCTAGCTGTGACTGGGTGGGGTGGCAAGGAGGGAAGGTTGTTCTAAAGAGGAGGGGCCACAGCTTAAGGGGTTCACGTGCCGCGCCTTCCCACAGAGTCAGTGCCCCTCAGAGAGCAGCTACGCTATTGTTACCGGTGTTTCACAGGCTGCTGGAGATGGGTCGCTGGACAGCAGACCTCCTGAGCCTCCTTTCAGTAACCGCGTGTCATGAGCACGTCGTCAGTGATGGAACGCTCAAGATGCTACCAAACCACCTGGAAAGACATGTCAGAAAGCCTCAGCTGGCAGAGCAGAACAGAACGCTCAGTTTAGAGCTTAGAGATCAGTCTGACTTTTTCTTCTTTTAAATAAATGTTTTAGTTTAGAATAGCTTTCGATTTACAGAAAGCTGCAAAGATAGCACAGAGTTCCCAAGTGCCCCCCAGCAGTTCCCCCTAGTGCTGACATGTTACATTAGCGTGGCGTGTTTATCACAGCTAATGAACCCCTAGCAATGCATTATTATTAATTAAGGTCCACGTTTTATTCAGACTTCCTTGGTTTTGACCTAACATCCGTTTCCAGGATCCCATCCAGGACACCACATTGTATGTAGTGTTATGTCTCCTTGGGCTCCTCTTGGCTGTGGAGTTTCTCAGGCTTTCCTCGTTGTTGACGACCTTGGCAGTTTTGAGGCGTGCCACTGACCCTCTCTCTACAACGAAGAAACACAGACGCAGGGAGATTGCATATCTGCTTAAGGGAATTATAAAGCTGTCTTCTCCGTAACCTTCTTTCTCTGGTGCCGTGCACAGCCAGCCCGCCCTCCGTCGCTAGTGCGCAGGTAAAATTCTGCCAGGCACTGAAGAGGCCCAGGTTCTGCGTTCACTTGCGACTTTGGGGAGTCACTGGGTCTCGCCTGATACACTGGAGTCCTCAGGCCTCTTAAGTTCACAGGTGCAGGACCCCCCACGCCGCCCTTCCTGCCTGGCTGACTGCTCCTGCCGGCCCCCGGTTTCAGTCAGGCTGCCAGGCCTCTGACGTCACTGAGGGCTGGCACCCGGGGCCTGAGAGGAAACAGCAGAGCGGGCGGTACCGTAGCCCGGGCCCTGGGCGTTTGCTTGGGCGACGCTGAGGCGGCCCTGTGCCTGCCCCAGCCTTGCGTTTGCCTGGGGTGTGGTCCTTTGCATCTCTCACAGGGTGTCCTGTGGGGTGGGGCTTGCTGTGGTCCCGTTCAGTTTTTGTCTGGCTTCTCTTTTCTTGTGGTGAGGGTTCCAGCCCACAGGGTGAGGCTGTGACAAGGCTGCAGCTTCTCCGTTTGTGAAAACAATTCTTGTCCCTCTGTGTGAACACACCCATGTACATACACACACACTCACATATACACACACACGTGCACATGCACACACATATACACGCCACATACTCACATACACACATATGCACACCACATACATGCTCACACATATATATACGCACACATGCACACACACACGCCCACTCACAGTATGCAGCCATCCAGCGCGAGGAGCACCCCACTGAACCAGGCCTGGGTGACCCCTGGCTTGTCCCTCTTGCAGGCCCTAGATCTGATCAGAGCCTGTGCAGGAATCTTGCGGTTTTTGGAAGTTCTGAGTTGCGGGGCTTTCTCAGAGATTAATGAGCCAGGCTTTCAAGAATCTGTGGAATGGGTGGGCATATTTCTGCTTCCTCTTTTTGAGATGAGAAGAAAGGAATGGTGGTCTGAGGCCTTAGGCTTAACCACCCTAAGCCTCAGTTTTCTTTCTTGGAAAATGGGAATAAGTCAGCCTCCCGTCACAGGTATGTGGTGAGAGTGAAGGAGAAGGCTCATTGCATGGTGCATGGCTCGTTACGGGGGGGCTTTTATGCTTCTGGTGTGCACTGAACCAACCATGCTGGGTGTAACTGTGGCCTCGGCTCAGCAGGCTCCCCAGAGTGGGGCGGTGTGGGAGAGGCACTATGACATTGGAACAGCCTGCATGCCCCTGAGTAGTCCTGTGTTTGACAGTCACCACAGCCTGCCCAATTTAGGTTTGCTCTCTGTGCACCACAAAACAACTCCAGGGAAAAAAAAGTGGGAAGATTAGCTTTTAATTTAAACCATGTTTTAAGAGCACTCTGAAAGACTGGTATTTAAAGTAATCAGTAGCAAATACTTTTACAAAGTGGTTAATGATTTATGTCACAAATAATCCCCTTCCCCAAATTACTCTGTGGTGAATTCTGGTTTCATATGTTGGATTCTTTTAAAGTGGAGGTTTGACTAAGAACATTGTGCTTTGGATTCAAGTTATATATTTGGGAGAATTATATACACGCCATTACTCATACCATCCAACAGATGAAGAGCTCTGGAAGAATATGCGAGAGTCTAAAGTTCACTAGAGTCATGTGGCTTCTCCCTGGAGGGGTTTCCAGATGTTTTCTGAAAAAGAAGATAGGAAGAAGGAGATCTCAGCATTGTGTCTCAGATATCTGAGTGAGGCCAGTTCTGGAACCTGAGGGCTGTGCAGGAAGGAATTAGGTCTGGAGGGCCAGACCCAGTGCCTCTCCTCTCCTCAGCTCCCCTTCAGCTGCCTCTCTGCACTGCCCAGGTAGCCTCTGAGGGAAAAGAAGGAAGAGAGAGAGAGAGAGACAAGGAAAGAGCAGGGAAGTGTGGCAGGCTACGAACAGATGTGCCCTGGTCTACTCCTCTGTCTTTTGAGCTGACAGGAGAACTATGCCCTTGAGTGCCCTTGAATGCAGGTCTGAGAACTCATCCAGGGGCGGGATGCTACCTGGGGGCAGGCTAAGCAGAAGCCAGGTGAACAAGCAGGGCCAGTTGGGGAAGTGTTTGCCTTCAGAGATGCTGGCCGGGTGGCCACGAGGGAAGTAGTTAGTATAAATGCCAATCAAGGATCCTCAGTAAACCAAAAAGCCAAACCCGTTGCCGCTGAGTCAATTCTGACTCATAGCAACCGTTATGGATTGAATTGCGTCCCTCAAAAATGTATGTCAGTTTGGCTAGGCCATGATTCCCAGTATTGTGTGGTTGTCCACCATTTTGTGATCTGATGTCATTATCCTGTGTGTTGTAAATCCTAACCTCTATGATGTTAATGGAGCCCTGGTAGCACAGGGGTTAAGAGCTGGACTGCTAACCAAAACGCAATTTGAATTTGCCAGCTGCTCCTTGGAAACCCTATGGGGCGGTTCTACTCTGTCCTATAGGGTCACCGTGAGTCAGAATCTACTCAACAGCAATGGGTTTTTTTTTTTTTTTTTTTTTGGTTTATGATGTTAAAAATGTTGGATTATAGGCAGTTATGTTAATGAGGCAGGATTCAATCTGCACTATTAGGTTGTATCTTGAGTCAGTCTTGTTGAGGTATAAAAGAGAGAATCAAGCAGAGAGGAGAGAGACCTCATGCCACCAAGAAAGAAGCACCAGGAGTGCAGCACCTTCTTTGGACATGGGGTCCCTGGGCTGAGAAGCTCCTAGACCAGGGGAAGATTGATGACAAGGACCTTCCGCCAGAGCTGATAGAGAGAGAAAGCCTTCCCTTGGAGCTGACACCCTGAATTTGGACTTCCAGCCTCCCAGATTGTGAGAGAATAAATGTCTGTTTGTTAAAGCCAGCCACTTGTGGTATTTCTGTTAGCAGCGCTAGATGACCGAGACAGCACAGAGTAGAACTTCTTCACAGGGTGTCCAAGGCTGCAAGTCTTTACAGAAGCCAACTGCCACATCTTTCTCCCACGAAGCTGCTGGTGGGTTCAAACCACCAACATTTTGGTTAGCAGCCGAATGCTTAACCGAAGTCTGGGGTGTTGTATTTTCCTTTCGGGTGTCACCTAGTGAGAGTATTATTTGTTGTAGTGTGTCACTGAGTCAATTCAGACTCATAGTTCCCATATAGGACAGAATAGAACTGCGCCATAGGATTTCCTAGACTATGATCTTTACAGGAGCAGATTGCCAGGTTTTTTTCCTCCCACAGAGCCGCTGGTGGGTTTCAACTGCTGACCTTTCAGTTAGTAGCTGAGTGCTTAACCACGGCACCACCAGGGCCCTTTGAGAGTATTACACTAAATGCCATAATAGCTATCAGGCCTGGGGCATCTAAGTTGGGTCAGGTGCTACATACATTTTGTTCAACCTTCAATGAAACTTGGGAGGTTGGTATTATTACCTATTTTACAGGGGAGGCACCTGAGATTCAGGGGCTTGGGTAACTCCCCGAGGTCTTGCCAAGCTTGTGTGTGCAGGGCTGGGGGTCAGCCTCAGGTCCGTGTGACTTAGCAGGAGCTCAGTGACCAAGTGCCATTTATCCCAAGGATGCAAGCTTGGTTTAACATCTGAAAATCAATTAAGGTGATACATCGTATCAACAGAATAAAACAAAAATCCCTTGATCATCTCAATAAATGCAGAAAAAGTATTTGACAAAAGCCAACACCCTTCCATGATAATAATAATAATAATAAATTCAACAAAGAAGAAATAGAAGAGAATTTCTTCAACTTGATAAAGGACGTCTATGAAAAACCCACAGCTAACATCATACTCAATGATTGAAGACTGAAAGCTTTCTCCTTAAGATCAGCAACAAGACAAGGATGTCTGCTCTTGCCACTTCTATTCAACATTGTACTAGAGGTTTGCGGTGCAGTGAATTACCTAATATGGCCCTTCTAGACATAGTTTTTGTAACTCCCACCACATGACTAGGTGGGACTATGTCAGTGAGGTGCCTGTGGCCCACCAAGAGGATTGGATAGCTTGCTAGTAATGTAAATACGGTGCATGGCACCCTTTTGGGGGCAGGACCATGCAAATAAGGTGTATGGAACCCTAATGAGAGAAATGGTCAGTTTTGTCATCCTGCTAGGCTTAAAAGAGCAGCCAATCCCAGAGCAGAGGGAGACCTACTACCACCAAGAAAGAAGAACTAGGAGTGGAGCATGTCCATTGGACCCGGGATCCCTGCACTGAGACTTCAAAGACCCAGGAGACAGAGAGAGAGAGAGCTATAATACCAGAGACAGTGAGAGACAGCAAGAAGCAGTGGCAGAGAAATGGCAGCAGCAGAGGCAGCTGAACCAGGAGACCGGCAGGAAACGGCACAGTAGGCTTCCTGACCCACAGAGTAAGGTGGTTACAGTGGGTGTGCTGAGCCACGGAGTGAGAGAGCTGAGCACCTTTGGGCAGGAGGGTTCCTGGAAGAGTGGGGTGCCTCTGGGACTTATCAGCAGAGCTAAAAGAGCTTTGTAGCACTTGCCCAGGCAGGGCAGAGGCCAAGGGGCCAGAAAGAGGCATATGTGCAGGCATAGCTGAAAAGAGGTTGTCCTGATCAAACTATACCCTGAGAGTTTATGAACCTGAATTGTAACCTGTTACTTCCGTAATAAACTCCATGATCGTGAATATTGTTCGTGAGTTCTGTGTGGTCATTGCAACAAATTATCGAACCCAGTGGAGAAGTAGAGAGGGCTGTGGGAGGGATGGTTGGTGTCAGAATTGGTAAAAAGGTTGGAGGGTGGAGGTATGCCTGACCTTTGCCTCATAGGAATCAGCCTTGGGCTGTTGATGTTGATCTTGAGTCTCCTTCCCCCTCGTGAAGTTGGAGGAGGTCAGATGCTAATGCCATGCCATTTCTACAAGGTTTTAGCCAGGGTGGTTAGGCAAGAAAAAGAAATAAAAGACATCCAGATTGGAAAGGAAGGAGTAAAACTATATCTAGTCATAGATGACATGATCTTATATATAGGAGTGGGAGTGCAGAAGCTTTGCCTCCCTGATATTGCATCTAACTATGTTACACTGGGTCCACCATGACCCTTTGCTCTATCTTCCTCCTTATCTAGTCCCAAATGCAGTAGGCAAGCTTTCTGGAGCTCAGCAAGACTGGCAGGGGTGAGGGCAGATGCCAGGCCTCATGGACACAGGTGTAAAAACAGAATCTAAAATATAAATCAGGTGGTTGTTGTTGTTTCTAATCCCCTCCACCCTTGCAGTGCAGTGAATTAATTAATATGACCCTTCTAGCCATAGTCTTTATAACTTCCACCAAATGATTGGATGGGATTATGCAAATGAGGTGCTTGTGGCCACCAAGAGGATTAGATAGCTTGCTAATAATGTAAATGAGGTGCATGGCACCCTTATGGGGGTTGTTGTTGTTGGTAGGTGCCATCAAGTTGGTTCTGACTCATAGTGACCCTACATACAACAGAACAAAGCACTGCCCAGTTCTACGTCATCCTCACAATTGTTGCTTTGTTTGAACCCATTATTGCAGCCACTGTGTCAATTCATCTCATTGAGGGTCTTCCTCTTTTTTGCTGACCCTCTACTTTACCAAGCATGATGTCCTTCTCCAGGGACTAGTCCCTCCTGATAACATGTCCAAAGTACATGAGACAAAGTATAGCCATCCTCACTTCCAAGGAGCATTCTGGCTGTACTTCTTCCAAGATAGACTTGTTCGTTCTTCTGAAGTTCATAGTGTATTCAACATTCTTTGCCAACACAATAATTCAAAGGCATCAATTCTTCTTTGGTCTTCCCTATTCATTGTCCAGCTTTTGCATGCATATGAGGTGACTGAAAATACCATGGCTTGGGTCAGGCGCACCTCAGTCCTCAAAGTGACATCTTTGCTTTTAACATTTTAAAGAGGTCTTTTGCAGCAGATTTGCCCAATGCAATATGTCGTTTGATTTCTTCACTGCTGCTTCCATGGGTGTTGATTGTAGATCCTAGTAAAATGAAATCCTTGACAACTTCAATTATGGTTGTGGGGCCATGCAAATAGAGTGTATGGAACCCTAACAAGGGGATTGATCAGTTTTGCCATCCAGCTAGGCTTAAAAGAGAGTCAAGTCCAAAGCAGAGAGAGGACCTCACAACCATCAAGAAAGAAGAGCCCAGAGTGGAGTGCATCCTTTGGACCTGGGGTCCCTGTGCTGGGAGCCTCCTAGACCCAGGAGACAGAGAGAGGAGCTGTAACATGGAAGATAGTGAGAGATGGTGGCACAGTGATATCAGTATGAGAGAGAGCTGAGCAGGAGACCAGCAAGAGACAGCAAGGTGAGCTTCCTGGCCCATGGAGTGAGAAAGCTGAGTGCTTTTGGTCAGGAGGCTTCCTGGCGGAGTGAGGTGCTTCCAGGCACTTATTGGCAGAGCCAAAAGAGTTTTGTAACACTTGTCCAAGCAGGACAGAGAGGCATGCCTGCAGGCTCAGCTGAGAAGAGGCTGTCCTGATGGAAGAACTGTAACCTGAGCATTCCTGAACCCGAATTGTAACCTGTTACTTCCCTAATAAACCCCATAATCATGAGTATTGTCTGTGAAATGTGTGGCCATTACAATGAATTATCAAACTCAGTAGAGAAGTAGAGAGAGCTGTGTGGGGTATTGCTGATGTCAAAATTGTTATGAAGGTTGGAGGGTGGAGGCCTGTCTGACCTTCACCTCGTAGAATCAGACTTAGGCTGTTGATGTTGATTCTTCTTCTCCCTTGTGAAGTTATAGGAGGTCAGACACTGCTGCCACACCATTTTTACAACCCTAAACTAGGCCGGTCATACAAACTAGCTGTCAAGATCTTGGCTATATGATGGATCCCACTGGCCTTCAGTTTGTATCTACCACTCACCACCTTGAATCAGTTACTGAACGTCTCTGTGTCTTAGTTGCTCATCTGTAAATTCCCCATGGGTTGCTGTCAGAGGAAATGAGATGGTGGTCACACAATGCCTGGTCCAAGAGCTCAGTAAATGTTCTGAGGATTGGAGGGAATGGGCTGTGGCTTTAGGCTTTGGGCTGGGATGTTATTCTTATCAAAGGCAACAGCACTGAGATTACTCTCCCTTAGGGCTTAGTCAAGTCAAATGTTGTTGTTGTTTAGGTGCCATCAGGTCGGTTCCAACTCATAGCGACCCCATGTACAACAGAATGAAACACTGCCCAGTCCTGCGCCATCCTCATAATCATTGCTATGCTTGAGCCCATTGTTGCAGAGAGGCTCATCTTCCGGCACTATATCAAACAATGTTCCGCTGCTATTTATAAGGTTGTCACTTGCTAGTTTTTTTCAGAAGTATACCGCCAGGTCCTTCTTCCTAGTCTGCCTCAGTCTGGAAGCTCTGTTGAAACCTGACCACCATGGGTGACCCTGTTGGTATTTGAATACCCGTGGCATAACTTCCAGCATCACAGCAAAACACAAACCACCACAGCATGACAAACCGACAGACGTGTGGGGCAAGTCAAAAGATCAGCACCGAAAAACAATAAAAAGCGGTGTGGAGGTCTTCCTTCTGGACAGATCTCAGCACCTGGGCCCCATTACATGCACTCACCATGAACAGGCCCGTGCTGGTGCCTCGGCTTTTTACTTCCGGCCTTTGGACATCCAAACACAAGTTCCTCTTCTGTCTCCTTTCTGAACCCTCCTATCTAAGCAAATACGTGCCCATGCAGCCTGCTCTGCCGGCTGCCCTTTCCTTCCTGAGGCTGAGCCCCGCCCCGGGCCTCTGCTGGGCCACTCAGACCCTCAGGGAACCTCGCTGACAGTGTGGGAAGAAGGTGCGAGTTGTGAGAGGGCGCACTGGTGATGGCAGCCGTGTGGTGCACGGGTATCTGAGTCAGCTGGAGGCGGATGCCCTGTGAGGGGTGCCAGTGCAGGCAGGAGGCCTTCAGGACTGCGTGGGAACAAGGTGCAGACAGCCAGAAAGGCAGGGCCTGCCTCTGTCCTGTAGGCTCACCCGGCAGCTCCACACTCCCTCCACCAGCCTCACCAAATGCACCCTGTGGCTGACTTCCGCCCTACTCGCTTGAAAATGCTTGCATTGAGGTCATCTGCATTCTCCAAATTACCACATCCACTGTTTACATTTCTGCCCTTCCCATATTGGTTCTTGCTGCAACGTCTGGCACTGTGGGTCACTCCCTCCTCCATTGGGACCAGGGTCACATATTATTCCTTTTTGCTCCTACCTCTTCGGTGGTTTTCCTCGGTCTCCTTCACTGCCTCTTCTTACTCCTCCTGCCCAGGACAAGCTCCAGGCTCCCTTCTCACTCTACCACTCTCTGGGCGTACTCATCCCTACACCAGCTCTCTGTCTCTAGCCCAGACCACTTGCAGGCGACCTTGGAGCCAACTGCCTGTTTACCAGCTCCCTCACCACAGGCCCTGCAGCTCAACATGAACTCAGAACCACCTGCTTCTCCTCCAGCATTTCCTCCAGCTTTTCCTTGCTTGAGCCAGGAGTTATCCTGCCTAATCACCCTTGAGGCAGTTGACCACCATTTCTCCTTCAATGGGCCGCTCCAACATTTCTAGACTCTTCCCATTTCTTCATTCCACAGCCACTGCCTTAGTGCAGTCAGCATCATTTCCTCCAGATTGCAGCCATAGCATCCCTCACCTCCCATTTCTGTCACTCCACATTTATTCTCTGGAACACACATCTGGTAGTGTTAGTCTTTTCAAACCTGCCACTGAGACTCCATAACCTTCAGAATATTATTGCCTCAACTCTTCGGTCTTCCTGCTCACCTGCCTAACTGTCTTTCTCACAACCCACAACTCACAACTGTGTCTCCAGCTCAGGCTTCTCCTCTAAAGACCAGACTCCTAAGTCCAACAGCCCACTCAACACCTCAGCTGTAACATGTCAAAACTTAACTCCTTATTTCTTCCCATAAACGTGCTTCTTCCACTGTCCTCCTCATGTCAGTGAATGCCACCATCCTGCAGCCGGGTGCCCAGGCCAGAAACCTACATGTCATACTTGAGTCCTCTGTTTCTGTCCTTGCCCATTTCGAATCCTTTAGCAAATCCTGAAGCTCTACCTTCAAAACATGCCCAGAATCTGACTACCTCTCACCTCTCTTATGCCACTATCATCTCTTCCCTGGAATACTGTATCAACCTCTTAACGGACCTTGCCTCTGTTACCAGTTCAGCTGGAGCAATCATGATAAAGAATACGTCCGATCATATTACCTCCCCACTCAAATCCCTTCATTGGCCTCCTTCTTATTCAGGGAATTACAAGACCCAAATGACCTGACTCCTGATACCTTCCCAACCTCACTTCCCTATATTCTCCCTGTTTTACACCCTTTGCTGTTTCTTAAGCAAAAATCTGCTTCCACTTCAGGGATTTATACTTACTGTTCCTCTGCCCTGAATGCTGTTCCTTAAAACAACAGAGATTTATTATTTTATAGTTCTGGGGGTCAGAACCCCAAAAGGAGTTTTCTAAGGTTAAAGTCAAGGTGTTGTTATGGCAGGTCCCTTCTGGAGGCTTCAGGGGAGAGTCCATTCCTTGCCTCTTCCAGCTTCTAGTGGCTCCTGGCATTCCTTGGCTTGTGGCTGTGTGATGGTTAAGATTGTGTGTCAGCTTGGCTGGGCCATGATTCTCAATGTTTATATGTGATCACTCCCATGATGGGATCTGCTGTGAATAATCAATTAGTTGAAAAGGAGTTTCCTTGGGCCTGTAGCCTGCATATGAATGTAAGTGAATGTTCTGGCTTTTGCTTTCCCTGGATCCTGCAGCTGCCTCCTGTTGGTCTGACCTCTGGTTCTTGGGACTTAAGCTAACAGCTTATCTGCCGATCTTGGGATTTGATCTTCACAGCCTGTGAGCAAGAGCCCTGCTCTCCGACCTGCTGATCTTGGGTTCACCAGCCCCTGCAGCTATGTGAATCAGGAGTGACCTCTATCCTGATCCACGGACTTGGGATGTTCCAGCATCTACAATCTTGTGAGCCATTTCCTTGATATAAATCTCTCTCATATATTTATATGCTTCACTGGTTTTGCTTCTCTAGAGAACCCAGCCAAGACAGGCTGCATCACTCTAATTGCTACTTTTGTCATCACATGGCCTTCTCTTCTGTAGTCAAGTCTTCCTCTACCTCCCTCTTATAGGACACTTGTCAATACATTTAGGGCCCACTGGACAATCCAGGATGATCTCTCCATCTCAAGATCCTTAACCTAATCACATCTGCAAAGTCTCACTGGCCATATAAGATAACAGTCACAGGATCCAGGGATTAGGACCTAGATTATCTTTGGAGATCATTATTCAACTTCCCACTCTATGAATTTACCTGCTTTTTCATTTGTTGTCTGTCTCTCTTATCTATGATGTTAGCTCCCTGAGGGCAGCAACAGAGTCTGTTTTGTTCACTCCTATATCCCCCTACCTAGGATAATGTGTGGAACATAACAGGTATTCAATAAATATTTGTTGAATGAATGAATTGTAGCTGTCCTACTCTCCAGTTCCATTATTTCATTTTTTTTAAGTGTAGTGACAAGAAGAGCCTTCCAAGATTGCTCTGAGATGTTTTTATGAGGATTCATGCGATTCTCTTCTTGGTTACTGACCCCCTTGGCCATAATGCTTAGCTCTGAGGCCTCTATTGTCCAGTGTCTTCAGGAAACAGCTGGCAATGATTCTTGATAACTGGACTTGAGTCCATTGTCCTGTAAACATTATTTGGTTTCTTTTCTCCTGGGTGCATTATAGGGTCGTTATAAGTTGGAATCGACAAGGCAGCACACAACAACAGCACCACCTCCCATTTGCTCAAGTTGGTATTCTTCACCAGATTGCTGATGGTTTAGACTGAAACTTAAGGAGTTCAGTCATAAGGGCAATATCAATGTTTATTTTGGTGTTTAGTTGTTCCTCTCCCATCCCTCCAGATCACCCCCAAAGTTTCCTTGAGTTCCTCAGACAATGATCCAGTGTCTGACCACTGAGTTAGTGGCCACTTTTGCAAAATGAAAAATCTTACTTTGTTCTTAAGACAGAAACCAGCAATTGCTCTCCCTGGCTTGCTCTGTCCAGTTCAGGGACAAATGTATGCCACCACTCCTTGCTGGTGAGATCTCAAAACTCCAGGGAAATAAAAGGCTCAGGGCCCTATTGAATGGGATGGCTGTTTTCATGGGGCTACATTCTTTGAGAATGGAGAAACCCAGAAATTCTGTGCTACAGCAATAAAAATTATATCATAAAATCACAAAATCTTTGCAAATTTCAGATACCCTCATGCCAAAGATGAAATTAGATCACTACCTCACACCATATGCAAAATTAATTTAAAATGACTCAAAGACTTAAATGTAAGAGCTAAAACTATAAAACCTCTTAGAAGAAAACATAGGTGTAAATCTTTGCTATCTTGGATTAGGCAATGGTTTCTTAGACACAACACCAAAAGAATAAGTAATAAAAGAAAAAATAGATAATATCATTTTAATGTGGATATCATCAAAATTAAAAATGTGTGCTTCAAAAACATCAAGAAAGGGAAAACAACCTGCAGAATTGGAGAAAACTTTTACAAATCATTCATCCGATAGGGGGAGGGATGGATTACCCAATAAGCAAGGTAGCCATGGGCTTACTCGTGCTTACTTACTAATCTGTAGTGCACAATTTCACCTATTTTTCACCACATCAGACATATTTCCACATAAAAACTAGCAGCAGTATTCATAATAGCCAAAAAATGGAAACAACCCAAATGTCCATTGATAATGAATCAATAAAATGTGGTATATCTATATAATCGAATATTATTCAGCAATAAAAAGTAAGGAAATACTAATACATGCTAAAATATGGATGAACCTTGAGAACATTATTCTCAGTGAAAGAAGCCAGACCCAAAGCACCACATATGGTATGATTCCATTTATATGAAATATTAAAAAAAGAGACATTTGTAAGATAGAAAATAGATTAGTGGTTGCCTAGGGTAGAGTGGGAGGCCAAAGGGGAATTGGGAGTGTAATGGCTAAGGGATGAGAGGTTTCTTTTTAGGGTAATAAAAATACTCTAAAATTGATTGTGAATATATTAAAACCAATTGAATTATATGGTATATGAATTATATCTAAATGAAGCTGTAAAAAACCGATAGAAGGAAGAGCATGGGCAAAGACCAGGAGGCATGATTGAGGGGGCTTCGCAGCAAAGCAAGAAAGCTCTGTACCAACAAGTGGTCATCCAGACTCTGGAAGCTCATGACCACCCAGGAACTTACTTTCAATGGCTCTCCTTATGTGAAAGTTTATCCTTGCTTTGAGCTGAAATCTGCCTTCCCATAATTTGTGCCCTTGGAAGCAAGTTTGTCAATATTTCTCCTAAAAGTTGGTGGTGCTCAGAACTAAACATTATTTGGTTTCAGAGATAAATTTCTTCTCATCATATTATTCCATCAGCTGCCTGCCACTTAATTTGAAACTATCTCTTAGTTGCCATCTTGTATTTTTGTTTGTATCAAGTGGTGTGTCATTAGTAGCCACCACATGTCAGTCGGTTTGTCGTACTACCATGCTTGCATGTTGCAGTGATGCTGGAAGCTATGCCACTGGCATTTCAAAAGCCAGCAGGGTCACCCATGGTGGATAGCTTTCAGCTGATCTTCCAGACTAAAACAGACTAGGAAGAAGAATCTGGTGGTATACTTCTGAAAAAACTGGCCGGTGAAAACCTTATGAATAGGAGTGGAACACTGTCTGATATAGTGCCAGAAGATGAGCCCCTCAGGTTGGAAGGCACTCAAAGATGACTGGGGAAGAGCTGCCTCCTCAAAGTAGAGTCGACCTTAATGATGTAGATGGAGTAAAGCTTTTGGGACCTTCATTTGCTGATGTGGCACAACTCAAAATGAGAAGAAACAGCTGCAAACATCCATTAATAATAATAACATGGAATGTACAAAGTATGAATCTAGGAAAATTGGAAGTCATCAGAAATGAAATTGAACACATAAACATTGATATCCTAAACATTAATGAGCTGAAATGGACTGGTATTGGCCATTTTGAATAGGGCAATCATATGGTATACTATGCCAGGATAGACAAATTGAAGAGGAATGGCATTGCATTCATCATCAAAAAGAACATTTCAAGATCTATCCTGAAGTAAAACACTGTCAATGATAGGATAATATCCATATGCCTACAAGGAAGACCAGTCAATACGACTATTATTCAAGTTTACCCACCAACCACTAATGACAAAGATGAGGAAATTGAAGATTTTTACCAACTTCTACAGTCTGAAATTGACTAAGCATGCAATCAAGATGCATTGATAATTACTGGTGACTGGAATTCTAAAATTGGAAACAAAGAAGAAGGATCAGTAGTTGGAAAATATGGCATTGGTGATAGAAACAAGGCTGGAGATCGCATGATAGAATTTTGCAAGACCAATGATTATATTCATTGCAAATATCTTTTTTCACCAGCATAAATGGTGACTATACACGTGGATCTCATTGGATAGAAAACACAGGAATCAAACCTACTACATCTGTGGAAAGAGGCAATGGAGAAGTTAAATATCATCAGTCAGAACAAGGCCAGGGTCTGAGTGTGGAACAGACCATCAATTGCTCATATGCAAGTTCAAGTTGAAGCTAAAGAATATTAAAACAAGTCCCCAAGAGCCAAAACAGGACCTACAGTATATCCCACCTGAATGTAGAGACCATCTCCAGAACAGATTTGACACGTTCAACACTAATGATCCAAGACCAGACAAGCTATGGAATGACAGCAAGGACATCATACATAAAGAAATCAAAAGGTCATTAAAAAGACAGAAAAGAAAGAAAAGACCAAAATGGATGTGAGAAGAGACTCTGAAACTTGCTCATGAATGTAGAGTAGCTAAAATGAACGGAAGAAATGATGAAGTAAAAAGGGTGAACAGAAGATTTCAAAGAGCGGCTCAAGAAGACAAAGTAAAGTATTATAATGAAATGTGCAAAGACCTGGAGTTAGAAAACCACAAGGGATGAACATGTTCGGCATTTCTCAAACTGAAAAAAAACCGAAGAAAAAATTCAAGCCCTGAGTTGCAATTTTGAAGGATTCAAATGGACTGAATCTGAGGAAAGAGAAGATAGAAAAGCTCAATATCATCAGTCAGAACAAGGCCAGTGGCCAAATGCGGAACAGACCATCAATTGCTCATATGTAAGTTCAAGTTGAAGCTGAAGAAAATTAGAACAAGTCCACAAGAGCCAAAGCACAACCTTGAGAATATCCCAACTGAATTTAGAGACCATCTCAAGAATAGATTTGACTTGTTAAACACTAATGCCTGAAGACCAGACGAGCTGTGGAATGACATCAAGGACATCCCACATGAAGAAAGAAAAAGGTCGTTAAAAAGACAGGAAAGAAAGAAAAGAGCAAAATGGATGTGAGAAGAGACTCTGAAACTTGCTCATGAATGTAGAGTAGCTAAAATGAATGGAAGAAATGATGAAGTAAAAGGGGTGAACAGAAGATTTCAAAGAGCGGCTCAAGAAGACAAAGTAAAGTATTATAATGAAATGTGCAAAGACCTGGAGTTAGAAAACCACAAGGGATTAACATGCTTGACATTTCTTAAGCTGAAAGAACTGAAGAAATAATTTAAGGCTTGAGTTGCAATATTGAAGGATTCTATGGGGGAAAATATTAAACGATGCAGGAAGCATCAAAAGAACACATAGAGTCACTGTACCAAAAATAAGTGGTCGAAGTTCAATCATTTCAGGAGGTAGCATATGATCAAGAACCAATGGTACTGAAGGAAGAAGTCCAAGCTGCGCTGAAGGCACTGGCAAAAAACAGGGCTCCAGGAATTGACAGGATACCAACTGGATGTTTCAACAAATGAATGCAGCACTGGAGGTGCTCACTTGTCTATGCCAGGAAATTTGGAAGATGGCTATCTGGCCAATCAACTGGAAGAGATCTATATGTGTGCCTTTTCCAAAGAAAGGTGATCCAACAGAATGCAGAAATTATCAAACAATATCATTAATATCACATGCAAGTAAAATTTTGCTGAAGATCGTTCAAAAGTGGCTGCAACGGTACATCGACACAGAACTGCCAGGAATTCAAGCTGGATTCAGAAGAGGATGTGGAACCAGGGATATCATTGCTGATGTCAGATGGATCCTGGCTGAAAGCAGAGAATACCAGGCAGATGTTTATCTGTGTTTTATTGACTATGGAAAGGCTTAGACTGTGTGGATCATAACAAATTATGGATAACATTGGATGAATGGGAATTCCAGAACACTTAATTGTGCTCATGAGGAATCCCTACAAAGACCAAGAGGCAGTCTTTTGAAAAGAACAAGAGGATAATGGGTAGTTTAAAATCAGGAAAGGTGTGCATCAGGGTTGTATCATTTCACCATACTTATTCAATCTGTATTCTGAGCAAACAATCCGAGAAACTGGACTGTAAGAAGGACATGACATCAAGATTGGAAGAAGACTCATTAACAATCTGCAATATGCAGAAATACACAACCTTGCTTGCTGAAAGTGAAGAAGACTTGAAGCACTCACCTATGAAGATCAAAGACTACAGCCTTCAGTATGGATTATACCTCAACAAAGAAAACAAAAATTCTTACTACTGTACCAATAAGGAACATCATGATAAACGGAGAAAAGATTGAAGTTGTCGCAAGGATTTCATTTTACTTGGATCCACAATCAACGTCCATGGAAGCAGCAGTGAAGAAATCAAACCACATATTGCATTGGGCAAATCTGCTGAAAAAGACCTCTTTAAAGTGTTGAAAAGCAAAGACGTCACTTTGAGGACTAAGTCTTACCTGACCCAACCCCTGATATTTTCAATCACCTCATATACATGAGAAACTAGATAATGAATAAGGAAGACCAAATAAGAATTGATGCCTTTGAATTACGGTGTTGGTGAAGAATATTGAATATACCATGGACTGCCAAAAGAATGAACAAATCTGTCTTGGACGAAGTATAACCAGAATCCTCCTTAGAAGCAAGGATGGAGAGACTTCATCTCACATACTTTGGACATGTTATCAGGAGAGACCAGTCCCTGGAGAAGGACATCATAATTGGTAAAGTAGAGGGTCAGCAAAAAAGGAAGAACCTCAAGTAAATGGACTGACATAGTGGCTGCAACAATGGGTTTAAACATAGCAATAATTGTGAGGATGGCATTGGATCAGGCAGTGTTTCATTCCGTTGTCCATAGGGTCGCCGTGAGTCGGAACCCACTCACCAGCACCTAACAACAACATCACTAGGAGGGCTCATCTCCATCACACTTCATTCTTTCTTCTGAAAAATGTTTATTTGTTGAGCACAGGCACCTTTCTTTAACACCTTTTGGCTTTTGCTTATTATAAACAAACAATCTCACCTCTTTTTTTCTTTCTAGAAATACTTATTAAAGCACTTTAAAGAATTTCCATATCCCTGACTTCAAATTGTTCTAAATAATTGAGGAGGTAAGATTTAGACACAAAAATTGTTCTCTCATTTTTCTGGAGGTTCTAGCCAGAGCAATTAGGCTAGAGGAAGAAATAAAGGGCATCCAAATTGGTAAGGAAGAAGTACAAGTATATCTATTTGCAGATGATACGATCTTATACACAGAAAACTTTGAAGAATCCACAAGAAAACTACTGGAACTAATAGAAGATTTCAGCGAAGTATCAGGGTACAAGATAAACATACAAAAATCAGCTGAGTTCCTCTACACCAACGAAGAGAACTTGGAAGAGGAAATCACCAAATCAATATCATTTACAATAGCCCCCAAGAAGATAAAATACTTAGGAATAAATCTAACCAGAGATGTAAAAGACCTATACAAAGAAAACTGCAAGACACCGCTGCAAGAAACCAAAAGAGACTTACATAAGTGGAAAAACATACCTTGCTAATGGATACGGAGAGTTAACATTGTGCAAACGTCTATTCTACCCAAAATGATTTACAGATGCAATGCAATCCCAATCCAAATTCCAACAGCATTTTTTAATGAGATGGAGAAGCAAATCACCAACTTCATATGGAAAGGGAAGAGGCCTTGGATAAGTAAAGCATTACGGAAGAAGAAGAACAAAGTGGGAGGCCTCATACTACCTGATTTTAGAAACTATTATACTGCCACAGTAGCCAAAACAGCCTGGTACTGGTACAACAACATATACATAGACCAGTGGAACAGAATTGAGAATCCAGATGTAAATTCATCCACCTATGAGCAGCTGATATTTGACAAAGTCTCAAAGTTCATTAACTGGGGAAAAGATAGTCTCTTTAACAAATGGTGCTGGCATAACTGGATATCCATCTGCAAAAAAGTGAAATAAGAACCATACCTTACACCATGCACAAAAACTAACAACACAAAATGGATCAAAGACCTAAATATAAAATCAAAAATGATAAAGATCATAGAAGAAAAAATAGGGACAATGCTAGGAGCCGTAATATATGGCATAAACAGAATACAAAACATTACTAACAATGCACAAACACCAGAAGAGAAACTAGATAACTGGGAGCTCCTAAAAATCAAACACTTGTACTCATCAAAAGACTTCACCAAAAGACAACCTACAGACTGGGAAAAAATTTTTGGCTACGACAAATCTGATCAGCATCTAATTTCTAAAATCTACAAGATACTGCAAAACCTCAACAACAAAAAGACAAATAACCCAATTAAAAAATGGGCAAATTATATGAACAGGCACTTCACCAAAGATGACATTCAGGCGGCTACCAGATACATGAGGAAACGTTCACGGTCATTAGCCATTAGAGAAATGCAAATCAAAACTTCAATGAGATACCATCTCACCCCAACAAGGCTAGCACTAATCCAAAAAACACAAAATAATAAATGTTGGAGAGGTTGTGGAGAGACTGGAACACTTATATACTGCTGGTGGGAATGTAAAATGGTACAACTACTTTGGAAATCAATTTGGCCCTTCCTTAAAAAGCTAGAAATAGAAGTACTATACGATCCAGCAATCCCACTCCTTGGAATATATTCTAGAGAAATAAGAGCCGTTACATGAATAGATATATGCACACTCATGTTCATTGCAGCACTGTTCACAATAGCAAAAAGATGGAAACAACCTAGGTGTCCATCAGTGGACAAACTGATAAACAAATTATGGTATAGTCACACAATGGAACACAATGCAATGATAAAGAACAACGATGAATCTGTGAAACATCTCGTAACATGGGTGAATCTGGAGGGCATTATGCTAAGTGAAATTAGTCAGTCACAGAAGGACAAATATTGTATGAGACCACTATTATAAGAACTCAAGAAAATGTTTAAACACAGAAGAAAACATTCTTTGATGGTTACAAGGGTGGGGAGGGAGGGAGAGGAGTATTCACTAACTGGATAGTAGATAAGAATTCTTAGGTGAAGGGAAGGACAACACACAATACAGGGGAAGCCAGCACAACTGGACTAAACCAAAAGCTAAGAAATTTCCCAAATACAATCAAATACTTCGACGGATGGAGTCGCAGGGGTGGGGGTCTGGGGACCATGGTTTCAGGGGACATCTAGGTCAATTGGCATAACAAAGTTTATTAAGAAAATGTCCTGTATCTCATTTTGGTGAGTGGCGTCTGGGGTCTTAAAAGCCAGTGAGCGGCCATCTAATATACATCAATTAGTCCCAACCCACCTGGAGCAAAGGAGAATGAAGAACACCAAAGACACAAGGGAAATATTAGCCCAAGAGACAGAAAGGGCCACATAAACCAGAGACTCCATCATCTCGAGACCAGAAGAACTAGATGGTGCCCGCATACCACCAATGACTGCTCTGACAATGACGGGGAATACAACAGGGAATCCCTGATGGAGCAGGAGAAAGGTGGGGTGCAGGACTCAAGTTCTAGTAAAAAGACCAGACTTAATGGTCTGACTGAGACTGGGGGGACCCCTGAAGACATGGCCCCTGGACTCTGTTAGCCCAGAACTGAACCTATTCTGGAAGCCAACTCTTCAGACATAGATTAGACTGGACTATAAGACATAAAATGATACTCGTGAAGAAAGTGCTTCTTAGCTCAAGTAGATACATGAGACTAGATGGGCAGCCCCTGTCCAGAGGCAGGATGAGAAGGCAAAAAGGTACAGGAGCTGGTTGAATGGACACAGGAAATCCGGGATGGAAAGGAGGAGTGTGCTGTCAAATTATAGGGAGAGCAACTAGGGTCACATAACAATGTGTGTACAAATTTTCGTATAAGAAACTAACTTGAACTGTAAACTTTTACTTAAAGCACAATAAAAAATAAAAAGTAAAAAAAAAAAATTACATACACTAAAAAACAAAAAAACTTGTTCTCTGAGAGCATAAATCCTCGATATACAAATCTCAGTGTTTCCTGTATTGACAGGCCTCTGCAGGTAGGAATAGCACAGCTGCACCAACTCCTTGTTTATAAGGCAGTGACGTACAGCCCCCTAGTGAGAATAGCACAGCTGTACTGGCTCCTCGTTTACAAGGCAGTGACTAACCCATTGCTGTAGAGTGGATTCTGACTCCTAGTGACCCTACAGGACAGAGTAGAACTGCCCTATAGGGTTTCCAAGGAGTGGCTGGTGGATTTGAACTGCTGACAGTTTGGTTAGCAGCTGAGGTCTAAACACTGCGCCACCAAGGCTCCAACTCAGTGACTGCAGCCCTCTGAATGTAACATAAAAAGGGAGGCAGAGGGCAATGAGGTATGACTTGGTTCATTCATTAATTCAGCAGACAAATATCGAGCGTCTCCTATGTTCCAGGCATGTTCTAGGAGCTGAGGATACTGTAGTGAAAAAAGAAAAACAAAAAAATCACATTGTTGTTGTTGTTAGGTGCTGTCAAGTCATCTCCAACTCAGAGGGACCTTATGTATAACAGAATGAAACGTTGCCTGGTCCTGCACCATCCTCACAATAGTAGGTATGTTTGAGCCCATTGTTGAAGCCACTGTGTCAACTCATCTTGTTGAGAGACTTCCTCTTTTTCACTGACTGTTTTACCAAGCATGATGTCCTTCTCCAGGGACTGGTGCCTCCTGACATGTCCAAAGTAAGTGAGATGAAGTCTTGCTATCCTTACTTCTAAGGAGAATTCTGGCTATGATTCTTCCAAGACAGATTTGTTCTTTCTTCTGGCAGTCATGATATATTTAATATTCTTCTACAACACCATAATTCAAATAAGTCAATTCTTCTTCCTTTTTCACTGTCCAGCTTTCGCATGCATACGAGGTGATTAAAAATACCATGGCACACCCTTAGTCATCAAAGTGACATCTTTGCATTACAAGATTTTAAAGAGGTCTTCTGCAGCATATTTGCCCAATGCAATACGTCATTTGATTTCTTACTGCTGCTTCCATGGGCACTGGTTGTGGATCCAAGTAAAATGAAATCCTTGACAACGTCACTATTTTCTTTGTTTATCGTGATGTTGCTTATTGGTTCACTTGAGAGGATTTTTGTTTTCTTTATGTTGAGGTGTAATCCATACTGGAGGCTGTGGTCTTTGATCTACATCATCAGTGCTTCAGCATTTGCATAGTCATCTGTCAGCCGAGGCTTGTGTGTTGATGTGATGCTGAACAGGTTTCAGCAGAGCTTCCACACTAAG
Source organism: Dugong dugon (assembly GCA_030035585.1). Taxonomy (NCBI): domain Eukaryota; kingdom Metazoa; phylum Chordata; class Mammalia; order Sirenia; family Dugongidae; genus Dugong; species Dugong dugon. The sequence goes on along the minus strand of CM057469.1, from coordinate 279,827 downwards.
AAGGACTAGGAAGAGTGGCCTTGCAATCTACTTCTGAAAATCAGCCAATGGATCACACAGTCCACTGTGCATGGAGTTGCCATGAGTCAGGGTCTGACTCAATGGCAGCTAACAACAAAGACAGTGCGCCAGAGAAAGCTTCCAGAGTAGAGGAGAGGACGTTGGAACTGAATCTTGAAAGACAAGTTGTGTCCTCTGGAGAGACACGATCTGTAGGAAATGGATAAGGGAAAGGGGTGGACAGTATTCCAGACAAATGGAATGCAGGTGCAAAGGTGGTGGTAGTGGTGGTGGTGGTGAGCTGAGACAGTTCACTGGGTTTGGGGATTTGGGGCAAAGAGTAAGAACAGAAGAGTGGCCAGAGATAAGGTGTAGAGGGCTGGATTTGGAGCAGGCCAGCCAAGGAGATCTGTGGGTGCTGTCTTAGTTTCTTAGTGATGTTGTGTCTTAGGCTGGGTTCTCTAGGGAAGCAAAACCCGTAAAGCACATAAATATCTATATAGAGAAATTTATATCAAGGAAATGGCCCATGGGGTTGTAGAGGCTGGAACGTCCCAAGTCCGTGGGTCAGTATAGAGGCTTCTGATTCAGGTAGCCAGGGGGCTGTTGAACCCAAGATTGGCAGGTCAGACAGCAGGGCTCTTGCTCACAGGTTGTGAAGATTGATGAATCCCAAGATCTGCAGGCAAGATCGCAGGTAAGCTACTAGCCCAAGTCCCAAGAACTGGTGGTCAGACAAATAGGAGCCAGCTGCAGGATCCAGAGCCAGCAAAAGCCCACGAGCCTTGCCAGAACATCCACTTACATTTAGGGCAGGCCACATGCCCAAGGAAACTCCCCTTCAACTAATTGGCTACTCACAGCAGATTCCATCATGGAAGTGACTGTACTGTATCAGATCTCATCACAACATCACAACATCATGCGACTGCCAAACTACATCCTAACCACTGAGAATCACGGCCTGGCCAAGGTGACACACAGCCTTAACCATCACAGGCTGTAACAGAAATACAGGTGGGTGGCTGTAATGAATAGAAATTTATTTTCTCACAGTCTAGGAGGCTGGAAGTCAGAATTCAGGGTGCCAGCTTTATGGGAAGGCTTTCTCTGTCTTGTCTGGGAAAAAAATCCTTATCTCTAGCCAGCCATGCTTGGAGTTCCTGGGCTTGTAGACTGGGTAACATGATTGGCACCTAACCATAACAACCACAAGGATTTACAACACATATTTTTGAGGGATGTAATTCAATCCATGACAGGTGCCAATCTGTAAGAGGCCCTAAAATTAAAAAATACATATATGATGTCAATTAACTGAACCACTTGTAACTCTTTACATAACTGGTGAAACCTAAATTGATCCTGTTCCCTTGAGGTAATATGTTGGTGTTAAGTGCCATCGAGTCGGTTCTGACTCATAGTGACCCTATGTACAACAGAACGAAACACCGCCCAGTCGTGCGCCGTCCTCACAATCACTGTTATGCTTGAGCCCATTGTTGTAGCCACTGTGTCAATCCCTCTCGTTGAGGGTGATCCTTTTTTTAGCTGACCCTCCACTTTACCAAGCGTGATGTCCTTCTTCTAGGGACTAATCCCTCCTGATAACTTGTCCAAAGTATGTGACACCAAGTCTTGCCATCTTTGCTTCTAAGGAGCATGCTGGCTGTACTTCTTCCAAGACAGATTTCTTTGTTCTCCTGGCAGTCTATGGTATATTCAGTAGTCTTCGCCAGCACCATAAATCAAAGGCATCAATTCTTCTTAGGTCTTCTTTATTCATTGCCCAGCTTTTGCATGCATATGAGGCAATTGAAAATACCATGGCTTGGGTCAGGTGCACCTTAGTCCTTAAAGTGACGTCTTTGCTTGTTAGCACTTGAAAGAGGTCTCTTGCAGAAGCTTTGCCCAATGCAATATGTCATTTGATTTCTTGACTGCTGCTTCCATGAATGTCGATTACGGATCCAAATAAAATGAAGTCCTTGACAACTTCCATATTTTCTCCATTTATCATGATGTTGCTTATTGGTCCAGTTGAGAGGATTTTTGTTTTCTTTATGTTGAGGTGTAATCCTTAGTGAAGACTGTAGTTTTTGATCTTCATCAGTAAGTGCTTTAAATCCTCTTCACTTTCAGCAAGCAAGGTCATGTCATCTGCATATCGCAAGTTGTTCATGAGTCTTCCACCAATCTTGATGCCCTATTCTTCTTCATATAGTCCAGCTTCTCGGGTTATTTGCTCAGCATACAGATGGAATAAGTATGGTGACAGGATACGACCCTGACACACACCTTTCCTGACTTTAAACTACGCAGTATCCCCTTGTTCTATTTGAACGACTGCCTCTTGATCTATGTAAAGTTTCCTCATGAGCACAATTAAGTGTTCTGGAATTCCCATTCTTGCAATGTTATCCATAATTTGTTATGACCCACACAATCAAATGCCTTTTCATGGTCAATGAAACACAGGTAAACATCTTTCTGGTATTCTCCGCTTTCAGCCAACATCCATCTGACGTTAGCATGACCTCCCTCGTTCCACGTCTTCTTCTGAATCTGGTTTGAATTTCTGGCAGTTTCCTGTCGATGTACTGCTACAACCACTATTGAATGATCTTCAGCAAAATTTTACTTGTGTCTGATATTAATGATATTGTTCAATAATTTCTGAGTTCTTTTGGATCACCTTTCTTTGGAATAGGCACAAATATAGATCTCTTTCAGTCAGCTGGCCAGGTAGCTGTCTTCCAAATTTCTTGGCATAGATGAGTGAGCACCTTCAGCTCTGCATCCATTTGTTGAAACATCTCAGTTGGTGTTCTGTCAATTCCTGGAGCCTTGTTTTTTGCCAAAGCCTTCAGAGCAGCATGGACTTCTTCCTTTAGTACCATCGGTTTTTAATCTCATACTATCTCCTGAAATGGCTGAACATCAACCAATTATTTCTTGTACAGTGACTCTGTGTACTGCTTCTATCTTCTTTTGATGCTTCCTGCATTGTTTAATATGTTCCCCACAGAATCCTTCAGTATTGCAATTCGAGCCTTGAATTTTCTCTTCAGTTCTTTCAGCTTGACAAATGCCAAATGTGTTCTTCCCTTTTAATTTTCCAACTCCAGGTCTTTGCACATTTCATTATAATACTTTACTTTGTCTTTTTGAACTTCTCTTTGAAATTTTCTGTTCAGCTCTTTTACTTCATCATTTCTTCCATTTGCTTGAGCTACTGTATGTTCAAGAGCAAGCTTCAGAGTGTCTCCTGACATCCATTTTGGTCTTTTCTTTCTTTTCTGTCCTTTTAGTGACCTTTTTCTTTCTTCATGTATGATATCCTTTATGTCATTCCACAACTTGTCTGGTCTTCAGTCATTAGCGTTTAATGAGTCAAATCTATTCTTGAGATGGTCTCTAAATTCAGGTGGAATATACTCAAGGTCATACTTTGGTTCTTGTGGACTTGTTCTAATTTTCTTCAGCTTCAACTTGAACTTGCGTATGAGCAATTGATGTTCTGTTCCACAGTCGGCCCTTGGCCTTGTTCTGACTGATGACATTGAGCTTTTCCATCATCTCTTTCCACATATGTAGTTGATTTGATTCCTGTGTATTCCATCTGACAAGGTTCACATGTGTCATAGATTGAACTGTGTCCTCCAAAAATATCTGCTAACTTGGCTAGGCCATGATTCCCAGTATTGTGTGATTGTCCACCATTTTGTCATCTGATGTGATTTTCCTATGTGTTGTAAATCCTATCTCTATGGTATCCACGAGATTGGATTAGCGGCAGTTATGTTAATGAGGCAGGACTCAATCTACAAGATTGGGTTGTATCTTGAGCCAATCTCTTTTGAGATATAAAAGAGAGAAGCAAACAGAGAGATGGGGACCTCATACCACCAAGAAACAAGAGCCAGGAGAACAGTGCATGGTTTGGATCCGGGGTCCCTGCACTGAGAAGCTCCTCAACCAGGGGAAGATTGATGACAAGGACCTTCCTCCAGAGCTGACACAGAGAGAAAGCCTTCCTCTGGAGCTGGCACCCTGAATTCGGACTTCTAGCCTCCTAGACTGTGAGAGAATTAATTTCTTTTTTGTTAAAGCCAGCCACTTGTGGTATTTCTGTTATAGCAGGACAAGATAACTAAAACAATGTGTAGAGTGGTCATTTATGTTGTTGAAAAAAGGTATTTGCAATGAAGAGGTCGTTGGTCTTGCAAAATTCTATCATTTGATCTCTGGCATCATTTCTATCATCAAGGCCATATTTTCCAACTATCAATCCTTCTTTGTTTACAACTTTCACATTCTAATCACTAGTAATTATCAGTGCATCCTGATTGCATATTTGATCAATTTCAGACTGTAGAAGTTGGTAAAAATCTTCAATTTCTTCATCTTTGGCCTTAGTGGTTGGTGCGTAAATCTGAATAATAGTCGTGTTAATCAATCTTCCTTGTATGGCTATGGATATTATCCTATCACTGACAATGTTGTACTTCAGAATAGATTTTGAAATGTTCTTTTTGACAATGAGTGCAACACAATTCCTCATCAATTTGTCTTTCCTGGCAGAGTAGACCATGTGATTGTCTGATACGAAATGACCAATACTAGTCCTTTTCAGCTCACTAATGCCTAGGATATCAATGTTTATATGTTTCGTTTCATTTTTGATGATTTCCAATTTTCCTAGATTCATACTTTGTACATTCGACCTTCAGATTATTAATGGATGTTTGCAGTTGTTTCTTCTAATTTTGAGTCATGCCACGTCAACAAATGAAGGTCCCAAAGGCTTAACTCTATCCACATCATTAAGGCAGACTCTACTTTTTTTAAAAAATTTTTTTATTGTACTTTAGATGAAGGTTTACAGAATAGTTTCTCATTAAACAGTCGGTACACATATTGTTTTATGACATTGGTTAACAACCCCACGACATGCCAACACTCTCCCTTCTCGACCTTGAGGTCCTTTTTTTTTGGTGAAAATATACATAGCCAAAGTTACACCATTTTGAAAGTTTCTACACGTACAATTCAGTGACATTGATTACATTCTTCCAGTTGTGCTGTTATTCTCACTATCCTTTTCCAAATTATTCCATCACCATTATCTTCAACTCACTGTCCCCTAGGCTTCCCATCAAAACTTTTGAGTTGCTGTTGTCAGTTTGATCTCACATAGTTAATTCTTTTTCTTTTTTTTACCTTAAATGAAGGTTTGTAGAGCAAAGTTTCTCATTAAGCAGTTAGTACTCATACTGCCCTATGACGATGGTTAACAACCCCATGACATGTCAACAATGTCCCTTCTCAACCTTGGATTCCCTATCACCAGCTTTCCTGTCCCATCCTGCCTTCTAGTCCTTGTCCCTGGACTGCTGTGCCTCATTTGTCTTGTTTTGTTTTATGAGGCTGTCCAATCCCTGGCTGAACGGTGAATTTGGGGAGGGGGCTTCACCACTGGGCTAAAAGGGTGTCTAGGGGCCATACTGTCGGGGTTTCTCCAGTCTATCAGGTCAGTATATCTGGTCTTTTTTTGTGAGTTAGAATGCTGTTCTAGATCCTTTTCCAGCTCTGTCCAGGACCGTCTATTGTGATCCCGGTCAGAGCAGTCAGTGGTGGTAGCTGGGCACCATCTAGCTGTACTGGACTCAGTCCGGTGGAGGCCGTGGTAGTGTGGTCCATTAGTCCTTTGGACTAATCTTTTCCTTCTATCTTGTTCTCTTCATTCTCCCTTGCTTGTTCTCTTCATTCTCCCTTGATCCTGAAGGGGTGAGACCAGTGGAGTATCTTAGATGGCTGATCACAGGCTTTTAAAACCCCAGATGCTACTCACCGAGGTAGAATGTAGAGCATTGTCTTTATAAACTGTGTCATGCCAGTTGAGCTAGGTGTTCCCCGAGACCATGGTCCCCACAGCCCTCCGCCCAGCAATTCAGTCCCTCAGGGAGTTTGGAAGTGTCTATGGATCTTCCATGACCTTTCCTTGTACAAGTTGTGCTGGCTTCCCCAGTAATGTGTACTGTCTTACCCTTCACCAAAGTTACCACTTATCTATTTAGTTCCCCCTCCGCCACTCCTTCCATCCCTCGTAACCAACAAAGATTGTTTCTTTTTGTATGTAAACTTACATGAGCTATACAGTAGAGATCTCATACAATATTTATCCTTTCGTGATTGACTTATTTCACTCAGCATAGTGTCCTCCAGTTTTGTTCCTCTTACTCTCCTGTGCTGAGTTCCTTTTGTTTGTGGATTATTTTTCATTTCTTTTGTTTTTGTAGGTTTTGTTTTTACTGAGACTTTCTGTTTTTCTTCTTTATTTTGATGAGTAGGTTTGTTAACTTTCTTTGTGGTTACAGTGAAATTTATCCTTATCTTCCTAGATTTGAACGAGTCTATTATTACTTGGTATCGCTTGACTTCCTCTCCATTAGAAGGTTCTATACCTACACCATTTATTCCCTCTTTTATTGTTCTGATGCTGTTGTCATTTACAGATTAACCTCTCTGGTTCCCTTTTGTAATCCTTTTGGTTTTGCATAGTCCTTAAGGGTTCATTTCCTACATAGGTATTTGGCTGGTACAATCCTGTATCCTATATTCAGCCTGTGGTCTGATATTGTTTGTTCTCAGATTGAAGGACTTCCTTTAATAAGTCTCGTAAGTTTGGTTTGGTTTTTACATAGTCCCTTAATTTCTGTTTATCTGGAAATGATCTAATTTCACCATCATATTTGAACAAGAGTTTTGCAGGATATATTATTCTTGGTTGGCAATTTTTTTCTTTTAAGGTTTTATATATGTCATCCCATTGCCTTCTTGCCCGCATGGTTTCTGCTGAATAATCCAAGCTTAGTCTTATTGTTTCTCCTCTGGAGACAGGAATCCAAGCAGCCGGTGCTTCCCGGACAAGAGACTGTCTTCCACCATTTCAAATCTGCTCCTCAGCCCTTCTATGACACTGTCCACTTCTGAAATCTTGTTGTTTATCTTTTGGATTTTTAATTGTTGTTTTTGTATAATTTCTAGTTGTGAATTTATTTTGGCATTTTGTTCCTGCATTATTTTCCTGAATCTTCCATTTTTTTGTCTGTATTTTCCATGAATTTGTCTGCCTTTTCCATGAATTTGTCTATTTTTTCCTCATTTTTGTCTGCTTTTTGCTTCAACTCTTGGATAATTCTGAGTATTAGAGATCTGAATTCCCTATCAGGTAGTTCTAGTGCCTTTTCTTCTACTGGAAAGTTATCTTGTGTTTTATTTTGGATGCCTGTTGGAAGCATCCTCTCCTGTTTTTGTAAATGTTTTCATATTGTCTGCTGTCTTTGGGGCATTTCATTGTTATTTTTCTCTTTTACTGATTATTGATTTGTTTGTTTTGTCCTTTTTTTTTTTTTTTTAACTTGGCTATGTCTGAGCAGGTGTGCTGTGTGTTCTTTGTTGTTTGCTCATCTGTGGGCACGATACTTTTTGCCTCCTTCTCCAATTGGCAGGGTCAGTCGCTCAGATATGGTACAGCAGGGCAGTCTAGCTGAAGAGAAGCTGCTGGGATGGGCTTTTTGTGGCACTTACTACAGCCACCAGGGCAGGTCGGTAATCTGCGTAGGGCAGTTTCTGGTAGGCCGTTCCTGTGCTGCTTGGTGGTGTGATGTTAAGTGCATGGTACAGGTAGGCAGGATGGAGGGGGGAGATTGTGATGTGTGGAGCTAAGATGGGTATGGGATAGAGGAGAGAGGAACAGGAGCCAACAAGATACAAACAAACAAAAAAGAGTGCTAGGGGAGCTTGCCGTTGGAGTGGAGAGATGAGAGACTATGAAATAGAGAAAAACAAAAAGGGGAAGAAGAAGAAGAAAAAAAGAATGAATAAATAAAAATTAGAAAGAAAAAAGAACAGCAAAGCTCCCAGGGATCCCACTGGTGTGGTACAAGGTCTGGGGAAGTTGTTCCCAGGTGTTGCAGTACAGCCTGGCTAGAAGGCTTGGTGGAATTCAGTGCCAGGTATTCAGGGGACAGGAAGAGAAGGAATGTATAGAGAGACAAGAAACTGAGTAATGAAGAAAGACAAAAAGGGAAAAAGAGGGAAAAGAAAACAAAACAAATTAAAAAAAAAAAAAAGAACAAGAACCCCCCCAAAAAAAACCAGAAAAAAAAAAAAAACAACTCAAAAAAAAAGAAATGCCCTCAAGGATTCCTCTGTGGTCTGCACAAGCTGAGGGGGTAGGTCCAAAGCCGCATGGCACAGTCCAGCCAGAATGGGCTCCCAACTCAAGAAAAGGAAAAGAAAACCAACAAACAATTCAAAACAAACAAACCAAAGCCCTGGGATCCCACCAGCGTGACAGCCTAGACCAGGAAGCAGTTCCACACTTGAACGGAGCTCTGCAGCCCCTCAGGAAGAAGCAAAGATGGTACACAGAGCCCGGTATTTGAGCAAAAGGAGGGGGAGGTGGTGAGAGGTAAGGAAGAAATCAAAAGAAGCGGAAAAAAGCAACACCAGCATCCAACAAATGGTACTCAGGGAGTCGGTCTGTGCGGGCAGGTAGAATCCAAGCAGCTAGTGCTTCCTGGCCAAGAGACTGTGGCCACAGGAAGCAGAGGAGGCCGAGTATGGGTGAAGAAGGGTGGGGGGTGGGAAAGCGTATATTGCCAATTACCGGTTCTTCTGTCTCCTGCTGGAAGCTCCGTGAAGCTGCTTTCTTGTACCCCCTATTTGCTGGTCTCTGATATGAGTCCAAGATGGCGAATCCGCGCCGCATTAGCTGATAGTGGATCTCTGCATGAACCTCTCCTCGCTCTCTGTTCTCTGTTAGTTTTCTCATGCCATTTGGTGCTTGGCTGAGTTCTTTATCTCTTCATTTGATGTTTTAGGGTTTCAGGATTACTGTTTTCACTGTTTGGCTTAGTTTTTTGGATCTTTGCTGTGGAGGGATGGCGTGGTACTTCTGCCTAGACTGCCATGTTGCCAGAAGTAAGCAAGGCAGACTCCACTTTAAGGAGGTAGCTTTTCCCCAGTTGTCTTTTGAATGCCTTTCCACCTGAGGGGCACATCTTTTGACACTGTATCCGTGTTCTGCTGCTATTCACGAGGTTTTCACTGGCTAATTTTTTTCAGAAGTGTCTTAGTCATCTAGTGCTGTCATAACAGAAATACCACAAGTGGATGGCTTCAACAAAGACACATTTATTCTCTTAGTCTAGTAGTCGAGAAATCCAAATTCAGGACATTAGCTCCAGGGGAAGGCTTTCTTTCTCTGTTGTCTCTGGAGGAAGGTCCTTGTCATCAATCTTCCCCTGACTGAAGAGCTTCTCAGTGCAGGGACCCTGGGCCCAAAAGAAGTGCTATTATCCTGGCTCTTATTTCTTAGTGGTATGAGGTCCCCATGTCTCTCTGCTCGCTTCTCTCTTTTATACCTCGAAAGAGATTGGTTTAAGACATAATCTAATCTTGTAGATTGAGTCCTGCCTCATTAACATAACTGCCACTAATTCCATTTCATTAACATCATAGAGATAGGATTTACAACACATAGGAAAATCACATCAGATGACAAAATGGTGGACAATCACACGATACTTGGAATCATGGCCTAGCCAAACTGATACACGTATTTTTGAGGGCTATACTTCAATCCATGACAAGATGTATACTGCCGGGTCCTTCTTCCTAGTCTGTCTTAGTCTGGAAGCTCAGCTGAAACCCGTCCACCATGTGCGACCCTGCTGGTATTTGAAATACCAGTGGCATAGCTTCCAGCATCACAGCAACATGCAAGCCATCACAGTTGACAAACTGACAAACGTGTGGCTCTTCTTGCTTGAAAGTACTGTATATAAGCTGATCAAAATTGTAACATGACCAGCTCATCTCTTAGGAGGTATGTGCCCTGTTTGACAACAGTCTCTTCTGCCTAATAAAACCTCTTAACTCTAATTGACTTCTTATGGATTAGATTTTTCTTTCAACAAGTCTTAAAGGTGAAAGCTGACCATACCTGCCTTCAACCAACCAAGCAATTACTGGCTAATAGACTCCATCTCATGGTGACCCCATCTGTGTCAGAGTAGAGTTGTCCTCCATAGGACTTTCAGTGGTGGATGTTTCAGAAGTAGATAGCCAGGTCTTTCTTCTGAGTCACTTCTGGGTGGACTTGAAATTCCAAACTTTCCTTTAGGAGTCAACTGAGTACGGTAACTGTTTGCACCACCCAGGTACTCAGCTCCTGTCTTAGAGCTGCCATATTCTCCTGGATATTCCAGAACATCAGGGACTTCCATATTCTTCTCTGACGTTTTGTACACATCTTCATGCTTATTGAACAGGTCTCCAAAGTTGATGTTCGATGTTCAGAAATCTAGTCTATGATTGCTGCACTCTAAAGTCACGAATAAGCCTTCAGTGATTACTACGAGTATCTACTGTTTGTCTCTATTCTTTTCCTGGCTGTTAAACCTAAGGCAAATAATTTAACCTTTCTGTGCTTCACTTTCCTCATGGGAAATAATAACACTAATTCCTGCTTTATACAGGTTTGTGTCGAGGGATGAACGAGACAATATATATAATGTGCTTAGCACAGTCCTGCATCATAGGAAGCACTAATTCGCGTATCTTTCAGTGAGGGACTGTATTTTTTCATTTCTGTACTCAGCTCCCGCCGTCTTCAGGATACGGGAATTCAGGTACCAGGTTCAGGGTACAGAGAAAGGAGGGCGTTTTGCAAAGGAGAGTGGGTAGTGTGAGAGGTCCGAGGGCAAAGATCAGAAGGCAGTTGGTTGAAACGGTGCGCCAAAAGAGACTCAGGAGAGGTTTCCTGCTGCCTGCTGCTTTCTTTCCCCCGCCCCTTCCTTTGGTTAAGCTCCGCCCCTTTATCACTAGAGGTTGAAATCCCACGCGGACACCGACGCCAACGCGGTTGCCTAGTGATACTTTTCCCAAGATGCCTAGGGTGGTGTTGTGTTTCTCTTAGCCAATCAGAGAGGCGGAGCCACCCCACCGCCAGCCAATAGACTACGAGGTTAGGGCCCGCGACGGTTAAACGGGGCTGGATCTGCCGTAGACCGTCAGTGCGGCTCAGAGGATCTCAGGCTCCGGGTGGTGTATCCGCGACCTGCAGGAGGCGACACGAGCCCGGCGGCGGACCCAGCCATGCCGTCCCGGGCCGAGGACTATGAGGTGCTGTACACCATTGGCACGGGCTCCTACGGCCGCTGCCAGAAGATCCGGAGGAGGAGCGACGGCAAGGTGAGCACCGGCCCCTTCATCTCCTACCCCTTCCCAGTCCCTGTTTCCTCCACGGCTTTGGCTGCCCGGGGGCGAGCGCCTTGCGCCCCCGAAGGGAAGTGAGAGGCTTGGGGTTGTGGGTTACGAGGGCTGGGTACCCGGAAGAGCTAGCAGGCTTCCCTAGGTCTGCATCTGACATTCTGTCTTGCGTCGCTGAAGGGGTGGGAGGCTATGCCTTTTGAAAAATACATATATTTCCCTCCCTCTATCCGATTTACTTTCTTTCTCCTGCTTTGATCTGCTTAGAGCCCTCTCTGGGTGACAGGTAGCTGAATCTTATGCCTTGCAGTCAGAACTCGTTTAAAATACCCATTATTAGGATTATTGGATTCATATTTCCCAATGTATGTAGGTAGACCTTTCACAGAAAGAAGCAATGGTGAGGAAACTGCTTGGCTGCTGTTTGAACGGGTCTTTACTCAGGTCTCTCCCACCTGGGAAAGCTCGGACAGTCGGAATGGCCCGGGACTTTCCCCTCCTGTGCCCCAGCTTTGATTAAATAACCTTTTTGCAACCTCCCACTTATCCAGCTAAGGCTAGGGAGCTGGGGGCAAGGGGGCGTGGTGGTGGTGATGGTGGTGGCTAATATGCCCCCTCACTTCCTCATAACATCTTTTACTGCTTAAAAATGAGAGGAAGCTTATGCAAATAAACTTAGGGCTCCTTAAGTTTTTTGAACTAAATTAGATGATAATGACCTTGATTTGTAGGGCATATTTAATAAAGGGGGTAATTTTTTAGGCTTTGGAACTTTCATTTTTTTGTTTTGAATATAACGAGTTGATTAGTATCTTGGGATTCTTATTTCAGATATTAGTTTGGAAAGAACTTGACTATGGCTCCATGACGGAGGCTGAGAAACAGATGCTTGTTTCTGAAGTGAATTTGCTTCGTGAACTGAAACATCCAAACATTGTCCGTTACTATGATCGAATCATTGACCGGACCAACACAACGCTGTACATTGTAATGGAATATTGTGAAGGAGGGGACCTGGCTAGTGTGATTACAAAGGGAACCAAGGAAAGGTAATGTCATCTTTTAAATGTAAGCTGGGAATGGGTCTCGTTTCATTTTAGTGAAGCATCTTGTTTTAGGATCTGGGACACAGTGTTTTTTTAGTAATATGGAGAGGTGTTCTTGTATTTGTTTGGTGGGTCCACTGTATTTTAGAAAATCCCTGGTGAATCAAAGTTCACATGCCCATATTTATCAAAATTATAATTTATCCTCCTATTTGTATACTTAAAAACTAGGTAATTCATGTCATCCCATCTTTGTAATGATGTTATTCAGAAGTTTTACGTCGTATAACTGCCTTGGTTTCAGACAATACTTAGACGAAGAGTTTGTTCTTCGGGTGATGACTCAGTTGACGCTGGCTCTAAAGGAGTGTCACAGAAGAAGTGATGGTGGCCACACCGTGCTGCATCGGGACCTGAAACCAGCCAATGTTTTCCTGGATGGCCAGCAAAACGTCAAGCTTGGAGACTTTGGGCTAGCTAGAATATTAAACCACGATACAAGTTTTGCAAAAACATTTGTTGGCACACCCTATTACATGTCTCCAGTGAGTATTAAAGAATTTGGATAGTTCCTTTAATATCTTAATGGTAAGCATGAAAATGCAGAGAAATTAGAGTTTTTTGTTTGTTTAGTTATATTCAGCTACTAAGAATTAATAATACTGTTTCATTTTAAATTCATATGTTTTCCAAATGGACTACCTGACCGTTAAACTCCTTTATATCATCAATTCAATTTAAGCTTTTATTGAATGACTGCCATGTGCTAAGCTCTGGGATTACAAAGATGAAATAGGCTTTGCCCCTGCCTTAGAGAGCAGTGTTTCCTGAAGTGTGACCCTGGACACTCCCACGAGACTCACTTGGGTGCTTGTTTACAGTGCAGATTCCTGAGCCCCACACGCAAACCCAGAGTGGGAACCTCCGGGCATGGCCCTGGACATGTACAAAAAGTCAGGTCCTCTTTTTTTTTAAAAGCATCTGCAGAGTCTATGACTTCACTTACCCACTTCCTCTGTGGCTGGATATATTGTTTCCAAAATTTCACACCATTCTAAGGAGCCCAGCTAGGAGTGTCTTTGTAGGAATTATTGTTTGTTTTGTTTTGGTTATTTCATTGGAGTGCGACTTTCAAAATGAAATTACTGCTTACTGCGTAAAAGGTTGTGAGCCATTTGTAACTTTCTATGGATATTGCCTGATTGCTTTTAAAAAACTTGAATCAAGAGCTAGACCACCAATATGCTAGTATATGAAATCTGAGCAGATACAGATGAAGAGATACTTATCTTAATATTTTTTAGTAGTTCACAAGCATTTCTAGGGTTTTCCAAGTCATTTTTAGCTACGTTAACGGGTCTGATTACAGTATAGAACTGTAAATTAATAGTTTTGTTTTTGACTAAGATTAGACATGGCCAGAATGGTGTCATTTATCACTGGATCCAATTCCAAATAGAAGGCTTTTAATATAAAGGAAGCTTATCTAGACGTGATTTTGAAAAATTCGACACCTGTGTAGCTCTTTTGTTCCCTTTCCTCCTGCCCTTGTAATTAGATTAGTTCAGCCTTCCCTGAGGTGTTGGTTGTAGGAACTGGTATCAGACTCACCTGTTGGACTTTAAAACACTCATCAGCTTCCTGGAGATTTTGGTTCTTACCTCTGTATGTCTGTTGAGAATAACAGCAATGGTAGATGGTTGTACAGTAACAACAGTGGAAATAAGTGGATGAAAGGCAAGCAATTAAAATAGAATATTAGTTACTGCTGTGGTTTATATGATTGACTATGGAAAAAATACAGATGAATAATCCAATTAGCCATTTATGTCTAGCCATTTAAATGTAGGCTAGATATATGTTTTGGTTATTTGGTTATTTGGAATTTTCTCCAGCTGTTTTAAAATGGAGTTTCTAGATTATGAATGTCTTGAGGGTAGAGGTCTTTCATACTCACATTTGAATTACCAGTGTCTAGCCTGTAGTAGATAACTTGGTAAATGTCTGTGAATGAACTGTATCTGATGAAGTATATCAGGACAAGATCTTTGCCTTTTTCCATGATAAATTTGGAGATAAAGTATAAGGTATCAGCTATTGTTATTGTGATGCAAGAGCTCACAAGCTGAGTCAGCCTTTTGTAGTTGAAATTTTTGTGACACATATATTTATATTTATAATGTATAATTATAAATATGAAGCCTATTAAATAAATTATAAATATATAATTTATATATAAACTTATGTAAAATATAAATACATATAACGTAAATATATATTTTTTGAGTAAATATTACCAAATTTTGAGGTTTCATTTTTTCTCAGGGTTAATTTTATAAATTTTAAAACAAAATTAACTGCTAATCCTTTTGCTTCCGTTTTTCCCCCCAAGGAACAAATGAATCGTATGTCCTACAATGAGAAATCAGATATCTGGTCACTGGGTTGTTTGCTGTATGAACTGTGTGCATTAATGTAAGTAAGATGAAGATAACTAATCTGTGGGTTAAACTGTTTGTCCCTTCTACTAGGTTCAGCTTTTTGAGCATCCATGCTAGTAAAAGCATGTTCGAGTCTGAAAGAATTGTACCTTGGGTTAAAATTAAGGTAGATGGACAGGTTAAAAAGAAAAATTACAAATTAAGTCTGTAACCCACAAGGCTGGGTGCTGACTTTTCAAGCTGCTTGACTGGTTAGATGCTTTCTGTTAGACTGATGCTTAGCTCAAGGGGAGAGCACGTAGGTCACATAGGCAACTCAAAGCTGCTGCAAGGATGTGGAAGAAATGAAACAAAGATCTAGGGGAGAGGTCTGGGGAAAGAGCGCTGATTCTTTTTCCTTCTTGTCTTTTTTTCTCTTCAAAATTATTCTGTAGAGCAGTAGTTCTCAACTCTGGGGGCTTAGGGTTAGGGACTTTTAACAATGTCTGGAGATATCTTTGGTTGCCACAACTGGGCAGGCTAATAGTATCTAGTGGGTAGAGGTCAGGGATGCTGCTAAACATCCTACAATGCACAGGACAGCCGCCACAACAAAAAAAATGATGTGACCCCAACTGTGAATAGTGCCTAGGATGAGAAACCTAGCTGTAGGGGGAAATCCCAAAGGTAGAAACATGAATGTAAACTAGAGCTTAAATTGTGCTCTTGATTTGGTTTCTATCGTATATTTTCATTTTTAAAATTTCTTTCTTTTTTAATCAGGCCTCCATTTACAGCTTTCAACCAGAAAGAACTGGCTGGGAAGATCAGAGAAGGCAAATTCAGGCGAATTCCTTATCGTTACTCTGAAGAATTGAATAACATCATTACAAGGATGTTAAATTTAAAGGTAAAGAGTATGAAGTTACATATTGTCTGTTTCTTTCAGTTAGATTTTGTTTTTCGTCTTTATGAGTATGTTTGTTAACTTCCTTTGTGGTTACCATGAATTTTACCCTTATCTTTCTAAGTTTGAAGCAGCCTACCATAACTTGGTATCACCTTGCCTACCTCTCCATTAGAAGGTTCTATACCTATGCCATTTATTCCCTCTTTTATTGTTTTGATGTTGTTGTCATTTACTGATTAACTGCTCTGATTCCCTGTTGTATTACTTTTGATTTTGGATAGTCCTTGAGAGTTCATTTCCTAGATTGGTATCTGGCTGGTACGATCCTGTGTCCTAGATTCTGCCTGTGAGCTGAAGTTGTTTGCTCTCAGATCGAAGAACTCCCTTTAATAATTCTTGTAAGTTTGGTTTGGCTTTTACATATTGCCTTAATTTCTGTTTATCTGGAGATGACCTAATTTCACCATCATATTTGAATGAGAGTTTTGCAGGATATATTATTCTTGGCTGGCAATTTTTTTCTTTTAAGGTTTTATATATGTCATCCCATTGCCTTCTTGCCCACATGGTTTCTGCTGAATAATCCGAGCTTCGTCTTATTGTTTCTCCTCTGTATGTGACTTTTTGTTTTTCTTGAGCTGCTCTCAGGATTCTTTGTTTGTCTTTGGTTTTGGCAAGTGTGATTATAATATGCCTTGGTGATTTTCTTTTGGGGTCTATCCTATATGGGGTTCGTTGAGCTGCTTGGATGGCCAGCTTTTCATCTTTCATGATATTGGGGAAGTTTTCTGTCAGCAGTTCTTCGGTGATCCTCTCTGTGTCTTCTGTTTTCTCCCCCTATTCCGGAACTCCAATCACTCGTAAATTTTTGCTTTTGATTGTATCCCACATAACTCTCAGGGTCTCTTCATTTTCCTTTGTTCTTTTTTCTGAGTTTTCCTGAAACAGAGTTGTATCCAAGTGTTTGTCTTTAATTCCACTGATCCTGTCTTCCACTGTTTCGGATCTGCTTCTCAGCCCTTCTGTGATACTGTCCATTTCTGAAACCCCGTTGTGTATCTTTTGGATTTCTAATTGTTGTCTTTGTATAATTTCTAGTTGTGAATTTATTTTGGCATTTTGCTCCTGCATTATTTTCCTGAATTCTTCCAATTTTTTGTCTGTATTTTCCATGAATTTGTCTATTTTTTCCTCATTTTTGTCTGCTTTTTGCTTCAGCTCTTGGAGAATTCTGAGTGTTAGAGATTTGAATTCCCTATCAGGTAGTTCTAGTGCCTTTTCTTCCACTGGAAAGTCATCTGGTGTTTTATTTTGGACTCCTACTGGAACTATCCTGTCCTGTTTTTGTAAATGTTTTGATATTGTCTGCTGACTTCAGGGCATTCAGTAGTTATTTTTCTCGTTTAATGATTGTAGATTTGTTTGTTTCATCCCTTTTTTATTTAATGCGGCTATGTCTGAGCAGGCGGGCTGTGTGTTCTTTGTTGTTTGCTCATCTGTGGGCACAATACTTTTTGCCTCCTTCTCCAATTGGCAGGGTCAGTCACTCAGATATGGTACGGCAGGGAAGGTCTAGCTGAAGAGGAGTTACTGGGATGGGTTGTTTGTGGCACTTACTACAGCCACCAGGGCGGGTCAGTAATCAGTGCAGGGCAGGCTCCAGTAGGTTGTGCCTGTGCTGCTTGGTGGTGTGATGTTAAGCACATGGTGCAGGTAGGCAGGATGTAGTGGGGAGATGGTTGTGTGTGGAACTAAGATGAATATGGGAGAGAGGAGAGAGGAACAGGAGCCAAAAACTTACAAACAAACAAAAAAGAATGCTCGGGGAGCTTGCCGTTGGAGTGGAGAGATGAGAGACTATGAAATGGAGAAAAACCAAAAGGGGAAGAGGAAGAAAAAAGAAGAAAAGAAAAGAATGAATAAATAAAAATCAGAAAGGTTAAAGAACAACAAAGTTCCCAGGGATCCCACTGGTGTGGCTATGAGGTCTGGGGAAGTTGTTCTCAAGTGTTGCAGCACAGCCTGGCTAGAAGGTGTAGAGGTATACAACGCCAGGTATTCAGGGTACAGAAGGAGAAGGAAGACATAGAGAGATGAGAAACTGAGTAATGAAGAAAGACAAAAAGGGTAAAAGAGGGAACATAAAACAAAACAAATTAAAAAAAAAAAAAAGAACAAGAGAAGCCACCCAAAAAACAGAAAAAAAAAAAAGAAAAAAAAATGGAAAAAGAAATGCTCTCAGGGATCCCTCTGCACGTCTGTGCAAGCTGAGGGGGTAGGTTCCAAGCCAAGCATCACTGCCTGGCCAGAACGGGCACCCAGCACAAGAAAAGGAAAAGAAAACTAACAAACAATTCCAAACAAACAAACAAACAAAAGCCCCGGGATCCCACCAGCGCGGCAGCCCAGATCGGGGAGCAGCTCCACACTCAAACGGAGCTCCACAGCCCCTCAGGAAGAAGCAAAGATGGCGCACGGAGCCAGGTATTTGAGCGAAAGGAGGGGGAGGTGGTGAGAGGTAAGGAAGAAAATCAAAAGAAGCGGAAACAAAGCAATACCAGCAGCCAACAAATGGCACTCAGAGAGCCAGCTAGTGTGGGCTGGTGGAATCCAAGCAGCTGGTGCTTCCCGGACAAGAGACTGTGTCCACAGGAAGCAGAGGAGGCTGAGTGGGAGTGAAGAAGGGTAGGGGGTGGGAAAGCATATATCACAAATTACCAGAGCTCTGCAGCCCCCCAGGAAGAAGCAAAAATGGTGCATGGAGCCATGTATTTGAGCCAAAGGAAAGGGAGATGGTGAGAGGTAAGGAAGAAATCAAAAGAAGTGGAAAAAAGCAACACCAGCAGCCAACAAATGGCACTCAGGGAGCCGGCCCATTTGGGCGGGTGGAATCCAAGCAGCCAGTGCTTCCCGGACAAGAGACTGTGGCCGCGGGAAGCAGAGGAGGCCGAGTCGGGGCAAAGAAGGGTGGGGGGTGGGAAAGCGTACATCTTAAATTACCGGTTGTTTTTTCTCCCACTGGAAGCTCCGTGAAGCTGCCCCCTTGCACCCCCTGCTTGCCGGTCTCCGACAGGAGTCCAAGACGGCGGATCCACGCTGCGTTAGCTGATAGGGGACCCCTGCATGAATCCCTGCCCACTCTCCACTCTGTGCTAGTTTTCCCACTCCATTTGGCGCTTGGCTGAGTTCTTTATCTCTTCACTTGATGCCTTAGGGTTTCAGGATTGTTGTTTTCTCTGTTTGGCTCAGTTTTTCAGATCTTTGCTGTGGAGGGACGGGGTGGTGCTTCTGCCTAGAGCGCCATTTTGCCGGAAGTCCTCTTTCAGTTATATTTTGGAGTACAGTCATGTGCTGCGTAACGTCTGTTTGGGCAACATCTGACCACATAGACATCTGTGGTCCCATAAAGTTATAATAGAGTTTAGAATCCCAGGTGGAGAACGGGTTGTAGCGGGTGTAACGGGACATAGCGAATGCAACAGCTTCCCGCACACAGCACATGTGTCTCATGTCTCTTGTATATAGGCAGCCCCCAGGTTACAAACAAGATCTCTTCCTAAGTCTGTCTTTAAGTTGAATTTGTAGATAAGTCAGAACAGGCATATACGGTTCTTATTTAGTGTCAGTCAAATGTTTGTCTTAATATATAGCATATATTTTACCTTTCTATGGATATAAAATGCTTAACAAATACTTCCAGCCCGCACAGTGTTTTCCTGAACGTCATAAAGTAGTGCATGCATTCATTATTATGAACCATTGTATGTATTTAACTCAAATTTTTAATATAATAGGCTTTATGGCAGTCTGTTCTTAAGTATAAGTTGTCCGTAAGTTGGATACTCGTAACCCGGGGACTGCCTCTAACATGGTGTTCGCACAAGGTCCAAATCACGTAATGTCCTGTTTCACAGAACGTACTGTGGACGTTAAGTGACATGTGACTGTATATATTCTCTCTCCTAGAGCAATGGAGACCGAAGAAACATTACATATATTTCCTTAGCTAAATATACTGTGTTAACACAAGCAAAAACATTGTAAATTTGGCAAATTGGACATCCTTGCTGGCCTACCTTCTGTGCTTTCTTTATTTCTCCTCCCACTCTCTGCTCTGCTGACAGATGGTTGGTAGCAGAAAAGATTGCAGAAAGGATCCAAATGCTCAGTTGCCCCTGTCCTGGCCTACCTCTAAGTGGCAGGGGGTAAGGGAAAGGGCCAGAAATAAGACTTTATTACTCTGCCTTTAGCTCTTACTGAGAGTTTAGAGACCAGTAAAAGGGAAGTCTAAAAAAAGTAGTGGGAAAGTAGCTTGAATGAAGAAATTGATTATGTAGGAAAGATTTGGCCATGGGGTGGATGGGAGATGTAGAATCATAAAGAAGGATATAGGTGAAGTAACAGGACGGAAGGTCAGTGAGAAAGTATCCTGCTTAATGTAGCTTAGAGATGTAAGGGAAGTAACCAGTACCAGTTGCCTTGGAGTTGATTCCAACTTCTGGAGACCTCATGGTGCCTGAGTAGAACTATGCTCCATAGAGTTTTCAATGGCTGATTTATTAGGAGTAGATCTCCAGGCCTTTTTTCCGAGGCGCCTCTGAGTAGATGCAAAGCTCCAACCTTTCAGTTAGCAGCCAAGTGTGTTAACTGTTTATACCACCCAAGGACTCCTTCCCCTAAAACAGACCTCTACCAAGCACCGACACAAGATATCCCAAAGTACTTCAGAGAGGGCCTCCTTAGAAAGGTTAGAAGGTTGGGGAGTGGGTGGGGAGTAAGTTAAATCTAGATAATCTTGTGAATCCAGAACCTTGAGTTAAAGCCACCAGTGAACTTGCTTTTCCTGATATTTAAGACTCATCCGTAAAAGAGTCCTCTCTTTCTCTTTGGAACTGTGTGCACCTTTTAATGTAACTGCTGTCTTAAGATGGGCATTCTCTCATGGAATCTGGCTGTGACACTGCATATTTTTTCCCAGGATTACCATCGACCTTCTGTGGAAGAAATTCTTGAGAACCCTTTGATAGCAGACTTGGTTGCAGAAGAGCAAAGAAAAAACCCTCAGAGAAGAGGGCGACGCTTAGCAGAGTCAGGCAAGTTGCAGGATTCCAGCCCGGTAACGAGTGAGCTCAAACTAAAGGAGCTACAGTTACAGGAGCGAGAGCGAGCCCTCAGAGCAAGAGAAGAAAGACTGGAGCGTAAGTCTGAATGGGGGTCGAAGCAAAGGAGAGCTACGGGAGGGTTATTTTGATGTGTGTGAATGTTATTCAGACAATATTTTATATGCGTGTGTTCTCTTAGAACATTCTTATAAGCATTTGAAGCACCAAAATATATATTGTAAACTAATAACTAAGCTTGCTGGCCCCTGTGTACTTGCCTTCTTTCTCCGAGATCAGTTGTTAGTCATTGTACTGTTGGACACCAACTGTGATGGCTGACAAATAGCGTTTATGCTTTGCTATGTTGTTGTTGTGGTTAGGTGCCGTCTAGTTCGTTCTGACTCACAGCGACCCTGTGCACAACAGAAGAACACTGCCTGGTCCTGCGCCATTCTCACAATTGTTGCTATGCTTGAGCCCATGATTGCAGCCCCTGTGTCAGTCCATCTCATTGAGGGTCTTCCTCTTTTTCACTGACCCTCTCCTTTACCAAGCATGATGTCCTTCTCCAGGGACTGGTCCCTCCTGATAACATGTCCAAAGTACATGAGATGATGTCTTGCCATCCTCACTTCTAAGGAGCATTCTGGCTGTACTTCTTCCAAGACGGATTTGTTTGTTCTTCTGGCAGCCCATGGTGTATTCAGTATTCTTCACAAACACCACAATTCAAAGGCGTCAATTTTTCTTCCTTATTCATTGTCCAGCTTTCACATGCGTATGCGGCGACTGAAAACACCATGGCCGGATCAGGCGAACCTTAGTCCTCAAGGTGACGTCTTGGCTTTTCAACACTTTAAAGAGATCTCTTGCAGCAGATCTGCCCAATGCAATGCAACGTTTGATTTCTTGACTGCTGCTTCCATGGGCACTGACTGTAGATCCAAGTAAAATGAAATCCTTGACAACTTCAGTCTTTTCTCTGTTTATCATGATGTTGCTTATTGGTCCAGTTGTGAGGATTTTTGTTTTCTTTATGTTGAGGTGCAATCCGTACTGAAGGCTGTGGTCTTTGATCTTCATCAGTCAGTGCTTCAAGTCCTCTTCACTTTCAGCAAGCAAGGTTGTGTCATCTGCATATCACAGGTTGTTAATGAGTTTTCCTCCAATCCTGATGCTGTTTCTTCTTCATATGGCCCAGCTTCTCGGATTATTTGCTCAGCATACAGATTGAATAGGTATGGTGAAAGGATACAACCCTGACACACACCTTTCCTGACTTTAAACCATGCAGTATCCCCTTGTTCTGTTCGAACGACTGCCTCTTGTTCTATGTACGTTCCTCATGAGCACAATTAAGTGTTCTGGAATTCCCATTCTTGCAATGTTATCCATAATTTGTTATGATTCACACAGTTGAATGCCTTACCATAGTCAATAAAACACAGGTAAACATCTTTCTGGTATTCTCTGCTTTCAGCTAGGATCTATCTGACATCAGCAATGATATCCCTGGTTCCATGTCCTCTTCTAAATCCAGCTTGAATTTTTGGCAGTTCCCTGTCTATACTGCTGCAGCCGCTTTTGAATGATCTGCAGCAAAATTTTGCTTGCATGTGATATTAATGGTATTGTTTGATAATTTCTGCATTCTGTTAGATCACTTTTCTTGAGAATAGGCATAAATATGGGTCTCTTCCAGTCAGTTGGTCAGGTAGCTCTCTTCCAAATTTCTTGGCATAGATGAGTGAACAATTCTAGTGCTGCATCCATTTGTTAAAACATCTCAGTTGGTATTCTGTCAGTTCCTGGAGCTTTGTCTTTCAGCAATGCCTTCAGTGCAGCTTGGACTTCTTCCTTCAGTACCGTCGGTTCCTGATCATATGTTATCTCCTGAAATGGTTGAATGTTGACCAATTCTTTTTGGTATAGTGACTCTGTGTATTCCTTCTATCTTCTTTTGATGCTTCCTGCATCGTTTAACATTTTCCCCATAGAATCCTTCAGTACTGCAACTCAGGGCTTGAATTTTTTCCTCAGTTCTTTCAGCTAGAGAAATGCTAAGCGTGTTCTTTGCTCTTGGTTTTCTGTCTCCAGGTCTTTGCATATGTCATCAAAATACTTTACTTTGTCTTCTTGAGCCGCCCTTTGAAATCTTCTGTTCAGCTCTTTTACTTCATCATTTCTTCCTTTGGCTTTAGCTACTCGACTTTCAAGAGCAAGTTTCAGAGTCTCTTCTGACATCCATTTAGAGCTTTTCTTTCTATCCTGTCTTTTTAATGACCTCTTGCTTTCTTTGTGTATGATGTCCTTGATGTCATTCCACAGCTCATCTGGTCTTTGGTCACTAGTGTTCAATGCATTAAATCTATTCTAGAGATGGTCGTAGTTTGGCTCTTGTGGACTTGTTCTAATTTTCTTCAGTTTCGACTTTGCTATACTTTGCTATAGAGTTACTTTTTTTCTTTCTCTTCTTTAAATTCCCTAAGGTTTTTTCACTGTAAAGGAAGGTCTTGGAATTCGCTGCCTTCCATAATAAAAGCCATTACTTCTACCTTCTAAAATGGCTGCACTAACACTGTTTCAGGTCTAAAATCCTACAATATAAAGTTAGATATGTTCAGGCAATTCAATAGAGAAAATGGGTACAAGATCTTCTAGGTTTATGAACAATACTCTGACGGCTGTTGACATTAACTTGCTGGGTATTAACTGAGTAGGTGCTAATTAGTTTTGATGGTGAAAATCTCTGCTTCACCAAGGTGAGCGCTGCTCCCAAGGTTTTAGAATTACCCAAGGTAGCAACCGCAGGGAGGCTCTTCATTTTAAGTGTTTCCTGCCGCCCTTACAACAACCCTGATCTTAGTTCTGCAGCTTTGTGCCCAATGCAGACTTTAAATATTTTTTATCTATGTATTTATTTAATATTATATTGTGTTTTAGGTGAAAGTTTATGTAGCAAATTAGGTTCCCATTAACAATTTTTATACAGATTGTTCCGTGACGTTGGTTACAACTTTACAATGTGTTGGCATTCTCATTATTTCTATTCTGTTGGTTCTGTTTACGTTGATGTAGCTGCCCTGCGCCTCCTTGCCTTCTCATCTTTGCTATTAGATGAAGTTGACTGTTTGGTCTCATACAGTTGATTGTTTAAGGGAGCACGTTACTCACTAATCTATAATATAATCTATTATTTGGCTGAAAGGTGACCTCCAGAAATAGCTTCAGTTCCAAGTTAAAAGAGTATTTTAGGGCGATACTCTTGGGGATTCCTCTAGTCTCTATCAGTCCAGTAGGTCTGCTCTTTCTTAGGAATTTGAATTTTGTTTTACATTTTTTCTCCCTTTTGTCCTGGACCTTTTATTATGTCCCTAGTCAGAATGGTCTGTAGTGGTAGCTGGGCACCATCTAGTTCTTCTGGTCTCAGGTTAGAAGAGGCCGTGGTTCATGTGGGCTATTAGTCCTGTGGACTAGTTTTCTTCATTCTCTTTTACTCCAGATGCGTGGAGACCAATAGTTGTGTCTTAGATGGCCGCTCGCAAGCTTTTAAGAGCTCAGACGCTACTCACCAAACTAGGATGTAGAATTTACATATTTAAATGTGCCTGTAAAGAGTCCAATGCGTTGGTTTATGTTTTACTTTTTAATGACAATTAAATATTGTACAGTATTGTAAGATATGCTAAACTATATAGCAGCTTATCTGGAAATCTTTTTTGACTCTTTTGTCAAAAGATTCTGTACACAACAAAACAAAACTTGTTCTTAAAACTTACCTCAATGAGACTAAATGGGCAGCTCCTGTCCAGAGGCGAGATGAGAAGGCAGAGAGGGTCAGGAGCCGGTTGAATGGACACGGAAAATCCAGGGTAGAAAGGAAGATTGTGCTGTCACAGTATAGGAAGAGCAAGTAGGGTCACAAAATATTGTATGAATAAATTTTTGTATGAGAGACTAACTTGAATTGTAAACTTTCACTTAAAGCACAACAATAAAAAAAAAAAAAACTTAGTGTTTTGTAATTTCATATAGCACCTGGCATCTGAGCGCTTTCTGAATTCTGGGCCATGAAGAAATAATATCCTTTGTTACAAGTCTAAAGAACTACCTCCTGAGTTGTGGTGTTTCTTTCTATTTGGGTGCTTTTATTCAACCAGAAGAAGGAGGTTTTGTACTGTGAGGCCGGGTGAGACCGCTGAAGATGCACTGTTGTCTGCAGAGATGGCTTTAGTTTTTGCTTCCCGCACATGACCAAAGGTTGAAGCTAACTCTGTGCTCATGTGTAAACCAGTCCTTACAGGATAACGCAAGCAGCATTTGAAAACACTAAATTCAGAACTAGCACGATCAGGTTGACCAGAGCATACAGTAAGAAATCTTCCACAGAATGTGACTAACCAGTGATCAGGCATGCTGAGACAAAGAGGTAAGATTACCAAACGTAAATTATTTTATACCCAAAGCCACTTGTTAATTTCTTTCTTTTTTAATTCCCTTTTAAAGAAAAGGAGCGTGAGATTTGTATTCGTGAGAGACTTGCAGAGGATAAGCTGGCGAGAGCGGAAAGTCTGTTGAAGAATTACAGCCTGCTGAAGGAGCAGAAGCTCCTGTCTCTGGCAAGTAATCCAGGTATGAGAACCAACCCAGAAAACAAGGATGGGTGCCAGAAATGAAGAACAGCCCACAAGTGTGGCGCTGAAGATGCCTGTGGTTGCTCTTTTGATTTACAAAGTCTCAAATTTTAAGAAGAATTTCATTGAATATGTGCATTTAAATGGATGTAAGATTGTGTTACAGCAATGGTTTATTTACTGGGTTCGTAGACCTCAGGCCATGGGTCATAATAATTTCACCTTTGATCTTATTTACCTGGTTAGATTACATGCTTAATATTCAATATTTATTTTTGAAAATTAGAACATTTAAAAAATACTATGGATTCCAGATTTTTCTCTGGTTATATTATCAAAACTCTACATTTTTGGATTCAAGTTTTAAGCAAAAACTCTAGCATTTTAATACTGTGATGGCTTATCCTTCCTGAAAGGTGTGAGACCAGCTGCAGAACCGGCCATTGTTTTGGGGCCTTTGCTAAGTCCTGTTCAAGTTGAAATACGTACTTGTCAAAATTTGGATTATCCTATATCTCCATCTGCTCTGTGTATTTCCATCTTCATTCAGTCTGGTATGTAAAAAGGACTGGCTTTCTCATGGCCCTGTCTTTGTGTGTGCATTGCCCCACCACTGCTCTAGTGAGGTGTGGCATTGCCAAGACAGTGCACCAACATCTAACATTTTCTCCATTTCATAGAAACCCTAAGTCTAATTTAAGCTACTCGATCTTTAAGATCATGTTAAGTGTTAAGCATGCTTTCTGTTGATTTTTTTTTTTTAATCAGATTTCTTTCTTTTTTTTTTTTATTGTGCTTTAGATGAAGGTTTACAAAGCAAATGAGTTTCTCATTAAATAATACACATATTGTTTTCTGACATTGGTTGCCTCTGTTGATTTCTTTATGACAAAAATTATTTTTAAAAGTTTTTTGTTGGTTTTAAAAATTAAGTATGTGAATTTTCAGTGAAATTTAGTCAGTTCTTATGACTCCCTTGTGCTGTGTAGGAAAGGATCTCTTAAAGCTGTCATTTTCATCTTTAATAAATTGAGAGAATCTGATTATGTCAGTGATCATGACAGCATTTTGTAAATGGAACTGACAAAAAGAAATTACTTCAGTTATTTTGATGATTTCTAGTAACTTGATAGTGAATAGGTGATGGTAGTGAATGGGACTAGTGATAGGAGAAAATGAAACAAGAGTCACATAAAACCTTGGCTTCATCTCTGTGAAAATAGCCTCTTCCTTATGTTTTCACTATCACTATCCACCGTTTCCATATTTTCATGATACTTGTTTCAGCTTTTGTCAGACTCCGTGTTACCCTTTATAAAAGGACTCAAGTCATGATCATGGTGGTAGAGCTCGGGAGTTCTCTCCGGGCGAGTTCATGCGTCAGACCCACTGTAGAGCAGTGCTGAAGACCTGATCGGGGACGCGCTTCTAGTTAAAGAGTTGTTTACACCTTGCCCTGAATGGCCTTAGAGCCAAGGATGAAAACATCTAGATAAGGATGTATTTCATTTTATAGGATACATAGATAGTACATGAACCATGTACGTGAACCATGGCAGGTACTTGAAATGAGCGGTAGGAATCTAGTATCCACTGGGGCTAGGAGACGTTTTGAAGTTCTCAGCACTGAAATACCAGGCATGCATGTCAGAGCCCTAAGGTAGAAAACAAAGCAGTGGGGAACAGGTGTCACTGTGAACCCAGAACAGTTCTGAATATCCTCTTCCCATCCTTGGGCTATGAAATTCAAACATGAAAATATAAATACATCAAGATCATCACTATCTTCTTTTTAAAGCCATTCTTAGTTTATTTAATGAACCACTAATTCTTTTTATAAAACTATCCTATTAGTAACATAATGTTGGTTTGCAAATTCACTGTGATGTCTATATTTTCTTCTTTTAACAGTGTGTATTGAATTTACTCTATTTGACTGTATATGAGCTGGCTGTGGTAATAAAAGATGGGTTTATTTGAAACAATGGAGTTAAGGTCTTAAAAGCGATCAACAACTTTGCTTTGAAGCAGAATTGGTGTCTGAAGTGGGAAGTCAGAGCCAGGTGACAATGGGAAGGAAGTGTTCTGTGCCCTCCTACCCCGACCTTTTCCAGTTCTTTGGCCTGGAGTGCTCTTCCTCCAGACAGCAGCAGGCTGACTTCCTCCTCACTGGCATCAGGTCACTGCTTAGAAGCCACCTCCGTGGGAGGCTTTCTCTGGTCACTCCAAACACCACCCGGCATTTCTGGTTCCCTTTCTCAGTGTAATTTTTTCCCTGTAGCACTTCCACCGCCTCATAGCCTTCATGTGTACTTGTTTATCTGTTCATGGTCTGTCTCCTCCTGCTAGAATAGGGCCATGCTTTTCTGGAAGCAATGTGTTCTAGATAAAATGGCACTTATTTTCAAGAATAGGGATAAATAACATTGATTTCTAAAAGTTTAATGTTATGGCTCATAATCCCCAGTGCAGTTAATCTTAGGAGAAAAAGTTAATTGTTAAGGGAGTAAAACATGTTCCTTGATTTTTGGAACATTCAAAGGTTATTTGGACTAAAGGGCTGATTGATTTCTGCCCAGCCCAGCCCTCACCTCCTACCCCAGATTTCCAATGAGCGTGAAGAGTAAATGAGTATTTTCGGCTCAGTGTGGATAAGAATGACAGTGTGGAGGAGTTGGACGCCTGTTCTAGTACTCAAAAGCCTCTGTTTTTCTTTTTAAAGACCTTGATCTTCCATCCTCGATGATTAAGAAGAAAGTTCATTTCAGTGGGGAAAGTAAAGAGAATGTCATGAGGAGTGAGAATTCAGAGACTCTGCTGACCTCAAAATCCAAGTGCCGAGATCTGAAGAAACGGCTTCATGCTGCTCAGCTGCGTGCTCAAGCCCTGTCAGATATCGAAAAAAACTATCACCTGAAAAGCAGACAGATCCTGGGCATGCGTTAGCCTAGCCATCAGACACCGAGCTGTGTATAGTGTTTAATATTGCCCAGCCTTTAAAGATTGATATTCAACTGCTGTAGCCTTATAGACTTGGTTCCATGAGCCGTGCCTTTGGTACAGGAAGCGCGATACTTTGGAATTGCTTTTGCTGTTCTTCAGCAACCGTTGTAGAAAGTGCCCACACCTTTCCTTGTTTTCACTTTTGTACTAGTAGCTGAGAACACTTTATAGAAAGAATGACACTTTCCTACTTGGTTGGATTTTTAATCCTGTGTGCAATGACACTGGAAACACGAGATGCCACATTCTAAACCTTGGGGGGAAATAATTTTAGGAAGAGTACTTACCTGGGACTGGCACTTAGGAGAAGTTTTCAGTGACTGGGTGGTGTGCTTACGATCGTCATGTCTGGGTTTAAATTTTAAGTCTGAGGTTTTAAACGTTCTTGAGCTTTTTAGAAAACTTAATTGGGTACAGATGGGTCACAATAACCTGACATCTGGCTTAGAAACATCCCACTACTCTGTAGTGCAAATCTACCACCTTTTGTGAAAATTCATCACTGTGATGTCTATATTTTTTCCTTTCTATGCTATTTAACAGTATATGTTAAATTTAACCTGTTTTACAGTACGTGAACTGGCTGTCATTTACCCACCTCTTTCTCAGTAAATAAAAAGAGTTCTTTAGCTTTCCTCTGTTTATGTCTCTTTCATTTATCCACCTCTTGGCGGAAGGGGTGTGTGTCTGACTCGCAGGCATCGCGGGGGAGGGAAATGCACATGGACCTGGTGCTCAGGAGAGCTGCAGGGATGCTTTCCGCTCATCTCATTAGTCCCTCTCAGCCAGCGTTCCTCATGCGGGAGGGTGCTCTTACCCCCTGGGGGAATGGGGACAGGGGACGGATGGCAATGTCTGGAGACACCTGATTGTCATGACTGGGGGGAAGGGACCACCAGCATCTGGTGGAAAGGCCAGGGGGTGCTGCCCTTCCTACGGCGCACAGGACGGCCCCCACCACAAATTGTCAGTTGTGCTGCTCTCGAGAAGCCCAGTCTAAGCTCTAACTTACACTATTTTCCCACCTTTGAAGGGAACTTCTTTTGGATTTTGATGAATGTTTTTATATGTCTAAGTTTTAATATGAATTAACGGTCCCTTGCTGTGTCCATCATATTTTTTCATGTTAAGACCTGATCGGGGACGCGCTTCTAGTTAAAGAGTTGTTTACACCTTGCCCTGAATGGCCTTAGAGCCAAGGATGAAAACATCTAGATAAGGATGTATTTCATTTTATAGGATACATAGATAGTACGTGAACCAAGTATGTGAACCATGGCAGGTTTTCTGGCAATGCTAATCATTTTAGCTTAATGAAATAAGACCAAGTTATGAAGGGTTAATAATGACAGGAAATAGCTCCTTTCTATAAACGGCTTTATTACACAGTTGGTAATGTGCTATCAAAGACAAATGATGATATCCAAACACTCAGAAACTGGCAATCATGCCTTCATGTTTATCCAGAAATTAATCCTAGTGGGACCGTTTTGATATAAATGTTGAGTATAAGTCCTGATTAGCTACATAATTTGCAGGGCGCAGTGCAAAATGAAAGTGTGGGGCTCTGTTCAAAAAGCAGGGAAAAAGCACCATTAAAGGTGGACAGAACACCTTTTCCCTTCTTGTCCAGGTGCACGCTCTGCTCATGGCGTTATTTGCTATTTAGCGTTGTTCTAAGTAAAGGAGTATTACATTTAAACGATTAGCATGAATTTTACCATTCATCTTTATATTGTGCAATGCCAGCTTTAAATGCAAATGTCAGAGCATTTCTTGGGTGTGAAATCACTGAAATTACACAATCTGTAGTTTGTGGCTTTTCCCTGGTGGGGCCTCAAGTTGGCCTCAAAGGTACAAGCAAGACTCAGGAAGGGAGGAGAAGGGAAGAGGGGACCCCTACCCCCAATGGCAATCCAGCTAAGAGAGTGCTCCCAGGTGTGGGTACACTTGCTCACCCTCCTGGACCCCTGGAGACTTTGACACTGGCGTGTTCTCAATTGCCCCTCCCTCCTGTCACCAGCCCTATGAGCTGTACCCCGGCCAGGGGAGGGGTGTCTGGAGAAGTCCAGCCAGGAAGATGTCTTTCCCACAGGCCCACTGCCCCAATCCACAGCAAATAAGCAACCCCTAAGGATCTTTAAGCCTCCAAGCTGGGACTTAGTTTGTACCTGGATCAGGGATGGGCAAGAGGCTTGTCCCCCCCAAGACTTGGCTCCTAGCTGGCTGCTCACCAGACAGGCCATGGGGCTACCAGTGAGGGGTAGAGGGGGAAAAAAGGAGAGTGGGCATGGTGGGGGGAGCCACTACCATGTCCCCCCCTGAGATGCTTTGAGGCATGGGGCACCCAACACTGACCCTCTAGCCCATACCTAGGCCCTTTCTGGGAGCAGAGGGTGGCAGTGGTCACAGGGTGGGGAGACGGCAGGGGAGGTTTGTGGGTCCGGGCCCCAGAGGTCAGGGGAGCACATGGCTGAGAGGTGGCAGAAGGCAGGACCATACGTCAGCCGACTCTAAGCTTCCACGCGTGCTTCATTTCTCCATCAATTCACTTACAAAACACTCAAAGATGAAATTACTAAGAATTTCAAGATGGCAGCCACAGAGCATTAAACCCCAAGCATAGAGCCCTCTGCTACTGCACTGGCCTCACACCTGTGAAGCCAGCCTTTCTTCAGGAAACTCCTCTCCCACCTTAGAAAATACTAAGTTTTCTTTTCATTTTGAAAGCTGTGGCATGCTGGATAGCTTATCGAGTTTTCTCCATCCCAGACTCTACCTTTGTTTTCACTCATTCCTTCATTCAGCCCACAAACACTTAACCAGCACCTACTGTCAGTTGTAGAGAGGTGCTTTAGGTGCTGAAGATACTACAGTGAAGAAATACTGAAATTCCTGCCCTTGTGGAGATTCCATTCAAATGGGGGAAGACAGTAAACAAACAAAACACAGGATATGTTAGTGGTAAGTGCTGAGGTCAGAAAAAGCTGGAAAGGGGAGTGGGAATGGTGGGGCTGCAATTTTAAAGAGGTGGCCATTAAGGGGTGCAGCAGGAAGAAGAGGAGGCTGACAGGAGGTCAAGGTTGAGGTGGAGGTGAAGGAGGAGAAAAGGAAAGGGGAGTTTGAGGAGCTGGGGAGTGGGGGAGGGGGGAGGGAGAAGGGGAGATGGCATTCAAGTGAGAAGGTAACCAGGTGACTCCGATTCATGGTGGCCCCATGGGTGTCAGAGTAGATCTGTGCTCCACAGGGTTTTCAGTGGCTGACTTTTCAGAACTGGATCGCCAGAGCTTTCTTCTGAGATGCCTCTGGGTGGACTTAAACCTCCAGCCTTTCAGTTAGCAGCCAAGTGTGTTAACAGTTTGCACCACCCAGGGACTCCAGTGAGGAGGTAGAGGTGCTGCAATGAGGAAGAGAAGGTGAAGAAAAGTGGGGGTTGAAGGTAACTGGCAGAAGCCAAGGGCAGGGCTTGGAAGTGGGCCAGGGGTTGGAACACTGACAAGTTTTTATCTGATTATGCATCCCCTCACCTTCTAAAGCCAGCAGAACCTGGTTCATGTTACCTCTGAAGTGTGGGCGGTGATGCTTGGTGAGAAGGGGTCTCTTTGATGAGAGGTGTCCTACCAAATGGTGTTTCCCCAGAATCTCATTCTATGATGCCTTGCTAGACACCAATGCCATACTTACCATTACAGGGTTCACCTGTTTAAACAGCAGTTTAACAAGCACGGCCTGCTCAAAGGCCTTTGAAAAAGTGCGTCTAAGATTAACCAGCTGTTCTGAGAGACAAAACCACAAGGTGGCGCCATGTTCTGTTTGAGCCAGAAGGCCCGCACTTCAAGCGTAGCCCTGGCTGCCTGTAGTTGGTAAGGGTACACGCCAGGTGTTGGTTAAATGCCTTATGCCCATTGTTTCATTTAATCCTCCCAGCATCCCTGTGCAGAAGGTGTTGTTACTACCACATTTTACACAGAGAAACTGAAGCTCCGAGATCACAGCTGGAAGAGGCGCAGGTGGTCTCTGACTCCAAAGCTAGTGTTCCTGTCTATAACTTCTGTGCCCGCCTCCACAAGACAGCAAAAGGTTAGCTTTGTCCCCCAGACCACCTGGTTTCCCACAGTGATGGGTTAAGGGTGGTACTCCATGACTTTACCCAAGTCAAGTGGTCAGCTGCCTGTTTGAGTGAAGGGCAGACGCAGAGCCAGCATGGTGAAGAGGCTGCGGTCCAGTGGCCTGTGGGCTAGGAAGGATCCCAGTAAGAGCCCAGGCCAAAGGGCTCAAGGGTGGTTGGCCTTCCCCCCTTTTCCTCAGTGTCCTTTTTCTACCTTATGGCTCTCCCCTTCCCCAGAAGATGCCCAGTGCCCTCAGGCTGCCCAGTGTCCTCCCAAGGCCACTTAAAGCAGGCCTGCCCTCCCTGAAGTGTTTTGTTTCCTAATGACCTCCTCATTCCAGGACAAAACTCATTCCTCTATGCAACGCTAGGTGGCTGGGAAATGGGGATCTGTATTTGATTGTTGGGTTTCACAGGAGAAGGGTGATGAGGTCAACACCTCCAGAGGATGTGCCTGTGGATGGCTAGGTGATGGGGTGTGTGGGTGTGACCCTGGCTTACTCTACCTCACACTTATGCCACCCGCCACGACCTCCTTCCTCCCCCTACACTGGAAGAACAGGGGTCAGCTGCTGGGATGTCTCCTACTACGCAAAGGTTGAATTCAAAATTCAACACAATATTCAGAGGGGCCATTAGGGGCACCCTACCTCCATGAAGGCACCTGTCCTACAGCTCTGGAGCACCTCAAGCTTCTGAAATCTCAGATAACTATGGGGCCAGCTAACCATCACTTGACTCCCTCTGGACCACCCAGCAGGAAACACATCCCCCACCCCACTTAGCCCCTAGACTTTCTCTGAGACAACCCACTTTCTCTGAGACAACTCACTGTATCTGGGAGTTCTGCCATCTTAGTCACACCTTTACAGGAAATGGTCACAGTGGCTGGTTTTATTCATTACGCTTTTAAAAATGACTTTAAAAAATTATTATGATAACATTATTGTTAAAAATTCAAACAATATGTAAGTATACATAGTAAAAATGAAAAAGTAAAAGTTCCCTCACCCACAATGTCACTTTCTCTCTTTCCAGATGCAGCTGTTAACAGTTTGGCATTTCCTTCCAGACTGTGTGTGTGGGGTGTGTGTGTGTGTGTGTGTGAGGTGTCTCCATGTCTGGTGGTTTCTGTGTGGTCTATGTGTATGTGTTGTCTGAGTGTGTGTATTTAAAACACACTCACAAGTGAGATCTTATTACACCTATTGTTCTTTGATTTGATTTTTTCAACTAGCAACAATCCTATCTTGTCGGTACATACAGATTCTCTTCATTTGTTTTTTTAAACGGCTGTCTTGTATCATCTTTTACATTCCTCCTAAGATTCCAGGAGGGCAGCCTTACTTTGAGTCTTTAAGGGAACTAGCTCGCCTTGAGGAGGTAACCAGCAATGGAGGGAATACAGTCCTGGCCTTAAGAACTTAAGGCCCTGACAGTGAGGTGTGCAGGCACCTTTCAACAATTTACATTCTCCCTCAAATCAGTTCACTTGTTCCAGCCCCAGAATCACTCTCCCCAGCTCTGTCCTTGAGAACATTGTGGCCAATTAACTGGGGAAATAGGTGGACAAAACACAGAAAGACTCCCAGCCACAGTTGGGCTGGCCCCAGAGCATGCTGGGAAAAATCCCATGATGCCTAGCAGAGTCTCAAGGCTCAGTCCCTTGACAAGAACCTCCCCTCTGCTCCCTTTCAGCACCGTGCTACCCTGCCTGCCACAGGACAACGTCCAAGTGGCTCCCGCTGGGTCCAAACTCTAAATGCAGAGAGCCTAGACACCCTGACTTAGATACTTGACAGCTGCCCTGGGTTTGGCATGCTTGTTTAACCTCTGAGCTCCAGTTTCTGCATCTGTAAACAGGGATAGTAATACTGGTCAGATTAAGTGGAATAAACTGTAATAAAAGACCTAGGACAGCACCTGCTCATAAATTTAGTTCACCTAGTTCCAGGGAAGATTTAAAGTGGCTTGTAAGAATACACGGGTTATAATACAATGTACCTGTTAAAAGTGGGGAGAGAGAAGAAAACCTAAAGTGAAGCCAGATCATAATTAATTACACACTTGCCATTGTTGGGTCACAGTTTGGCTCTGAGTTTCCTAGTAGCCAAAGCAAATGGGAGAAAGTAGTGAGTTACCCTCTATTGCCACTGTTAGTTGCCACTGAATCATCTTTGACTCATGGTGGCCTTACACGTAACAGAACAAAATGTTGCCCGGTCCTGCACCATCTTCATGATCATTGGTATGTTTGAGGCTGTTGTTTTGACCATGACGTTAATCTATTTCACTGAGGCCCATAAAATAACAGCAGTCCACATGCTCAGAAAATGTGGAGCCACTCTGGGTACTAAGGGGAGAGGGTTTCTCCTTTGTGCCATATAAAGAGGACCCTGTGTGGCAGAAGGGACGTCTTCCTTGATGACATCTGTGTGTGATCCAGGGGTCTCCTTTTCACCTGTGCCCTCAATGGAAGCTGCTCAAACCACCCTAAGCTCAAGGCAGCAAAAGCTAGTGTAACTGGGGTAATAGTTTTTGAAATATATTGATGTGTCTTTATCTTTCCCAGTTCTCTACCGGTTTGCGCATTTCCAAGGAGTATGCCTTCAGGAGGACAAGGATGGTCACAGCAGGAACGCTAAGGAAATGAAAAAGTTGCGGATCAGCTTGTGACATCCAAGGCACCAAGCATGGCTTTTGAGTCTGTGGCATCTGGAAGTTGGGCTTCGGCAAGAGAGAAAGGATTTCCTAAATTTCCTGAGCTCCCACTAACACATGAAGAGCTGGACCTGGAGGACTAGATCAGAGTCTGAGCAAGGATAGAAAGCACCCAGGATGTGAAGTCCGCCAGCACTGCTCCTCAACCGTTAGTGTGTACACGAACCATCTGGAGATCTTATAAAAATGCAAATTCTGACTCAGTAGGTCCAGGCTGGGGCTTGAGAATCTACATTTCTAACAAGCTCCCAGGTGGTACTGAGGCTGCTTTCCATGGACCACCCTCTTTCGGCAATGTCTCAGGGACATCAGTGGTAGAGGTGAAGGAGAGAAGAGCCCGCCCCTTTCAGCCCCAGGGAATTGTGGGAAGAAGGAGGGTGGGGATGGGGATGTGGTGGTCAGACTCCTGCGTCCTGGCCTTCCTGCTCCCGGAGTGGGGAGGCAAGTTGACTTGACTGAGGGGAAAGGAAAAGGCAGAGGACCTTCTGTGCCCTGGTCCCTATTTACGTAGGGAGGCAGGGAGAGTGCTGTGCTGGGTGGATTGTGGCACCATGGCAGCAGGAGACAGTACCTGGTTTGACCTTCTCAAAGCCCGTGGCTTCACATGATGTCGAAGAGACTCAGCTCCTCTGTGTCCCCACAGGGGCTTCCAAACAGTAGCCGAGAGTCTAGCTGGAGACATAGGGCTACACCTGGGTCTCCGCTGAACTGGAGACAGCCATACCTCAGAGGGTCTCGGCATAGCCTTTGGGAACAGAGGAGATGGCCAGTGGGTTGTCTGTGCCAAGAGAAGAGGTTACACACCATGGATACCAGGAGCAGATGCCTCCACAGTGGCCAGGGACAGACGGGGCCAGCCCAGCTCAAGGACCAGGCAGACGGTCACCTAGAGCAGAGAGACATGCGGGGTCCAACTGGGGACCCATCTCACCCACCCCCAATGACATGAGGACCACCTAAACCCTAAAAACCCTTTGTCATTAAGTAGATTCCGACTCATAGTGACCCCATGTGTTACCGAGTAGAACTGTGCTCCATAGGGTTTTCTTGGCTGTAATCTTTACAGAAGCAGATTGCCAGGACTTTCTTCTGCAGCATTGCTGGGTGAATTCAAACTGCCAACCTTTTGGTTAGCAGCCGAGTGTACACTGTCTGTGACATGCAGGGACCTTATGAATATCACAAGCTTTCCTTGTTCCACATAATGAAGCGGGTGGGAAGGGGCAAAATGGCTCATAGGGAGCTGAACTTTGAATTCACTGAATATTTATGCAAAAGGCTGTTTAAACCAGGCAATTAATTCGCCTATTAAATGTTTCCCTCACCACCCAACCAGGTGGAGATTGTGACAATATTAGATTAGTTACAGGAAACAGCAGATCATTGCTCATCTGAGCAGTATGTGCATTGTGATATCAGGGCTCCAACAAAGAAAATCTGGAATGGTGCTTGATAAACAGTCTTTACTGCTAGTGAAGGGCGTGCATACCTGGGCAGCTTCTTGGAGGGCTTGGCAAAGACGCAAAGACGCAAAGATGCAAAGACGCAGGGACACAGGACTGGGGCTGCACACCTGGAGTGGGTGGGGGAGGGGTGTTCAGTTGAGGCATCCAAGTGGAGACACAATTTAAGCCGAATTTGGAAGAAGTGGAGACACTCACTTTGGCAGAGAGGGAGCATGGAAGGATATGAGAAGATTTAGCAAGGCAGTGGCGTGAGAGATGGCCCCACTCAATCGTCCAAGTTTCCTTTGCTTAGATCCTGCTGCACGCCAAGACCTGGGAAGTCAGAAAGACTTCTGTGCCTCTAACAGCTGACTCTCCAAGGAGAGGATGAAAGGGGCACTTCCCTTCTGCCCTCTCAAACACAAGCACTTTTAGGATAGTGGTTTTGCGAGTGAGGTGTTAAAAATACTTCTTATAAACCTCTGCTGAAGGATCCCTGGTGGTGCAACGGTGAAGCGCTTGGCTGCTAACCGAAAGGCTGGCGGTTCAAACCCACCCAGTGCCTCCAGGAGAGAAAGACCTGGCGATCTGCTTCCACAAAGATTACAGCCAAGAAAATCCTACAGTGCAGTTCTACTCTGTCACATGGGGTGCTATGAGTTGAAAATCAACTCAACAGCATCCAACAACAACAACAAACCCCTGCTGCCCTATCTTCTGCCCTGGAGATCCTGGGGATGCAGACGTGAGTGGATGGAGACCAGCTTGGTGACCCCCTCCCCTTTCAGATACGCACTAGGGAGGGTAGCAGGCATCAGCATTTTGAAAGAGGTCCCCGTGACATGCTCTTTTGTTCTCTCCTCCTCAACCTCCCCTCCAACGCGCATGTGCACACACACGCACACACGTACATGCACACACACACGCACGCACTCACGCTCACACACACACATGCATGCACACGCACACATGCATGCACACACATACATGTGCACACACGTATGATTGACGTGTCTAGAGCTGGCAGTTCAGGCTGGGCCAGGAGGACAGGTGGCATCAGCTGCTGGCAGCAGGAGAAAACTTGGAGGGCCTTTCAAGTCTCTGGGAAGGAATTTGGATTTATTACTACACTTTGCAGAATTTTCCAGCTGCAAATTCACTTTCAGCAAGGGTTGCCCCTCAGTTTACGATGGGGGCCCAGGGAAGAGAGGGGGGCTGGCCAGCAGATCCTCCCTCGGGCACCTGGCAGCCTGTCCCTGCT
Organism: Dugong dugon; assembly: GCA_030035585.1. Lineage (NCBI taxonomy): Eukaryota > Metazoa > Chordata > Mammalia > Sirenia > Dugongidae > Dugong > Dugong dugon. The sequence continues at coordinate 241,894 of CM057469.1, read as the reverse complement.
CTCAGTCTCTCTGTGCACAGCCCCTCAAAGGTCCTGGCTGCTCACCTCCAGCGTGCAGTGAAGGATTGATTATTAAGTTTTATAACAATCCAGGAATTGTTATCTGTGAACCTCGAGCCCCTAGCACTTCTTCTCCAGCCTCCAGCCACTTTATCGTGGTTTTAGCTGGGTCAGCAGAGCAGTCTTATAACCTCAGATGAGGAGAGCGGTGAAGCCTTTATCAGCCTTTCCTGGGGACGAAGGCCAAATTCACTGGGGCAGCTGATGGGAGGGGAGCCGATAACGCTCTCTAAGAAACTCAGATGGCTTCCCGCGTATCAGAGCCGGGCCTCCTTACATTCCTTTTCTTGGCTTTCCTTGTCTCTTACCTTAGTTCACCGTAGCTGCAGTTTTCAAATCACTATCACAAACGTGATCTCAGTTGATCCCCAAACAACCTCGTACCTGGACTGGGCGGGTATTGTTCTCACGGAGAAAATAAAGATTCTGAGAGGGCTTTCGACTTCTGCATCCTCCTCCTTTCTTTTGTACTGACCACCTGGAGGGATTCCTGGCCGGACCATCCTTTTTTTTTTAATAGTATCTTATTTAGTTTTTGGTGAAAGTTTACGCGGCAGGTTAGGTTCCCATCTGACTATTTCCGCAGAAATTGTTCAGTGACGTTCGTTATATTTATCACAATGTCCTCTTTGTTCCATTTCCAGTACTCTGATTTCCCTGCCCCCTTATCTTCTCATTTTTGCTTTTCGGTAATTGTTGACCTTTTGGTCTCATACAGATGGTTTTTAAGTAGAGCACTGATCTTACGGGTAATGTCCTTTATTTTGTGTGCCACTCTGCTATTTCACTAAAGGGAGATCTCAGGGGAGAGACTCGATTATTAAAGAGTGTCCCAGGGCGATGGTCCCAGGGCGGCGGTCCCAGGGCGGTGGTCTCGGGGCGGTGGTCTCGGGTGGACCATCCTTTCAATGTCTGGGCATTAGCTGTTTACACCACTCAGGAACTTTTAAAGACTGTTCCACCTTTTTTTTTGTCTTTAAACTGGGGCATTGGCAGATGACTTGTGCTTTTAAAAGTTATTTATTTATGGAAGTTATATTTAAAAGTTATTCTCAAAACAGATTAAGTTTTCTGTTTCTGCAAATAGGTCATCACTAGAATATGTCCACAAATTAATTGAATAATCTTCCCTAGACATTACATTTATATTAAAACAAATCCAAACAAATTATGGAAGAAATACAAAATGTGTAAGATTCCTTTTTTCAGAGGGAGCAGGAGACCTCTGAGGCCATGGACATCAGAGGGTGGCTGCTGCGGGCAGGTCCTGCCCAGTTAGCTTGCTTTGGACTGCTTTGGGGAGGAGTGGGAGCAGCCTGCTGTGAGGTCATGGCCCCTGAGGTGAAGTTTGTCCCCACGCGCTGGCCTGAGGTAGCCAGCTGCCTGTTGGGCTTTTTTTGTGAGTCCAAAGTCTCAGGTGTCACAAGTTTCCAGAGCCACAGATTTCCCTGAGGCAGGCTCACTTCCCAGAAACCTCCCAAACAAGCGGAGGATGAGCAAATGAGATGCAAGAAGCCGGCAGGAGGCTTGGGATGGTGTGAGTCTGGGAGAGACTGAAGGCTCCCACCTTTCAGCCTGTTGGGGCAGCTTCTTCCCAGGCACCCTGTGCTCCCCTCAGAGGCTCTCCCCTTGGGGCAGGATGAGACAGAGGTTGGGCACACAGCCTTCCTGGGCGACACTTGGCGAAGACAGGGCTGGTGGGGCTAACAGGAAAAGGGTGAGGCTGGTGAATTCCTGCAGGAGTGGGGCTGGGTTCTCATCATCTGCCTGCACAGCGCCAGGCCTACGGTGGTGCCTGTGGGGGCATTTCACCAGGGCCACCTGTGACTCAGGCTGCCTGTGTGGTGCTGGGGAGGTGAACACTCAGATGCCCAGCCTTGGTGTGTCCCATGCTTCTGGGCCATCAAGTCCAAGGAGGTTAGCCCAGCCAAGGGGACAGGCTTACAGATTCAGGGGGGCAGTGAGCTTCCCACAGAGTCCAGCCTTAACCTCGGCCTTGTTCATGAGGTGGGGGAGCGAGAGTGAGGACCACCTTCCAGCCCAGGGGGAAGGAAACTGCATCTCCTGTGGCTGGTGGGGGAGGCCACAGGACAACTAGCTTTTGTGGAGCTTTGACACAGGGTTGGAAGCTGAGGCTCAGAACCAATCGGTGGAGACAGAAGAAGGTCGCACCACTCAGCTAGCTGGAGGTGGGGGTTCACACCCAGGTCTACGCAGCTGCTGACCAGGCTGTTTCCATTGTCCTGGGCTCTGTGTCATTCAGGAACTCATCTCCAGCCCCATCCCTGTCATGGACCTCCCACTGCAGCCCTCCAGCCCCTTCTCAGGCCCAAACACACACACACACACACACACACCCCCGACCCGTGTGGTCCCCTGCTGGCCTCTTTGATAAGTCCCCAGGTACTCTGCTGAGTTGCATGGCTCGGAACCTGAACGCGGCTGGGCAGTGGAATGCTGACTGCTTCCAGCACAGGCTCACGGTCATTCACTGGACAACATTTACTGGGGTGGGGAAGCTCCGTGGACCGGGCATGGTGCAGGGCACAGGGATCAGTGGTGACCAGGCTTTACCCTGACCCAGGAGCCCAGTGGGAAAACAGACAATAAACAAATAACTGGCCTGTGGCAGGCACTCACTAAATATTTGGTGAATAAATTGTAAAAATAGATGTGTGGTGAGTTTATGATGGGAAAACGCAAGGTGATGTGTGCACAGATGCAGGGCTCCACCCTTGTCCAGACCTCTCTGGATGTGATGCTTAAGAGGAGTGTCGAAGGAGAAGAAGGGTTTAGCCAGGACATCCTCAGCAACTTTGAATGGACATTTTCCAAGAGCTTGGTTGGGCTAGAGCGTTACTCTTGGTTAGGAGGACAAACCATTTCCAGAGTTCAAGGCTCAAGTACAGATCAGCCCCAGAAGTCACTTTTCCAGGGCGTTCTCTTGTCAGTAATTTTAGTGGAAGAAGCTACAGGACAGTCTCCTCCCTCCCTTCCCTGAATCTCTCCTCTGTCCGGACCCCTTTCCCATTACACCGGGCTCCGAGGCTCGGCTCTTAAGTGCTTACTTGCGAATGGACACCAAGAATCCCGATGTCATTAGGGACAGTTGGGTATCATCTCCTGACAAGCCTGCTTTTCATAAAGGCCTCTTGGTACTCTCATGTCCAAGTCACTTATTTATTTACACACACACACACAGACACACACACAACGGCCAATCCAACAATTCCTACATGTGCCAGTTCAGTGACACTGACTACATTCTTCTTTTGTGCAGCCACTGTCACTGTCCTTTCAGAATCATCCATCACCACTAACATGAACTCAATGCCCCTTAAGCAAAAACTCCCTCTTTTCCCCTCCCTCCTACCTTTGGTAACCACTGATAATCTTTGTTGTCTATATATTTGCTTATCTCACGTAAGTGAGATCACACAGTATTTGTCCTTCTGTGACTGACTTAGTTTACTCAGCATAATGTTTTCAAGATTCATCCATTTTCTGGCACACGTCAGAACTTAATTTCTCTTTGCCACTGTGTATGTATATAAAAAACAAACAAACCAACAAAAAACCAAACTCACGGCAGTGAAGTCGATTCCTACTGATAGTGACCCTATAGGACAGAGTAGAACTGCCCCAAAGGGTTTCCACTGAGCAGCTGGTGGATTTGAACTGCTAACCTTTTTGTTTGCACCCAAGTTCTTAACTACTGCACCACCAGGGCTCCTGGATGTATATACCACATTTTAAAAAAAATTATTTTATTTTTTTATTGTTGTAATTAAATGAAGTTTACATTTCAAGTTAGTCTCCCACACAAAATTTTTATACATACATTGTTATGAGACCCTAATTGCTCACCCCATTCTGCAACAGCACACTCCTCCTTTCCGCCTCTGATTCCCCATGACCATTCAACCAGCTCTTAACCCTCTCTGCCTTCCCGTCTCACCTCTGGACAGAAGCTGCCCCTTTGGTCTCTTGTATCTACTTAACTAAGAGGCACACTCTTCATGAGTATCACTTTATGTCCCACAGTACAGTCCAATCCCTGTCTGAAGAGTTGGCCTTGGAAAGTGTTTTAGTTCTGGGCTGATAGAGAGTCCAGGGGCCATGCTTTCCGGGGCGTCTCAGTCAGACCATTAAGTCTGGTCTTCTTACTAGAATTTGAGTTCTGCACCTCATCCTACTACTGCTCCATTAGGGACCCTCTGTCATGTTCCCTGTCAGGACGCTCATTGGTGGTAGCCGGGCACCATCTAGTTCTTCTGGTCTCATGCTGATGAAGTCTCTGGTTTATGTGGCCCATTCTGTCTCTTGGGCTAATACTTTCCTTGTGTCTTTGGTGTTCTTCGTTCACGTTTACTCCAAGTGGTTGGGACCAATTGATGCCTATTAGATATGACTGCTTGCAAGCTTTTAAGACCCCGGACGCCACTCACCAAAGTAGGATGCAGAACATTTTCTTAATAAGCTTTGTTATGCCAATTGACCTAGATGTCCCCTGAAAGCATGGTCCCCAGACCCCCTACCCCTGCTACTCTGTCTCATATATACCACATTTTACTTATCCATTCATTTGTTGGTGGAATGTCCAAATTATTTCATCCAGCCTGTAAAGCTAGTACTATTCAGAGGCATAGAACTATGGAAGGAACAGGGAACATCTGCTGAGCAAGATTTCATTTAATATTCATAACAGCCCTATGAGAGAAGTGTTGCTGTCAGCAGCCCGATTTGAAGCACCGAAAAGTTCGGTAACTTTCCAAAGATCCTGAGTGTATGGGCCTAACCCCTGAGCATATGGGCTTAACCTCTGAGTGTGTGGGCTTAACCTCTGAGCGTGTGGGCTTAACCTCTGAGCATGTGGGCTTAACCCCTGAGTGTATGGGCTTAAACTCTGAGTGTGTGGGGTTAACCCCCGAGTTGCCTGTTCTCAGCAGACCTAGCCCATCAGTCAGCTAAGACTGGCCTAAGGTGTTTCCCTCCTTCACCTCTGAGCTTATATCCAACCCACGTTTCAAGTCTTCATCACTGTTGGGACCTTCCCCCACCGCTCTCACATGGGGGTGACACATTGGAGACAACTCAGACCCATGGAGCTGATGTTACTGACAGGCTCAGAACTGTCCCCAGAGGAAGTCATCAAGAGTCCTGTCTGGTGAGAAACTCCCAAGACCATCAGATATCTCTGCTCTGGGCTCCAGGGCCCCTCAACCACAGACAGGGGTGGGGCAGGCAGACATCAGCCAGAGGCATATTAAAGGACGGGTCAGGTGGCTACTTCCTGGGGTGCTGACTTATAACGGGCTCAGAACATCACCGAAGTAAGTGTGGTGCCGGTTACCTCAGCTTTCCACACTCCTCTCTTCTCAGACCTCTAATGTGAAAGTGGCCCAACTTTTGCCAAGGAAACAAAGCCACTGAACAGGAGCCGAGCTTGTGTTTGTTCCTGGCCTATCTATTTCTGTAGAAAATGTCATCATAGGCTGCCTGGTGCACTTTGCCAACCCTGAGACTGACAGTCACCTGAAGTAGGCAGTACTGCTGTGACGGAGAGATCCAGTTATGATGGAGGGCAGGGGTTAGCAAGCTTTCTCTGTAAAGGACCAGAAGGTAAATATTTTAGGTTTTGTAGGTAGGTAAATATTTTAGGTTTTGTAGGTCATACTCAACTCTGCTGTTTATAGTGCCAAAGCAGTCATAGATAATACGTAAATGAATGAACATGGTTGTGTTCCAATAAAACTTTATTTACAAAAACAGGTAGTGGGCCAGAATTGGCCCCAGAGCCATAATTTGCTGACCCATGCTATAGCTTACAGAATATAGAAACTTATTTCTCTTTTGTGTAACAATGGTGAAGCGAGGGATCCGAGTTGTTGGGACAGTTATTTAGGGACCCAAATTCCTTCACTGAGCTCATCTGCCAACATCTAGAGGCCCTGTGGTCTTCTGCATGGTTGAAGCTGTGGGGAAAAGCAAAAAGAGCTTGGAGGAGACAGGACCCAAGTCTTAAGGCTTAAGCCTAGAGACGAAACACATTCAATGGCCGGTACTTAGTCCTCTGGCCACACAGAACTACAAAGGATGCTGGGAAATGCAGTCTGGTTGTGTGTCCAGGAAGAGAGGAGAGTGGATGTAGGAAGGTGGCTGGCAGTCTCTGCCACACCTACCAGCCTCCATTTTCCCTTCTCCCATCTTCTCACTACCTCCATTGTTTTGTTCAGGTGTCCAGCCTACCCCCACTACCCCATTCCTCTTTATCCTCCATACCCCACCCCACACTGTGTGGGGGAAATTGACTCCATCTCTGCCATGGGAGCTGGCCTGGTTGGTCTAAGGTCATCCCCAACCCTTTGTCGCATTCCTTTGTCAGGAGCCTAGGCCAACCAGTGCAGGGCATTTTCCTGGCCACAGGGATGATTCGGGAATGAGAGCACATGACCCTAATGAAAGGATTGATTTGTTATGGGTGTCTGGAAAAGAGGCACCTTTTCCCTTAAAAGAGAATCCTTCTCAAACGCTTAGGGTACACTGAACTTCTGATAAGGGTGATGGAAAAATTTGGGAACAGATAAGGGGTGGTGATAGTATATGATGAACAGAATTAACGTCAATGAACCATAATGTGAAGATTGTTGAAATGTCAAATGTTTTGCTACGTATACATCTACCACAATAAAAGAGAGAGAGAGAGAGTCCTTTTCTTTGGAGGGCTGTGGTGGGAGTTCTGGGGCCACTGCAGCCACTTTGCTCCAATGAGAAGAGACAACCTGGGCACGAGGTCAAGGCTTGGAGGGAAGCACAGCCAAGGGAATTGCTGGGAGTGGAGCAGATCCACCAGGCTGAGCTGACCTGAAGCCCACCCTACTCCTGGACTAGAGCCTGGGAAGCAATTGACTTCTGTGCTGAGTTGAGTTTTAGGTTTCTTATAGCTATAATCCATCTAACTGATGCATACCCCAAGAAGTTGCCTAATTTTAAAACTGCAGAAGAAAACAAAAATGAGCAGCAGAACCACAGAAAAGTGGGAAACATTTTTCTGACTTGAATGATGGGGAAAAAATGTAAAGCACGTTTTGAACAAGACTTTGTAACTGCATCTATGCAAGTTACTTCTCTCCTGATGCGTGAATGACTAACGCTGTGTGTGGAAAAACCGAAAAGAAAGGCAAACTCAATTAGGTTAAAATGTATTGTCACGTGCAACCTATGTCCTAAATCACTGATTTTGACCTTAAAAAATATTTTTATGAAAGAAAAAAATCAGGTTTTCTTACACTCTAGCTAAACAAACACTGTACAGGCATTTAAAGAAGGCAAACCACCTTCTGAGCCTGGGCTCTCACGTGTCCTCGTCTGCCTCAAAATAATGGATGAAGCTGGAAGTTTGGAAAGCCCCCTCTGAGCCGTGACACCTTTTGGTGAAAAATGCCCGGAACACCAAGGCAGCCTGGGTTATTTCCCAGCTGGGTGACTGGGAAAATCTAATTTTTCTGGGCCTCTGTTTTTGCATCTGTGAAGTGGGTTTCTTAATGTCTTCTCTATCCATCCCATAGGGTTGATAGTAAATGAGAAAATGCTTTGTAAACTGTGACACACTGTGCAGGTTTAAGGTTCCTAGAAGGAAAAAATATTAACCCAGCCTTTGTGCTAAGTTCAGCTGCTTGAGGACAGGGGGTGATCCCTCTCACAAGCAGCCAGGCCTGCCTTATAGACTACAGAACGGAAGCCCAGGTGGACACTGGGGCAGCACCTGATCGATGTGTGTCTCCAGGGAGAGGACATGGGCTCCCTCCTCCTAGACAGGTGGGTCCTGATGCCTGGGCTGGGCACATTCACACAAATCGTCTAATTGAAGCTTCTACAACTACCTGGGAGATACTGTCCTCCCTTGAGAGGTGAAGTAACCAAGGGCAGGTTCAGCCACTTAGTGCCACACAGCTTGTAAGTGGCAGAGCTCAGATTTGAACCGAGGGCTCCTGTCTTGGTCTCTGGAACTCTCCTGGGAAATAACCCAGGCTGCCTTGGTGTTCCGGGCATTTTTCACCAAAAGGTGCCACGGCTCAGAGGGGGCTTTCCAAACTTCCAGCTTCATCCATTATTTTGAGGCAAATGAGGACACGTAAGAGCCCAGGCTCAGAAGGTGGTTTGCCTTCTTTAAATATCCATACACAGGGAGTGACCCAGACTGCCTTTGTGCCCAAACCTTGGATGCTTCCTCCTGCCACGTCCCTTGGTCTCAGAGAGCTCCCTCTCAAGGCTCCCTGGTCCATGGTCCTGGGCACTTTGGGGTGGGAGTAGGGATGTCCAGGAGAAGAGCAGATCTTCATGAGGAGAGACAAGGGACTCCTGGGGGGTAAGTCAGCAGCCTATGGGACTCCAGGGCCCCTTATTCTTGCCCTGCCTTTGGAGCTGTCTGGTGGAATGCACATTGACAGTACGAGGCCAGGGTCACAGTAGTTCTTTGTGGTCGCTTCCAGCACATAGTGACCCTACGTACAACAGAACGAAGCACTGCCCCGCCTGCGCCATCCTCAATAGTTCTTCAGTAAACTGATTTCCCACGTGCTGGCCGAGAGAAGAAGACTCCCCTCCGTGTGCATGTTGGTGCCAGCGCCATCTTTAAAGGGTCCAGTGGACTTAGAGGCCATTGGCTCCTGCCTCACTCAGCTCTGTGTCTAGAACCTGCCTCCCGGCCCGGCACACAGCTGGCGCCCAGCATATGTTTGTTAAATGAATGAGTGAATGAATGAATGATGACTGCTGTGCATGGTTGCCCCACCTGCCTCCATCTGTGCCCGCCACACCTCCCAGCTCTCACTTTCTCCTCCTCAGGGTCCCTCCTACATCTCCTCTAGCCTCCCACCCACTGACGTCCTGACCCATCTGAGCTCAATCCCCTCCTCCTGCCCCACCCTGTGCCCCTTCCTTCCTTTTGGCTGCTGGTCCCATGATAAGAGTTCTGGGGCTGCCTGCGCCCAGATAATACACACTCCCTTCTGGTCCTGCCTCTGCTGAGCTCCCCTGCCCTGTTGTGTTTATGGGTTGGCTAGTGTGACTCAGGAGCCCTGGTGATGCAGTGGTTAAGAGCTCAGCTGCTGACCAAAAGGTTGGCAGTTTGAATTTACCAGCTGCTCCTTGGAAACCCTATGGGGCAGTTCTACTCTGACCTATAGGGTCGCTATGAGTCAGAATCGAGTGGGTGGCAACGGGTTTGGTTTTAGTTTGACTTAACCTTTGCCCTCCTTGCAAAAAGATAACTCTCTTGTAATCGATGCCTTAATCCAAGGAGGCTCCTGGAGACAGATGGGTTGTAGGCTGTGCAGAGAGGAGCAGGGATGAGAGGCAAGGTGCAGGCTGTGACATCCTGAGCCTCCCCCAGGCAAGGAGAAGCCCTAGGCTGCATTCTAGAAGACTCCGGGAGACAGCCTGTATGGCCACTCTGTTCTCTGTGGTGGGAAGTCTGGATAAGAGTGAGCAGGAGCTTCACAGATTGTAAAGGGCCACACTGTACCCGCTCTGGTTTCCCTGGCTCCTGCCCTCCCACCTGGCTGGACCCCTGGGGCCTGGCTGGAACCCTGGCTGTCTGTAAAGTTTCTTGTCCTGAAAGGCCCAGGGGGGTCTCACACATGTCCAAACTCAGTCCCACCTGCACAGTTGGCTGCTTGCCATTCTGTCTTAATCTCCTAGTGCTGCTGTAAGAAACATGCCTCAAACAGGTGTTTAAAGAACAGAAACACATCGCCTCACAGGGCATCTTCTCTGGGGAGGGTCCCTCATTGTCGGGAGCCCCAGGCGCTCTTTGGCTTGCGTGGTCTCTTTGCTGTGTGTTTCTCTATTCAGCCCTTTTTATGAGACGCCACTCAGAAGGGATTAGGGTTAGGACCCACCCTTCGTGGTATGACCTTAGTAACACAACAAAAGAAACTCCTATTTCCAAACTGGGCCAGATTCACAGACTTAGGGGTTAGGATCTCAGCATATCTTTTAGGGGACACAATGCAACCCATAACACCCTCCCTCCAAAGCCCTCCCCTGAGCTGTTCCTGTCCCCTCCTGACGGCACCATCCTCTCCTGCATCCCTTTCTGCTGGACCTCATACTGCTGGAAGACTTGCGGGCTTCCCATGTCCATGCTTGGGCATGTCTAGAATAGAGCTGGAGCTCAGACTGGGTCTCCCTTCCACCTTCATTTCTGAAACACCCGTAAAAAAAAATCCCATTGCTATCCAGTCGATTCCGGCTCAGGGCAGCCCTATAGGGCAGAGTAGAACTGCCCCGTTGAGTTTCCAAGGCTGTAATCTTTACAGAAGCAGACTGCCACATCTTGCTCCCTTGGAGCGGCTGCTAGGTTCGAACTACTGGCCTATTGGTTAGCAGCTGAGCGCTTAACCACTGCACCACCAGGGCTCCTTCGTTTCTGAAATAGCTATACAAAATGTAGTGGGTTTAGATTTAGCTGTATTTGCCGAGCACCTACTCTGTCTTCAATGTCTTCATCTGAGTTTTCTCATTGAGCCTTCACCAAGTCCTCATAACCACCTGTGAGGTGAGTATTGTTATGTCGGGTGTTGGAGCCCACTGAAACTCGCGGGTAGGAGGAGAGGTTTACAGAAAGGCTTCATCACAGAGACTCCCAGGGACAGTGACATGCAGCCAGCCAGCTTGTGAGCCTTGTAGGAGCAGGTGTGAGGAGGCATGAGCTGACTGCATCTCTGCTGTGGTTATCACCTGCACTGCCCCAGCCCACCTGTGCTGTGTAGCTGGGGCTCTGCCTTCCCTACGCAGCTTTGGCTGTGCTCCTGACCCAGGAGAATTCATACACAGACTGGCCTCGGGAAGTCAGATTCTTTCAAGAATCTGAAGTAAGAGTGTGGTGGACAGAACAATGCCCCTTAAACAGGGCTGATTAAACAGTAAGCAAGGTATGCACAGGCTTACAAAGACGTGAAAACCATGTGAAATTTTGCACTACAGATTAGTAAGTAAGCACAAGTAAGCCTGTGTGTCTATGCTTATTGGGTAATCCATCCCTATCCCTAAAGATATCCAGAGCTCTGGGGGTTAAGCACTAGGCTGCTAACCAAAATGTTGGTGGTTAGAACCCATCAGCCACTCCAAGGGAGAACGATGTGGCAGCCTGCTTCCCTAAAGATTACAGCCTAGGAAACCCTATGGGGCAGTTCTGTTCTGTCTTGTAGGGTCAATGTAAGTCAGAATTGACTCGATGGCAATGGATTTGGTTTTGGGTTAAAGATGTCCATGTACTAATCCCTGGAACCTGTGAATATGTCACCTTCCATGTTGAAAAGGGACTTTGCACATGTGATTAAATTAAGGATCTTGAGATGGGGAGAGTAGCCTGGGGTCTCCAGGTGGGCCCAATGTAATCACAAGGCTCTTTATAAGGGGGAAACAGAAGTGTCAGAGAAGGAGATGTAAAGATGGGAGGGGGTGGGAGGAAGGAGGGGCAGAGAGCGAGAAAGAGGGAGATTCGACCATGCTGTGCTGCTGGCTTTGAAGATGGAGGATGGGACCACGAGGCAGGGAATGCAGGTAGCCTGTAGACACTGGAAAAGGCAAGGAAATGGATTTTCTTCTAGAACTCCAACAAGCTCTGCCGACACCTTGACTTTAACCCAGTGAAAGCCAATTTGGACTTCTGACCTCCAGAGCTGAAGGCTAGATTTGTGTTGTTTTGAGCCACTAAATTTGTGATAATTTGTTACAGCAGCAAAAGAAACTAACGCAAAGTTACAGAGACAAGGTCAAGTGGACTGGGTTTGGAGATATGCCATCAAGCTGAGCCAGTAAACGCAGAGGAAGCAACATTGCCTCCTCCAGCAAGGCTTCCCTGGTGTGCCTTGTCCCACCTCAGACTATTTAAGAGGCCTCTTCTGGGAGCCTACATTCTCAGAGCTACCACTGTTACTAGAAGTTAATCCTTGATCACTTGTCAGTTTCCCTAATTCAGAGAGACGTTCCTGGAGAGGGCATTTCGAGATCCATTTTTGTGTCTCCAGGGCCCTGAACGTCCGTGTACATGTGTCTTGTCTACATCGCTGCTTCCAAGTCTCTGGGGCATGGCCACCGAAATTTAAAATTAAAATGAAATGTAAAAGTTCAGCTCCTCAGTTACACTAGTCACGTTTGGAGTGCTCACCCGTTCCATGGGGGCAGTGCTTACCATGTGGGACAGCACAGGTTCAACTTCAGCATCGTCATCATCACAGAACTTTCTGTTGCACAGTGTTGCCCGAAACCACTGAGCTACAGCCTGTCTCTACGTCAGACAATCTCATTTCAAAGCCTTTATTGCCTTGAAGAAAATGAACGTAGACTCAGCTCCTTCACCTTTTCAAGGTAGGGGTGTGGGTTTGGCTCTTCAGGGCCCCTGAGAGGCGAGAGCTGTCCCTGGAGGATGAAGGGCAGATGAAGGCCAGCTCTCCGTGGCCTTGGCTGCCTCCTGCTCACAGGAGAGATGAGCTTCTGGGGCTGAGTAAGCATCCAGCGGAGACATTTCTCCCCTTGCCCAGTCGCCTGGACGGATCTGATAAATATGCTGACTCCCAGGGGAGGGTTGTGTGGCCAGATTACACAGTTCCACCCCTTTGGGGCCCCTGAGAGGGCAGCCCTGTGGCTTTGCACTTCTCCCCTCTGATAAAGCAGGCCTTAAATGTACCCTGTGTTTGCATGGGTCCTACATGCTTGTGTTGTAAGCAGCCCACCAGCCCCTTCCGGAAGCACAGGGGGCGGGGAGGGGGTAGCAAATAACAACAATAATAAAATGACATTTAGTAAGTGAGACACTAATGAGCTTGGCTGCTAACCAAAAAGTTGGCGGTTCAAGATCACCGAGGTGTGCCTCAGAAGAAAGACCTATTGAGCTACTTCCCAAAACTAGCTATTAGAAACCCTGTGGAGCACAGTTCCACTCTGACCACATGGGCTGCCATGAGTTGGAATCATCTTCACAACACGGTTTTATATTGTATACCAGACACCACTAGGTTGCGTTATAGGCACCGTCCAGTTAATCTTCACAAGTAGACACTGTCATCCCCATTCACAGATGAGGAAGCTGAGACCTGGTGAGGCCAGCTGGCTTACCCAAGGTCACACACAGGAAGTGGCAGGGCTGAGACATGAGTTCTGAACAGTTGAGCTCTGTGCCTCCCCAACCCAGCTACACAGTCTCGAGAGGCTTCCCCCAGACAGAATTTCCCTTGGAAACTTCACGAAATGGAGGTGAGGGAAACGGTCAGAGACTAGCAAGCGTGCAGCCAGCCCTGAGCAGGCTCCAGCTAGGCGTGAGCCCGTGGCCGTGGCTGCTTCCTGCTCGCGGGAGAGATGAGCTGCTGGGGCTGAGTAAAGCAGCCAGCGGAGACATTTCTCCCCTTGCCCAGTCACAGAGACCGGTCTGCTCCTGGGAGCTCAGCCCCCTGAGGGCTGTGACCCCTCACTGTCCTCCTCAGGGACCACCAGGACACACACAAGCCCCCCCAGTGAGGTGTGAGAGAGAAAGCTTTCTGGGGACCTCCTCTACCCCAGGATTATGCAGCAGGAGGGGAAAATCCTAGGTCAGTAACACAGACTGTGGTTTCTAGGGGGAAACCACAAAGACTTACAGCTTGGGATGACAACACCCACAAACCCACCACACAGGACGTGGCCCAGGGCACCTTGGCTGCCAATACGTGCGTGGGCTGAGACCCCACTAGCAACATCTTCTTTCCATGGCCATTAGCTGTCTTTCATAGCCCTGCGCGGAGGGCTGGCTGTCAGGAGGTCTGTACGGGGAATGCTGGGGGCGGGTGGGGGGCTTCCAGCTCTGCCCTCAGTATGCTCCCCGTATGATGATGAGACTCGGTTCCTTACCCTGGAAAGCCCCTTCCCTCAGGGTTCATGATCTTTTAAGAAGACCCCTAGAGCAAATTCTGATCTAATGACGGAGGCAGGATACATCCAGGTGGAAAAAAAAAAATTAGAGCAAATTCAGGAGTCCTTCCTCTGGCCTGTCCTTCATCTTTGGTCCCCATTTCCTTTGGTGTCTTGATCAGCAGTTCTCAGCCTCCTCCGACAGCAAACACGCAAACACACGACATTTCGGCAATTCCCAGCCCAAGATCAGGAAACAAGCCTCTTATCCCTCATTTGAATAAACTTATCGGGATGCAAGGTGGGTGATCAGGTGGTGCTAGTTTATGTATGACCTTGATTTTTTTCACGAATTGATTTAAAAAAGTAAATCATTCACAAATTTTGATACTTTACTTTCGTAACACCTTTCTTGTGACCCATTTCACAGATAATAGCCACTGCTTTTGATCACCCCCTTTGTTCGTTCATTCATTCAACAAACACTTATTCAGCAGCTGTTATGTGCCACACACTGTTCCAAGGGCTGTAAGCACAGCAATGATGAAAACAGATGAACATCCACACTCTAATGCAGCTTACGTTCTGGGGGCGGCGAGGGGTGGAAAACCAAATATTAGTGAAGTTGGAAAGATGGAGTAGCCATTAACTTAGATAGGAAGACTGTGGGAAGAGCAGATTGGGGTAGGGGGAGATGAGATACTTACTGTTGGACCCAGAAGGTTTTTACAGTCAATTTCAGAACATTTTCACTATCTCAGAAAGAAACTCTGTACCCTTAAGCTGTCTATTATCCTCCTACCCTCCACCTGGCCCCCCAGCCCTAGACAACGGCTAATTTACTTTCTGTCTCTATGGATTTGCCCTTCATATAAAGGGGATAATATGGTGTGTGGTCTTTTGTGTCTGACTTCTTTAGTACGTCTTCACGGCTCATTCATGTATTAGGAATTCATTCCTTTTAATGGCTGAGTAATATTCCACTGTCTGAATATACTGTGTTTTGTTCATTCATTCTTCAGTTGGCAGACATTCAGATGGTTTCCACTTCTTGGCTATTATGAATAATGCTGCTATAAACATTCACGTGTAAGTTTTTTGTGTAGACGTATGTTTTTATTTCTCTTGGGTATGTACCTAAAGTTGGAATTGCTGGGTCACATAATAACTGTATTTAATTAGAGTCCCTGGGTGATGTGATTAATGTGCTCGGCTGTTAACCGAAAGGCTGGAGATTCCAGTTCATCCGCAGGCACTGTGCAAGAAGAGCCTGGTGATCTACTTCTAAACAGTAGGCCATGGGAAACCCTATGGAGCACAGTTCTACTCTGACGCAAATGAGGTCACTGTGAGTCAAAATAGACTGGACAGCAACTAGTAGGTTTGTTCGTTTGAGGAACTGCCAGACTGTTTTCCAAAGTGGCTGCATTTTACATTCCCACCGGTAGTGAAGGAGGATTCTGGCTTCTCCACAACCTTGGACACGCAAGTTGGAGATGCCTACTGGATGTCCAGCTGGTGATTTCAAAGCAGCGTGGAGTTCAGGAGAGAGACTGGCCAGAGATATGAGAGTCCTCAGTGCACAGATGGCATTTAAAACCGGGACACTGCATGAGCCCACCAGAGGGATGGGTGTGGGTCCAGCAGACAGAGGCTGGGAAGAGGAGGAGGAGACTTTCTTGAACTGGGAGGAACCCCACATCCTGGAAGCCGAGGAAGGAAAGTTTTTCTAGGAGGAGGGAGGGCCAGCCATGTCAAAAGCTGCCAATGAGAAAGATGAGGGCTAGAGCTGGCCACTGCATTGGATACGTGGAGGCTCCTGGTGACCCTGAGAAGCGGCCAGAGGGAATGGGGTCCGGCCAGTGTGGAGCTGGAAGGATTTAGGAGGAATTTAGGAGTCTTCCAGGCACCAGGCAAGGAGCTAGGTGTTAGAAGTCTTGGAGGCATCATCCTTAATTCCTTCCCTTTCACTTCCCAGTCAGCCACACAGTGAGTACAGAGAACGCTTGAAGAGTTTTGTTTATTTGTTTTATATATATGCCTTTATTGAGATATATTTCACCTAACGCAAAATTCATTCATTCAATGTGTACAGTTCAGTGATTATTTTGTATATTCAGAGTTGTGCAAACGTCACCACAATCTAATTTTAGAACATTTTCAACACCCTAAAAAGAAACTCTTACCCTTTAACAGTCAATCCCTGATTAGTTTCTTCATCCTCCCCAGTCCCAGGCAAGCACCAATCTGTTCTCTGTCTCTATGGATTTGCTGACTGTGAACCTTTCATGTACGTGGAATCATGCACTGGGTGGTCTTTGGTGTCTGGCTTCTTTCGCTTAGCATGATGTTTACAAGGTTCACTGATGTTGTAGCACACGTCAGTGTCTATATCAATGGATGTACTGCACTTTGTTCATTCATTCATCAGCTGAAGGACATGGGGGTTGTCTCCACTTTTTGGCGATTACAAATAAAGCTGCCACGAACATCCACACGCATGTTTTTGTGTGGAAATTTGTTTTCATTTCTCTTGGGGAGGAGTTTTGCTGTAAAGGGGGAGACATTGGGAGGTAGCTACCTGGAGAAGAGGGATTAAGAGAGGTTAAAAACTTTTTGTAAGACGGGAGAAATAACAGCATGTGTATATGCTGTTGGAATTATCCAGCAAAAAGGAGAAAATTATGATAGAGGAGAGGGGAGAAGAACTGCTGGAGCCCCCTCCTTGGGTAAGTGAGAGGGTGGACTCAGGCGCATTAGCCAAGAGCCTGACAGTTCATCCCCAGCTATGGGAGGGAAGGTAGGGTCTCTGGAACATAGGACGTGGGAGTTTCTGGAAGGTCTTTTTTGCTAGCTACTCCTTTCCTCTTTGTTGTGTGTGGCAACACTGTACACTGTTTTTCCTCCTACTTCCTTCTGAGCCTCTTTGCTCTCTTTCCCGTATTCTCCTTTTTTCTCCAGTCTGCCCATCTATGGGGGAGTTCATCTCTTGCTCCTAAATCCTACTACTGCTCTGCCTCAGGGATTTCATCCATTCTTGTGACTTCAGTTTCTCTTCTATGCAAGAGACTCCCTCATCTTTCTTTCCAGGTGTGACCTCTCCCCAAAGTGCCAGCCCCCACCTCCACCCCCCTGGAAAATCCACCAGTCCCCAGTCAGGCTCATGAAGTCCCCACCCCCAATCAAAACTAATTTCTTATTCTCTGTAGTACTAAGCCTGGCATTGTCGGTCCACTTGTCTATTTGGTCATTCATCCAGCACCCATTTTTCGAGTCTTTCAGGTACCAGGCACTGTGCTACGTGCTAGAAGTGATCATCTTGAATTCTCTCTACTTCAGTTCTCAGTCAATCACACAGTTGGGTCAGTTAGCCCCCATATTTCTTGGGCCCCCACCTCTTCACCTCTGGACAATCATCCCTGTGTATCTTCTGTTTGCAAGCATAGGCCCTAGAGAAAAAGAGTCTGGGTTCAAACCCCAACTCTGCCGTTTTCACTGTGTGTCTTAACTTCTCCCAGCACTGTTTCTTCATGTGTAGAATGCACGTAATAATATCTACTTTACAGCATTATTGCGAGTGTTAAATGCAACAATGCGTTAAAGTGCTTCTCACATTGCCTGGCACACAGTAAGTATTCAATGCATATGTCTTAGTTTCTTATTGCTGCTATAACAGAAATACCACAAGTGGATGAATTTAACAGAAATTTATTTTCTCACAGTTTAGGAAGCTAGAAGTCTGCATTCAGGGTGCCAGCTCTAGGGGAAGTGTGGTGCAAAGGATCACTTTTATATGGCTTTTCTAGCCATGGTCTTCTAACTCCCACCAAAAGATTGGGTGGAAGTATGCAAATAAGGTGCTTGTGGCCCATCAAGGAGATTGGACAACTTGCTAATAATACAAATAAGGTATATGGCACCCTTGTGGGGGTGGGACCATGCAAATAAGGTGTATGGAAATTTAACGAGGGGATTGGTTGGTTTTGCCATCCCACTAGGCTTAAAATGAGCCATCCCAGAGGTGGAAAGGGCAGTCCTTACTACTACAAAGAAAGAAGAGCTAGGAGTGGAGCACGTCCTTTGGACCCAAGATCCCTGTGCTGAGAACCTCCTAGACCCAGGAGACAGAGAGAGAGAGAGAGAGAGCTGTAACACTGGAGATGGCGAGAGACAGTGAGAAGCAGCAGCAGAGTAACAGTGGCAGTGGAGGCAGCAGAGCCAGGACACTGGAGGGAGATGGCGCCGTGATCTTTCCAGCCCATGGAGCAAGAAAGCTGAGCACCTTCAGGCAGGAGGATTGCTGGCAAAGTAGGGTGATTCTAGACACTTGTCATCAGAGTTAGGCTTGCCAACCCATGGAGTGAGAGAGCTGAGCACCTTCAAGCAGAGGCTTACTGGTGGAGTAGGGTAACCCTGGGCATTTATTGGTAGAGCTAAAGAGCTCTGTAACACTTGCCCTAGCAGGACAGAGACAGAGCCAAGGGGCCGAGGGGCTGAGGAACAGAGAGAGGCCTGCTTGTGGGCATGAATGAGAAGAGGCTGTCTTGATTGAAGAACTGTATCCTGAGTCATTCCTGATCCTGAATAGTAACCTATTACTTCCCTAATAAACCCCATAATTGTGAGTATGGTCTCTGAGTTCTGTGTCATCATAGCAATGAATTATCAAACCCAGCAGAGAAGTAGCAAGTGCTGTGAGAGGGCCAGCTAGTGTCAGAATTGATAAAAAGGTTGGAAGGTGGAGGCATGCCTGACCTCTGCGTCATAGGAATCAGCCTTGGGTTGCTGATGCTGATCTTGATTCTCTCTCCTTCCCCTTGTGAAGTTAGACGAGGAGGTCAGACACCTCCACCATGCCATTTTTTTTACAAGAAGGCTTTCTCTGTCTGCTCTGGGGGAAGTCCTTATCTTTTTTCAGCTTCTGTTCCTCATTTCCTTGATGATCTTCAAGTGCCGTATATTTTCCCCTCTGTTCCTGCTTGCTTCTTTGTGCCTAATCTGCTCTTTTTATATCTCAGAAGTGATTGACTTAAAACACATCCTACGATGATTATGGCCTCATTAACATAACAAAGAAAGTCCTATTCCCAAATGGGATTACATCCACTAGTATCTTGTTGTTGTTAGGTAGCATAGAGTCCATTTTCGACTCATATCTACCCCAAGTGACAGAGTAGAACTGCCCTATAGGGTTTTCTTGGCTGTAATCTTTAAGGGAGCAGATCAATAGGTCTTTCTCCCTTGGAGCTGCTAGATGGGTTTGAACTGCCAACCGTTCAGTTGACAGCCAAGCGCTTAACTGTTGTGCGACCAGGGCTTCTTACCCATAAGCATAGGGTTAGAATTTACGACACAGAGCTTTGGGGACACAATCCAGAACAGCACTCAGCTCCTCTCATCCTTGTCATTCCAATCATCATGGAATTCCTCTCCTCAGAAACATTCAGTGAGCCCCTCTCCATTACCTCCAGGGACCTCAGGTTCCTTGGACTGAACTTTTGAGGCCCACCTGCTCCCAAGCCCCACCATAAGCTCTCCTCTGAGGCCGACAAATTTCTCTGCTCTTCCTGAATCTGCCATCCTCACCCTCACAACCTTGACTTTGCTTATAGGTGAGGGTTGTTGGCCTCTAGTGGGAATTGGAGGCTCTTCTCCTGTCTCTTCCTAGTCCCCTCTTCACTCCATTGCACCCCCACCCATGTAGGGGGTATTGGCTGCTGGGCTGGTGGGAGGAGGCTCCATGTCAGGTTGATGGTGCGGGGGTGCACAATAAGAGGGCTCTTTTGCTGCTTTTGTTTTCACAAGGCCAGACTGAGTCTGGGCTGCAGGTGGGTGGGGGGATGGGCACATTGCTCCAAATAGGAGTTAAGGTAGCTAGAGGCGTAATCAATAACTCAGCAAATGAAAGTATTCAAACCTGTTGCTGTCAAGTCAATTCTGACTCATGGTGACCCTATAGATCAGAGTAGAACTTCCCTGTAGGGTTTCCAACCCTGTAAATCTTTACAGATACTGACTGCCACATCTTTCTCTTGAGGAGCGGCTGGTGGGTTCCAACTGCTGACCTTTAGGTTAGCAGCTGAGCACTTAACCTCTGCACCGCCTGAGCTCCTCCAAAGGAAAGTTTACATACGCACAAATCATACAACTGTATACACTATCAGCACTGCTGGAGAAAGAAGGATATAAACATGTTAGACACTTTCAAGAACTTTTCTTAAAATTTCATTTCTAAAACGACCCTGTGTGGTAGCTATTGTTCTCACATTAAAGCTGAGGAGACTGAGGCCCAGAAAGGTTAAGTAATTTTCCCAAGGGAACACAGCAAGTAAGTCATGAAGCCATTAATTCAAAGTCAGGTCTTTGGAGATGAAGGCCAGGATCTGTGTGTTACACCACACAGACCTTTGGAGTTAACATCATGGCTGAGGTGGGGGTGAGAGTGGGGTACTTTGTGGTCTGAGGAGGATTTCCAAGCTGATGACTGAGCGTGAGCAGGCTGGTGAAGGAGAGATGTGGCCAAAAGCCTATCCAAGATGCTGCACTCACCTCTTTCCTGACATCACACTGGAGACATTTTGAAACTGAAGAATTCTGAAAACTATTTCCTTGCGTTGTCTACCTCTAAGAGCCCAGGACAGAGCAGTTCACAGGAAGTGAGATGTGTCTGTCCCTTCCCCCATGTCTTAGTTACCCAGTGCTGCTGTAACAGAGATACCGCAAGTCGATGGCCTTAAAGAAGAGAAATTTATTTTCTCATAGCATAGTTCAGGAGGCTAGAGGTCTGAACTCAGAGCACTGACTCTAGGGGAAGGCGCTGGGGAAGATCTTTGTTTCAGCTTCTGTTCCTTGGCGATCTTCACATTTGTGCTAGCTTGTCTCAGAGTCTGTGCTGCCATTTGTAACATTCAGAGGCAGTCAGGCTTACGACACAGCCTACGCTAATATGACCTCAGTAACATAACCAAGAAAACCTGGGCATCCTGGAAGGCTGGCACCAGGCCGACCCCGTGCCAGCGTGTGGCTGTGTGGCCTCCGGAGCCATGGGTGAGGCTGGCAGCCCCCAGCCTGGTGGAGATTCCTCTGTGCCAGCCAGCTGAGGTCATCCCCTGCCACCTCCACCGCCTCCCTGACTCCAGGCCCTCCCTTTGGCTAGCTGCCTCCCTCTCAGTGTCCTGGCCAGGCATGGGCCCTGAGCCAGAACACACATGGCAGCATCTAGCCAGCCCTTGCTGAGGGGAATTCCACGGGAAGAGGAACAGGAAAGTGTTGTGAGGCTGCCTGCTCTACCCAATCCTGACAGCGGCCAGGTCAAGGGGGATATGGCAGCTCACAGCCTGAACTAGCTTCTCCAACCTGCAGCTCCCAACTCACCCCCACCTGCACCTCCCATACCAGCCTGGTGGCCTTGCCCATCCTCTGCAGCCTAGGGCTGGCTGGGGATGGAGGAGCCGCTGCTGTGAACAGTGCCCCCACCTCCATGCTCAGAAACACATGGGCTCTCCAGCGAGACCCACAGACTGTGTGAGGGTGGGAGGCTGAGGGGAGGCTAGGCGAGGGTGTGGTCTTAGGATCGTACATTTGGACACTGCCGTTAGTGTCTGTGTCAGGCCCTCACAGAAACCTGTTATTCTTTCTTTGGGAGCCAAAGATGTTCCTGAGGCCCATTCCCTGTCTACTAGGTCACCAGACATCTCCAGGGATTGGACCTGAGGACCTGAGGTTGCTTCCTCCCATAAAACAAAGCTGTTGCTGTTGTTGGGTGCCATCAAGTGGATTCCAAGTCATAGTGACCCCACGTATTAACAGAGTAGAACTGCCTCATAGGGTTTTCTAGGCTGTGATCTTTAAGGGAACAGATCACTAAGCCTTTCTCCCATGGAGCACTTACCCGCTGGTTAGCAGCCGAGCACGTATTCGCTGCACCAGGGCTCCTTAAAGTAAAGTTATAAACTGTAATTCCTGCCCTTCTCTGGCTGCAGACCCCACTGCCCCCAGCGGGCATGCCTCCCAAGGCCTGGGTAGGTCAGTAATTGCCATCCAGCTCCCCAGAGGACCCTCCACTGTCTGCGGTTGTCTGGGAGAAGGGCAAAGGTAAGGGGTCTGAGGGAGAAGCGATGAAGGGCATTGGGAATCATTCTTCTCACTTCACAGACGTGGACGCTGAGGTCTAAAGCGATGCGGTGACTTGCCGGAGAGTGGTATCACTGCCAGACTTATAGCAGGTACTGGGCTGTATACACCACCAGCTGCCACTGATTAGATTTGACTCAAGGCGACTCCATGCATGTCGGACTAGAACTGTGCTCCATAAGGTTGTCAGTGGCTGATTTTTTGGAAGTAGATCGCCAGGCCTTTTTTTCTGAGGCACCTCTGGGTAGACTCGAACTGCCAGTCTCTTGCTTAGCAGTCGAGTATGTGAACCATTTAATCCACCCAGGGACTCCATTATATACACTACCAGCTTCTGTAATTCTCATTCATCTCTAAGGTACATAGCATCATGCTGATTTCACAAGGGAGGGGACCAAGGCTCAGTGGGTTAGGTAATTTCCTAGAGTTGCGTGGTAAAAAAAGGGTAACATGGATTCCATCTCTGGCCACCCCTACACCTGGGGCGTCATCCAAGTGTTGTGGCAATAAGCCTGGACTCTGACCACAGAGACCCTTAGTTGAACACTGCTACTCCCAGAAGGGAATGCAGTGCAGACACTAGAGCATGGACTTGGAGCCGGTCAGCGAGGCATTTGCTGTGAGACCTTGGGCAAGTTATTTACCTCTCTAAGCCTCACTCTCTTCATCATTAAAGTGGGTCAAATAATGTTACTGATGTTGTAGGATTGTCGATATGATTAATGAGCTGATGTAGGGAAGGGCTCAGTGCCTGGCATAGGTTACCTGCTCAGTACAGGAGCTGTTATTGTTGTCACCCCAAGACCCCAGGCTCATGCACCGTCTCTCTCCTATTAATCCCCCCTCTCCTTTTCCCCATGGTGACATTGCAGTTAAAAGAAGCCTTGGCTTTGGAAGATGGGCCAGATGTCAAGGGGTTTGACACCAACTATGATTTTCTGAGTGCATGTCTGCTGATCTCATTGGTGGCACAAAGAGCCAGGCTCCACTGTTCCTTCCACAACTTTGTGGCTAAGCCTCTCCCAGCCTCTGCTTGGTCCTCCCAGCCATCCAGTCGGCCCCCAACTCATGGCAGTCCATGTACAATGGCATGAAATGCTGTCCAGTTCTGTACCATCTGCATGATGGGTTGAGGATGGACAATTGTGATCTATGGGATTTTCATTGGCTGATTTTCAGAAGTAGATCACCAGGCCTTTCTTCCTAGTTCATCTTAGTCTGCAAGCTCCACTGAAACCTGTTCAGCATCATAGCAACACAACAAGCCTCCACTGACAGACGGGTGGTGGCTGCACATGAGGTGCACTCGCGGGGTATCGAACCTGGGTCTCCCGCACGGAAGATGAGAATTCTGCCACTGAACCCCCACTGCCCCCAGTCTGGAGTAAGGATGGTCACTAAGGTATCAGGACAAGGGTCTGACTGCCCCTTCCCCCCATCTCACTCTCTCCTTACCCTCCTGTTTCTCTTCTTCGGCTGGCTGCTAGCTGTCTGGGGTTGGGTGGGACGCAGGGGAGTCGGGGGCCCCCAGCCCCATGTGTGCCAGTTACTTTTCCTCTGAGTTAGAGACACAGACAAGAGCCATGAGCCCAGCCAGCCCTGGATCCCCAGGAAGACTGGAAAGAGTGTGGAGGGCTGAAGACTCACAGTTGACTTTACTGATGGGGCCGGAGATCTGCCCTCCCCTTCTCTGCATTGACTTTCAATAATGAATGCTTGGGCGACAGTGTTGACTGACCCACAGTCAGAAAATGTCCTTCCTTGCTCCCACCAAAAGTCTCCTCTGTTAGAATGTGGGAAGCAGTCTGGAAACAAGCTGGTCCTGACTGGCTTGGGGAATAATTATTTGGAAATGTGATAGGCTGGTCTGGAAGAAGAATGCTTCTTTTATCTCTTCCCACTCTTCCAAAAGCCCTTCTCCAGTGGCAACATGTATAAGGAATTATTATTATTATTCCATTCAGGATATAATTATAGCATCCCCAAAAGCAAAGCCTCATACCCTTGGCACTGCTGGGGAAATTAAGCATGTGATTATACCATGGAGTCATTCTCTCTTCTCCACTTCCCTCCAGCCCAGCCACCTCCACCCCCACAGAGTTTGATGGGACTTCTCTGGCTCTGGGCCAACCAGATAATTTTGTCTCCCTCCCTGCTCCCTGCTGTCTCTGGAAGGGCTCCCCTTTTAGCTGCTTCCTCTACTGGGTCCAAATCCAGCAACCCCTGTGTCTGGAGCCTTCAGAGCTGAGGCCACTGGTCCAGAGGGGCCTTGCTTAGAGTTCTAAGCCTAGGGGATGTACACGAACCCCTGGCAGCCATAAGACCAGAGTTAATGGCTAGACAACGAGGTGGAGGAGCTATAGGGACCTGGATGTGCAGGGGGCTTTGCCATCTGTTTTTCTGACTGGGCTCCTCTTCCGGAGACTCCTGCAGGCTCCACAGTCTTCCTAGGGGCTGAAGGGTACCACCTCAGGGATGTTGGCCAGGCACTGAGAGGGTCCCGGGCCTGCCTCTGGCTGGGAAGTCTGTCTGCAGGTTCTTCAAGAGGTGCCCCATGGGGACGGAAGGTGGCCACTTGTTGAGGCAGTGAGAGGTATCAGGGCTGTGGAGATAAGGTGGCAGCCTCCCCACCCAGGGGCCACACAGTGGAGATACCAGTGGCCCTTTTCTCCTTCCAGAGGCAGTGACCCATGACAGGGGTATGGTGGGGAGGGTGCCTGCAATCTTGTCTCCCTGTAGGAACACATCCCAGAAATCCCTGCAGCCTAAGCAAGGCCCAAATATTGAATGATGCAGGAAGCATCAAAGAAGATGGAAGGAATACACAGAGTCACTCTGCCAAAAAGAATTGTTGACATTCAATCATTTCAGGAGGTAGCATATGATCAAGAACTGCTAGTACTGAGAGAAGAAATCCAAGCTGCACTGAAGGCATTGGTGAAAAACAAGACTCCGGGAATTGGCAGAATACCAACTGAGGTGTTTCAACAAACAGATGCAGTGCTGGAGGTGTTCACTCGTTCATGCCAAGAAATTTGGAAGACAGCTACCTGGCTAATGGACTGGAAGATATCCATATTTGTGCCCATTCCAAAGAAAGGTGATCCAACAGAATGTGAAAATTATCAAAAAAAATCGTTAGTATCACACACAAGTAAAATTTTGCTGAAGATAATTCAAAAGTGATTGCAGCAGTACATCAACAGGAAACTGCCAGAAATTCAAGCTGTATTCAGAAGAGGATGTGGAATGAGGGATATCATTGCTGATGTCAGATGGATCTTGGTTGAAAGCAGAGACTACCAGAAGGACGTTCACCTGTGTTTTATTGACTATGCAAAGGCATTTGACTGTGTGGATCATAACAAATTATGGATAACATTGTGACGAGTGGAAATTCCAGAACACTTAATTATGTTCATGAGGAACCTATACATAGATCAAGAGGCAGTTGTTGGAACAGAAAAAGGGGATACTGCATGGTTTAAAATCAGGAACGGTGTGTGTCAGGTTGTGTCATTTCACCATACTTATTCAATCTGTATGCTGAGCAAATAATCCGAGAAGCTGGACTATATGAAGAAGAATGCAGCACCAGGATTGGAGGAAGACTCATTAACAACCTTCGATATACAGATGACACAACCTTGCTTGCTGAAAGTGAAGACGACTCAAAACACTTACTGCTGAAGGTCAAAGACTACAGCCTTCAGTATGGATTACACCTCAACATAAAACAAAAATCCTCACAACTGGTTCAATAAGCAACATCATGATAAATGGAGAAACAATTGAAGTTGTTGAAGATTTCATTTTACTCGGATCCACAATCAATGTCCATGGAAGCAGCAGTCAAGAAACCAAATGACCACATTATATTGGGCAAATCTATAGCAAAATGCCTCTTTAAAGTGTTATAAAGCAAAGATGTCACTTTAAGGACTAAGGTGCGCCTGACCGAGGCCATGATATGTTCAATTGCCTCATATGCATGCGATAGCTGGACAATGAATGAGGAAGACCAAAGAAGAATCGATGCCTTTGAATTGTGGTGTTGGTGAAGAATATTGAATATACCATGGACTGCCAGAAGAATGAACAAATCTGTCTTGGAGGAAGTATAGCCTGAACATTCCTTAGAAGTGAGGATGGCAAGACTTTGCTTCATGTACTTTGGACATATTACCAGGAGGGACCAGTCCCTGGAGAAGGACATCATGCTTGGTAAAGTAGAGGCTCAGTGTAAAAGAGGAAGTCCTTCAAGGAGATGGACTGACACAGTGGCTGCAACAATGGGCTCAAGCATAATAATTGTGAGGATGGTGTAGGATCGGGCAGTGTTTCATTCTATTGCACATAGGGCTGCTGTGAGTCGAAACTGACTTGACAGCACCTAACAACAACAGCAAGCAAGGCGTATCAGACTTAGTGAGAAGGATAGCCACCAGCAGTCCAGAGAGCTGCATGATTCCCACCAAGATTCAGAAGATCTGATGGCCCACCTTTCAGTTCCTTCACTCTTTGTCCAACTTACCTTGTGACTTATGCCTTTGCTGTGGGGTATCTAGGGTATTGCGCCAGCCCTGGGCCCGTGGAGCCGCTGAGCAGTTTCTATTACCCTGGTATGGTCCAGTGTCCTTCCTCAAGCATGGTAATGTGTTAATTAAAAGACTAGTGAGCTTGACTTGTATTTGTGAGATGATATTATGGTAAAGTTATCTAAAAGAGGGGCGTCAGGTGTTTGGACAGGGGATCAATCTCAGTGCTTGCCATAGGCACCATCTTCCGTAGATACACTGCTGGCCTTACTGGGTTAATAGAAACTGCTCAGGGGCGCCATGCTCCCAGGGTCGATGCGATCCCTGCCATATCCTAATTACACCTCTGCAAGTGTCCTTGGCCCCCCTTTTCCCCCCCGTTGTCTGTACTTTTGTCTCCTCAAATCACTAAGGTGGAGAAGGCCTGTAGGGTGTGGGATGGTAGGCTCTTGAATGATGGCCTGTGTTGCTAGGTAAGAAAGTTGCTGTTGGTTTTTAGGTGGCTGTCTTCTTCTTTTTCTTTTCTCTCTTTTTTACCATCCAGAGAATCTACAAAGAATTAGGTAAGGAAGTGAAGTTTTAAATGTAGAAGCCAGTCAGAGGCATGTCTACATGTTCAGAGACATGTTCTCTCTTCTTTATCCGCGTCTGTGTCTCACCTTTTCACATCTCTCTTTCCAACACACACCCTCCTACATTCTGAGGACCCCAGGTGCCAGGGCTGTTAGGACAAGGGATTTACAATGAGCTGGAGTCCTGGAGGCACAAAGGTTAAGCACTTGGCTGCTAACCGAAAGGTTGGTGGTTGGAACCCATCAGCCACTCTGGAAGAAAAGATCTGGTGATCTGCTCCTGTAAAGACCCAAGAAAATCCTATGGGGGTGTTCTACTCTGTCACATGGGGTCGCTATGAGCTGAAAATCAACACCTAATAACAACAACAACATGGGGCACAGGGGGTTATACTAGAGAGATGGCCAGTCTGTTCATGTCAATACAGTGTGAGATGGGCCCAGATGAGCGAGGATGATTAGTTCTGCTTACAGTGGAGTGAAGTATCAGAGAAAGCTTCTGAAAGGTACCACTGGGACTGCGCCTTGAAGGATGATAAGTTCTTCAAGTGGATGAGTTGAAGAGGGAACTCTGGGCTCAGGCAGAGTTGCCAGATACAATCCAGAACATCCAGTTAAATTTCAGATGAACAAGTATTAAGTTTTTAGTACATGTCCCAAACATTGCATAGGGCATGCTTATACTAAAAGGGTGGTCGTTATTTATCTGAGATTCTAATTTAATTGGGCATCGTGTATTTTCATTTGCTAAATCTAACAACCTTAGACCCAGGAAACAGCAGGAGCAAAGACAAACAGGGCATTTGTAGGAAGGGGGAGTGATCAGGCTGCTAAGAGCCACAGAGCCTTGGGCCCATCAACAGCCATGGACTGGTTTCCCTGGCAGGGGCTGACTTAGCTCAGGGTTGTAGACCACCTGTCAGCAAATGCCAATGCTCACACCATTGCTTGTGGTTGCTGCCTCAACCCTTTCTCCCAGCACCACCTCGTCACCACCTAGAGAAATCAAGTATTCACTATTGTTGCCTTTCTTTCCCAAGCTTCTGTATCCAACCCCTGTCCTTGGGTCAGTATTTATTCAAGCTATTCAGCGTAAACTTACTGAAGGCCAACCCTGTGAGTTGAGGACATTGTGCTTGGCACTGGGGATACAGTAGCACATGGCACAGACACACCCTTGACCTCATTTACAACTTTACCTTTTAAAACCTCTTTAATAGTTAATGAGCTTGGCTGCTAACTGAAAAGTAGGTGGTTTGAGTCTACCCAGAGGTGCTTGGAAGAAAGGCCTGGCGATCTACTTCTAAAAAACCAGCCACTGAAAACCATATGGAGCACAGTTCTACTCTGACACACATGGGGTTGTTATGGGTTGGAATCGACTTGTTGGCAACTGGTTTATAGTGTATAGGAGTGGATAGCTAAAAATGTACATACAAACACATAGAAACTAAATTTCTCCTTGTCTGGGATCTCTAGAGAAGCAAAACCAGTAAGCGTATAAATATATATATATATATATATATATATAGAGAGAGAGAGAGAGAGAGAGATTTACATCAAGGCAATTACTCATGTAGTTGTAGAGGCTGGAACGTCCCAAGTCTGTGGGTCAGGATAGAGGCTTCTCCTGGTTCATGTAGCTGCAGGGGCTGGCAAACCCAAGATTGGCGGGTCAGAGAGCAGAGCTCTTGGTCACAGGCTGTGAAGACCAACAAATCCCAAGACTGGCAGGCAAGACCACAGGTAAGTTGTTAGCTCAAGTCCCAAGAACTGGAGATCAGATGAAAAGGAGCCAGCTGCAGGATCCAAACGAGCAAAAGCCCCCAAGCCTTGCCAGAATACCCACTTATATTCAATGCAGGCCACAGCCCCAAGGAAACTCCCTTTCAAGTGATTGGCTGCTCACAGGAGATCCCATAGTGGATCAGATCTCCTCATGGAAGTGATCACACCATCATATAAGTATCAAATCACTGAGAATCACAGACAAGCCAAGTTGACACACAACCTTAACCATCACACTCTTTCTCTTTTTTTTTTAACTAAAAAAATTTTTTTAAACAGCTATTCCAGGGAAGAAATTTCTGAGCCAGAGATGGCTCCTGGAGTTCTTAGCTCCTCCCACATTTCTAGAATGGAGCTGGAACAATTGGTTCTTGGAATTCTCTCTGGCATTGTGTCTCAGCAGCAGATTGAGAAGCCCCTGGGAGCAGAGCACTGTTAGGGGATGTAGAGGAAGGAGAAAGATGTCTGTCCCGGCACCCCAAATGCCAGTCTGAAGAAGGACACAGAGCATACACTGAAAACAAACATCCCTTCCCCAAACACAAAACCATCCCTAAAACAAATATTCAGTTAGAAACACAAATCTGTAGAAACAGTCCAAGGCTATCAATAGCCCTCCTCCTATGTTAAGCATGTACTGTGTACTGAGCACTTTAACATGCATCAGTTCATTTAGCACGTGCTCCGGAACAGTCCTGGGAGGCCAGTGGTATTTTTAGCCCCTGCTGATGATTGAAGAAATGACAGCTCAGAATGAATGGATAATTTATCTAGGGTCCAGTACTGGCAAGTGGCAGTCAGGATAGAAGCTGAGACTTCAAGACTAAGACCTCTCGAGCCTAACCACAGTGCTAAAGACCAGGAAGGGTGGTGGAGCAGCTGAAGTCTGGATTAGCCAGTGAGTAGGTAAATGCAAATGTGTGAGCATTTTCACAAGTATCTTTGCTGTCCACACCAGGAAACTGGTCTCAGCCACGCCTTTCATAGGCAGATGGCAGTAACCGAGCCAGGAGACTTTAATTAAATCATCTCAAGGATGGAAATGTTAACCTTCCCTCACTGTTGTGCTCTCCTGTCCTGGAGAGTCCTGGCTGGTTTGGACTCTCTAGAGCAGTGATGCTTAAAATGTGGTTCCTGGGCCAGCTGCATCAGCATCACCTGGGAACTTGTTAGGAATGCAAATTCTCAGGCCCCAGCTGATTTCTACAGAATCAGAAACTGTGGGGGTGGGGCTCAGCCCTTCTGCGTTATAACACGTCCTCCCGGTGATTCCCCCAGGTTTGAGAACTGCTGTTCTGGAGGCAGCATCCCTTTCCAGCTGCTGCACATATCCTCCAGCATTGTTCTATGAACGAGGCAGGAAGAAGTCCTAATGGGGTTATGGCCGGCACTAGGGCTCTCTCAGCACAGTGCCCAGCATTTGATAGATACTCAGTACGTGTATTTGGAGAAACGAATCAATGGCGCCTGGGGTCTCAAATCTGTTACCAGGTCAGGAGGGGAATGACGCCAGAATGATACTCTGGCTGAACTGCAATGCCAGAATCACTACGCAGACCAGGAGCACACTGAAGAGTGGAAGGGAGATATTTTTCTTCCTCTTAAGTCTCAGGATGAATACAAACAATGAGAGAGCTCACCATCACTCTGACCTTTGGAGTTTTAAGAGGATGCGTCAGATGAGTTAAAAGTTGTCATAGAGATAACTGGCTTATCTAGTGGTGTGCTGACAAACCAAGTTTCTGAAGAGAAAGCCCTGGCTTGTAGCATCTGCTGATTCCCACAGTGTAACTACTTCCACCAAGGCACACTGATGTGCACAAATAGCTTTCGGGGGCCAGTGGGAGCCAACCCCAACACACCACTGGTCCTGCCAACCTTTGTTAGCAACTTGTTCAAAATAAAAACACTGCTTATTTTAGAAGTATATACGTAAGTAACGTCTGCACATGGTGTGTGGGGGGGGATCAAACAGCACAGATAAGAAATCAGTGTACACCCCTCTCCTCCATCACCCCCAGTCCCACCCCTGAGAGAGCCAGCTTCAACAGATTCCATTTTTAGTTCTCCTGATGTTCCTGACCACAGCTCCAAATGCTGAGCTTAAACCAGCACTTACTGGTCTACCAGCTGCAAACAGTATCCATCGACGCCCTGGCTGAAAAGACTAGGAACCTACCTCCCCTCTAGTGCCTGACACTCCTCTCACCCCTAGCTGGGTATTTTAATGGACATTTGCAATTCTTCTCTTGGTTAACTTTATGCCTTTAAATAAAATAAAACCACAGGCCCTCATATAGTGCTTGTTCTAACTGTTAGAACCACTTGGGACATATTAATGAATTGAATCCTCATGGCAGCCTCTGAGGTAGATACTAGTTTCATTCCCATTTTATAGATGAGTAAACTGAGGCACAAAGAGATTAAGTAATGTGTCCAAGCTAGTAAAGGGCAGAGCCGGGCTTCAAACCCAGACAGTGTGTCTCCAGAGTCCATCCTTTTAATCTCTCAAAGAAAAGTTATATAAAGGAGCATTGAGGTACAGTGCAGGCAGAAGGATTGCTATTGTTAGTTGCTCTAGAGTCAATTCCGACTCACGGCAACCCCATATATGCAGAGTACAACTCTCCACGGGGTTTTCAAGTCTGTGACCTTTCAGAATTAGATCACCAGACCTATCTTCTAAGGCACCTCTGGGTGGGTTAACACCACCAACTTTTTGTTTAGTAGCTGAGTGCTTTTTGCACCCCTCAAGCACTCCTTGGTGGGAAGGATAACGGGGACATAAATACACAGTGAAACCCATGAGAGCCAGAACTCACTAGAACTGCCTTGGTTTTCGGGTCTTGCAAGTTTTTCACCTTTGACAGGGTGTGGTCTTGCCACTTTTCTATCTCTCTCTATTAGTGGAAAATATTTGTGTTTTCCTTCTCTGACAGGTTTCTACCTTACGCAAGGTTCTAGCTTTTGCAGGTTTTACCATACTACCCAGCTGTAGCCTATTTTCCTTTTTTAAAATGAGATAGACGTTAAATTCTCTCTCACATAACAGTTCAAAGGTAAATGGGTAATCTAGGATGGGTAGACAGCTCTGCTCCAGGGAACACAGTCTAGCTAGTCAGTTTTGCCGTCTTCCTCACTGGGCTTCCATCTCTGGACCCAAGGCTGCTGCTTCAACTCTTTCTTTCAATGAAACTACGTCTGATGCTGATTTATACCTTTTGAGTCATTGCATATAATTCAACTGAAATAAGATGGTGTCTGCTATCTCAGAAATATCCAGTCTGGGATATCTGATCTTGTCCGAGACCTATTTGCTCTTCTTGCCCTTAAAAAAACTAAACCAGAGGAAGAATAATGTCTACGCAAGCCAGCTACTGTGTCGTCAGGTATACAGACACGCCGGCACAACTTATCTGCGCTGCAATGGCCCCAGGGCCCCACCTACTATTAGAAAACGGTGATGTGGGACTTGCCAAAGAAGAGCCTTAGTGGTGCAGTGGTTAAAGCACTCAGCGGCTAACCAAAAGGTCGGTGGTTCAAACCTAGTAGCCGCTCTGCAGGAGAAAGATGTAGTAGTGTGCTTCCATAAAGATTTACAGCCTTGGAAACCATATGGGGCAGTTCTATACTGCCCTACAGGGTTACTATGAGTCAGAATCAACTCGACGGCAATGGGCTTGGTTTGGAACTTGCTAAAGGTGTGTGGTCAAAATGTCATTTTAAATTGCATCAGGGGCCCCGGGTATTTCCTGAAGATATATCTGGGTGTGTGTGTCTTGTTGTCACCCATTCATCCTGTGTCATACTTGGTGAACCCTTTCAAACAGAAGATTGGTGTCTTTTTTCAGCTTTAGGAAACTGTCTTCTGCTATTTCTTGGATAGTTCCTTCCCCTTTATTTTCTCTACTGGATGCTAGATTTCTTAGATTGATTCTCCGTCTCTGTTTCTTTTTGGCATATATTCTGGGAGAATTCACTTGCCTCTTTCTTCCAGCTCTTTTACTAAATACTTTATTTTGGCAATCACATTTTTAATTTCCAAGAACATTTCTTCTTCTTTAATTGTTCCTTTTCCACATCAACCTGTTTTTGTATTACAGATGCAATCAATATCTTCTTGGATCATTCTGAAGTTACAAGTTAGAATTATCTTAGAGTTCCCTGAATTAACTGCATTTCCTTGGTGCCAGTTGTTCTGATTTCTTGTCTTGTTATTTCTATTTCCTAATTTTTTGGTTCTTTGAAGTTAGCTCACACTCAGCATTCAATTGGGCAAGTATATTCATTAAGCCCCTACTCGGTATGAGGCACTGTGCTTAGGGCCAGGAATACGAGGACAACAAAGTCCCTGTCCTCATGGGGTTTTCCATTTTGCAATAGACTCTATCATAACAAATCAGATTCACTAAGCATTGTGCCACCTGAGTTTACCTTCCACACTGTATTTAATATGTTGGTTTCTTGTTTGTCAGACAGGAGCTTGAGAACAGTGACTGTATTTCATTTATATATTTATCCCCAAGATAGGAATAGAAAAGAAGAAAGCCCTGGTGATTTACTTCCAAAAATTAGCCAATGAAAACCCTATGAATCACAACAGAATATTACCCAATACAGTGCTGGAAGATGAGCCCCCTCGGTTGGAAGGTACTACACAATAGTCAGAACAATGGACTCAAACATATCAATGATCATGAAGATAGCACAGGACCTGGCAATGTCTAATTCTGTTGAATATAGCCTACCAAGAGTTGAAGTTGACTTGATGGCAACAAACAATAACAATCCCCAGGAGCCTCAGTACAGAGCTTTCTAAAGGTTGGATAAACTTTGGTTGAATGGAGCTGAATTGAGTTTTGTGATTGTTGCTATGTTTACACACACACATGCACACACATTCTGTAGAGGTATAAGCATCAGAGCTGCTGGAAGGATGGCAGAGACCAGGAACAAAGAGCATTTCTCTGAGAGATTTTGCAGAGGCCCAAGAATCAGAGTAACCCCAAACCCACTGCCCACCGACTCACTTTCTAAATAAACATCAAGGCAGCCCTTCCTGCTCTGTTTCCAACAGCTACAAACTGTCACTTTTGCCCATAGTTCCTGAGTATTCAACCTTCCGCCTAATAAAGCCTAAAAATCCAGCGGTTCCACAATCATAATCATTAAAAAAAGAAACAAAAACAAAAACTAAGAGCCAGGAACACACTGATCAGGCGTGCTTCAGGGCCTCCTTTCTCCTGCTCACTCAGAGGTGGGGGCCTTCTTCCAGTGGACATTGGACCACGGGTTCAGAACCTCAGTTCACTCATTCATTTGTTCAGCTGTCAGTTTCTCATGGAGGAAACTTCATGTGTTAGACTCAGTGTGTTATGGATCAAGTTGTGTCCCCCCCAGAGTATATGTTGGAATCCTAACACCTGTACTTTTGGAGATAATCTTTGGGAATGCGGCTTTCTTTATTATGTTAATGAGACCACATCAGTGTAGGCTGTGTCCCAAGCCTGATCACTGCTGAGTAATAAATAGAGCAGATTAGAAAAAGAAGGAAAGAAGCACAAATGGGGGAAGACAGATGCCACATGAAGATTGCCAAGGAACGGAGGTACACCAGGACTACAGAAGCTGAAAGCGACAAGGATCTTCCCCCAGAGCTGACAGAGAAAGGCTTGCCCTAGGGCTGGTGCCCTGAATTCAGGCTTCTAGCCACTTGAACTGTGGGAAGATAAATTTCTGTTTTTAAAGTCACTGCTTGGTCCTGAACAGAGCTGGAGAAAAATGCAGAAAAAAATTCTAACTCACGAAAAAAAGACCAGACTTATATGCCGGATGGAGACTGGAGCAACCCCGAGAGTATGGCCCCAGGACGCCCTTTTAGCTCAGTAATGAAGTCACTCCCAAGGTTCACCGTTCAGCCAAAGATTAGACAGCCCCATAAAACAAAATGAGACTAAAGGGGCACAACAGCCCAGGGACAAGGACTAGAAGGCAGGAGGGGATAGGAAAACTGGTAATAGGGAACCCAAGTTTGAGAAGGGACAGCGTTGACATGTTGTGGGGTTGTTAACCATTGTCATAAAACAATATGTGTACTGACTGTTTAGTGAGAAACTATTAGTTCTGTAAACCTTCATCTAAAGTACAATTAAAAAAAATTAACCACCCTCCCAAAAAAAGATAAAGTCGCCACTTACGGTGTTTCTGTTCTAGCAGCACTAGGAAACCAAGACACAGTGCTAGACTCTGGGAACCTGAAACAAGGGAGTGGGCCCTGGTGCTGTCTTTCCAGGAGTTTGCTGTCTAGGACACAGACATGTTGGGCATTCTTCCAAGCATGAGCAGCATGACCCTAGTGCCACCTTGTCTAAAAAGCCTTCTTTGCCTGCCCCAACCCTGTGTCTCCATTTTATTGAACTTTGTTCGTTGGCCGGCCTCCACATTGGCCTGCTCCTGCCTTAGGTTGGGGCTGATGTCTCTCACAGTAAGTGCTCAATAGACATGTGTTGGTGGGATGAGCGAATGAGTGAATGAGTAACTCCACCTAGTATGGTGGGGATAGCCCAGCTTCTTCACCCTGAGGGAACCCAAGACCAACTCCCACAGCATCATAGGATCCCAGTGAGAACCTGAGACCCATGGCGAGCAAGGAGACACGAAAACCGCAGGCACCCCAACTACCTTAGCAGCTCTCCTGGCCCAGGCTCTGGCCGGGGAGCAAGGTGCTCCTTAAAATCTGGATCAAACAGAGCATAAGAAATGTAGAGTCTCATTAATGAAGGGCCCAGAAAGCCAGGCCAAGATGGGAAGCGGGGAGAGGGGCTCAGAGGGTTTAGGGGGGCTCTGGCTCTGGGCTGCAAGGAGTGGCTGCTGAAAGTCTCAGAGTTGAAGACAGACAAACGGGCATCAGCGCCAGGGCCAGGCCTGGCCTCTCTCATGTCTCTTCTAAAGCTCGGTCTGCGGTAAACAGAGAGGAGGCCCAGGCTTCCTTGGGCATTCTGCCAGGTGTGGTCACAGACCCAAACTGAGCTGTGAAGTCACTGGCCAATGGTGGGTGTGCTGGACTTCCTTGTTTTCCTGTTTCCCGTCAGAAGAAACAGGACTGCCTCTCACCTGTCAGAGTACAGGTTCTTCCATTTGCTTCCCAGGTGGTGGGGATGGCCTCTTTTACCCATCCTCTTGCTGGCCTGGAGGTGTGGACTCTGAGTTCTGTGAGGTGGTAATGATGTGGCTGGGGACACAAAAAAGGGGCCTTTCTCATCCAGGATTTACGAAAGGATGGCAGGAAACTGGAATCTGAGGGCCTCCTGAGCACAGCCTCCCCCGCTGACCCCCCAGGGCTGCTCTTGGCAAGAATACAGTCAGGCAGGAACAATGGGAGGATGGGAGAGTCTGTGGGGCCCAGGCGTGGGGGCGTCCGAAGTGAGGACTCAGCCCTGCAGGTGTTCAGGAGCTGCTCAGGACACAGGAGCACAGTGTGGCCTGGGCCACAGGAAGAGGGCCGGGTCTTGGGGTGGATGAGTGGCCCAGGAAGAAGGATGGGGAGGGTGGACGCCAGGACCCCAGGTCCAGCTGCCTCATAGACAGCCCTGGAGCACCCACTGCTTTGGAACCCCAGCTTCACCCCAATGTTACAAAGCTGTCCTATGGGAGGTCCCAGGAGTACAGGCGGGAGGTTTCCGGGGACTGACTGAGAACTTGGAGAGGCCTGTTTGCGAAACACCCCAGAGGGCCCAGGTGTCTGCTAATCAGTCTAGGGTACTGCTGGCCACAGTGGATATTGCTTCTCAGAGGCCCAGACCTTGAGCTGAAAAGAGAACCACCTTCAAGAGAAGAGCAGTGAGTTGGGGAGTTCTATTTCCATGGTTCTCATAATCCCTGGAAAAACGGAGTTTTCCCCTTCCCTGCTCCATCTCTCTCCCAGCGATTCTGTGCAGCCCTGACCAGACGGGGGACTGTGGTGGGTGTCAGCCCCCACCAGAGCCCCCAGGTGCAGCAGCAGCAGCGGAGGCTGAGTTGGATTCGGGTCAAAGGGGAAGAAAGAGCAGCTCCTGAGGTCTCTCTGGTGGTGGCCCAGACCAGCCTGCGGGGCACCTCCCTGCTGGTGAGGGGAGCCCTAATGGGGTATTTCTCTACCTCCCTGTGTCTCCACAGGTCTCCAAGGGCAGGAGGGGGCAGAACCTGCCTCCTCCACACTCTTGAGAACAACAGAGGGGCTAGGCCTTGCCTGGGCTCTAGACACCCATCTTATGCTGAGTGTATGTGTGGGTGTGTAAATGTGCCGTGTGTGTGTGTGCACAGTGTGCGAGTGTATATGCGTGTGTTAGCATGTAGTGTGTAAGAGTATGTGTGAGTGTGATGTGTGTAGTATATGTGTGAGTGTGGTATGTGTGAATATATGTGTGAGTGTAAGTGTAAGTGTGTAATGTGTAGTGTACATGATGTGTGTGCATGATAGTATTTAGTGTGTGAAGATGTATATATGTGTATGCACACTGCATGCGCTGTATATGTGTATATGTGATGTGGGAGTGTGTGGTGTGTGTGTACATATGTGGTAGGTATGAGTGTGTAAGGAGTGTGTGGTGTGTGTGGGATGTGTATTGGTAGGTATGAGTGTGCAAGGAGTATGTGGTGTGTTCATGGTGTATATGTGGTAGGTCTGAGTGTGTGAGAAGTATGTGGTGTGTGCATGGTGTGTATGTGGTAGGTCTGAGTGTGTGAGAAGTATGTGGTGTGTGCATGGTGTGTATGTGGTAGGTCTGAGTGTGTGAGAAGTATGCGGTATGCGTGGGTGGGTATGTATGTGGTAGGTGTGAGTGTGTAAGGAGTGTGTGGTGTGTGTGTGGGGTGCATATGTGGTAGATGTGAGTGTGCGGTGTGTGGGGGTGTGTATGTGGTAGGTCTGATTGTGTGAGCAGTGTGAGGAGTGTGTGCGTGTGGTTTGTATGTGGTAGGTCTGAGTGTGTAAGGAGTGTGTGGTGTGTGTGGGTGCGTATATGGTAGATGTGAGTGTGTGGGTGCGTGCATATGTGGTGGGTATGAGCGTGTAAGGAGGCTTCCCACCAGGGACCCTGAGGCTCTCTGGCACAGTGGTTCGTGGGATGTGTGGAGATCACGTTTCCAGAATATCCAGCATGGAGGATCCTGGACTTCCTTCCCCAGTTCCCTAGAGAGAGAATGCTTTCCAGTTAAAAGGACTGCCAGCCCAGCTTTTATCTTCCCTCTCTCACCTCACCCCATGACTGTGAGCGTGTGCCTGCAAGAACACAGGAGCAGACTCTGTGGCCACTCTGCAGGTCTGACCCAGGCCCCAAGCCTTCAGCTGGACTGTGTGCATATGCCTCACTGCTGTGGGCGCAGGCCATTTCTGCCTCTGGGATGAAGGAGACATTCCCATTCACTGTGACAATAGGCAAGTCCTCTGAATCTTTGTCTGAAGCTCCAACAGGGACATGAGCCAGAGGGTATTGTGTGGCCCTGCTCAGGGGCTGTGATCATTGAGGTTGTGTGTCAGCTTGGCTGGGCTATGGTTCTCATTGGTTTGGCAGTCGTAGGATGATATGATCACGTCCATGATGAGATTGATTTAATGTGATAACCTCTGTGATGGGATCTGCTGTGAGTAGCCCATCAGTTCAAAGGGGATTTTCTTGATGGCTTGGCCTGCACCAAATTTAAGGGAACTCTCTGGCAAGGCTAGTGGGCTTTTGCTCACTCTGGATCCCGCAGTTGGCTCCTGTTCATCTGACCTCCAGTTCTTGGGACTTGAGCTAGCAGCCTACCTGTGGTCTTACCTGCCGATCTTGGGATTTGTTGGTTTTTGCAGCCCGTGAGCAAGAACCCTGCTGTCTGATCTGCCAATCTTGGGTTCTCCAGTTCCTGTAGCTACAGGAATCAGGAGAAGCTGCCTGCCTGACCCATAGATTTGGAATGTTCCAGCCTCTACAACCGAGTGAGCCGTTTCCTTAACATAAATCTCTCTATATAGGTATTTATATGCTTTACTGGTTTTGCTTCTCTAGAGAATTCAGTCCTAAGACGGGGGCCAATCCCACTGCCCTGGTCACTGAGGCCTCTGCTTCTCTCAGCCCCACATGGGGTATGTTTGGGCCCCGGGTATGGGGAGGGCTGGCTCATGGAGACCCCAACCGGCTGTTCTTCTTCCTCCTCTTTGATTTTTCCAACCAGGCTCCTGCAAACCAGATTCTTTGTGGGCCTGCATGGTCTGGGAAGGTCTTCAGCCTCGATGGGCCCAAAAGCTGGGCTGTTGGCAGGAAAATGGAACCATTCTGGGTTCAGGCAAGTTGGAAGGATTTTTCTGGGGGTGGGTGTGCTTTGGTATGGAAACAGACTTTCAACCAAGAGAGGCCCAGGACCTCAGCTCAACCTGAGACCACATGTGGCAGAGGTTAGGAGTTCAGCCTGGAGTCATGCAGATCCGAGTTCAATTCTTGTCTCCACTACTGCCATGCTATGGGACCTTGAACAAGTTACTTAATCACTCTGAACCTCAGTTTCTCTATCTGTAAATTGGGTATAATACTACAACCTATGCCATAGAGGTGTTGTAAGGAGTAGTCCCTCTTCAGAAGACTCTAGCAGTTGGATCATGGAGACCAGTGGTTTGTGATAACTGTGACAGAAGGTGCCTGGGTGGGTATATACTGATGCTTCTGCATCTGGGATGTTCTAGGTATCAAGCAGCTGTGTTCCCCCCATATTCCCTCATTCCTTCTGTACCTCACAAAGGCCTGGGAAGTCAGATCTAAAAGGACCTCGGAGATGAATTGAGACCCAGAGAGGTGTTAGCCAGCTTCTCAGAGCAGAGCCAGGCCCGAAGCCCTGCCCTCTGGAGTTGGTGGGACTCATTGGGGCAAAGTTTACAGTGATTAAAAGCATGGCTTCTGGAGTCCATCAGATCTGGATTTGAATCCCAGCTCTACCATTCAACCACCTCCCCTCTCTGATCCTATTCTCTCATTCTTAAAACAAGAATAATACTAATCTATGCCATGAGACCAGAAAAACCAAATGGTTCCCAGCTACCATTACTGAACATTTTGATCAAAGATTCTATAGAAGAATCCTGATCAAAAGGGGGAAAATTCATAATGAAATTTCAAATTCTTATGGAATCCAGACCTTTTGGAGCCATGGAGGCTGGATGAACCCCTGAAACTATTGCCCTGAGATAATCTTTAAAATTTAAATGAATAACATCCCCCGAAGTCTTCTTAAAACCAGTCGTTTAGCTTAACTAGTAAAGAATGTCTGCCTTGAGCATTGTGCTCTTCAAGAACTACCTATACAGGATAAAACTGGCAACAGCAACTCGAAAGATTAGCTAGGAACCTTAGGGGGCAGTGAGTTTATGTTAATGGGAGAGGAGCAACTCAGAAAAGGAGGGTGAGAATGGTTGCACAACTCAAAGAATGTAATCAAGGTCACTGAATTGTACATGTGGAAATTGTTGAATTGGTGTATATTCTGCTGCATATATTCTCAACAACAGCAAAAATAAAATACATTAAAAAAAAAGGAATACTAATCTCCACCTTGGACTTGTACTGGCCAATACAGTAGCCACTAGCCATGTGTGGCTACTTAGATTTTATTAAAATTAGTAAAATTAAAAATTCATTTTCTCAGTTGCATTAGCCACATTTCCAATGCTTAATAGTCATACAGACTGTGGTCACCATATTGGACAGTGCAGATATAGAACACTTTCTTCATTGCAGAAAATTCTATGGTATACTAGAAGTTGTTTGGAAAGTTTCTGAATTTAAAAATAGATGTGAAGCACGTGACACATGTCATAAACAACCTCCTTTGGCACATACCTGATATGATAAAACAAACGGAACACAAAGTCAAATTTCTGTAAGGTGGCCTTGAGACATTAGGAATGTCGTGAACAACACCTTAATCTCTAAAGATGCAACATTAGGTAAATGTCTCACCTCGCAGAAGAGATGGAACACACTAAACATGACCTCACCTGGCCCATATCACATGAGAACAAGGTTATAAAATCATATATAAACAGTGGGTTTAAGCATATCCTCTGAGGAGAAGGTAGCGACAAAGAATCGTTTGTTAGTCTCTGACTCTCTGAAGACTGAGAGCTTGCGGAGACTGTTCGCCTCCTCGGACTTCAGACCCTAGCTACAAGGGACCTCCACCAAGTTCAAACCATGGTCAAGCGTTCCTCCTGAGAACCTCTCAAAAGGTAAAAAGCCCGCAGTCTAAAGATTGGGACTCTAACCATTGAACTAACAATGTAATTGTTAATTCTGCTTCTCAGGTGCTAAAATGAATGTCTTGAGGTCTTACTTACATGCCTTGCTGTGACTACCTTGCAATAAACTAAATGAGTTTATGCACAACAAAAGAAAGAAAGAAAAAGATCTACGGGTCAGCATTGCCTTGAAATGCCCTTGTGAAGACTAAAGGTGACATTGCAGACACTTGGCTTAGTGCAGAGCCTGGCTCTGAAGAAATGATGCCAGCTGTCACTGGTGTTATCAGAGCCCCCTGAGTGGTCCTGTCCCAGCTAAGGGTGGCCGAAAGGCCAGTGCATTCCATGGGATCACGGCCATTGCTGCCACCCGAAAGCTCCACAGGATTTGGAGATGGAGATGTCACACTCTGAGGATGGAAACAAATTGTTCAAATTGTTGCTCTATCAGTGAACAAACTGAGGCCCAGAGAAGTGAAGTGACTCTCTGAGGTCATCTGGCAGAGCTGACTCCTGACTTCTCGCCGACACTCAGTCCACCTACCCTCATTTTCCGGCATTCAGAGCAGGCTGCATCAGAATCTAGGGCCATCTTAAAGACCCAGATTTCTAAAGCCACCTCAGATGTATTGAGCTGGAAATTAAAGGGTGGGACCTGGAGGTCTGCTTTCTTACCAAGAATTCCAGCTGCTTTTGATGTTTGGCCAGTTTGAGGGCACTAGCTAGGAGACCAGGGCCTGACTGGCTCAGGCCCCAGTGGAGCAAACAAGGCAAGCTTCCCTCCCCACCCTCACCTCCCCTGATCTGATTTCCCAGAGCGCCCTTCTTCCAGCCCTCTGACAGAAGTCAGAATTTCTCAGGGTGCCTTGGGAAAGGCCAGTGGGGGCCTTCAGCCTGTTTCCTTTAGCTGTGCCAAGGCAGCTGCTCTTGCCAAAGTGGGCCCGGCTGGGGTTGAGGAGGTGGGAAAGTTCTCGGGCTGCCGTGTTGTGCTCTCTGAGGACTGTTTTGGCCTGGACACCTCAACCTTGCCTCAGGCAGGTTGGCCAATGTGGGAGCTGGGCACTCCAGCCCTGCCTGCCAACAGCAGTCCTGACAAGATGGCTGCTGGCCAGCCTTCCGAGCTCTTTGGCTCCGTGGGACTGCTTTCCCCAACAGGAAGCCTTTAATCTCCAGTGGTAATCACGAGCTGAGAGCGACCAGCTTCCCATTCCAGGGAGCTCAGTAGGATTGTGCAATCCGGCCTTTTCAAGGAGAGCTTCCTTTCATCTGAGCACTTCAAGCATCTTGTTATCCATGTGACCTCAGAGCAGAGCCACTTGCTGACCTCTGCCGCCCCTGTACATGCAGCCCTAGCTGTTGCTCTGGGAACTGATGAACAAAGCGGGATCCAGGGGAGCTTAGGCTGGATGTGAGCACTGGATGCCCTGTAATTACTCTGAGTGGGCCCTTTCCAGAAAGTTACCATGCTCCCCACAGGGAGCTCAAGCACCAGTCCCCTCCTGCTTCCCTGAGAAAGCAGAGCCCAAGCTGACTTTCTAGTTGGTTGATGCTGAGGAGAGGGGAGCTCTGGTGCAGAGGATTCTGGATTCTGACACCTCTCCCCAAAGAAACTGACGGGGGGGGGGGGCATTTGTATGTGGTTAAATGACCTCTCAAGATCCATTTGTTCACTCATTCATTCAACAGGCCTCCCTGAGGGCTCTTGTGTGTGCTAGCTTCTGGGGGACAGCAGGGAACAAAAGTCAAAGCCCTTGCCCTCGAGGAGCTTGCACGCTCGTGATGGTGGGGGAGCAGATAGAAAATAAACAAATAAACGAGTATATGATGCAATGTGAGTAAGAGAAAAGGGCTATGGGAAAAATCAAAGCAGAAGAAAGGCTCAGGGAGGAGAGGGGCTCTTTTTGAGTGGTGGTTCCAAGATGCGCTCAAGAAGAGTTGACTTATAACACTTTTTCTCTGTTGTTAAAAGCATGCTGGAACTGTTCACAATAGCAAAAAGATGGAAACAACCTAGGTGCCCATCAACGGACGAATGGATAAACAAATTACAGTTTATCCACACAGTGGAATACTATGCAACTATAAAGAACAACGATGAAGCCATGAAACATCTTCTAACATGGAGGAAGCTGGAGGTCATTACGCTGAATTTAGTCCATCACAGAAGGACAAATAATGTATAAGACCACTATTATAAGAACTCAAGAAAAGGTTTAAACACAGAAGAAAACATTATTTGACGGTTACAAGGGTGGGGAGGGAGGGTGAGGGTTATTTACTAACTAGATAGTAGATAAGAATTATCTTAGGTGAAAGGAAGGACAGCACACACTACAGGGGAAGTCAACACAACTGGACTAAACCAAAGCTAAGAAGTTTCCTGAATACAGTCGAACACTTTGAGGGACAGAGTAGCAGCGGTAGGGGTCTGGGGACCATGGTTTCAGGGGACATCTAGGTCAATTGGCATAACGAAGCTTATTAAGAAAATGTTCTACATCCTACTTTGGTGA
Organism: Dugong dugon; assembly: GCA_030035585.1. NCBI lineage: Eukaryota > Metazoa > Chordata > Mammalia > Sirenia > Dugongidae > Dugong > Dugong dugon. The sequence continues at coordinate 198,156 of CM057469.1, read as the reverse complement.
GTGGCGTCTGGGATCTTAAAAGCTTGCAAGTGGCCGTCTAAGATGCATCAATTGGTCCCAACCACTGGAGTAAAGGAGAATGAAGAACACCAAAGACACAAGGAAAGTATTAGCCCAAGAGACAGAAAGGGCCACATAAACCAGAGACTTCATCAGCCTGAGACCAGAAGAACTAGATGGGACCCGGCTACCACCAATGACCGCCCTCACAGGGAACACAACAGAGAGTCCCAGATGGAGCAGGAGAAAGGTGGGGCACAGAACTCAAATTCTAGTAAGAAGACCAGACTTATGGCAGTCTGCTTCCGGAAAGATTTACAGCCTTGAAAACACTGTGGGGCAGTTCGACTCAGTCCTATAGGGTCTCTGTGAGTTGGAAGCCACTCCATGGCAAAGGTTTTGGTTTGGTTAAGGCCAACTCAGTCAAGCTTGGGGCTTCTATCACCATGCACTTGATCACGGGAAAGTGCCCCCTTTGGGCTAATCTTTTAACTTTCACTTTCCTAAACTGACACCTTGGAATTGCCCCCACTCGGTCCCCCCTTTTAGGAGGATTGATGGACGTACAAAGGTGTGATATGTGATATTGGAAGGCCTGCCCTGAGTCAGTCTGCCAGTACTGATACGGGGCAGCCCCAGAGTGATACTCATTCAATCAGGGCGGGAAAGGCAGTCTTCCTTGAGAGGCAGTGGGTGGGGCAGAGACGTGGCGGGAGTCCCTGCCACCCTGTTTCCTGGAGTGTCGCGGGAGGGAGCACAGACCCAGAATCAAGTCAGGGTGCTACCGCTGACTGGGTTACCTCGGCCCCTCTGAGCCTCAGTTTCCTCTTCTGTAAATGAGGATCTTTAAGTGCCTTAAAGAAACGGTACACAAGCCCTGGCATATGTTAGATGTTGATAAATGACACTGGCTGTAGCTCCTTGGGCAAATAACTAATCTGTCTCAGCTTTAATTCTTCATCCGTGAAAGTGGCATACAGATGTCATCCTCAAGGGTTATGTGCGGATGAGTTAATGTATGTAAAACCTCCCATCCCAGGGTCTGGGGTTCAACAGCTTGTGTTTAATCTACATCAGGAATGCATCCCAGAGTGAGTCAGCAGGGAGGTGGGTGCACAGGGGGCAGCCTCCACACTGCAGGGTGGGGGGCCTTCCTCCCTGAGACCGGCTTCGGCAATGCCGAGAAAGTAAGGGAGGAGAAGTGGCAGGAGGGGCTTTCTGGATGTGTGTGTTGATGTAAGTTCTGGTTTTAGAACTGGAACTTACAGCATTGCTAATGCACCAACTAAACAGCTCGTGCGCTCCCAGGAGGGCAGGGAAGCATGGGACCAGAGGCTGCTGAAAACTGTAGCTGCAGCCTCCACTTCCCTGCCTGGAGAACTGTTCTGCTTCCCTAAGTTCATCGTTGGCCTTTCCATCTGCTGACTCATTCTCACACAGCTCCAGCCCCAGAAAGCTGAGTGTGTGCAAGGAGACCTATTAATAGCCTTTTCCTGGGACACTCATTCTGATGTTTACCAAGATAGCTTGAATGCCAGCCCTCATCCCCTGCCCCTTACTCCCACCCCTACCCCAGAACTACTCCCCTCCTAGAGACTGAGAAGTAACAGTTCTGAATATCGACTCATGCCTGGAAGGTTCTTGAACTTCCATTCTGTCACTTCTAGATTTGTTGGGATTTCAAAATGGCGGCCTATTAATTTGGTCCAAGAGCAACTCAGAGGTGGAGATTTTTTTTACAGTGTTTCCAAATGGGTCAAACAGGATCCCCACACAGCCACTGGACGGGAAGCTGTAGCAGATGGGGAGGAGGATGCAGAAAAACTCTCGAAGATGCTGAGCGGGAACAAAGGTGCCAAACCTGGGAGGGCAGAAAGCAGCAGTGTAGCCAGCTTGGCTCTGTTCATGTGGGAAGAGGCTCTGTGGGCTCCAGGCTTCTGCCCACTCCAGGATGCCTGTAGGTCTGGCTCTGCAAACCGTCCACACAGCCCAGAGAGCCCCTGGACTGTGTGTGGCTGGGGCGGCAGAACAACCTCCTTTGGGAGCATCACCCACTACAGGGAAGGACGGTGGCCAAATGGACTAGAAGCTGTGACAGGACAAGCTGCGGCCTGCCCTGGGCTGGACTGAAGAAGTGGTCCAGCATCTTGATCCCTTTCTGAGACACTGGCCTGCACGTTGTCTGTGGAGGGCTTTTCGTGTGAAATAGGAGGCAGCCTCGTGCAGCTCAGGGAGCTTTTTAGTCTTGGCTTTGTCCCTCATTAGCTGGCGCAGAGGTCAAAAGCTCGGCTGCTCACCGAAAGGTCGACTGTTGGAATCCACCAGCCGCTCCCTGGAAGCCCCGTGGGGCAGTTCTACTCTGTCCTGTGGGGTCGCTGTGAGTGGGAATCGACTCGTGGTAGCAGGTTTGGTTTTGGTTCATAGACAATGTTGGACGAGTTCTCAGGGCCCTTCCAGACCTGACCTTGCCAGCTATCAGGATCCCGTTCAGAGAATGTCAGTCTGTTCAGGAGAGGGAGGAGCAGCTGAGGGGGCCAGTGGACAGATGGGTGGGGGTGGGAGAGGGGTGAAGGGGGAGTGGTTGGAGGCTATCCCTCTCTTTCTGTTTGCACCCCCCACCCCCATCCTTTTCATTAGGAAGACCTCCCTGCAAGCTCCTCACACCCCATCTGGCTGGCAGGGTCATTGCTGCCCAGGAAAACAGAATCCAGCACGTGGGTTTTCTGGGCCCAAGCCATGTCTTCCGCCATTAGGTATGGGCAGTTGAACCTCTTCTATCCCCCCTCTTGCCAACTGTTCTTCCCCTTTTCCAAGCTCCTTTATGCTCAGGTCAGAATTCAGAAGGCTCCCAGGACTTTGGACGGAAGTGAGAGTGATGGGAAGGAGCCTGGGGAATTCACAGAAAGCCTGGCCTACGGCTGGGGGTTGTGGAAAGAGAGGCTGTACAGGGAGAGGGAGAGAGAGCTTACTGCTGGAAGAGACCTTGGCAGTGGGTGGAATGGAATGTGAATGTTCCCCCTAACGATCATCATGATGTGCACATCCCCGAGTAAGTCTTCTGCCTTCACTTCTCCATCTTTAAATTGGGCACACTTGCCCCTTTCTCAGGAGGAGGCTGGGAACGTTCATATAGCTCCTAAACGGAGTGGTTCTCTACTTGCCTGACAGAGAGCTGAGGGGAAGGCTCAGCTCCCTCTGGCAGGGGCGTGTCACTGGTGACCTGGTGGTACAAGGGGTCAATGATTTAACTGCTTGGGTGGGACTAGCCCAACCTCCAGCTCCAAGACACCTCCGCACTGCACACTTAGGGAAATCCAGGCTAAGACGCCCCTCCTCTGCTCCCCAAACTCGGCATGAACAGAAGACGGAGGCAGACGAAATGATGTCCTGGCTGGCACTCCAGCCCGCACGTCTGTCTGGCAGAAGGCACCTTGCACAGGTCTCTTGGCCCAGATTCCTGCAAGCCTGGAAGACATGTGAGGGGAGGAGCACCTGGCTGATGAGCCGGCTGCCAGCCCAGGGGGAGTTTTTGGTTTGAAAATGGATTGTCTTTTGCTCTGTCGATATTTCTCTGGCATTAGTTTGCTGACTACGAAAAAGAGGCTTTCAGCCAAAAAATAAGTCTTCACAGAACAAACAGGCCGGTGAGAAATAAGCCAGCAAAGAGAGTGGGTATTTCTCCTTTTCAGCTCGGTGTCCACAACACAGTAAACACGTAGTGAGCACCTACAGGAGAAGGAGCAGTATGCTAAGAGCACAGATTCTGGTATCAAACTGTCTGGGATCAAATCACAACCACTTACTGGTTGTGTGACCTGGGCCTCAACTTCCTCATCCGTAAAATGGGGACAGTAACAGGGTGAGGTATTTTTGCTAAACAGTTAGAGCTGTACCTGGTGCATGGTAAGTGCTCAGCGACTGTTACTTGAGCCCCTGGGTGGTGCAAATGGTTAACATGCTGTTTTAGGCTGGGTTCTCTAGAGAAGAAAAGCCAGTGAAGTGTGTATATGTAAATATATATATAGACAGAAATTTGTATCAAGGAAATGGCTCATGCAGTTGTAGAGGCTGGAAACTCCCAAGTCCATGGGTCAGGACTCCCAAGTCTCCCGTCTCACATAGCTGCAGGGGCTGGCGAATCCAACATCGGCAGGTCAGACAGCAGGCCTCTGGCTTACAGGCTGTGGAGGCTGACTAATCCCAAGATCGACAGGTAAGTTGCTAGCTCAGGTCACAAGAACTGGAGGGCAGATGAGGATCCGGAGTGGCAAAAGCCAGTGAGCTTTGCCAGAAAGTCCAGATATGTTAGATGCAGGCCACACCCCCAAGGCAACTCCCTTTCAACTGACTGGCTGCTCATAGCAGATCTCATCATGGAGGTGATTACATTGTAACAGATCTCATTATGGAGGTGATCACATCATCTAATAGCTGCCAAACTACATTGTAACTGCCAAACCACTGAGAATCATGGCCCAGCCACGTTGACACACAACCGTAACCATCACATGCACTCAGATGCTAACTGAAAGATTGGAGGTTCGAGTCCACCCAGAGAAACTCGGAAGAAAGTCCTGGTGATCTACTTCCGGAAAATCAGCCAATGAAAACTGTATGGATCACAATGGTCCAACCTACAACTGATCATGGGGACGGTGCAAGACGGGGCAGCCTTCTGTTGTGTTGTGCATGGGGTTACCAAGAGTCAGAGACTAGACTCCACAGCAGCTAACAGCTATCGTTTTGTTACAGCCAGCCAGGGCCATAGCCTCTATTGTCAAGGACTTTTACTATCTAGTTGGAGGGATAAGAAAGAAACACATGAAAAGTTAGATAATAAACAATGTTTTAAATAATGCAATAGAACAGCACACAAGTGGGGTGTCCCTGATGGCCAAATGGGTGGTACAGTGTCCTCAATGGCCGGGCTGCTCCTGTCATGCCCACAGCCCCTTTCTAGGTTGTCACATGTCCTCTCCCTCAGCCATACTGAGGGGCAGCCCTCTGGGGGCTACACAACCCATCACCTATCCACTGGAGCTTAGATCAGGGTCAAACACTAGGCCCGTACCAGGCCAGCCAGCACAGCCTGATGTCAAAAGATCAGTTGGTCCGATCAGATTCTGTCTAGGAAATCTGGATTGGAGCCGTGGAGAAAATGAGGTGATAAGCTGAGGGAACAGAAGGCTAAAAGACACTCTGAGGTAGAAGGGGGCCGTGAGGGAGCACATGTAAACGACATTAAACCAGTTACGTTGAGTCAACTCCAACCATGGAGACTCCGTGTGTGTCAGAGGAGAACTGTGCTCTGTAGGGTTTTCAATGGCTGATTTTTTTCAGAAGTAGATCACCAGGCCTTTCTTCTAAGGCATCTCTAGGTGGACTCGAACCTAGAACCTGTCAGTTAGCAGCCAAGCACGTTAACCATTTGCACCACCCAAGGACTCCAAGTCAATGTTACAAAGGACCAAAAACGATGACTAACAGCCTGTCCATCTGCAGAGACAGAGACCAGACAGACACACAGAGAGTTAAAAACAGCACGGAAGGGCGATCATGAGGTTTATGATGGGAGACGGGAAAGGAGGCACCCGGGGGGCTACCTCAGCTCCTGACGGTCTTCTGAAGGCTAGAGGGGCCGGAAGGCGGAGCAGCGAGGGAGCAGTTCTAATGATGGAAAACATGAAGAGAGCCTGGGGAAACGTGAGCAGACTGGGTTGGCTGGAGCCCAGGACTAGAAGATCAGAATTTGGAAATATTCAGATACATCATTGGATCAGTTAGGATGCTTTCAGTTGCCTACCAAAAAACCAGTTGCTGTCAAGTCGACACTGACTCCTAGCGACCCCATGTGTGTCAGAGGAGAACTCTACTCCATAGGGTTTTCAATGGCTGATTTTTCAGAATTAGATCACCAGGCCTTTCCTCTGAGGTACCTCTGGGTGGACTCGAACCTCCAACCTTTAGGTCAGCAGCAGAGCCTATTAATGGTTTGCATGCTCAGGGTCCCCCTAAAAGAGACTGAAAGTTGGGGGGAACAGAAAACCTGACCAAACCTGGCTCAAACTCGAACAGGAATGGCTGGCTCCAACCAGCAGGCGTGGCAGCCTTGCACCACAGTGTAATCCAGAGTACAAAGGCCACACCGAAGACCTTGCGTTTATGTATTGTCACCCTTCTCCTGTGTGGGGACGTCATTCTAATGCCACCTCCCTGGCTCTAAGTCAATCTGTCAAATGACCAATTTGCCAAAAACATTAAGAATATTAAGGAATATTCTTTTTTAAAACCATTAATGAAAGTGCAAGTATTTTTAATTTGATTCAGAAATTATCTTTTAGCTAATTGGCTTTCAGAAAATTGTTTTTCAGTAAACTGTCCTGCTCCCAGCTATTCTTGAATATCAAGATGTCGGGCAGCAGCTTCTAGGACTACAAGCTTCTCTTTCCACCCCCAGCCTTACTGGTAAAAGATCCAAGGTTGTCTCTGTTGGGTCAGCCAGTCTCACATGCTCTCCCCTGAGCCAATGACTGCGGCCAGGAGAATGTGCTGGTGTCTGGGTCTTAGCTCAGTGCCTTTTCCTGAACCAGTCATTAGGGCCACGGTGACGGGGCTATGCTGGTGGGCTTAGGCCTTTGAGCCCCACTCCTGAGGCTGGGGGTAGGTGAAATCACACCCAGGACACAAGACTGGGCAGCCCTGTTAGGAAAGGCCATGGAGGTTCAGATGTAGAGGACGCACCAGCAATGCCAATTACATCTGGGGACAGTCTTGGAGAGCCAAAGGGGTTGGACTTATTCTGCAGTGACACTGGAGGTTTTCAGATCTGGTATGTCACCTGTTCCAGGTGGCATTTCAGGAAGGCTAGTCTGATTGCAGAATGGATAGGAGTAGGGGAGAGGTTGGCAGACCAGTGGGGTTATGGATCCCAAGAGGGAGGCAATGAAAACCGAAACTAGGGAACTAGAAAAAGCAAAAAAAGGGACAACTATGAAATATTTTGAAAGAAGAAGTAGTAGGACTTAGTGTCTTATTAGTTATTGAGGAAGTAGGTGGATGGTAAGAGAGGGAAGAATAAAAAATGACCACCATGTCTCTGACCTGGGTAGATTTTTGGGTTGTCTGCCCCACAGTAACCCCTGTCTCTTAGAGTTGTCTCACACACAAGGAAGCGCCCTGAGTCATGTCTGTACTGGACCCCGTTGTTTGGGCAGCCTTGCACTCCTCCCCGTTTCTGGGAATGGATTCTCCCCTCTTTCTGGGAACTACCCACACCCGCCCCCATCTCTTCATGGTTTTTGTGGAAGCCACTGTGTTCATACACACCCCTGTCTATGGACATCTGACCCAAGATGAGTCAGTCAGAACTCTTTCTTGATTTGGGACTAGAACTGAGACAGTGATGCCTGTTTCTCTCTGGGAGGCTGTGATTGGCATTGTTGGTGAGCTGCTACTGGCCTCATTCTTCCTCATGGACTGTGGAGCAGAGGAAGCTGGTCTGGAACATGGAGATGAAGCAGACGTACGTATGGCTTCTGAGAGACCTGGGGACAGCTGCCTGAGTCTTCCCTGAAAGCGGTCAGGTTTCTGGATATACTTCCTGATCTTGGGTTCTGCCAGACACCCTCTGACTTCTTCAGATACATTTTAAGCAACTGTTTTTGAAGTAGGAGCCCTGGTGGTGCAGTGGTTAAAGCAATTGACTGCTAACTGAAAGGTCAGTGGTTCGAACCCACCAGCAGCTCCACAGGAGAAAGATGTGGCAGTCTGCGCCCATAGAGATTTACAGCCTCAGAAACTCTACAGGGTCTCAATGAATCGGAATCCACTTGAGGCAGTAGGTTTATTTCTGAAGTGGGGAAATGAGGAGGAGCAGCTGATTCTGATGAGAACTGACATCAATTTGGAATTTATTTGCATTACCACAGAGTTTGCTGGAGGTATCTGAGCTGGGCCATCACCTGGAGGTGATGTCCTAGGAGGTGTGAACACTTGGTGAACAGACCCTTAAGTAAAGACGGAAGCCGTGGGAGTGAGTGAGATCTCCCACAGAGTAAGTGTGGAGAGAATTTCGGGGAGCCTTGTAGAAAAACCACATGAGAGATCAGAAAGTGGAAGGGACCCAGCAAAGAGAAGGAAGGGACTTACCAGAGTTTGGAAGAACTAGATTGTACAGTGTCCAAGAAGCCAAGAGAGGAGTGAATTCAAGGATCCTAACCAATAAGGGAGGAGCCCTGGTGGCGCCGTGGTTAAGTGCTCAGCAGCTAACTGAAAGGTTGGTGGTTTGAACTCATCACCTGCTCTGTGGGAGAAAGAGGTGGAAGTGTGCTTCCATAAAGATTACAGCCTTGGAAACTGTATGGGGCAGTTCTACCCTGTCCTTCCTATAGGATCACTATGAGTCCTGGCAGCACGATGCTTAAAGCAGTCAGCTACTAACCAAACGGTTTGTGGTTTGAACTCATCACCTGCTCTGTGGGAGAAAGATGTGGCAGTGTGCTTCTGTAAAGATTACAGCCCTGAAAACCCTATGGGCACTTCTACTCTGTCCTACAGGGTCACTATGAGTCACAATCGACTAGACGGTAGTAGGTTGACCGATAAGGAAGTATGGGTGACACAGGACAGGCTTTGGGACTGGTTGATTAAGCAACTCAATGGTGTCACTAAGAACCCAGGCTCTTCCACTTTTCTGCTGTGCTGCACTCAGCACTGGATTCGTCTGAGGGTGACTTCTCCCTTGGTTGAGAGATAACTACCAGCTGTTGGCACAGTGGAAGAGAGAGAACCTTTCCCCAGCCACGGAGTCTAAGCTTCTCTCTACAATCTGATCGGGCCACTTCAGATCACGTGCACACCCCTAGCCCTGTAAGATTCACCAGAGAAATTCCTTTTACTGATTGGCTTAGACCAATCAGGAGCCAGCTCTTAAGCTGGGGATAGGATCAGTGCCCCCTGGAGCACGTGAGTGTAGTGGATGGGTGGCTCCATCTGAACATGACCAGCGTCCTGTTGGGGAGGAATGGATGCTGCAGAGGCAGTGAAGAACCCCCGCCCCCCACCATGCCCATGAAGCCTGAATGAGCTGGCATGCCTCACCCAGCTCTCTTGCTCCATGTACTTGGCAAAGTTCCTGGAATGCCCAGTTTCTTTCTCCTGGGTGGTGTTCTCACGTGCTGATCCCTCCATGGGGAATAGTCTCCATGAGATTGTTGACTAATTCCTGTTCTTATATCAGGTCTCACTTAAATGTCATTTCTTGAACAGACCTTCCATATCCTCCTGAACTAAATGATCCCCTCCTCCATTTGTGCCCCTTTGGAACCTAGGTTGTAATTATGTTTATATTCTGTTCACTTGTAGCTCTGGGAGGGTAGGGAGTATTATGGATTGAACTGTGTCCCCCAAAAGATATGTTAAAATTCTAACCCCTACCTGTAACTGTGAACCTGTTTGGAAACAGAGGTTTTCTTTTGTTATGTTGAAGGTCATACCAGAGTAGGACAGGTCCTAACCTAGTCCTTCCTGAGTGGTGTCTTATAACGGGGAGGACAGACACATGGGGAGGAGACCATGTGAGAACCCTCCACAAGACAAGGAATGCCGAGGAATGCCCAAAGTTTCTTCCAGGAAAGTACCCTCCCTGACAGCTGATGCCCTCATTTGGACTTTTAGCCTCCCAAACTGTGAGACAATAAATTTCTGTTCTTTAAAGCCACCCACTTGTGCTGTTTTTGCTATAGCAACACTAAAAGCCAACCAAACCCATTGCCATCAAGTCGATTCGGACTCATAGTGACCCTATAGGACAGAGTAGGGCTGCCCCATAGGGTTTCAAGGAGTGGCTGGTGGATTCAAACAGCTGATCTCTTGGTTAGCAGCCTGAGCGCTTAACTACTGCTCCACGGCAGCACTAGGCAACTGAAACACTGACTATGGTGGTTCTGCTCATCAGTGAATCCCGAGGTTAGCATGGTACCTGGCCCACAGCTGATGCTCAAGAAACAATGAATGGATAAATTAGATACGTCATCCATTATTTCTTTTTCTCATACCTACTGTTTTTTAAGCACCTGAGACATCCTTGGAGGTTATTTGAATATAAAGATTATTGCAAAGCAATACCCACAAATGATGACTCTAAAGGAACCTAAATAGTAAGGAAAGTGTTTAAAGCTTAGAGTGCCAGCAATTGGAGAGGGAGGCATTTTCATCATGTTCAAGTAACCTATCTTAATGTCAGTTATTCTCATACAGATAGAGACAGGACCGGGGCACATTGGTGAACTAGTTCAATGGTCTTTGTCCATCCCCTGCTTCACTGGTTTATTACAGTAGCAAACATTTATTGACGGCTTCCACATGCCAGCCGTTGGGCCCGGATTCCAGTCCATGCTCTGTTAGTGCTTCCTGCACCTCCTGCTCGTTTGTGGCTTTTCCTCAATTCAGTTCAACAGACGTTTATTGGACTCACCAGTGAGTGAAGACTTGGTGAAGAGTGAATACAAGGCACTGCTTTGTGATGATTTTTACTGAGATGGCTGTGAAGTGCTACAGATTTTGAATCATGAAGTTCACATTAAAAAAAAAAAACAAAAAACAGTTGCCTTGGAGTCAATTCTGATTGATGGTGACCCCATGTGTGTCATAGTAGAACTGGGCTCTATAGGGTTTTCAAGGACTGATATTTTGGAAGTAGATCACCAGGACTTTCTTCTGAGGCACCTCTGGATGGACTCGAACTCCAGCCTCTCAGTTAGCATCCAAGCACGTTAACTGTTTTTACCATTCAGGGACTGCAAGTTGACAATAGGGTCATTCTAGCTAAGGCAAGAAATGAATGAATACATCTTAAGAATGGTTTCCTACCACAAATATTTTAACAAATAGGTCTCTCTGGTTAACCCTGAGATAATTCAATTAACTTCTATTACAGAACTTTCTAGTCTGCTTTGCTCGTCAGAGTTTCTACACACAAAGGGCTTAAGGCCTGGCAATCTGGTAGGAAAGGAAGCTGGGGGCTTGTCTCAAAGTCACGGTTACACAGCAAGCATGATGTTTTTACTCAGATTGTATAGCTCACTAGGATGTCTAGAGGTGGCTAGTGGAAATTATGGGGAAATAAAATCATTGCCCCCTCCCAGCTACTCCTCAGAGCCAGTACTGATCCTAGTTAACCAAACATAATTGCACTTTGTTTATCAGACTGTCAGATATCCCAGAATTAAAAACCCACTAAGATTTCAAAAAGAGAACTTCAAAGGGAGGAAGCCGCAGTGATCTGCTCTGACAGCTTGTTTACCAAGTTATTTTCCAATTGCCCATCCTCTTCTCACAGAGGGAGGTGTGGGTGAGAACCTGCCTCTCAGGGCTGATGTCCAGTGACAGGCTATGAGATGGTGTTTAAGTATTTGTTGTTGCTGTGTTTTGGCCTCGAAAAGAAGAAAACAAGGAAAATGTTGTTAAAATGCCAAGCTGAAAATCTGTAAATGAGCAACGTGGAAGCATGTATTTACCTACTTTACAGGAACTTCATGGCATCGAAATCACACGCGTGTACTGTGCAGATACAAAGGATGCAATTTACTAGTTTCCAAACGGTCCTTCTTGCTCTGTTATCACCCATTCACTCCTGGACAACTGAAAAAAAGATCAACTTGTATTTACTCCTCTCGCTTTTGCCGAATGAACACACTTCATGCAGGAAAGGCAAAACTAGTCAGGTCTGGTTTAATTGCGCAATAAGATATTAATACACTGTTTTTGAAGATAAATGCTTTATGACCTCAGAATGAATCAGCTCTCAGGGCAAGGAGACATTTAACGCAGTAGGTGGGAATGCCTGCTTCCTGTATGTGGGGTGGCTGTGGTGCAACAGGGCTGAGCTTTACTGTTGTACTGAATTGGAACCAGACGCACAAGATGGACTAGCAAGAATGTGTGCACTTGGACTTCATTCTCTTTCTCTGTCCTAAATTCTGCTCAGGAAGCTAGTTTTGGTGATGATGTAATCCTACTGGGTGAAAGCTCTTAGTGATAATGACCCTCCTAATAACAGCTGACATTTATTGTGTATGTATCCTGGGTCAGGCACTAGGCTAAATGCTTGTGTCCTCATCGTTGGAGCCTTTGCAATACCACTGTGATGTATCTATATGTGTGTGTATGTTTGGTTTCACTGTGATGTATATACATGGATATGCGCATATGTTTGGTTTCACCGTGAGGTATATACATATATGTGTATATGTTTGGTTTCCCTGTGAGGTATATACATATATGTGTATATGTTTGGTTTCACTGTGAGGTATATACATATATGTGTATATGTTCGGTTGCACTGTGAGGTATACATATATATATATGTGTATATGTTTGGTTTCACTGTGAGGTATACATATATATATATGTGTGCGTATATATGTTTTGCTTTTTGTTTCACCGCGAGGTATATGTTCATCAATCTCATTTCGTAGCTGAGGATGCTGAGAGAACCATTCAGTCTCTTGGCCAAGATTACAAGCTAGGATTTTAAACCTAAGTGTGCTTGGCTCAGGAGTCCTTGGGTGGTACAAATGGTTTATGTGCTTGGCTGTGAGCTGAAAGGTTGGTGATTCAAGTCCACCAGGGCACCTCAGAAGAACAACCTGGCAATCTGGTTCCAAATAGTAAGCCATTGAAAACCTTAAGGCGCACAGCTCTGCTCTGACGCACATGGAGTCACCATGATTTGGAATAGTCTCAAAGACAGCTGTTTTTCTTTGTGTGCCTGGCTCAGAAGGACTTCCTTTTTTTTCTGATAGGAACAGATATATATATATATTTCAAATTGTACTTTAGATGAAGTTTTATAGAACAAACTAGTTCTCATTAAACAGTTAGTACACATATTGCTTTATGACACCGGTTAGCAACCCCATGACATGTCAACACTCTCCCCTTCTCCACCTTGGGTTCCCTATTACCAGCTTTCCTGTCCGCTCCTGGCTTCTTGTCCTTGCCCCTGGGCTGCTGTGCCCCTTTAGTTTTATGGGCCTGTCTAATCTTTGGCTGAAGGGTGACCCTCAGGAGTGACTTCATTACTGGGCTAAAAGAGGTGTCTTGGGGCCATACTCTCAGAGTTTCTCCAGTCTCTGTCAGGCCCATAAGTCTGGTCTTTTTTGAGCTAGAATCTTGTCCTACATTTTTCTCCAGCTCAGTCAGGGACCCTCTATTGTGATCCCTGTCAGAGCAGTGAGTGGTGGTAGCCGGGCACCATCTAGTTGTACTGGACTCAGTCTGGTGGAGGCCGTGGTAGTTGTGGTCCATTAGTCCTTTGGACTAATCTTTCCCTTGTGTGTTTGATTTTCTTCATTCTCCTTGCTCCAGATGGAGTGAGACCAGTAGAATATCTTAGATGGCTGCCCACACGCTTTTAAGACCCCAGACACTACTCACCAAAGTAGAATGTAGAACACATTCTTTATAAACTATGTTACGCCAGTTGAGCTAGATGTTCCCTGAGACCATAGTCTCCACAGCCCTCAGCCCAGCAATCTGGTCCCTCAGGGAGTTTGGATGTGTCCATGGAGCTTTCAGAAGGGGATTTTCTGAGAAAGGAAAGAGCTGAGGTTTCAGAGCTCTTGGCTTGCCTTACCCCTTTCAAGGCTCTGTGCCCGATTTTGTGTTTGTAATTTTGTATTCTTTTTCTTAAAGAGGTCTCCCAAACTGTGCTAGCTTTACCCATTGTGGTCAAGTCTATTCTGACTCGTAGCGTCTCTATAGGACAGAGCAGAACTGCACCGTAAAGTTTCCAAGGAGCTGTTGGTGGATTCAAACTGCTATTTGGGTAACAGCTGAACTCTTAACCACCAGGGCTCCATGCTAGCTTTAGTCCTTATGAAACCTGGATCCATTCCTGGCTTGATTTCAGAGCCTTCATTCTTAATTTCCCAAACTGTAGTTTCTAGCCAACCATAAATAACCTGAATGTCAGCGGCTGATTTATTGCCCACCACATAGGAGGCAGGCTTCCTGCTCACAGTAGGTGCTCAGTAAAGGTTGAATGAAAGCACAGACGCCTGAATAAATGTCCCACTTGAAAATCATGCTGTGGATTGATTCTCACTGTGGATTGAAAACCACGGAGGTAGATTAAACAGGCGAGGAGCCAGGGGACCTATGAGCCCTTAAAAGAAACTGCTTCTTTCCCGAGATAGGGTGCAAAGTAGCAGCTGAGCCTTTGCCAGAGCAAAAGAACAGACAGGCAGTGTGAACTATTCTCTGTATCCCTTTGCCATTGTAAGGTATGGAGACTGCCATGTTGATGGATTTGTGGTGACTTCCTCTTTGCAGGCAGTTTCATTTCATTGAACTTATCCAATTAACAAAAAGAGAAAAACAAATTAAAAGGAAGTCCCTGAGGTGGCTGAGACGCAGTGTGCCTAAATGGATAAACAACGTAATTGGAATTGCCAGCCCTGATGAAAGCGCTGTACTCACGGCTGGCTTTGAACCAGCAGTTCTAGTTTTGCAAGAGTTTGCTGGTGTCACTTCTGAGGAAGGACTAGGAGGAAATGTGTTAAAATGCAACACAGATGGTGAGCATTGATACATATTGGAAGTAGCTACTGAAGGAAACTGGAGACTGTATGTTTCTCATCTGCCTAGAATGGAATCTTGGACCCTCCTGACCTGGAAACCCCAGCGATCTAATGGGATGCATTTCCCCCACAATTGACACTGTACCGGGTATCAGAATGAGGAGGTTCTGAAGAGGGTGGACTACCCTTGAGAACAATTAGTGGTGGCTCCCAGGATCACCCATGATTTTCTGGTGATCTGACCCCAGGGCCCTCTGTGCCCTGGTTTCATGCAGATGTTGACCCATGTGGGTCTTGATGCCTTGAGTACAAAAGAAATGACTTGGTATGCTATTTAAAAAGAAAAAAAAGAAAAAACCAAACCCATTGCTATTGAGTCGATTCCAACTCACAGCAACCCTATAGGACAGAGTAGAACTGCCCTGTCGGGTTTCCAAGAAGCAGCTGGTGGACTCGAGCTCTTAACCTTTGCACCATGAGGGCTCCAGTTCAAGGCTAAAGGCCCCTGCTTTTCTGTGTAAAAGCAGAACAATTAGCAAAATCACAAACAGTTCCGTTTATCAGATATTGGGACTACTTGTGGTTTATTTTTAATTTTATGGACTTGGTAGGAGGTATCAGGACTTAGAACTGGTGTGGCTCTCTACACAAATCAATCAACAATCAATACGACTCCAATCGATAGTGTAGTGGATAAAAGGAAGAGGAAGAGGAGGAGAAGGAGAAGACGAAGAACAAGATAGATAACAAGGTAGTCACTTTTCTTTTCCTATATCAACATACATTATAAATGTTCAGATGTATGATACATATGATATGTATATGACATGCATATATATATCATATATATATAGCAATTAAAACAGTGTGACCTAGCAATCCCATTCAAGTGAAATCAAGATCTATGTTCACACAAAAAATGAATGTTTATAGCAGCTTTATTTATAATTACCCCAAACTGGAAGCAACCCAATGTCCCTCAGTTGGAGAATGAATAAACAAATTGTGGTGCATCCATACAATGGAATA
This sequence comes from Dugong dugon, assembly GCA_030035585.1. Taxonomy (NCBI): domain Eukaryota; kingdom Metazoa; phylum Chordata; class Mammalia; order Sirenia; family Dugongidae; genus Dugong; species Dugong dugon. The sequence continues at coordinate 182,545 of CM057469.1, read as the reverse complement.
CTACACAGTAATAAAAAGGAATTAAGTACTGATGTATGCAACAATTTGAATGGATCTCAAGAGCAGTACGCTGAGCAAAAGAAACCAGACTCGAAAGGCTACATATTGTATGATTCCATTCATATGACATTCTGGAAAGCAAAACAATAGGAATGCTGAACAGGTCAGTAGATGCAGGGGTTAAAGGAGGGGGGAGGGTTTGACTACAAAAGAGCAGCAGGAAGGAATTTTTTTGGGGTGTTCTCTATCTTGATTGTGGGGGTTATACAACTCTACGCATTGTCAAAACTCCAAACTGTACACCAAAAAGAATGAATTTTACTGTATTAAACTAAAAAATAAAATAAACAGTGTTACACTGGTACAGGTACGGACAGTCAACGGAACATCATAGAGAGCTAGAAATGGAATCAAGTACAAACAGTTTTGCTAAAAGTAACATTTCAAATCCATGGGGAAAAGAGGCATTATTTAATAAACGGTGCTGGTAAAGCTGGTTCTTTTCATTAAAAAAAGATACCTACCTCAAACTTTAAATCAAACTACATTCCAGAAGGATTAAAGATCTGACTGGGAACAAAATGAGAATACTGGAGGAAAATACAGATTCTGGAATACTCTTGGATTGAAGAAGAACTTACAAAGGATGCTTAAAAATAAAAAAAAAGTCCAAAATAAAAAGCATTAAAAAAAGAAATCCACACCTTAGTAAAACAAACTAAAATAAAAAATAACTATCAACAAGTCGACAGACAAATGACAGACTGGGAAAAATATCTACAACACGTCTGCAAGTCCCGGGCATCTGGAGTAGACGCTGGGCCGCGCCGCCCAGATCTCGCCTTCGTAGTAGGGTGTTATCTCCCAGCTGTAGGGAGTGCTGGTGGCTGACAGCTCACAGCTGAGTTTCTCTCAGTGGAACTGTTCTCAGCCAAACAGCCACTTTATCTGAGGTCACATCCCTTCCCTGGGGGCAGCCCTCTCCCCCAAAGATTGGTCAATAAAGGAGTATAAAGGCCCTGGCCCCCTTGCCTCAGAATGGAACAATTGTCTCTGTAAACGTTCACCTAAAGCACAATAAAAACAAAAAACGGACCAGCTGTGAAGGGCCATCCCACCTCTGGGGCGCCCTGTGAGGTCGTCTGAGTGAGGCCTTTTGCTGAGGTTCCACTCTTTCTTCTGCTGGGTTCTGCTCTTTTTACCTCCTCACCCGCCAATGTTCAAATGTATTCCTTAAAATACACTCTGTAAAATAGATTGCACAAGACATAATACAGATGTAAAAACAGTCTGGAAAGTTATAGAACAAACTTTTAGTAGTAATATTTTCTGAGATTAAGGGATAGTTATTTTCTTTCTCATACTTTGCTATATTTTCTAAAGAATTTTTATAATAAGTATAATAAGTATTACTTACATAACCAGTGAAAAAGAGGAAGACCTCCAAGGAGATGGATTGACACAGCGGCTGCAACAATGGGCTCAAGCATAATAATGATTGTTAGGATAGTGCAGGACCAGGCAGTGTCCATTCTGTTGGACACAAGGTCACTATGAGTCGGAACCAACTCGCTGGCACCTAACAACAAAATATAACCAGAAGAGAAACAGTAAAGTTATTTTTTAGAGGGAACTATTGGATAAGCCTTTAGTATGAAATTCAAGCCTACTGATTCAAATTCAAGCATATTTTCATTTTCTCTTTTCTAATAGTTTCAATAAAAGCAAAATAAAACCAAAAGCCTATTGCTGTCTAGTTGATTCCAACTCATAGAGACCTTATAGGACAGAGCAGAACTGTCTCATTGGGTTTCCAAGGAGCAGCTGGTAGATTTGAACTGCTGACTTTTTGGTTAGCAGCCAAGTTCTTAACCACTATGCCACCAGGGCTCCAAAGCAAAATAATTAACTTCCAAATTAACCCTAGCAGGAAGGTATAATTGGTACCTTAATTTATGGTTTTGCTGTTTGTGTTAGTCCATGAAAGCCACAAACTGCCTTCACTGGATACCTGCTGTTTCTGTGTTTTACCTGAGCAGTATATAGTTTCCCTTCTTCAGGTAAAGGTGCCTGGTTTGCCTTTGGGGAACTGTCCCTCCTCCCCTGAGGCCATGGGAGTCTGATGGGGCTGACCCACAGCCTTCCTGGAGAACATATAACCCATTCATACAACCCCATCTCCCTGGCCACCAGGGTGTTCAGGGGGAGGAGGTGTCCTAAGTAGGTACAGTGATAGGCAACCAAGGACTTTTGCTGCAGCTACTGGAAAGCAGTGCTCTCTTCCAGCTGGGGTTGTTCAGCTGGTCGGAGACAAGCCCGGAGACATGCTGGGGAAAGTGAAGTCAGCACAGAGTAGAGCAGAGCAGAGCAGAGCAGAGCAGAGCAGAGAGATGGAGAGGCATATGCCTGAAGACAGTGTGGGAGCCCTTCAACCTAGCTATGCCTCAAACCGAAATTTAATCTCAGTTGTTGCTTAAGTCTGTATGAGTTGAGTTGTATCCCAAACCCGATGCCGTAGAGTCCAAGTCATAGTGAAAGGATAGGGTTATTTTACTTCTCCTAGTACATCTCCATAAAAGCAAAATCTTAGGTGTTCCATCTTCCATGCATTTAATTAAAATGTATTGAGCAACTTTTTTTTTTTTTTGAGTCAGTTTTGACGCTGGCAATCTCACATGTGTCACAGCAGTACTGTGCTCCATGGAGTTTCAATGGCTGTGAACTTTCAGAAGTAGATCACCAGGCCTTTCTTCTGAGGCACCGCTGGGTGGATTTGAACTAGCAACCTTTTGGTTAGTAGTCGAGTGCTTAACCATTTACACCACCCAGGGACCCTACTATAGGCCAGCAAGTATGTTACGTCCTAGGAATACGGGGTGAAAGACACAATCACGGCCCTTAATGGGAGGAGGGCACTTGTTGGAAACTCAGTCCCAGAGAGTGGTCCCTGGAGGTGTCAGAGTCACTCCGGGAGCTTTCCCAGCTGCCTCTAAGGAGAAGACGGACCATCTCTTTTCCTCTCTTTGGACACTCTCCTGCTGGAGAGATAGTATCTCTCTGGCACTCTCTCTTTGGACTCTTTCATTTGTCCAATCAGAAAGGCTGCAGCTCCCACCACCTGGGAGGCCTGGGCCAGGCAGTCTGGACCAGCTCTGCTCCTGGTAGAGACTCAGATGCCCTTTGTCCTGTCTCTCTGCTTCTTGTGCTTTCTCCTTATTTCCTTCTTCTATACTGAACATAGTGAGATCCAGGACTTAATGGAGAAAGGATAGAAGAAAGAAGGCTGCCTGGTGCCTAAGTCTGAAGGGTTCTGCATGAGCTCCAGCTTAGACCGAAGGACTCCACCCTGGGGTTGGGACCCAGATCTCTGAGTCAGTCTTTGCTGTCAGCTGTTGTTCTCTGAGCCCGTGTTTCCCTTAAGGGGCTCATGGAGAGGGGCTGCCGGTCTGGGCCTCCCTGGGCTTCCTGGCCAAGTACTACCTCAATCTTACCACGATTCTCAACCCAGAAACGTGTACGAGGCCTTCCAGGGCAAGTGCGTGGAATGAGAAAAGAGTCGCAGGTGTAACCCTTCTTTACATGTCCAGCTCAGCCAGATGGCTGTCTCAGAAGTCCTTCTTGGAGAATTTTTGAAGTTGTAGATCCTATCACCAGAAAGGGAAATAAGCATCCTCAGCAGATACCATTAGAATAGGAAAACCCATGAAGTCATGTCTGGTGATTATAGAATTGCCTTAACTATTTGTTAATGTATTCAAGGCTTGAGAACACTGGCATTTATCATTAAACAGTATAAACATTCAGAACCAAGCCAAAACACGACCTGGAGAAACCACACAAATGAGGAGTAAGCCGCAGACCACACTTTGGGACTGAGCGCCTTAAACTGGGTAAATGATAAACGGTTGACCTTATGAAACTGCCCGCCTAACTTTTTTCTTTCCTCTCAATCCTGGAGAATCGTAGAATCCAGCAACCTTTTAACCCAGTGATTCTTCTTTCGGCACACACATCAGAATCTCCTGTACAGCTTTTGCAAAATTCACTTGTCCAGACCCCACCTGTGGAGACTCAAACTCAGTACACCTGGGCCAGGGCCCAGGCATCTGAATAACTGCTGATTAAGACCAGCCTTTAAGTTAGCAGATGTGAAACTGAGACACAGAGAGGGAAAGCATTTTGTACAAGGTGACAATCACCGTTTGTCACACAGCCAGGACCAGCACCCAGGTCTCCTGACTCTCATCCAGTATTCATTTTACTATAGCAGTAGAATTGCAAAGAAATAGTTACTCTTATCCAAACTGCCTGTTATTGTTGTTGTTAGTTGCTATCGAGTCAACTCCAACTCATGGCAACCTTACGTATAAAAGAACAAAACATTGCCCAGTCTTGTGCCATCTTCATGGTCATTGGTATGTTTGAGCCCATTGTTGGGGTTATTCTGTAGTGCCTTCCAACCTAGAGGACTCATCTTCCAGCACTATATGGGACAATATTCTGTTGTGATCCATAGGGTTTTCATGGGCTAATTTTCAGAAGCAGATCACCAGAATTTCTTCCTAGTCTGTCTTAGTCTGGAAGCTTTGCTGAAACCTGTCCACTGTGGGTGACCCTGCTGGTATTTGAAATACTGGTGGCATAACTTCCAGCATTATAGCAATATGCAAGCCACCACAGTAGGACAAACTGACAGAGGGGTGTTGGACCCAAACTGCTAGTTATCTTCAATTACCCAAGTGCCCACGGTGAAGAATGAATTGTGGCTCCAGGCTGTGCTTGGGAGTGCTGCTCAGAGATGTATACCATTGCCAAACAGACAAGTGTGCCATTTGAGCAACAGCTGCCAGACAGATCTACCCTTCATTTTCAGACAAGGCCACTTGCCCTGTGTCACCCACCATAGTAGACAAGATAGGGAAATGCATGGTACACGTCTCCCTGTTTCCTGTACACGCACTCTTGAATGCCCTGTGGTTGGTGGTTGTAGTTGCTTGTTTACAAAACCTGGCTCTCAAAGTCATGGTCGGCCCAAAGCCTCTGCCAGCGAAGAACTCACCATTTATGCTACAGATTCCCAGACAGGCCTTGCTGCTGCTGTGACTCCCTAGTGGTTTCCACTAAAGCCACCAGGTTTGAATGTGGGTATTTTCACTGAATGCTGAAGACACATCCCACAGCATCAGTTAACAAATAAAGTGTTTGTTGCTAGATAGTATATGCCCAGTATTGTGCTTATTTTTCACTCAGACTGCCGTTGGAAAGCATTACATTCCTCACAAGAAATGTAAGCTGTCTCAGAACTCTCTTTTGGAAAGAGTTGTTGTTAGCTGCTGTCCCCATGCACACGGGAATCGTGATCTGTAGAGTATTCACTGGCTGATTTTTGGAAGTAGATCACCATGCGTTTCTTCCTAGCCTGTCTTAGGATGGAAGCTCCACTGCAACCTGTTCAGCATCGTAATAACACGCAAGCCTCCACTAACAGACGAGTGGCAGCTGCACGTGAGGTCCAGTAATTGAACCTAGTCTCCATTATAAACAAAACCCAACTCATAGCGACCCTATAGGACAGAGTAGAAGTGCCCCATAGGGTTTGCAAGGAATGCCTGGAGGATTTGAACTGCTGACCTTTTGGTTAGCAGCCGTAGCTCTTAACCACTGCACCACCAGGGTTTCCAGTCTCCATTACAGAAGGCAAGAATTCTACTACTGAACCCCCAATGCCCCCTTTTTGGAAAAAGAGAGCCCCCTTATACACAGAACACCTAAAAGGACACTAAAACACACCATTCTTGGAGGGCAACATCTTTTAAATACTCCGTAAAACTTCTGTTCAATCTCTGTACACTAGGCCTATTTGTATTAGTTAAGCCACATAACATTATCGACCATCTCAAAAGTGCCACCTTAGAGTAGTGTCTGAGGTCTTCAAGACTTGTGAGTGGCCGTCTAAGATATTCCACTGATCTCACCCCGTCTGGAGCAAGAGAGAATGAAGAAAACCAAAGACACAAGTCCTTTGGACTAATGGACCACAACTACCACACTTTGGGACTAGACTGAGTCCGGCACACCTAGATGGTGCCCAGCTACCACCACCAGCTGCTCTGACAGGGATCACAGTAGAGGGTCCCAGACAGATCTGGAGAAAAGTGTGGAATAAAATTCAAACTCACAAAAAAAAGACCAGACTTACTGGTCTGGCAGAGACTGGAGAAACCTCGAGAATATGGCCCTCGGCCACCCTTTTAACTTAGTACTGAAGTCACTCCTGAGGTTCACACTTCATCCAAAGATTAGACAGGCCCATAAAACAAAACAAGACTAAATGGGCACAGTCAGCCCAGGGGCAAGGATGAGGAGGCAGGAGGGGACAGGAAAGCTGGTAATAGGGAACCCAAGGTCGAGAAGGGAGAATGTTGACATGTTGTGGGGTTGGCAACCAATGTCACAAAACTATGTGTAATAACTGTTTAACGAGAAACTGAATTTCTCTGTAAACCCTCATCGAACATACAATTAAAAAAATTAAAAAATGCCACCTTATTTAGCAGAGATCTGGAAACTGAAAGACACTTGGACTTGTCACCCATTACAACCACCTATGTTCTCCAGTTGAGGAAATCTAGGGATGGAGTGATTAACCTCTGGCCAAAGTCATTCACATGGAGTTCAGAGTACAACCAGAAGCAGAACAGAAACTTCCTGGGTTTCTAGACTCAAAGGACTCAATAGCTGGAAGGGATTTCAAGAGGTCATTTGTTCTCTTGCTTCCCTGGAGGTGAACAATGAAATCATCCAAGGCTAGTGACTGTCTAGATGCAAGGGCTTCATACTACCTCTAACGGCTTGCTTCAAGTTGCACTTCCCTAAAGTTCTTTCTTAAGTCTAACCAAACTCTCTCTTGCTCTTACTCTGTCTACTCTCCCAACCGGTGTTTAATGGAGAGAACAGTGTTTCTCTGTTGTGAAGCCTGACTCTTGGATTTGAGAGTTGGCTTTGCGGAAGCCTTGAGCTACTCACCCGGAGAGGTTCTTTGGGGAGCTACAGCAGGCAAAGGCAGACTGTTCTGTATTTTTGGCTCTCTTATGCCCTGCCTGAATGCGAGACTATAGTACTTGCCTGATCCACCCTCTCCAGGGTCTATTTTCCCTGGAGAAGAGAAGGCCGAGAGAAAAATCAGTGGAATGAAAATACAGAAGATATTAAGCTACAGAATCCACAACCATAGTAAGCTGAAGGATTTGAGGGTGGTCTGATGGAAGGGGTTTTTCTGATTCCGAGGGTTCTGCTTTACAATGGAATGTGATCCAGAGGGAGGTTGTGGTGTCTCCGTCCCACAAGGACTTATAGATGGGAGACAGTCTCCCCACAGAGATGATTTCCTTCAGTCTCCCCACAGAGACGATTTCCTTGTGCTCCCCTCCGGGAGTAGAAAGATGGAGAAACTTTTCTTGGACTCTTTCCAACTTCACAGTGGATCTTCCCCTGCTCTGAAAAAGCACCAGTTCTCAGCATTTCCAATGATCAGTGTGTGTGAGGAAACTAGTAAGCAAATTAGAGCTAAATGAGATTCCCTTTGAATTTGGCTCTCACACTGCATTAGGCCAGTATGGACAAGCCTAAAATGAGATGGTTCTTCTACCGCTCCTGGGGCAAAATTTTGAACACTGACAACTGACATTTTCTTCTTGATATTTTCCCACCCTACTGCCTCCTTCAATTAGACTGTGCAGTAGGAGGAGATGCAGGGTTCTAAGATAATTCCCGTGTACGGGATTTTATTTTGCTAAGTCTCCTTTGGGAATAAACTATCCACAAGTATTTGCGTCAATTGCTCTTCCATCACTGCTTGACATGAAATACTACACTTCAATTGGGAGAAGAATTTCTCCTAAGCCAGTTCTTCCTAAAGGTAAAATAAAGTATTGCAAACTCTATGCAGAAGAGCTTTAAAAAGAATATATATATATATATATATATATATATATATATATATATATATATATAAATAAAACAAATCTACAGCCTCTGCTTACATCAACACTTTACAGAATGCCTTTTACTAATCTCTTCCAATCCACTAATAAGCAGATTCATCAGTTAGGAAGCATTTAATGCGCCAAGTTTTATGCTAGGCACCGTGGGGTTTTACCTTGAAGTATAAAGTTTACTCTCTGCCCTTAAAAATGTCTGGGTTATAAGGAGCCCTGATGGCACAATGGTTAAGAGCTCAGCTGCTAACTGGAAGGTCAGCAGTTCAAACCTACTCAGTGGCTCTGAGGGAGGAAAGACCTGATGATCTGCTCCCATAAAGATTACTGCCTTGCAAACCCTATGGGACAGTTCTGCTCTGTCCTATAGGATCACTATAAGTCGGAATCGACTGGCTAGCATACAACAGCAACAACGTTGATATATTTATGCACACATACCTATGTACAAACATATGTGCAAAAGGTGTCCAGGTTAACTCACAGGAAAAAACCAGACGCTAAAGCAAGAGAATCAACACTTAGGTGCTAGATATGACAGGAATTCCGAAATTTGAGGATTAATGTAGTCAGGAGGCTTCTGCTGGCGGGGGTGCAACCTGAGGTGGCTTGGAGAGGCAGAGTAAAACAAAAACAAAACCAAATGAAAACACAAAAGGTAGAAAGAACTATGAAAATCTAAAATAGCATTTTAAAACGTTTTCCTATTGATAATTTCATACAGTCATATAAAAAGACACAGGAGCCCCATGTACTCACCATCAGCTTTAGTGTTTATCAATTCATGGCCAGTCTTGCTTCTTCTATACCCCCGCCCACTTTCCCCCACCTCTTGGATTGTTTTGAAGCAAATCCCAAACATCATATCATTCCATCTGCAAATATTTCAGTATTTTACTAGCATTTCGATGTAAGCAGGATCAAATTATACAGGTCAGAGCTGGTTTCAAAAAACAGTACAAAACTGAAAATCTTGGCACAATAAAAATATCCCCAAAGCCTCACCCAATGGCACATTTATTCCCAGTTCTTTTTTGTTCAACAAAATCTCAGTATAACAGAAAAATCTGTAATTTTTTTGGAGGAGGTGGAAATAAAATGTATACGTCCAGAAACACATGCTATTTGCTAGAATGCTTGGACCTTCGTGGAATGTCGAAAGCTTATGGACGAACAGTTGTCCCTGTACATCTGCTGCAATTGAAGTCTATTTCTTTATTCTATTTTCAACATAGATCAGAGTAATATTTCAGGAAGACATGCCTTTCTTAAATTGGAGTCTAACAAAAATGACCAGTGGAATCTGAGGATGGTAGGGCAGTCTAGGGTAAGGAGGTAAAAACACAGCTGGGGGAGGGGGAGTGGGGTGGGATGGGGAAGGATGGGGCAAGGAGATGTCCAGGGATCAGGCTGCATATGAAACTGAGTGGGAGGCAAAGAATGAAAGTGGAGCATGTTAATCTTGGAATGAGGATGTGTCACACTGAAAATAAGATACTTTCCCACTGATGCTTTGCATGATACCCCTTAACTGGGAAAAGAAACCAAATGAATGTCACTCTTGATTGAAGAGGAGATACGATATGGAACACAGAATGTGTAGCTAAAGACTGGCACTCCTCCTAGTTCTTCCACTCTCATTTAACCTTACAGGGTCTCATGCTCCTCATCCCTAACACAAGGGATGGGTGGTAGATTATCTCCAGGTCCCTTGACCAGTTGCCTTTAAGTCAAGTCGACATGTGTGTCAGAGTAGAACTGTGCTCCACAGTGGCTTTCAATGGCTGATTTTTCAAAAGTAGATCTCCAGGCCTTTCTTCTGAGGCATCTCTGGGTCAACTTGTACCTCCAACCTTTCAGTCAGCAGCCAAGCTGTTAACCATTTGTGTCACCCAGGGGCTTCAGGTCCCTTGAGACCCACAATATTCAATACTTCAGTTAACTCAAATGTATTGTAAGAGGGCAGGGAGATATAACTTTGGGGTGACTTTTGGATGGTGCCTGCTAGCAGTAGGAAGTAACAGTAGCAATTGAGATAATCTAGTAAATACCTAAGGTGTAATTTGGGAAAATAAAATAAAAGGATTAGCCTATATTATGTTTGGAGATGCCACACACAACACAAAGCCCATATTTATCAGATGCTTATTTGTCATTTCGGAAGACAGACATGGCAGTCTGCTTCCTTAAACATTTATAGCCTTGGAAACCCTGTGGGGCAGTTCTACTGTGCCCTATAAGGTCACTATGAGTTGGAATCCACTCGACAGCAGTGGATTTGGTTGGTGTTTGTCAGTTACAAGGAAGACAAGTTAATACAATTATTATTCAAATTTACGCACCAACCACTAAGGCCAAAGATGAAGAAATTGAAGATATTTACCAACTTCTGCAGTCTAAAATCGATCAAACATGCAGTCAAGATGCACTGATAATTACTGGTGATTTGAATGCGAAAGTTGGACACAAGCCAGAAGGATCTCGGTAGTTGGAAAATATGGCCTTGGTGATAGAAACAATCCTGGAGATTGCATGACAGAATTTTGCAAGACCAAAGACCTCTTCATTGCAAATACCTTTTTTCAACTACATAAATGGCAACTATACACGTGGACCTCACTGGATGGAATACACAGGAATCAAATCGACTATGTCTATGGAAAGAGATTGTGGAAAAGCTCAATATCATCAGTCAGAACAAGGCCAGGGACTGACTATGGAACAGACCATCAATTGCTCATATGCAAGATCAAGATGAAGGTGAAGAACACTTAAAAATTCCACGAGAACCAAAATACGACCTTGAGTATATCCTACTTGAATTTAGAGACCATCTCAAGAACAGATTTGGTGCATTGAACACTAATGACCCAAGACCAGACGAGTTGAGGAATGACATCAAGGACATCAGACATGAAGAAAGAAAAAGGTCATTAAAATGACAGGAAGGAAATATTGACAGGAAGAAGAGACTCTGAAACTTGTTCTTGAACACATAGTAGCTAAAGCGAAAGGAAGAAATGATGAAGTAAAAGAGCTGAAAAGAAGATCTCAAAGGGTGGCTCAAGTAGACAAAGTAAAGTATTGTAATAAAATGTGCAAAGGCCTGGAGTTAGAAAACCAAAAAGGAAGAACACTCTCTGTATTTCTCAAGCTGAAAGAACTGAAGAAAAAATTCAAGCCTTGAATAGCAATATTGAAGGATTCTATGGGCAAAATACTGAACAATGCAGGAAGTATCAAAAGAAGATAAAAGGAATATACAGAGTCACTGTACCAAAAAGAATTGGTCGACATTCAACCATTTCAGGAGGTAGCATATGATCAAGAACTGATGGTATTGAAGGAAGTCCAAGCTGCAATGAAGGCACTGGCAAAAAACAAGGCTTCAGGAATTGATGGAATACAAATTGAGATGTTTCAACAAACAGATGCATCACTGGAGGTGCTCCCTTGTCTATGCCAAGAAATTTGGAAGACAGCTACCTGCTCAACTGACTGGAAGAGATCCAAATTTGTGCCTACTCCAAAGAAAGGTGACCCAACAGAATGTGGAAATTATCAGAAAAATATTATTAACATCACATGGAAGTAAAATTTTGCTGAAAATCATTCCCTACTGTGCTTGCAGCAGTATATCCACAGAGAACTGCCAGAAATTCAAGCTAGATTTAGAAGAGGACATGGAACAAGGGATATCATTGCTGATGTCAGATGAATCATGGCTGACAGCAGAGAATACCAGAAAGATGTTTACCTGTGTTTATCGACTATGCAAAGGCATTTGATTGTGTGGATCACAATAAATTATGGATAACATTGTGAAGAATTGGAATTACAGAACACTTACTGGTGCTCATGAAGAACCTGTACATAGACCAAGAGGTAGTCATTCGAACAGACCAAGGGGATACTGCATGGTTTAAAGTCAGGAAAGGTGTGCATCGGGGTTGTATCGTTTCACCATACTTATTCAATCTGTAAGCTGAGCAAATAATCCAAGAAACTGGACTATATGAAGAAGAACGCAGCATCAGGATTGGAGGAAGACTCATTAACAACCTTCAATATGCAGATGACACGACCTTGCTTGCTGAAAGCAAGGAGGTCTTGAAGCACTTACTAACGAACATCAAAGACTACAGCCTTCAGTATGGATTACATCTCAACATAAAGAAAACATAAATCTTCACAACTGTACCCATAAGCAACAAAATGATAAATGGAGAAAAGATTGAAGTTGTCAAGGATTTCATTTTACTTAGATCCAAAATCAATGCCCATGGAAGCAGCAGTCAAGAAATCAAACACCATATTGCTTGGGGCAAATCTGTGCAAAATACCTCTTTAAAGTATTATAAAGCAAAGATGTCACTTTGAGGACTAAGGTGGGCCTGACCCAAGCCATGTTATTTTCAATTGCTTCGTATGCATATGAAACCTGGACAATGAACAAGGAAGACCAAAGAAGAATTGACACCTTTGAATTGTGGTGTTGGCGAAGAGTATTGACTATACCATGGATTGCCAGAAGAATGAACAAATCTGTTTTGGAGGAAGTACAGCCAGAATGCTCCTTAGGAGCAAGGGATGGAGACTACATCTCACATACTTTGGAAGTGTTATCAGGAGGAACCAGTCCCTGGAAAAGGACATTATGCTTTGTAAAGTAGAGAGGGTCAGTAAAAAAGAGGAAGACCCTCAACAAGATGGATTGACACAGTGGCTGCAACAATGGGCTCAAGCCTAACCATGATTGTGAGGATGGAGCAGGACAGGGCAGTGTTTCATTGTATTGTACATGGGGTCACTATGAGTCAGAACTTACTTGATGGCACTTAACAACAGCTACAAAGAGTTTTACATATATTATCTCACTTAATTCCCATGACAACCCTATGAGGAATGTTCTAATTTTATCACACTATCATGAGAAAACCGAGGCATAGAGAGGTTAAACAATTTACCCAGGAAACCCTGCAAGTAAATAGAAAAGCCGGGATTTGAACCCAGATCTAGGTAAATGCTAAATCCTTAACAAGTATACTATGTGGTCTCCTATTATGCTAGGGTGCATAGAACAACTATTAAAGTCTTGTATTATCATTCAATCAAAATCCATAAACTTTCATTAAATATTTATCTGACAAAGAAGCCAGCTTGAAGGACTTCCTGCTGGCTAATTCTGGGACAAATTCAGCACCAAAATAATTAAGTATAGTAATAAATTATAAACCACTGACAAGTAGGAACTCATGAGTCCTTCCTGGTAATAAATAGGCAAATAATAAGTGGGGATAAGGGAGGGCTCTTGCTTATAGTGGCATCCCTGCATAGTGTAATGAGTAGGCACTCTTACAAGCTAAAAGGTTGGCAGTTCGAAGCCACCCAGAGATGCCTCAGAAACAGGCCTGGCGATCTGCTTCTGAAAGGTCACAGCCTTGAAAAGTCTATGGAGCAGGTCTGCTCTAACACACATGTGGTCACCATAAGTTGAAATTGACTCGACAGCAACTAACAGCAATGACAACCACCTGCTTGTAGTTGACTACTGAGAGTTGATGGGCCAATATGGTGGGTCTCCTGGAGCTGGAAAAATGCTTGTCTGGCAATCATCACAGTAAAGATGGGATCAGGCAGGAATCATCAATGGATGCTAAATCTCGGGAGCAGGGAGGATGGAATGTTGATGGGCAAGATATCTGCATGGTGTCAAAATATCTCCCCAGAGACTGCTTATTAATATCAAGAGAGAAAAGAAATAATTATACAGTAGAGAAATTAGGCAACACCTTGACCAGATGATCAAAATTACATCATCAATAGAAGGCAGATGGACATCGGGTGCCTCCAGATATGATATCATTAGAAAGACACATTAATTTTGCAATATCAGACGAACATGAACTGCAGAATCTTCTACTAAAAAAGAAAAAGGCTGAGGGGAACTGTATTCGTAAAAAATTCATCATAAGAGACAAAGAAAGGCTGTGGAAATGTTCCAGACTAAAGGAGGCTAAAGGGACAAGACAATTAAATGCAAACCTGAGCCTCAGTTGGGCGCTATATGGGAGAAGGAGGTGGAGAATGCTGTGAACGATGGTATTAGATCAACCGATGCAATCGGAATATGTCAGTATCAACGTAAATTTATGAAGTTGGTAACTGTACTGTAGCTGTGTAAGAGAACTTCCCTGTTGTTAGGAAATACACACTGAAGTATTTAGGGGTGAAGGGCCACGATGCATGTAACTTACCCTCATATGGTTCAAAGAGAGAGAAAGACAGCCAGAGTGAAAATGATAAAGCAAACGGTAAAATGTTAATAGTAAGTTTTAAGTCCCTTGAAGTTTTCCAACATTTGAAAATATGTCCAAATAAGAAGTTTGTGTTGTTGCTGTTTTAAGTCTTTCTGATATCACATTATCAAGGGTGGTGGTCAAACTCTGCATTCTTGAACTGTGTGCATGGGGGGGGTGGGGGCGGGGAGTGACCTGCATTGAGCTATGAGAATAATCGTTATCCAGTAGCGTAAGCAGAAGGCTGATCTGGCTCCCTGCCATTTAGGAGTTCACCAGCCAGCACGATGGGTTATGGGTTACACGGGTCGCACAGAAAACAGACTCACAGTGAACAAATCACAGAGTCAGTCATTTCCATGTGACCGCTTGGTGTAGAATTGCACTGTGAGAAACATGAGGAAAACCAACATCTCTCTATGTGTAAAGAAAAGATTTCCAAGCATGGGCTAATAGCTTACTTAGTTCAACACAAGTCTCCCCAGCCGAGGAACTGGACAGTGGTTTTAAGCTCACCTTCCGTCTGCTGCTCTTGAAATATACTGAGACTGGAAGTTTCTGTGGCAGTTGGGAAACACTGTTGACACAAGGTGGTTTGGGCATGACAAGGACACAATACCTGCTGGGGTCTGGGGAAACTATGGTAGGAGTAACAAATTAGTGGGCAACTTTTGACAATGGGATCACTATTGTTGCCATATACTTGAGTCACCTACTATGTGCTAGGCACTGGGGATATAGAAAGATAAAAGAAATGATCCCTGCCCTCAAGGAGTTTTGGGGAGAGAGTGAGAGACCGCAGAAATGATACGTTACAGGCCATACATCATACGGTGTTGTCACTGTATGCTAGAGTTCATGGACTAGCGCGGTAAGGAGAGGCTGTTGTGGGTATATAGCACCAGGGTAAGTGGGTTGTCGTTGTTGTTTTAATGTGCCGTCAAGTTGATTCTGACCCATAGCAGCCCCGTGTACAACAGAACGAAACACTGCCCAGTCCTGCGCCATCCTCACAATCGTTGTTATGCTTGAGTCCATTGTTGCAGCCACTGTGCCAATCCATCTCAGCGAGGGCTTTCCTCATTTTTGCCAACCCTCTACTTTACCAAGTATGATGTCCTTCTCCAGGGAATGATCCCTCCTGATAAGATGTCCAAAGTATGTGAGATGCAGTCTCGCCATCCTTGCTTCTAAGGAACATTCTGGCTGTACTTCTTCCAAGACAGATTTGTTCACTCTTCTGGCAGTCCATGGTATATGGTAGAGGTAGGCTTTTCATTCATTCATTCATCCAACCATTCAATCAATTGCTTTTTCAATAAAGTGCAAGGTACTGTGCTAGACACTGAAAGAGAACAGTGAGATCAAAAACGCAGAAGAGAAAAAGAAATTGGCATATTTGGGGATTGATAAATAATAATAATAGCTAAAAATTTAAAAGGTCCTGTATAGTCTCTTGTGGCTGCCATAACAAATTAGCACAAACTGGGGGGCTTAAAACAACAGAAATTTATTCTCTCACCGTTCTGGAGGTCAGAAGTCCAAAGTCAAAGTGTTATCAGGGCCATGCTCCCTCCAGAGGCTCTAGGGGAGATTCTGTCCCTTGCCTCTTACAGCTTCTAGTGGCTGCCAGCATCCCTGGGTTTGTGGTTATATTACTCCAATCTCTGCCTCCGTCTTCACATGGTCTACTCATCTGGTCTTTCTAATGTCCCTTGTGTGTCCCTTATAAGGACGCTTGTTCATCATTGAATTTAGGGTCCACTCTGATAATCCAGGATAATCCCCCTCATCTCAAGATCCTTAATTATATCTACAAGGACACTTTTTCCAAATAAGGTAGCATTCACAGGTTCTGGGAATTAGGACATGGGATCCTATCTTTTTAGGGGTCACCATTCAACCCACTAGAGGCCCTTTCCATGTGCCAAGCATTGTCCTAAGCATTTTATACATATTTACTCATCCAGTCGACAACAACGCAGTGAGATATGTATTGTTTTGGTCCCCATTGAGAAAATGGAGGCACAGAATGACTAGGTCCCTGGGAACCATGACTTCGGATAATACTGTTTGAGTGGTGAGCTTGCGTTCAGGAGTAGTGAGAGAGACTTTGGGGTAGACAAGTTAGGAAGGCTTAAATAACTGAAGACAATATTGTGCCTTATTCTGTGGATAACGGGCAGCCTCTGCAGTTTTTTAAGCAAGCAACTGCCCTTTGATGTTATGAGACTATTGATCAGAAAGCATTCTGTAAAACAGACTGGAGGAGTGAGGAACGGGGGACCCACCAGGAAATGCCTATGTAATTGCCAGGTGAGATGATGAAGGCCTGAACTGGAGGTCTGGCAACAGAAACAGAGAGGAATACTTAGTAGTGCAACCTCCTTTTCAATCTAACATGTGGAGCCAGACTCTCTTTTTCATAAGATTTGGCTATTCCATCTTCCTAGGTTCCATTTTTATTGTTGTTAGCTGCCATGGCCACCCCATGCATAACGGAACCAAATGCTGCCAGTCCTGTACCATCCCCATGATTGATTGGGGTCTGGGCCTTTGTGATCCATAGGATTTTCACTGACTGATTTTCAGAAATAGATCACCAGGCCTTTCTTCCTAGTCTGTCTCAGTCTGGAAGCTCCACTGAAACCTGTTCAACGTCATAGCAACACACAAGTCTCCACTGACAGATGGGTGGTAGTTGCACATGAGGTACATGGGTCTGGAATTGAACTCAGGTCTCCCACATGGAAGGCGAGAATTCTACCACTTAAACCATTGCCCTTAGGTTCCATCTCAGGAGGCAACTGAGCTATAACACAATCTCCATTTGCCCAATTTAGCAGACACTACACTTTGCATTTAAAGGATTGCAGTCAAATTTGGAGGCACCTGGATGGGCAGTTCCTAGATATGCAACAGCTCGTTGTTTGACTGGGGTCACTTTTAAGACAATGGCCACTTGGGGACTGAGCAAGGTCTCTCTTGAGGACTAGAGATGGTCAGTTCTGACCTTATGATGGAATAAACCTGGAAGCCAAAGGTTTGAGGTATCCCTCACATGTAAAGCATGAATAAAGTCACTGAGGACTCATGGGAATGGTTGGAGAAACAGCCACCATGGAGTTAGATCTTTGCTCTGTTCCTCCCGAGAATCAGCAGACAGGCAGAGGGCGGCGTCTATTCTCACCTCCCACCTACTCTTCTTGGTGACTGTTGCTGTTGTTGCTCCTGGTGCAATCTGAATAACAAGCACTTCTTACTCATTTTTAGTCTTTCAGGCTCCCTGTGGGGATTTGGTCAGTAACGGCCTGACAGGTGGAGCATTTTCTGTCGGGTAATGAAAGGTGGAGTGCAAGAGATCCCCATTGTACTCTGAGTCCTCAGGCCAATCTATTATCTAGACTTTAGGGGCCATTAATGCTAGTCAGAATAAGAAAATGCTTCCAAAATCTGTAGGGTAATTATTTTTTCTCTGACACAGTGAAAGCAAAAACTGACATGCTTACTTGCACCTGGAGTTTGATTAATTTTAAGGAGTACTTTCCTACAAGGATAAGACATTTGATTTCATTTTAAAATTTTAATATAGAAGTAATATCTGTTTGTTACAGATAAAATTCAAAACTGGCAGATGAGTATAAAAAATAAAATAAATGAATTTTTAAGTTTTGAGGATACCTGTTGTGATGGGAATATCTTAGCTCCATGTGGCAATATCCTCCTTCCAGGATTAAAAAGGAGCAAGCTGGGAATCCCTAGGTGGCACAGACAGTGAAGCACTCGACTACTAGCTGAAAAGTTAGGGATCTGAACCCACCCAGAGGCGCCTCGGAAGACAGGCCTGGCAACTGCTTCTGAAACATCAAAGCCTTGAAAACTCTATGAAGCGGTTCTCCTCTGCACACATGGGGTCGCCATAAGTCAGAGTCAACTTGACGGCAACTAACAACCACAACAACACATATATAATATCTTAAGTCAGAAGGGGAGGAAAAAGGGAACAAGCTTTCTAACGCCTTGTTACTCAAAGTATGGCCTGGGGATTGGCATCACCTGGGAGCTTGCTGGAACCGCAGAATCTCAGGCCTTCCCCAGACTACTGAATTGAAACCTGCATTTTAACAAGACCCTCAGGTGATTCATGTGCACACTCAGGTCTGAGAGTTACTGGACTAACAGATTGAGGGGACAGTATTTTCACTAATGTTAGCCATGTAGAAAGCATCCAGGTTGGTAAAGAAATTGTAAGTAAAAAGTGGATTAAAAACGGTAGGCAGAAAAATTAACTAAGTCATCTTACAGGATTATGTGTGAATAGGACCTACTTTTGGAACACACCACTAGAGAATCGGGCCTTGGAGTGACCTGTTAAAGAGGTATCCCTCCCATGCAGGCCACCTACCCTTAGTCCTTACAGTAATTACAATTTAACAAGAAAATCAGAGAGCCAGACAATAGAATTTGTAGCAGTTAGCCCATGTGGGGTCTTGAGCTTTAAACTGGGTTTGGTTCCCCTAAACTGAGTATGAAGTTAAAAATAAATATGTAGCTGGTACAATTAGGGCCTCAGACTCACAAGCTGTGGGACCTAAACTTCTTTTTTTGGCTTTAACAAACAGAAATTTATTCTCTCACAGTTTAGGAGGCTAGAAGTCCAAATTCAGGGTGGAGCTCCAGGGGAAGGCTTTCTATCACTGTTGGCTCTAGCAGAAGGTCCTTGTCATCAATTTTCCTTGGTGGAGGAGCTTCTCAGTGCAGGACCCCAGGTCCAAAGGATGCGCTATTCTCCTGGCTCTTGTTTCTTGATGGTACGAGGTCCCCGTGTCTCTCTGCTCGATTTTCTCTTTTATATCTCAAAAGAGATTGGCTTAAAACACAACCTAATCTTCTAGATTGAGTCCTGCCTCATTAACATAACTGCCTCTAATCCTGCCTCATTAACACAGAAGGATTTACAACACATAGGATAATCATAACAAATGACAAAATGGTGGACAACCACACCATACTGGGAATCACGGCCCAGCCAAGTTAACAGATATTTTAGAGGGACACAATTCAATCCATAACAGATAGATAGATAGACAGACAGACAGGTAGGCAGGTATGCAGGTAGACAGACAGATAGATAAACATGATAGATTAGATAGAAAGACAGATAAATAGACATGATCATAGATGAGGATGAAGATAGACAGATAATAGGTAGAGAGATACATAGATAATAGATACAGGATGAGAGAGAGATGAGAGATGATAGACAGTTAGATAATAGGTAAATAGATGATAGGTAAGAGATACGAGATGAGAGAGAGAGGATCGATAATAGGTAGAGAGGTAAACTGATAGATGATAGGTAAGAGATACGAGATGAGAGACAGACAGACAAATGTTGTTGTTGTTGTTGTTAGGTGCTGTTGAGTCAGTTCCGACTCGTAGCGACCCTATGTACAACAGAACGAAACTCTGCCCGATCTGTGCCACGTCCACAGTCATTGTTATGCTTGAGCTCATCGTTGCCACCACTGTGTCAATCCATCTCGTTGAGGGTCTTCCTCTTTTTTGCTGACCCTGTACTTTACCAAGCACCATGTCCTCCAGGGACTGATCCCTTCTGACAACTTGTCCAAAGTATGTAAGATGTAGTCTTGCCATCCTTGCTTCTAAGGAGCATTCTGGTTGTACTTCTTCCAGGACACATTTGATCATTCTTTTGGCAGTCCATGGTATATTCAATATTCTTCGTCAGCACAATTCAGAGGTGTCAATTCTTCTTAGGTCTTCCTTATTCATTGTCCAGCTTTTGCATACGTATAATGAGATTGAAAATACCATGGCTTGGGTCAGGCGCACCTTGGTCTTCAAGGTGACATCTTTGCTTTTCAACACTTTAAAGAGGTCTTTTGCAGCAGATTTGCCCAATGCAATGCGTCTTTTGCTTTTTTGACTGCTGCTTCCATGGGTGTTGATTGTGGATCCAAGTAGAATGAAATCCTTGACAACTTCAATCTTTTCTCCATTTATCGTGATGTTGCTTATTGGTCCAGTTGTGAGGATTTTTGTTTTGTTTATGTGTAGTATAACCCCTACTGAAGGCTGTGGTCTTTAATCTTCATCAGCAAAAGCTTCATGGGACCTAAATTTCTTAACTTCTTGGAGACCCAGTCCATAATCTGTAGACTCTCTCCTGCAAACTTCAGAGTGCTCAGAAACAATAAGGGATGTGGAAGTGCTTTGAAAACTGTGTGAGAACCTAGAATGTGGCCATGGCAGATTTCAAGAGTGGGTCTCAGTTTCATCTAATTAATTGCATCTTGTGGGAGATAATATCAAAAACAGAAGTGTGTAGCCTGCTCCAAGCAAAGAAAGGTGAGCTAATTAATAGGAATGTGTCATGGTTTTTTCTACACTGTCCATAGGAAAAGGATCCTCTGATTCTTGTGCTCCAGCATGGACAGAGGACCGTGGATGTTCTGTAACGATCTGTGGAATGAATGCATGAATTACTAAGCTTGAGAAGGGTAATTTACCAATATTCATTCATTCAACAAATATTTACTAAGCACCTACCATGTGTCTGGGTGGCACAAGTCGGCTGCTAATCTAAAGATTGGTGGTTTGAACCCACCAGAAGCTCCTCAGAAGAAAGGCTTGGTGAACTGATTATAGCCAAGAAATCCCCATGGAACACTTCTGTCCTGTGAACACATGGGGTTGCCATGAGCTGGAATCAATTTGATGGCAACAGTTTTTACCACGTGCCAGGCTGGCTTAGGATGCAATGACGACCAAAAGCTCACACTGTCCTTGCCTGAATGGAGGTTACAATCTAATCCAATACTCACATGGTTAGCTGGAAGTTTGCATCTCTGCTAAATTCCACAGAAGGGCAGAGCAAGGAACTTGTACTAGAGGGATTTGACCTGTCATAGAAGTCAGGAAAAATTCCCCGCAGAAATGCCCCTTGAGCTGAGAGCTAAAGGATGGGCAAGAATTAGCACGGGGAGGAGGCGAGAGACGAGTATTCCAGGAACGGTGGATGCCCAAGCCTTTTGGCAGGAGGGACATGCAGATCCATGGTGATTGGAAAGGCCAGTGGCGTCAGGTGGATAGGGTTTTGGCTGTGGTGGTGGTGATGTAGGATGCGTAGTCTGCAATGACCAGATCTGGTACTGAAAACGTCACTCTGGTCACAAACTGGAGAAGACTTGAGCAGGAGAACCGAGTGGGTGGTGCAGAGACAGGTTGGGACTTTCGCAGCCTCGAAGAGAGAGTGGCAATGCTCCCCTTGATGGAAGATCCAGCTCTCATGATCTAGTTCTTTGCTCCCCAGGCAGCCTTCTTCTGAGAGGCCTTGCCCATTGAGAGGGAGGCTTGTTGCAGTAGCTCTCACCCTCCAGGCAGGGCCACCACGGAAAGTGAACAAACTGGATATCTGGCTGGCAAGTCAGATCTTTTTGAGTCCATGTGAATCACTTCCCTGCAAGTGAAATGATAAAAATGTAGTTTCTGAATTTGCAAAACTTGAACACTCAGTCCTGGATTCATGGTGACCCTAAGTACAGATAGCCTGAAAGGCCCCGCCTGAGAGGATCAGCCGGGCAGCTTCATCTGATTCACCCAGTTCTTAACTCCAGTTAAACAGTTAAACCAGCTGCCGTGGAGTCGACTCCAACTCATGACAGCCCTACATGTGTCAGAGTAGAACTGTGCTCCATAGGGTTTTCAGTGGCTAATGTTTCAGAAATAGATGGCGAGGCCTTTCTTCTGAGGCATCTCTGGGTGGACTCGAACCTCCAACCTTTCGGTTAACACTTTGCACCACCCAGGGTCTCCTAACTCCAGATAAGAAGCCATCTGGTACAAGCTCTCACTGAAAATATGAGGAAAGTGAGGTCCAGAGAGGTTTAATCACTTGTCCAAAGTCACACAATAATTTCTAAGACCCAGTTCCCTGAACTTTCTATCATCCTAAAACTCATTAGGTGTGTAATCCTTTCTCAACACTGTGCTGGTCAGCATCATCTTTCTACACAAGTAATGGAAAGTGCCATAGAAATACGCTTTTAGTTTAAACCTCTGTACTTTGTACTTTAATTATGATCTCCAGCCCCTACAGCAGGAGACTAAAGAAAGAATGGACATTCAGTCTAAACCTCAAAACTACCTATCAGAACCTTCAACAATTACTGGTCTTACGTAACACTTTGCACCCAAGAAATTCACAAATGCTTTTAATGAATATTTCCGTATAGGAGTCACTGCTTTTATTTCTTGATTTAATTTTCAGGCATGACTTGAGAATTTAGATCTAGTTTTCAGTTCCAAGGAAAGTAAGTTTCCCTTTCCTGTTCACCCTACGTGCCACTTTTAGCTTAACGAACAAATACAAGAGGTTCAGCAATTGTCTCGGGTCTCTCACTGTTTGCTCTACTCTCCATGACTTCCTGTTTTCCCTTTGCTTCCTCGTGGGTTTCCAGCTCTGACCATTTCTTTCAGATCATTTCCCTTATACCTCAGAGTCCTTTTGTGCTGTTTCTCTGCTTTATTATTGCACTGTTACTTCTTTATTCTTTTGTCTACTCCCTGTTCCCTCAGGGAGCAGCTAAAAAAAATCAAACCCTGGTGCTCACGTTGTTGCTAGAGATTTCAGTTTATATTTATAATAATTATTCAAGGGCCTTCCAACCCCCACCCTGCAAAAAAGAAAATCTGATTTACCCACCATTTTTGCTTCAAGAGTGAACATTAGAAGTGTTAACCAAATTCCACTGCAATCTGGTTTTCATGTGGTTTTGTTCTTCTAAGATATAGATTTATACATTCTTGAGTTTTGATTACCAAAAATTCAGAACTGTGTGTTTGGCAGTTTTTCGAATCCTTTTAAACCTACATTTTGGATTGATAATCTGTTGGCTTTCTGTTGTTGTTAGCTGCTCTCCGGTTGGCCCCTGTTCGAGGAACGGAATGCTGTCTGGTCCTGCGCCATCCCAGTAACCTGTTGCAGATAGGACCATTGATCACTGTGATCCACAGGGTTTTCACTGGCTGATTTTTGAAAGTAGACCACCAGACCTTTCTTCCTGGTCTGTCTTAGTCTGGAAGCTGCATTGAAACCTGTTCAGCATCATAGCAATAGGCATGAGGTACATTAGCAGGGAATGGAACCTGGTCTCCCTTGTGGAAGGTGAGAATTCTTCTATTGAATCAATGCCTCTTTTCTTTTAATTGATAACTTCATTTTTAGTTGATAACTTCATTCCAGTGGAGAAAATGCTATGTGCTTATCCGTGTGGCAGAGTTGAGCCTGTGTATTTGTTTTCTACTGCTGCATAACAAATTACCGCAAACTTAGTGGCTGAAACCAGCACTCATTTATTTGTTCACAGTTCTGTAGGTCAGATGTCCAGGCATGGTATGGATGGATTTTTTGATCAGGGTTTCACAAACCTGTGCTCTCATCTGGGGCTCAGGGTCCTCCTCCAAGCTCACTCAGCGGTATCTGCAGTGTCCTGTTTCTTGCGGTTGGAGTCCTCACTTCCTTTACTGGATGTCACAGCAGTACTTGGCTTGTGGCCCCCTCCGTCTTCAGGCCCACAGCAGAGAACCTCCCTCGCAATGAACCCTCTCACACTTTGAATTTCTGAACAGAGGAGCCCGATCCTTTTAAGGGTTCACCTGATTGGATAATCTCCCTGTCTTAAGGTCAACTGATTTGGACCTTAATTACATCGGCAAAATCTCTTCACAGTGGCACCTACATCAGTGTTTGACTGAATAACTGAGAGAAGGTGAGTAACCAGAGGGGGTTATGGGGCCATCTTAGAATCCGCTTAGCATGGCGTGGTGTTTCCTTTTGTGTTTTATTTGGTTACAGTTGGAAATCAAAGTTCAAGTAAATAGATTGTTGTGAATGGTAATAAAATATAATCTGTACTTAGCCATGAAATTATTCTTAACTTTCAAAATCAAATAATGATACATTTAATTGTCTTATAGTTAATTTAGAGCAAATCAAAATTAAAGTACAATAATTCCTTATCCTCTTTGGATACTGTCATGGATTGAATTATGTCCCCCCAGAAATATGTGTCAACTTGGCTAGGCCATGATTCCCAGTATTGTGTGGTTGTCCTCTATTTTGTGATTGTAATTTTATGTTAAAGAGGATTAGGGTGGGATTGTAACACCACTCTTACCCAGGTCGCACCCCTGACCCAATGTAAAGGGAGTTTCCCTGGGGTGTGGCCTGCACCACCTTTTATCTTACAGGATATAAAAGGAAAGGGAAGCAAGCAGAGTTGGGGACCTCACACCTCCAAGAAAGCAGCACCAGGACCAGAGCGCGTCCTTTGGACCCGGGGTCCCTGCGCAGAGAAGCTCTTAGTCTGGGGGAACACTGATGAGAAGGCTGACAGAGAGAGAAAGCCTTTCCCTGGAGCTGACACCCTGAATTTGGACTTTCAGCCTACTTTACTGTGAGGAAATAAACTTCTCTTCATTAAAACCATCCACTTGTGGTATTTCTGTTATAGCAGCGCTAGATGACTAAGACAGATACTATATCAGTTATCTACTTTTGCCTAACAAATTACCCAAAACTTAGTAGCTAAAATCAATAAACAGTTTTCTCCCAGTTTCCCAGGGTCAGGAGTCAGGAGAGGTTTACCTGAGTGTTTGCAGCTCAGGGCCTCTCACGAGGTTACTGTCGAGCTGTTGGCCAGGACTGCATCATCTGAAGGCTTAATGTGGGGCTGGGGCATCCACATCTGACGGGGCTCACTCCTGGCTGTTGAGGCCTCAGTTCCCCACTGGCTGGTCCCAGGAGGCTTATGACATAGCAGCTGGCTTCCTCCAGAGCAATGGGGTTTATGGGGTTTATTACGGAAGTACCAGGTTACAATTCAGGATCAGGAATGACTCAGGATACAGTTCTTCGGTCAGGATAGCTTCTTTTTAGCTGTGCCTGCTGGCAGGCCTCTCTCTGGACCTTGGCCACTTGGCCTTTTGGTCCCTCAGCCTCTCTGCCTAGCTTCTGCCCTGCTCAGACAAGTGTTACAAAAGGTGTTACTTTAGCTCTGTCAGTAAGTGCCCAGAGGCACCCCACTCCACCAGTAAGCCTCAATCCGAATGTGCTCAGCTCTCTCTCATTCTCTGGGTCAGAGCCTAGTTCTGCCAAGTGCCTGGAGGCACTCCACTCCACCAGCAAGCCTCCTGCCCGAAGGCTCTCAGCTCTCACTCTGTGGGTCCCCGCACCCACTGTAACTGCCTTACGCTGTGGGCTGGGAAACCCACTGTACCATCCGGCGCTGATCTCCTGGTTCTGCAGCCGCCATTTCTCTGCTGCCACTTCTCACTGTCTTGTGCCATCTCTGGTGTTACAGCTCTCTCTCTCTCTCTCTCTCTCTCTCGCTCTCTGTCTCCTGGGTCTAGGAAGATCTTAGCACAGGGACCCCAGGTCCGAAGGATGAGCTCTGCTCCCATCTCTTCTTGGTGGTAGTGAGGTCCCCCGAATCAATGCCTCTTAACGCGCAGGCTAGCCCTCTGCAATCCTTGAGCTAGGAGACTCCATGTTGGAAGAGAGCTCCAGCGGGCTTTGAGATTGCAGAGTTTGTGTTAACCACTTACCTTTCATTCAAATTGGCAGTCTCTTTCCAAATGGAATATTATTCTCTCATCTCTAAAATATGCTCAATTTGGATACTAAGCAAGTTATCTAGAGAGTTCTCAAGAATTGGGAAGAAAAGGCCAAGTCATCTTAAGTAATTTGAGACCACAGCTTCCAGGGGGTGTTGGTGAGTAATGGTATTGTTGCTGTCCTTCATTTTAACCCACTCCTAGCTGTGCTAATACTATGCTAGGACAACCAGCTGAAAAGTGAAAAACTTGAGTCAAGCTACCAAAATATTTTGTCTACACAATGCTAGGGGGAAGAAAGATTTAATTTGTTTGAACGAAATGTTTTGCTGTTATATAAATGATATTACTGTCTCTGGAATTCATGATTATAACTTCTCTTCATCCTGGTCATGAGAGAATAAAGCAGATTGTCTGGGAAACGGTTGACAAGAGCAAAAACCAGCCTACACAAAGTAGGTTCTCTGTATGTGACTATTGATTTGAACTGAACCTAAGAATTTGACCATTATCCTAAAGGTTGGTGGTCTGAGCCCATCCAGCAGTGCTGCAAAAGAAAGGCCTGGTGATCTGCTTCCGTAAAGATTACAGCCAAGAAAACCCTATGAAGCAGTTCTGCTCTGTAACACGTGGGGTCGCCATGAGTTGAATCATCTCCATGGCAACTGGTTTGGTTTTGGTTTAAACATCTCCCAATTCAGTCTGTTTAGTTATTGAAGGGTTGACTACCTTAGTGGTTCTTCTTTGGGTGTTACACATTCTGTCATGGATTGAATTGTGTCCCCCCAAACTATATGTCAACTTCGTTAGGCCACGATTCCCAGTATTGTGTGGTTGTCCTCCATTTTGTGATTGTAATTTTATGTTAAAGAGGATTACAGTGGGATTATAACACCCTTACCCAGGTTGCATCCCTGATCCAATGTACAGGGAATTTCCCTGGATGTAGCCTGCACCACCTTTTATCTCTCAAGAGATAAAAAGGGAAGGAAAATAAGCAGAGAATGGGGACCTCATACCACCAAGAAAGCAGTGCTGGGAGCAGAGCGCATCCTTTGGACCCGGGGTCCCCGCGCAGAGAAGCTCCTAGTCCGGGGGAGGATTGATGAGAAGACCGACAGAGAGACAAAGCCTCCCCTGGAGCTGACGCCCTGAATGTGGACTTACAGACTACTTTACTGTGAGGAAATAGATTTCTCTTTGTTAAAGCCATCCACTTGTGGTATTTCTGTTATAGCAGCACTAGATGACTAAGACACATTCTCACATTTGGAGAAATCTTTTTTTTTTAATAAAGGGGCACTATAGCTCCCAGTAGAGGACTGAATGAATAATTTCTTGAATAATTTCCTTTATAAGGATCCGCACAAAGCTGGTTCCTATGAGACGGAGGCTAAAGATGTCTCAGACGTCCAACTTTTCCAAACTGCTGTCCCACTCCATCATCTTTAACAACTACTCCTCCTCCCCACAGTACTCTCCCTCTCATCTCTGGGTTCTGTAATTTGCTGCAACGTCTCACAGAACTCACAAACTGTATCTCAAGGAAATGGCTCACGTGGTTGTGGAGGCTGGCAAGTCCCAAATTCGTGGGTTGGGCATCAGGCTGGAGGCTTCTCCTAACCCACGTGGCTTCAGGGGCTGACCCAAATCGGCACGTCGGACCACAGGCTACTGGCTCACAAGGCTGTGGAAGCTGACAAATCAGGTCAGATGATAGGCTGCTGGTGCAAGGGGATGCGAAAGCTGGCGAATCTCAGAATTGGCAGGTCAGACAGCAGGCTGCTGGCAGAAGCTCCAAGAACTGGAGGTCAGGTGATCTCGAACTGGATGCGGGATCCAGAGTGAGAGAGAACTTTCCCACAGCATTCATACCCATTTGATGCAGACCATACTCTCAAGGAAACTCCTCCTACTAGAGAAGGCGGTGACTTGAGTCACACCCTTTAGTAAGAGTAGAGATTGGGGTAAGTGTGGTGACTTGAGTCACACCCTCTAGTAAGGTAGTGACTCAAGATACATCCCTAATCCTGCCTCATTAACACAACCACAGGCATATAGGCTAGGATTCACTACACATCACAAAATGGAGAATAATTACATCAGATCACAAAATGGAGGGAAAAACCATACAGTACTGGGAATCATGGCCTACCCAAGTTGACACATAACCCCAACCATCACAAGCTCCATATGCCTTATTTGGCATATGGTCTCATTCAATCATTGTGTGTGAGTCACAAAGACTACGACTAGAAGGGCTGTATTAAGTAATTCGCTGCACTGCAGGGACAAAAAGAACGAAGCATTAGTCTTGTCTTCCAGTTGCCTCCTGGCCATTTCTAAGAGGCTGACTTGACCAATAGGTGGCTCCCAAATTTTTATATAGGAGGGGCTGGTTGGAAGAAGGTTTGAAGCTGTGTTTACGTATGATGAGAAGCCCTGGTGGCACAGTGGTTAAGTGCTCAGCTGCTAACTGAAAGTCTGCACTTTGAACCCACCAGCCACTCCTTGGGAGAAAGATGTGGCAGTCTGCTTGTGTAAAGATTACAGCCTAGAAAACCCTGTGGGGCAGTTCTGCTCTGTCCTATAGAGTTACTATGAGTCAGAATCGACTCGACAGCAATGGGTTTGAGTGTTTTTTTTTTTTTTTGGTTTTACATATGATTAGAAAAATGTCAATTTTCCACACCAAAGGAGGATTTATGGAAATTATAAAACCTACCAACCCACTTCTTAGCACAGTCACTATCCAGACTTCACCGCAAGTTCAGCACATCAAAAATGGAGCTCAGCATTTCCCCCTTAAAACTTGCTCCTCACCCCTTCCCCAAACTTCCCCATCTGTTTAAGGCAATATTTTCCTTGTCAGTCAGGTTAAAAATGCCAGAACTATCTTTAACTCTCCTCCCCAGCTTTTTCCCTCCCAGTACCCAATTAGTCACCAAACCCTATCAATTCTTCCTTCATAATGTCTTGGAAGCTTTCTTCTATTTTTTTCTATTCCAGCAGAACAGAAATAGAACATGAGGATCTGGCTCCCCAATCTGGATGAGAAGAGGAGAAACACACACCACATACAAGTGAAAAAAATTGCATAGGAATAATAAAAATACCAAGAAATGCAAAATAACATAGCTCCAAACAAGCTTTATATGCAGATCCTGAAGCAATGGCCGGCACTGCATGTCTTGTAGAAAGCCAGAGCAGCTGGAGTCCTTCCTCTCTATTCAAGGGCAGTGCTGAGGCCTCTGGGGTCCAGCTCAGGCCACTCTGATGATTGCAGCCGCTACTCTTTAGGATTAGGAAATCTTCACTTTCAGATTAACTAATCCCCACCCAGAGCACCAAACCCAAAACCAAACCCACTGCCATTGAGTTGATTCTGACTCATAGTGACCCCACAGGGTTTCCAAGGCTGTAAATCTCTATGGAAGACAACTGTAAATCTTTCTCCTGAGGAGCAGCTGGTGGTTTCCAACTGACGACCCTTCAGTTAGCAGTTGAACGCTTTAACCACTGTGCCACCAGGACTCCTTACGTAAATACATCTTGTTGTTGGGTGTCCTGGAGTTGATTCCAACTCATAGTGATGCCATGTGACAGAGTAGAACTGCCCCATAGGGTTTTCTAGGCTGTAATCTTTATGGGAGTAGATGGCTGGGTGGCTTTGAAGTGCCAACATTTCAGTTGGCAGCCAAGCACTTAACTGTTGTGCCACCAGGGCTCTGTGTATTTGGGTGTGTGTGTACACTCAATCTAAACTAGTCTCAGCACAATTTATCAAGAGTATTTCATCCTAATTAAAAAAGTTTTTATGTTTATACTTTACCCTCACCTGGACAGCTCGTGCTTTTGATTCTTACTGTCCCTCACTCTCCCCATAACAACCAACACAGGGTTCCACTGTTTGTAGTCTCTGAATTCAATGCTTGTTAAATCATAGAGCCTTAGAATTTTAGAGTCAGAAGGAATCTCTTCTCTAATCCTTTACGGATGAAGCAACAGGCTTAGAGAAAGTAGGTGACTTGCCCAAAGTCAGAGTTGGTTAGCGAGAAAGCAAGGACCAGAACGCAGGTTCGCACCCAGGTTCTCCCGCTTGCAGTCTGAACCCTAAGCTGTCCTTAGATAATCAGTGACAGAAATATCTGACTTTACACAAGGTCTCCTGGGGATGGTAGTGGCGATGGGATGATAGGCTTCGTTGAAACATTTACAAAGATTCGGTTCTCGCCACTCCAAAGGCTGCCCGAAGGAGTAACTTCTCAGCTCCGTGTTGAGCAGAGTCACAAGTTCCTACAATACTTGTTTGAGTGTGTCGTCATCGTCTCAGATTCTCCTGACCCGAGGGCGACCCAAAGGCCCCCAACGCAGGGGCTCCCCCTCCTGACCCTTCCCCGGCTGCCGGCTGTCACGGCGGCGGCGCGGCCCGCCCCCGCATGGACTCGGCCGGGAGGATGAAAGTCTGAATGCTTCCCGGTCCCCGCAGGTGTACGAGGGTCTGCGGGTACCCGCAGCGCCGGAGATGGAACTCCGCGGCCCCCAAGGGTCCCGCCGGGTCCGCCCTGCCCCTCCCTCTCCCCCTCCCGCTGCACGCGGCCCGCGTCCTCTCCCCTCCCCCACGACGCCCGGCGCTGCACCCGGCCGCGGCCCCCGGCCCACGCCCGGCTCCTGGATGGAAAGGCCGGGTCCCCTTCGGCTGGAGTCGTGACCCCGCCCCTTCCCGCCCCCTTCGCGAATCTATCCAATGGAGAGCGCGAATGGGCGAGGCGTGGCGGCTGTCGTGAGGAGGCCCCTGGCCAATAGGGAAGCGTGCCGGGCCTGGTGGGCGGGGCGTCGAGGCCTTGTCACGCTCGGGTCCGTGTGAAAACGGGGTTCCGAGTGCAAAGCAAAGTTTTTTTGTAAACCGTCTGCAAAGGCGGGGGGGCGAGGAAGGCGTCCGAGACCGGGCCGAGTGCAGCTACCGTGGCCGCCGCCTCTCTGGCTCTTAAGCCGTCGGCTCCTCAGCCCGACCCGCAGCGAAGACCGAGAGCCCACACATGCTCGGAGCCTTCCCGGCGCAGAGCTGCCCGTCGCCCGCCGCCCGCCTGCTCCTGCTCCTCGTCCCCTGGCCCCGGGAGCCCCAGCTTCCCGCCGCCGCCGCCTCTGCCGCCCCGCTGTGGGTGTGCGGGCTGCTGGGCTGAGCCGGGCCTCCGCACCGGCTCCGGAGACCGCCGCCTGAGGAGCTGGGCGCCGCCACCGCCGCCCGCCTCGGACGCCCGCAGTTGCGGGAGCTCGGCCGCTTGACCACCCCCCGCGCGCCCCCGTCCGGCCGCGGGGGCCCCTCGGCAGCTCCCCGGGTCGCCCTCCCTCGGCTCCTCGCCGCCGCCGCCGCCGCCGCCATGGGGTGCTGGGGTCGGAACCGGGGCCGGCTGCTGTGCATGCTGGCGCTGACCTTCATGTTCATGGTGCTGGAGGTGGTGGTGAGCCGGGTGACCTCGTCCCTGGCCATGCTGTCCGACTCCTTCCACATGCTGTCGGACGTGCTGGCGCTGGTGGTGGCGCTGGTGGCCGAGCGCTTCGCCCGGCGGACCCAGGCCACCCAGAAGAACACGTTCGGCTGGATCCGGGCCGAGGTGATGGGGGCTCTGGTGAACGCCATCTTCCTGACCGGCCTCTGCTTCGCCATCCTGCTCGAGGCCATCGAGCGCTTCATCGAGCCGCACGAGATGCAGCAGCCGCTCGTGGTGCTCGTCGTCGGCGTGGTCGGGCTGCTGGTCAACGTGCTGGGGCTCTGCCTCTTCCACCATCACAGCGGCTTCGGCCAGGACGCGGGCCACGGCCACTCGCACGGCGGCCACGGCCGCGGCAAGAGCAGCCGCCCGGCGGTCAGCGATGGCGACGTGGCCGCGGAGAAGCAGGGCCCGGACCAGGAGGAGACCAACACGCTGGTGTCCAACAGCAGCAACTCCAACGGGATGAACCTGGACCGGGCAGGTGAGGGAGCGCGCCGCCGCAGGTGGTTGGTGAGGAACCGGGCCAGCGCCCCCTGGCGCCCGAGCGGGGCTGCGCCGCCTCCGCGCCTGGGCCGGGAGCTGGAGCCCCTGCGGGCGGGCGGGCCGGCGCCTGGGCCGGGAGCTGGAGCCCCTGCGGGCGGACGGGCCGGCGCCTGGGCCGGGAGCTGGAGCCTCTGCCGGCGGGCGGACGGGCGGGCCGGCGCCTGGGCCGGGAGCTGGAGCCTCTGCCGGCGGGCGGACGGGCGGGCCGGCGCCTGGGCCGGGAGCTGGAGCCCCTGCGGGCGGGCGGGCCGGCGCCTGGGCCGGGAGCTGGAGCCCCTGCGGGCGGGCGGGCCGGCGCCTGGGCCGGGAGCTGGAGCCCCTGCGGGCGGGCGGGCCGGCGCCTGGGCCGGGAGCTGGAGCCCCTGCGGGCGGACGGGCCGGCGCCTGGGCCGGGAGCTGGAGCCTCTGCCGGCGGGCGGGCCGGCGCCTGGTCCGGGGAGCTGGAGCCCCTGCGGGCGGACGGGCCGGCGCCTGGGCCGGGAGCTGGAGCCTCTGCCGGCGGGCGGACGGGCGGGCCGGCGCCTGGGCCGGGAGCTGGAGCCTCTGCCGGCGGGCGGGCCGGCGCCTGGGCCGGGGAGCTGGAGCCTCTGCCGGCGGGCGGACGGGCGGGTCGGCGCCTGGGCCGGGGAGCTGGAGCCTCTGCCGGCGGGCGGGCCGGCGCCTGGGCCGGGGAGCTGGAGCCTCTGCCGGCGGGCGGACGGGCGGGCCGGCGCCTGGGCCGGGAGCTGGAGCCCCTGCGGGCGGGCGGACGGGGTCGGCTGGGTGGGCACCTGGACTGTAGTGGGCACAGGGTCAGGAGGTGACCGTCGCCCCGCAGCTGGGCTTGGCTGCCTTCACAGGCGTTCTGAAGACACTGCCTTGTTTTGGTTTTGACGGGTTCACAGATGATTCCGAGTTAAATTTCTTGGCCCGCTTGGGAAAGGGAGAAAATCCCCAGTACATCGTTAGTTGTTGCGTGTTTGAAACCTTGCACTGCCAAGTTCTGCCTGTGAAACATGTTTCGTAATATTGCCTTCCGAGCAAACCTAGCCATTAGTTTGCCGGAGCTCAAAGCCCTGGTTTAGTTTCTTTTATGAACAGCAGTGTAATGTTTCAGTTAATTGACCCCTACTCCTGAAAATCATAGGTGTAGCACCTGTTTAACGTTTACTTCACTTAGTATTCACAATCATAGGAAAATAGAAGTGGTAGTAATTCATTCATCTTACATTTTTAATAGATGCTTTTTTATTCTAAAAATAAGTACTGTTGAAGGAAATTTGGAAAATACAGAAATGTTGAAAGGAAGCAGATGGAAAAAGAAATCAACCAGTGCCCTACCACTCAGGCTCAATGGCTGTTAACAATTTGGTCTATTTCCTTCCCATTTTTTCCGTTTATATATATTCACCTGGTTGTATCATACTTCACAGGCAGTTTTCCTTTTTTCAAGATACAGGATAAATCATGTTAATGAATGCAAATTGGACATTGAAACGGTCTAATAATTGGATTTCCTCTCACCCCACCCCCAAAAATTAAGTTGCTCTGGTGTGGCTAATTCTTTTAAAATATCAAGAGCTAGAAAGGAATGTGGTGATCAGCTACTTCCAACCTTTCCTGAAGTCGCTTTAATAATCGTTTCTGTGACTGTTGATAGATTGCTATTGTTGATTTGTCTGTTTCTAAGTTCCTCCCTCACAATAAAAGTTTAAAAGTTAAACTCGGTTTTACTCTCAAGCAACTGCCCTTAGTGACTCCAGCCAGAACCTAGTGTCAGAATCAGGCATTTTGTGTCAGTAGACTATCCATGGCTGCATTTAACTTTGGAGGGTAGCGTTCAATTTTCTGTTTTCCTGTTTGTATGATGCCAGAAAGTCTAGCAGAGTGTTTACAGGACCCCACCCCAATCAAAATGCTACACCGGTTTTGGAGGAGGATGGTTAGGACAGTAGGGAAGCAGCATCTTAATGACTTCAGCCCTGGGCATTATGCCCTGGCTTGTTCCCCTGTATGTCAATTTATATTAAATTGTTCTGAGCAGATTTTAAATTTTACTTTACGAAAGCTTTTTCATTTCAAAAGAGGCAGGCATTTTTCACATTCTTTACCACTCAAGTGGAATCGGACAAGGATGAAATTTTATGTAAACATGTTAAATGTGTTTGATACAGAATTCTGTTTCTTTGTAGATTCAGACAAATCCAGAAATGATGCTGTGGAAGTACAAGTGAATGGAAATCTTATCAAAGAACCTGACCACATGGAATTGGAAGAAGGCAATGAGTCTGGACAACTTAACATGCGTGGAGTTTTTCTGCACGTCTTTGGAGATGCCTTGGGTTCAGTGATCGTAGTAGTAAATGCCTTGGTCTTTTATTTCTCTTGGAAAGGTTGTCCTGAAGGGGAGTTCTGTGTGAACCCATGTACCCCTGACCCTTGCAAAGCATTTGTAGAAGTAATTAACAGTACTCATGCACCAGTTTATGAGGCTGGTCCTTGCTGGGTACTATATTTAGACCCAACTCTTTGTATTGTAATGGTTTGTATACTTCTTTACACAACTTATCCATTGCTTAAGGAATCTGCTCTGATCCTTCTGCAAACTGTTCCTAAACAAATTGATATCAAACATTTGATAAAGGAACTTCGAAACGTTGATGGAGTAGAGGAAGTTCATGAATTACATGTTTGGCAGCTTGCTGGAAGCAGAATCATTGCCACCGCTCACATAAAATGTGAAGATCCAACATCGTACATGCAGGTGGCTAAAATCATTAAAGACGTTTTTCATAATCACGGAATTCACGCTACCACCATTCAGCCTGAATTTGCTAGCGTAGGCTCTAAATCAAGTGTGGTCCCCTGTGAGCTTGCGTGCAGAACTCAGTGTGCTCTGAAGCAGTGTTGTGGGACACGGCCACAGGTCCTTTCTGGAAAGGATGCAGAAAAGGCCCCAACAGTTAGCATTTCTTGTTTAGAACTTAGTGACAATCTAGAGAAGCAGACCAGGAGGACTAAAGTTGAAAACATTCCTGCTGTTGTGATAGAGATTAAAAAAATGCCAACCAACCAACCTGAATCATCTTTGTAAGTCTTGAAAAGATGTGATGATTGACTATTGCTTTTAAGCTGCAAGAGGAAAAAACCTCCACTGAAATTCTAAGTTTGCCAAGTAGTGTAATTGAAGTCCTGTTCTGGTCACACAGTTAATTCTATTTTTGTAAGAACATAATGGGACTGCATAACAGAGTTCTATATTACAACTTTGTGATTGTTAGTGCAGAGTTCAGCTGTGCTGTAACAGTTTTGGAAAGCCAGTTTTAACACTATGTTACATTTTTGTTTAAGTATAAACTTTATATACATAATGGCATTTGATTTCCGTTTTCCCGTGGTAAAAATTAATTAGGGGGATAAATAAAATTGTTACTGGAATTTCTCTGTTTTTCTTTCCCCCCAGTGTTGTACTTTTGTTTATTAGAATTGTCATTGCTAGAACTTTAAATCATCAAGTTTTTCCTTTGATATTTTAGATAATTTTTACGTGCCCTTTGAGATCATTATATGGCATAATGGCAGCATATTTTTAAGAGTGACTCATGGATATTAGTAAGAGAAGTTCCTTTTTTTAAAATTTACATGGAGTATTTAGAATACTAAAGATCAGTTACTATGCTGTGTTCTCTATTTCCGAATGTTACTCTAATATAAACCGTGAGATAATTAAATTGTGAACTATAGTTTACACATGTGATAGGATATATGGGGAATAAGAGCAGGGAAGAAAGTTTACCAAACTAATTGTGTGTTAACATTCAGAAGACATTTCTAAATTATTTTGAGAGGTTGAACTCATGTTTTCTTTTACCAGAGTTAGTCTAAAACATGGACATGTTCACCAGCATTACTTTCTTTGAAAGACTGATATTAGAAACAGTGAAATGAAAGTTTACTCGCAAAATACATACAATAAATATTTCTAAGGATGTTAATAACATGTTAAACATAAGCTATTAACAAGATCTTTTAAACTGTGAGTACTTAAAAATAATGCTGTTTGCGGAGTTAAAGTCATTTCATGGTGACCAATCATGAATGGATTTAAATGGAGCTTTTCAAATACAACTAACAATGCTTTGTGCTTGCTAAGAGCCACTGATTTGGGAGGGAAAAAAATCTGAAGGTTAACGCAATTTTGAATATGAGATTCTTACAAAGCAAATTAATACTTAAGGCTAGATTCTGTAAGTCATCCTGTCTTAACATTGTTCAGATCTTCTAATAGTGGCTTATTTTGCAAAGATGCTACGATATCTACACAGGAAATTGTTCTTTACTTTCATTTTGCTATGGATTTTAAATCCATACAGAAATATTATTTTATGGTATTTAAGTTATATTTTTTTGTTAGAGAAGATATTACGCTTTGTGAAGAAATTGTAGATTTTTGTCCTCAGAAGGATGAAAATCGGTTATCACGTACAGCTCTATTTTTCTAGAAGCAAGATGTCCTGACAATTTAAGTGACTTTTATAGCTGTGACTACCTTTGGGATGGCAGCCTTTTGGGGTCTACAATAATTCACTGTTTAATGGGTCTTGAGATGAAAATTTGGAATTTGACAGTTACTTTTTAAAGGGATGATCTTTGTGGTAGATGGTGTGTGTTTTTCTAGTATAAGCCTATTGCTGGCAATGGGCCTATTTAAGAACAGACTTGAGGTAATTTTAGGAACGTGGTTTGTAAGTTCATATTTACTCTTTAACGGGCCAAAACCATAACCTGCCAATATGCAATACATTTTGATCTTTTAATACTCTCACCTAATACTGTGTAATTCAATTCCTAAACTGGTAGTTAGCTTGAATTTTGCAAAAGTGTTTGAGGTTTTTTGTTTTGTTTTGTTTTTTACATGAAACTGGGGGTCTCATTATGTGGATGAACGACAGAGCGCTGGAGATTGTACTGTATCATGTACATTCCTGATTTAACACTTTATAGGACATTTTATTAAGATCTCAAAACAGTTTATATTAGAAAAGCATTTCAGTAATGAGACAATAGGATAACTGGTAAAATACATTCAGATGGGGTTTTCCTTATAAATACTGTATTTAGAATCTATTTCTTAAAGGTGGTATAACACCTAAGTATAAGACATCACCTGAAGGAAGACTTTAAATGATGTATAAGCACAGGGCAAGGGCTCTGTTTTTGTTTTTTTAAGTGCTTTGAAGGTAATAGCCTTTAGGTCTTAGTTATTTTACTTTTCATAATTATTTTTAAGTAGCTTACATGTAACAAAGTGGTACCATAGGATTTTCTTTTTTCAGAGGGCTTTGTCATGATAAAAATCAGTGGGCGCTGACTCACCTTTCGAGTTTTAACAGACTTATTTATTTCTTTATGATGCACTTTTCTAACCCATTTTTAGCTATACTAGCATTACTTTTAAAACATGCTTTTGTATTTAAATATTGTGGAATGAAAGTGTTTTCAAAATAGCTTATTCTTTCCTGAAGAAAATGAGTGAAATAGCCTGGATTATTAAGAGAGTTAACCCAGTATTTAAATATACTGTTTTATAACACTGCATCAGTTACAGGAGTTGCCTCTCTCCTGCTAGCTCTTTTCTGTTTGAGCAAGATCAGTGTATTTAGAGTATGTGTTTAGAGGCTGGCCTGTTGTCTCAGTTTAGTGAGAAGGAGGTGCTGCGTGTGCCTGAATTAAAACCAACTCTGAAATTTTTCCAAGCCAAATGCGGCCTTAATAGTGAGAGATTTAATTCTCTTTTGTTACCTTTTAGCTTATTATGATTAATTTTTTTGAAAGTGTCTGCATTTAAACTATAGACTAGAACCTAATAAACAAAAACCAAAACTCTCGAAAACCTTGCTGTATGTATTTTAATGTTTTAGAAAACGATATGTTGAATACCTAAGGTATGTAATTTGAGTAGGAAAAATTTCTATCTAGCGCACCTTGGAAAGTCACTGTAGGTAGAAAAAGAAGTCTTTGTTAACGTGTTTTCACCTGGTTAACATCCTCAGTTGATTTTGAATTTTTGAAAGTTTTGAGGGAGATGACCTATGGAATCTAATGTGAAGTATTTAGGAGGTTAACTGGTACTGAGTTGAAGATTTTTACTGTTTATAAACAGGTATCATTTGAATGATAGAAATGTCATTTACCTGCTGTCTTATTATGTTCACACACGCAAATATGGAGAGTAATTCTACAATATAAAAATATTTATTTTAATATTGAGTTTCAGTTAAGTCATAAAACAGTGTTAAAACTCTTGGGAAGGTTTTTGTTTTGTTTTGTTTTGTTTTTTTGTTTTTTAATTGAAACTGTCAAATACAGTGTTTGACCATCTCTGAAGCAGGAATTGTAATGCCACCATTTTTACGTAGCTCTACCAATACTACGTGGCAATGCGGTTTTGTTTTACTAACAAGCTCTGGAGTGTTCAGCCGTCATTTTCACTGGCACAAGAGCCTTTTGTATGTCATTCAATTTAAACTTTTAAACCAAAAATTTTATGGTCCAGTGTCTTTGACAAAAAGATGCTGAAGGGAATGTAACATACAATTTATCTGTGGTTATATATAAAAAGACAAATCGCCATGTTATGGGTCTGCCTTGAAACAGCACGATGAAGTGTATCAGTGTATGCTGTGATTCTTCACGAAGTTTTCAGATTGTGCTGTTTTTGTGTCTGCTGTTGTCTGTTCTTTGGGCCAGATGTGGCGCAGTTAAATGCAGTTATCATCTCATTAAATGCAGATGCAGATAAAATGTCTTTAGTGCTGCAACATTTTACCTGACTTTTTGTATGTTTTATGACTGTTATTTTCCAAAGCTGTTCCTACCTCACCATGAGGCTTTATGGATTATTGTGTATTATAAATGTTCTATATGAGACAGACTACTGTGTTTCTTCTCATTTATTAAAAGTTAAGTAGAAAAATAAACTAATTTTAATATTTACTTCATTGGTTTCGTGCATATGGCCTCTCCTATTATGCTAGGCTGGGTTATATAGAAAAGAGTTGGACTTCAGGTATTGAAAGAGAAATTACAGCTTAACACAGTGGTGTGGAAGAAAATGTGAGAAAAAATTGCAGTAGAAATCGAAAGGTTAACACTGTAAAGGCTTGACAATATGAAACACTCAATGGCTGTGAAATTTTTTTAGTTATAAGCATTAAACTTAAAGATTAGTTAACCTGCTTTTAGTATTACCTTCCCAGGCGATAAGGTCTTTCAAAAAGTATTTGCCAACATTCCCTAAAACATAATTTCATGTAGTGTGTATTACACAACAGGATGAGACTATCCTAAGAAAGTCAAGTGACAGTGTTCTTAAAGACATCTCACAGACGTTTCTGAGCTTTCCATAGTGACCATCATATTGGCCCCACTGTAGCCTATTATAAAAACCCATTGCTGTCAAGTCAATTCTGACTCAGTGACCCTACAGGACTGGGTAGAACTGTCCCATAGGGTTTCCAAGGCTGTAAATCTTTACGGAAGCAGACTGGCACGTCTTTCTCCTGTGGAGCAGCTGGTGGGTTCGAACCGCCGACCTTTTGGTTAGCATCCGAGCACTTTAACCACTGTACCACCGGGGCTCCTTAGCCTATTACAGCCTTTTAAAAAGTAGCTTATGAAACTTCGTTGCATTTGTTTCTTTACAAATATGTGAGGTCAGTACTATGTCTTGTTTATCTTCATTTTTTCAGGATCTGGCACAAGGACTAGCACGTGGTAGGCATTCAAGGGTGTTTGAATATTGAGGAATGGCAAGAGTGGAAGAATAGCTAAAATTTTAACCTGTAATCAGTTGCCATTAAATCGACTTGACTCATGGAGACCCCATGTGTGTCAGAGTAGAACCGTGCTCCACAAGGTTTTCAATGGCTGATTTTTTGGAAGTAGATCACCAGCCTTTCTTCTGAGGCATTGCTGCATAAACTCAAACCTTCAACCTTTCAGTTAGCAGATGAGCGTGTTAACTGTTTGCACTACACAGCGACTATGTACCAGGCTTTTAGATCTATTTCATTATTCCTTTTTTACAGACAAACAGATACTAAGCACCTTGCCCAAAGTCGTATTGCTAGTAAGTGATGGAGCCAGAACCGGAACCCACAGAAGATCTAGGGCCGGCAAGCAGCATGCTGTCCCGTCATTTTGGACCTTTAACAATTCATCAATAAACTAAAAATAAAGAGTTCTTTTTCATTTTCACCCAAAAAACAGCAATAAGTAGACAAAACACACCAAGCCCTAGAAAAGTGGAGCACCAAAAGAAACAAAGGAAAAAAAATATTTTTAAAGCATTTGGTATTTATATAAAAGCATTGATGTAGTGATTAGGTGAAAAATCAGAATTTCCTTGAATTTCTACCTAAGTTATAGTTTAGTATCATTGTTATTTTTAGTTACATGGGAGAGGGATAACAATCTTTTTAGGATTTAGGGTCTCTGTTTTAATCCAGCCTCGTGGACAAGTGCCAATTTTTACACACTAGTGGTGTTTCCCCTGAGCTCCATATAGTATGGTTTGGCTTATTAACTGCTTTTACTGGAGCAGGAAAACTGTGGTTTAAATCTGCTTGAGGTTCTACTGAAAACAGTGGCTCTTTCTGGGAATGAGGAGCAGAGGCGACTGAGGTAAGTGGGGCGAGGAGACAGAGGGCTCTTCAGCAGGGGTGCTACTGGCATCTGGGTGAGACAATTGATCACGATGCAGAACTGCCCCGTGCAGCAGAGAGTTTCACAGCCCTGGCCTCCTTCCACACAAGTGCCTGCAGCTGACCCCTCCCTTGGTCCCTTATGGAGATGGTCTGATGGTTTCAAACATCCCCTAGGGAAGCAATATTGCTGTGTTGGGAACAGGGAAAGGGTAACCCAGTGGATATGCATCCCTAGTCCCTCTCAACAAACCAAATCAAATGCTACATCTAGTCTCCTCATTTTACACAGACTGGGAACATACATCCTTCATGTTTTGTTTGAACTTCAATTTCACCCTCAAGCCCAGGATCCATGCCTCATGGATAGCCAAATGAAAAGTCTGAAGGTCTGATTTCTGAGGCTTCTAACCCTTGATAAAAAGACCACCATAGAACCAGGTAGCCAGGAGCTCCTCTGATCTATTAAGAAGATTGTTCTGCCCAAAAAAGTGGTAGAGATGTAGCCACCTGAATTGGTCACAGAAACCTTTAGCTATTTCTTTCGAAGTATAAAGTAAAAATGAGTTTCTATAGGGTTGCTATGAGTTGGAATCGACTCGAAGACACAACAACAAAGCAATATAAAAGGGGCTCAAAATCACTGCTTTTATTAAAATACAAATTTGAACACCCACATAAAAATTTAGTAATACTGACCCTAATTTTTCTTTCTAATGATGAAAGGTCAAGGACGATATTGGGCAAAGTGTATGAGGATTTTTTAAATCCTGGAACAAGTGTGACCTTCGATGCCATCTGCCCAGGGCTCTTGCATCAGGTTTAGATATCTGGAAGATGATGGGGATGAGGCAGTGTTTATTGATAAAGCTATTGGGTCTGGAGTTTCTAAAGAAGTTAGTGAGTGAAAAAGTAGGTCACATTTTGTGGTGGACAGAGTAATGCCCTCCCCTCAAAGATGTTCATGTTCCCAATCCCCAGAGTCTATGAATAGATTACCTTACATAGGAAAGAAGACTATGAAGATGTGATTAAGTTAAGGAATTTGAGAGGGGAGAGTATCCTGGATTATCTGGGCCTAATGTAATCAAGAAGGTCCTTATAAGAGGTAGACGGGAATGCCAGAGTCAGAGACGTGATGAAAGAGGCAGGGGTCATGCTCAGAGATCTGAAGGTGCTGCA
The DNA here is from genome assembly GCA_030035585.1 of Dugong dugon. Lineage (NCBI taxonomy): Eukaryota > Metazoa > Chordata > Mammalia > Sirenia > Dugongidae > Dugong > Dugong dugon. Next base: position 140,705 of record CM057469.1, on the reverse strand, counting down.
CTGATGGCTTTGAAGATGGAGGAAGGTGCCATGATCCAAGGAATGCAGGGGCCTCTAGAGCCTGGAAAAGACAAGGCAACAAATTCTCCTCTAGAGCTTCCAGAAGAAAGCACAGCTCTGCTGACACCTTGATTTTAGTTTAGCCCAGAAGACCCATTGTGAACTTCCTAACTCCAGAACTGTAAGATAATGAATTTGACTTGTTTTAAGCCATTAAGTTTGTGGGCATTTGTTACAGCAGCAGTAAGAAACTAATACACATGTATTAGTGCAAGTAAATATTGTAATTTGTACACTAAATTTTTATATTTACTATTATCCAAGACTTTTTATTTCACTGGAACTAAATTACAGGCTTCCGCACATGTCTGTCAGTTTCTCGTACTGTGGGGGCTTGCATATTGCTGTGATGCTGGAAGCAATGCCACTGGTATTCAGATACCTGCAGGGTCACCCACGGCGGACAGGTTTCAGGTGAGCTTCCAGACTAAGACAGACCAGGAAGAAGGAGCCGGCAGTCTACTGAAAAGAATTAGCCCGTGAACACCTTATGAATAGCAGTGGAATGTTGTCTGATACAGTGGCAGAAGGTGAGCCCCTCAGGTTGCAAGGTACTCAAAATACGACTGGGAAAGAGCAGCCTCCTTAAAGTAGAGTCAACCTTAATGACATGGATGGAGTCAAGCTTTCAGAACCTTCATTTGCTGAGGTGGCTCAACTCAAAATGCGAAGAAATAGCTGCAAACATCCACTAATAATTGGAAGGTAGAATGTACGAAGTATGAATCTAGGAAAATTGGAAATCATCAAAAATGGAATGGAACACATAAACATCGATATCCTCGGCATTAGTGAGCTGAAATGGACTGATATTGGCCATTTTGAATCGGACAGTCATATGGTGTACTATGCCGGGAATGACAACTGCAAGAGAAATGGTGTTGCATTCATCGTCAAAAAGAACATTTCAAGATGTATCCTGAAGTACAACGCTATCAGTGATAGGATAATATCCATACACCCACAAGGAAGGCCAGTTACTACAACTAGCATTCAAATTTATGCACCAACCACTAAGGCCAAAGATGAAGAAACTGAAGATATTTACCAGCTTCTGCAGTCTGAAATTGCTATCAGGATGCATTAATAATTACTGGTGATTGGAATGAGAAAGTTGGAAACAAAAAAGAAGGATCAGTAGTTGGAAAATATGGCCTTGGTGACAGAAATGATGCTGGAGATTGCATGATAGAATTTTGCAAGACCAACAACTTCTTCATTGCAAATACCTTTTTTCACCAACATAAATGGCAACTGTACACATGGACCTCGCCAGATGGAATACACAGGAATCAAATCAACTACATCTGTGGAAAGAGATAATGGAAAAGCTCAATATCATCAGTCAGAACAAGGCCAGAGGGTGACTGTGGAACAGACCATCACTTGCTCATATGCAAGTTCAAGTTGAAACTGAAGAAAATTAGAACAAGTCCACAAGAATCAAAGTATGACCTTGAGTATATCCCACCCGAATTTAGAGACCATCTCAAGAATAGATTTAACTCGTTGAACGCTAATGACTAAAGACCAGATGAGTTGTGGCATGACATCAAAGATATCATACATGAAGAAAGCAAAAGGTCATTAAAAAGACAGGAAGGAAAGAAAAGATCAAAATGGGTGTTAGAAGAGACTCTGAAACTTGCTCTTGAACATTAAGTAGCTAAAGCAAAAGGAAGAAATGATGAAGTAAAAGAACTGAGCAGAAGATTTCAAAGGGCAGGTCTAGAAGACAAAGTAAAGTATTATAATGACATGTGCAAAAAGCTGGCAATAGAAAACCAAAAGGGAAGAACATGCTCTGCATTTCTCAAGCTAAAAGAACTGAAGAAAAAATTCAAGCCTCTAGTTGCAATACTGAAGGATTCTATGGGGAAAATATTAAACGATGCAGGAAGCATCAAAAGAAGATGGAAAGAATACAGAGTCACTATACCAAAAAGAATTGATCGATGTTCATCCATTTTAAGAGGTAGCATATGATCAGGAAATGATGGTACTGAAGGAAGAAATCCAAGCTGCACTGAAGACATTGGCAAAAAACAAGCCTTCAGGGATTGATGCAATACCCACTGAGATGTTTCAACAAATGGATGCAGCACTGGAAGTGCTCACTCGTCTATACCAAGAAATTTGGAAGACAGCTACCTGGCCAACCAACTGCAAGAGATTCATATTTATGCCTATTCCCAAGAAAAGTGATCCAACTGAATGCAGAAATGATCGAACAATATCATTAATATCACACACAAGTAAAATTTTGCTGAAGATCAGTCAAAAGTGGCTGCTGCAGTATATCAACAGAGAACTGCCAGAAATTCAGGCCGGATTCAGAAGAGGACATAGAACCAGGGATATCGTTGCTGATGTCTGATGGATCCTGGCTAAAAGCAGAGAATGCCAGAAAGATGTTTACCTGTGCTTTATTGACTATGCTAAGGCATTCAACTGTGTGGATCGTAACAAATTATGGATAACATTGAGAAGAATGGGAATTCCAGAGGACTTAATTGTTCTCATGAGGAACCTGTACATAGATCAAGAGGCAGTTGTTTGGACAGAACAAGGGGATACTTCGTAGTTTAAAGTTAGGAAAGGTGTGCATCAGGGTTGTATCCTTTCACCATACCTATTCAATCTGTATGATGAGCAAATAATCCAAGCAGCTGGACTATATGAAGAAGAATGGGGCCTGAGGATTGGAGGAAGACTCATTAACAACATGCATTATGCAGATGACACATCCTTGCTTGCTGAAAGTGAAGAGGACTTGGAGCACTTACTGATGAAGATCAAAAACCACAGCCTTCAGTATGGATTATATTTCAACATAAAGAAAACAAAAATCTTCACAACTGGACCAATAAGCTAAATCATGATAAATGAGAAAAGATTGAAGTTGTCAAGGATTTCATCTTACTTGGATCCACAATCAACCCTCATGGAAGCAGCAGTCAAGAAATCCAAAAGACTCATTGCATTGGGCAAATCTGCTGCAAGAGATCTCTTTAAAGTGTTCAAAAGCAAAGATGTCACCTTGAGGACTAAGGTGCACCTGACCCAAGCTATGATGTTTTCAATCACCTCATATGCATGCAAAAGCTGAAAAATTAATAAGGAAGACGGAAGAAGAATTGACACCTCTGAATTGTGATGCTGGCAAAGGATATTGAATATACCACGGACTGCCGAAAGAACGAACAGGTTTGTCTTGGAAGAAGTACAACCAGAATGCTCCTTAGAAGCAAGGATGGTGAGACTACATCTTACATACTTTGGACATGTTATCAGGAGGGATCAGTCCCTGGAGAAGGACATCATGCTTGATAAAGTAGAGGGTCAGCAAAAAAGAGGAAGACCCTCAATGAGATGGATTGACACAGTGGCTGCAACAATGGGCTCAAGCATAACAACAATTGTGAGAATGGAGCAGGACCAGGCAGCGTTTCGTTCTGTTGTTCATAGGGTCACTATGAGTCAGAACTGACTCGATGACACCTAACAACAACAAATTACAAGATAACTTGTAAATAAAATTTTATCAGAAAAAGGCTGGACACTGTAAATTGGGTAGTTTGGTGGTTTAACTTTTTGTTTTCTGCCTATACAATAATTTGCATTGGGGAAGTAAGTTCATAAAATATTGAGCTGTGGTTTTAAGGTAGGAAGGAGATGCTAAGGTTGGATACATGAAATTCAATGAGGATTTTCATTAACTATACACGTGGTCTGAGTTTGTATGTTGCGATATCAAGCGTAAAGGATAAATAATTCCTTAAGGGATTTGGTGGGAGCCCAAACTTCCTCATGTGTTAAAATGAGACCCTTTCTGAACTAAAGGAGAGCTCGTGGTCAGTGAATCCACATTGTACGGATTGGAGATGGTCCACTTGAAAACCCCTGAGGCTTTCTGAGGCGACTATAGAGAAGCACTCACCACAACAGGATCCTCTTTCTTCTCCTTACAGTTCCTCTTTTTGTCCCACTGAGAGCCTGCCACCTCTTCCTTTCCTCCTTCCACTCCTCCCTTTTCCCCATATCCTTTTCTTCCCACCCCTTGTTAGGCATATGACTTTGGCAGTTTAGGTAATCTCTTAGAGTCTCAGTTTTCGGATCTGTGAAATGGAGATAATATCTTTCTCATAGGGTCATTTGTGAGGATTATGTAAGATAAAAACCGATTTATCTACCACATTATATGTAGTGGCACTGTGGTAAATTTTAGCGCATGTAATGCTCACAATCACCCTATGAACTAAATGCTGTTATTACCTCCAGTTCGGAGATGATGAAACTGAGGGCCAGAGAAGGAAGTGACTTCCGCACAATCTGACCCGGCTTTGCCTAATTAGAATTTAGCTGTGACGTTAACTCTGTGGAGTATCTAGCACAGTCTTGGAGCAAAGGCCCTTCGAGTTCAGCGATACGGCAAAGTGGTTAGATTTGGAGTCCGACTGCCTAGGTTCAAATCCCAGACTGTCACTTACTCTGAAACCTTGGAAAAGGCACTTAAACTTTAGGTCTTAGTTCATAACAATAGTATTTCTCTTACTTATTAAGTGCTCAGTAAGTAAGTGTTGCTGTTGTTCTTGGTTGCTGTCCAGCCGATTCCGACCCATAGCGCCTCTATAGGACAGAGTAAAACTGCCCTATAGGGTTTCCTAGAATAACCTTTATGGGAGCAGATTGCCAGGTCTTTCTCCCATGGAGCTACTTTTCAGTTAGCAGCCAAGTGCTTAACTATTGCACCACCAGGGCTCCTCAATAAATATTAGCCGGCTATTTTTCTCCCTTCTATTTTTCACTTTTCCCTTTCTTTTCCTCCTTTTTTGTTTCTTGTTCTCTCTTCCTCAGCCCAATTACCCTTAAAACCTTGGTTATTCCCATTCTTGACCCTTGGACTTATACTGTTTTCTTCAATGGTGCTACACTTCACTCCCTTTTCCAAAATCATTAGTTTTTTCTTTTTCTTTTTTCAGGTAGCATCTGTAACACTACCTATATGAGATAGGATCATCATGAAGGTAAACGGGTGTTTACTTTTGATCCATGAGATATTTTACTGTTAAATGGGAAGGAGTTTGTGGGAGAACAGCTTGTTGCCTCTGGAGAAATGACTGAGGCTCACAACAGGAAAGAAAATTCCAACTATTCATGTGGGCTGTAGAAGGAATGGGTGGTGAGGTGTTTCTATCACCATCTAGGGTTGGAAACATGCTGCCTGCCTTTTCTTGTTGCTTGGGAGCCTTGATGGTGATTTCTGCTGAGAACAGAGCTTGGACCTGATAACCTATGGGGCCCTTCCAGCTGAGATGTGGCAATTTTATGAGTTCTCTTATGGGGAAGTGATTTGGCACTATGGAAAGAGTCCTGGATGGGGTGCCCAGATGCTGGGTGTTGGGTGTTGGTCCTTGCTCTTTCACTAGCTATAACCATGGACAAGCTGGTTCTCCTCTCTGGGCCCATTTCTCCATCTGTAATATGATTAAGTCATCTCCTGGGTTCTTTAAAACTCTCTGGTTCTGTGCCTCTCTTAGCAGCCCAACACCATGATAGTTTATCCATCTGTAGTTAAGAAGTTCTCACTTCCTAGGGAGGGTCTGAGTACATCAGGCCTGGGACTAATAAAATGTATTTTAGAATTAATGTTTTCCATGCATGGAATAAGGAATCAAACTGTCTGCTGGACTTGGTATTAATGAAGTTAAAAGGATTAGACATGGGCAGTTAAGACTCAGGGCTTTTGTTGTTTAGCAACCATTACTGAGTCTAATGTCATTATTTGTGAGGGTTGGAAATTAGCCTGGTAATAGCAACCCAGGGATAATGTAACTGTTACGTACTTGTGGATCTTGATTAATTTTGCTCAGAAGTCTTGGCCTGGACCATGATCTGGAATTTAGTGCAGAGTATGTCCAACTATCCAATTTATCTCTAGATACTTCCACACTCCATCCCCCATGATCTAAATCCAGACCCGCATCATCTCTCATCTGATTGCCAGTCTTTCAGTGGGTCTCCCTGCCTCCTACAGTCCACCTTCCAAACTCCTGCTAATGACCTTTCTAAAACACCAACTTGATTCACTCTTCAGTGAATCAAGAAAAACTTAATGAGCAGCTATTTTGGGCCAGTGCTGGGTTATAACTGTGTGCTTCTGCTTAAAATCCTCTGGTGGTTCCTCATTGCATATAGGGTCAAGTCCAAGCCCTTGGATTGTCATGTAAGACCCTGCTGACAACTTAGTTCTTGTCACTCACCTTCCCCTTTGCCCCTCAACCCCAACCCCCCGCTCATGCCTCTTGAACCTTACCCACCTGCCATACAGAACCACATGCACGCCCTCAAATGGCTGTGCTGATTTCATGACTCCATTTCATTACACATACTGTTTTCTCTGTATGGAGCACCCCACAACTCTGTACCGCCACTACCACTGCCACCCACTTTCCTGGCAAATTCCTACTCATTCTTCAAGAAGTAAATTCAGGATATTTATTAAGCCTTTCTGAACCCCAGCACTCCCCAAGCAGAATTACTCACAGGGTGGAGAAGAGTGGAGAGTGTCTCTGAAGTGTCAAATGGAGAAATAGAGCACAGTGTGTAAAGTGCTTCGACAATGCCTGGCTTATTATAAATACAGTGTTTAAGCTCATCTTTTCCAGACAGCCCGAATCACATGGTGCTTTCCTCCCTCCCTCACCTCTCCCTCCTTCCCTTCTGCTCTCCCTTCAGCTGGTTCCTCTGTCTACTTGCCCTGGTGTCCATTTCTCCCCTGCTGGGGACCCACCCTGACAGACTCCCCTCCATCCATCACTCACAGTCTCATCTCACCAAGGTGCTAAACAACTCAGTAAACCTGGAAGAGACCAGGAGGGGGACACCCAGGAAATAGGTCCACTCGCACTCACTGCTGAGTCAGAGGTGATGACAGCAGGCAGAGGGGCATAGTGTGGGGAGGGCAGGGCCTTCCTCCAGTCATACCATATAGGCAGCTACCTACTCTGCCTTTTCCTACAGCCGACCCTGTGGTGATACACAAAAAACTCTTATTTCTTCCATTGAAACATCACAAAAATTTTCCCATTTCTTTTCCTTTTCAAACAATGATGGGAGCCTGTCTCCTATTCGGGTCATTCCACGACATCTCCAACTTAGAGCCTTGACCCCCTCAGTCTTGGTCATCTAGTGCTGCTATAACAGATGTACCATAAGTAGATGGCTTTAACAAAGAGAAGTTTATTCTCTCACAGTCCAGTAGGCTAGAAGTCCAAATTCAGGGTGCCGGCTCCAGGGGAAGTCTTTCTCTCTCTGTTGGAAGGTACTTGTCATCAGTCTTCCTTTGGTCTGGGAGCACCTCAGTGCAGGAACCTCAGGTCCAAAGAACATGCTCTGCTCCCAGTGCTACTTTCTTGGTGGTATGAGGTCCCCATGTCTCTCTGCTTGCTTCTTTCTTTTATATCTCAAAAGAGATTTGCTTAAGACATTATCTAGTCTTGCAGATTTCATCAATATAATGGCCGCTGATCCATCTTATTACATCATAGCGATAGGATTTACAACACATAGGGAAATCACATCAGATTACAAAATGATAGAAAATCATACAACATGGGGAATCATGACCCAGCCAAGCTGACAGATATTTTGGGGGGACACAATTCAATCCATGACACCCTCTTTGCAAGTTCTTCTCTTTCCTCCCCCCACTTTCTACCTCCCTCTCTCTCTCCCTTTTTCTTTCTTTCCCCTCTTTCTCCCTCTTTTCCTTTCTTCCTTCTTGAAATATGTACTGAGCTTAAACCTTACACTGTTGTTGTTAGGTGCCATCGAATCAATTTCAACTCATAGCAACACCAGTGACAGAGAAGAACTGCTACCTGTAGGATTTTCTTGACTATAATCCTTATGGAGGGGGACCTTATCTCTTGGTTTGTCATACTGTGGTAGCTTGAGTGTTGCTTTGATGCTGGAAGTTATGCCACCAATATTTCAAATACCAGCAGGGTCACCCATTGTAGAGGTTTCAACAGAGCTTCCAGACTAGGAAAGACTAGGAAAAAGGACCTGCAATCTACTTCTGAAAAAACTGGCCAGTGAAAACTGTATGAATAGCAGTAGAACATTGTCTTATATAGTGCTGAAAGATGAGCCCCTCAGATTGGAAGGCACTCAAAATATGACTGGGGAAGAGCTGCCTCCTCAAAGTAGAGTTGACCTTAATGACATGGATGGAGTCAAGCTTTCAGGACCTTCATTTGCTGATGTGGCATGACTCAAAATGAGAAGAAATAGCTGCAAACATCCATTAGTAATCAGAATGTACAAAGGACTGTACAAAGTATGAATCTAGGAAAATTCGAAGTTGTCAGAAATGAAATGGAACATGTAAACATTGTCAGGTGGAAACCCCAGGTTCTGCTCAGCAAGACTTGTCTCAGCCAATAAACCAGACAGCAAGGTGGGAGAGTGCAAAGTCACCTTTACCTCGTTGCACAAGGAAAGGAACAGCGGGGCTGCTGCCACCAGGATTGCTCAGTGAGGGCACAGGGGAAGATTACTTTTAAGGGGTTTAGAAGTAGGAAGTTCATGCAAGTTACATCAGCAACATCCTAAATCATACTACCCAGGCACAATAGGGTTTACATATAACTCCGTGCATTGCGTGTTCAGAAAATGGCCGTTAAACTCCACCCAGAGGTGGGGAAGTTACTATGTATGAGGTACTAAATGAGCTAAAATGACGCCTAAACCGGTTTCCACCAATTTCCTCTAGTTCTGGGCTACAGTTAAGGAGAGGGGAACCGGGATTTTAATATAAAGCTACAGGGCATGTCAAGCAAAGGAAACAGGATTTTAAAGCAAAGCTACAAGCATGCCAAGCAAGCTGCTTGAGGCAGTGGAATTTTCCCCAGCCTGGGGACCTCTGTCTTATAAAGATCAATATCCTAGGCATTAGTGAGCTGAAATGGACTGGTGTTGGCCATTTTGAATCAGGCAATCATATGATCTACTACGCCAGGAATGACAAATTGAAGAGGAACGGCATCAGATTCATCGTCAAAAAGAACATTTCAAGATCTATCCTGAAGTACAGCGCTGTCAGTGAGAGGAATTTAGTAGCAGGATAATATCCATCACCCGCAAGGAAGGCCAGTTAATACGACTATTATTCAGATGTAAGCACCAACCACTAAGGACAAATATGAAGAAACTGAAGATTTTTACCAACTTCTGTAGTCTGAAATTGACCAAATACGCAATCAAGATGCATTGATAATTACTGGTGATTGGAATGTGTAAAATGCTGGAAATGAAGAAGGATCAGTAGTTGGAAAATATGGCATTGGTGATGGAAACAACACTGGAGATCGCATGATAGAACTTTGCAAGACCAGCGACTTATTCATTGCAAATACCTTTGTTCACAACATAAATGGTGCCTGTACACATGGACCTTGCCAGAGGGAACATACAGGAATCAAATCAACTACATCTGTGAAAAGAGACGATGGAAAAGCTCAATATCATCAGTCAGAACAAGACCAGGGGCTGATTGCGGGACAAACCATCAATTGCTCATGTGCAAGTTCAAGTGGAAGCTGAAGAAAATTAAAACAAGTCCATGACAGCCAAAGTACCACCTTGAGTATATCCCATTTAGAGACCATCTGAATTTAGAGAACATCTCAAGAATAGATTTCACCCATTGTGCACTAATGACTGAAGACCAGATAAGTTGTGGGATGGCATCAAGGACATCATATATGAAGAAAGCAAAAGTTCATTAAAAAGACAGGAAAGAAAGAAAAGGCCGAAATGGATGTCAGAAAAGACTCTGAAAATTGCTCTTGAATATAGAGTAGCTAAAGCAAATGGAAGAAATGAAGTGAAAGAGCTGAACAGATGATTTCAAAGGGCAGTTTGAGAAGACAAACTAAAATATTATAAGGAAACGTGTGAAGACTTGGAGTTAGACAACAAAAAGGAGAGAAGATTCTTGACATATTTCAAGCTGAAAGCACTGAAGAAAAAATTCAAGCCTCTAGTTGTAATATTGAAGGATTCTATGGCAAAATATTGAACCACGAAGGAAGCATCAAAAGAGTCACTGTATCAAAAAGAATTGGTTGGTTTTCAACCATTTCAGAAGGTAGCATATGATCAAGAACTGATGGTATTGAAGGAAGAAGTCCAAGCTGCACTGAAGGCATTGTCGAAAAACAAGGCTCCAGGAATTGACGGAATACCAATTGAGATGCTTCAACAAATGGATGCAGCACTGGAGGTGCTCACTCGTCTATACCATGAAATTTGGAAGACAGCTACCTGGCCAACCAATTGGAAGAGATCCGTATTTGTACCCATTCCAAAGAAAGGTAATCCAACAGAATGCGGAAATGATCGAACAATATCATTAATATCACATGCAAGTAAAATTTTGCTGAAGATGATTAAAAAGTGATTGCAGCAGTACATTGACAAGGAACTGCCAGAAGTTCAAGCTGGATTCAGAAGAGGACATGGAACCAGGGATATCATTGCTGATGTCTGATGGATCTTGGTTGAAAGCAGAGAATACCAGAAAGATGTTTACTTGTGTTTTATCGACTATGCTAAGGCATTCCACCGTGGGGATCATAACAAATTATGGACAACATGGTGAAGAATGGGAATTCCAGAACACTTAATTGTGCTCATGAGGGGCCTGTACATAGACCAAGAGGCAGTTGGTTGAACAGAACAAGGGGATGCTGCATGGTTTAAAATCAGGAAAGGTGTGCATCAGGGTTGTATCCTTTCAACATACTTATTCAATCTGTATGCTGAGCAAATAATCCAAGAAGCTGAACTATATGAAGAAGAACACAGCATTGGGATTGGAGGACGACTCATTAACAACTTTGGATATGCAGATGACACAACCTTGCTTGCTGAAAGCGAAGAGAACTTTAAGCCCTTACTGATGAAGATCAAAGACAAAAGTTGTCACAATTAGACTAATAAGTCATTGTTTCTTACTCAAATAATTTAAAAGTCTATTGCTAAACAGCAAAAAGTTGAAACATGAGATTTAAAGGAGCTTATAGGACAATTATAATGATAGATTGATCAAAAGTGAAAACATAATCTCCTCATAAATCACTTCTTTTTCTTTTCCACTGAGTTTCTTTTATCTGAATCAAGATAATACTGCTGTACGTTCAGAATTTAGAATTTGAGTCACACTTTACCATGTTTAGTGCCAGGTAGCTAATACCTGCTTCTCTTTTTCAGGCTTAACAGAGTCATAAATCACTTCCTTATGATACACCATGCAAAAGTGACAAAGTACCCGGGCCTGGGGTACTGGGTCCCAAAAGAGCCCTTAGGTGGGGGGTGTGATGGGATTGTGGGTGGAAAGGGGGAGGCTTCCTGCTCAACATTATCAGTCAGGAGCAACTCGCTGAGGGCCGGGTGGGAGGGCAAGTAAACAGACACTTGGGCAGCACCATTTTCCACCAGGGTCAAGCACTTTATGTGCATAAAATCTCTCTGTATCTGGATGGTGGTTAAAGGCATGGGCTGTGGAGACAGACAGACGAGGGTAGGAGTCTTGACCTGTGTATTTCCTGACTTCATCACACTGAGAAATTCCCTTTAGTCTCTCCAGAAATAACTGAAGTGCATGCCTCATGGGATTGTGGTGAGGATTGAAGAAACAATGCATGTACAGTTCTTGGCATCAAATAAATGCTCAATAAATTGCTACTGGTCCCATCCAGGGAGGTAAATATTATTATTCTCCCTTGACCAACCACAAATAAATCTTAGTGAGATTAAGCTTGTCCCACTGGGCCAGGTGATTTCTCACCTAGCTACTTTCAAACCAAGGCCTCCAAAGCTCTTGATCTTTCCTTAAATGCCACACTCAACCTTGTGTGTGTGTGTGTGCGTGCGTGCGCGTGTGTGGGCGGGAAAGGGGGGAGTGGTTTCCAAGAGTTTACGGTTCTGTGCTCCTCTGAAGCACAGACTAATTTATTCATTCAGCTGATATTTGCTGAGTGCCTATTATGCATCAGGCACTGTTCTAATTGCTAGGGACACAGTAGTGAACAAAACAGACACAAACCCCTGCCATTGTGGAGCTTATGTTCTAGTAATGGAGAGAAATAAAGAAGTAAAAAGTATATTAGATTAACCAGTTGCCTTTGAGTTGAGTCCAACTCATGACGACCCCATGTATGTCAGAGTAGATGTGTGCTCCACAAAGTTTTCAACAGCTGATTTTTCAGAAGTAGATTCCCAGCTCTTTCTTCTGAGGTGTCTCTGGGTAGACTCAAACCTCCAATCTTTCAGGTAGCAGCCAAGCACCTTAAATGTTTGCATCACCCAGGGACTCCATATATTAGATTACAGAATGATAAATTCTAAGATGAAAAAAATAAAGAACGGAAGGGGAGTAAGAGCTGATTAAGTGTGGATGTACTTGTGTGAGAGGGAGAGGTGGACAGAAGCGTTCTCGATGTTTTAGATCGAGTGGCCAAGAAGGCCTCAGCAGGTAAGAAAGTGATATATGAGTAAAAACCTAAAGAGGGGGAGGAGTGCTCAGAGTGAACAGCAGGGGCAAAGGACCTGAGGTAGGATTGGGCCAGCACTTAGTGGAGGGCAGGAGAAGTAGATGCCCCTGGGGGAGGGGCTGAGTGTCTGGAAGCAATTTCTTCATCCTTTGATCAGATTGAGAAGCAGCTTTCTTCCCCAAAGTAAGTTTTCTAATGTTTGGGATTCCCCTTAAGCCACTGTCAGTCCTGTGTTGTGTCATTAACGCCTGGGGTTGAAGCAACCCCGAGGCGCAGGGCAGGCTTTGGGGCATTCTGATTTGTTGTGTAACAGCAACCGACTTGGCAGGGTTGGGAATGAAAGTCGCCCCCAAGGCCTCGAAGTCGTACTGATCCCCTGCAGGGTGAAGGGACGGGGCGTTCTCAAAGCCTAACTTTGATGTCAAGATCTCTGCTTGAACTCTTGGATTTTGAGCAAATGATTTTGATCCCAGAAGTAGGGACCTTTCAGCTTGATTTTTCCTCCCTGGGAAAATGAAATTCTGGTGAATACAGTGAGCAATAATAAGGACTTTGGAACCAGAGAATTGGCTTAAATGCTCCATTTGCCGTTTACGAGTTATGTAACTTTGAGTAAGTTACTGACCTGCAGAACGAGGAGGTTAGTTCTTATGTCTTAGGAGACTGTGAGTTCGAGTGTGGTGATATAGAGAAAGTGCGTGGCAGAGTGCTGGCATTTAATAACCTGTTGCCGTTGAGTCAATTCCAACTCATAGCGAACCTACAGGACAGAGTAGAACAGTCCCATAGGGTTTCAAAGGCTGTCAACTTTATGGAAGCTGACTGCCACATCTTTCTCCTGTGGAGCAGCTGGTGGGTTTGAACCACGCTCAGTAAATGGTCACTATGATTAAATCATGGACAAATCAGTCTTAGAAGAAGTACAACCAGAATGCTCCTTAGAAGCCAGGATGGTGAGGCTTCAATTCACTTACTCTGGGTGCGTCAACAGGAAAGACCAACTGCTAGAAAAGGACATCATGTTTGGTAAAGTAGAGGGCCAATGAAAATGAGGAAAACCGTCAATGATGGGCTGACACAATAGCACAACAATGGACTCAAGTATACCACGAAGATAGTGCAGGACAGGACAATGGTCTGCTCTACTGTCCATAAGGTTGCCATGAGTCAGAGCCGACACAATGGCAAGTAACAACAACTGCATTATTTTTACCCTCTTGAGCACTCGCATTCTAGTGGAACAGCTGCTCCACTACTCTGTTGAATTCCAATCCTCATCCAAATATTAATGAATTGTGGTCTTGGGGCATCTAGACTGCAAACTGAAAATAAGCTGCCTGATTCAGATGCAAAGTAAACGAAGCAGTGGAAGAATGAGGCTGCGGGGGAGGTGGGTGAGGGGGAGCAGTATCAATTAAGCTAGTTAAATTAAAATCAACTTCTGATTGTAGTTGTTAGGTGTCATTGACTTGGTTCCGACTCACAGTGACCCTATGTTTAACGGAACAAAACACTGCCCTGTTCTGCGCCATCCTCGCAATCATTGCTATGTTTGAGCCCGTTGCTGCAGCCACTGTGTCAGTCCATCTCATTGAGGGTCTTCCTCTTTTTTGATGACCCTCTACTTTACCAAGCATGATGTCCTTCTCCAGGGACTGGTCCCTCCTGATGACATGTCCAAAGTACGTGAGATGAAGTCTTACCATCCTCGCTTCTACAGAGCATTCTGGCTGTACTTCTTCCAAGACAGATATGTTCGTTCTTCTGGCAGTCCATGGTCTATTCAATATTCTTCGCCAACACCGTAATTCAAAGTCATCAATTCTTCTTCAGTCTTCCTTATTCATTGTCCAGCTTTCACATGCATGTGAGGCGACTGAAAACACCATGGCTTGGGTCTGGCGCACCTTAGTGGTTAAAGTGCCGTCTTTACTTTTTAACCCATTAAAGAGGCCTTTTGCAGCAGATTTGCCCAACGCAATATGTTGTTTGATTTCTTGACTGCTGCTTCTATGGGCGTTAATTGTGGACTCAAGCAAAACAAAGTCCTTGACAACTTCAGTATTTTTTCCGTTTATCATGTTGTTGCTTATTGGTCCAGTCGTGAGGATTTTTGTTTTATGTTGAGGTGTAATCCATACTGAAGGCTTTGATCTTCATCAGTAAGTGCTTCAAGTCTTCTTTGCTTTCAATAAGCAGAGTTGTGTCTGATTACCTTCTGATTACCTGCCCTGATATAGGAGAGGCTGGGTGCCATTCCACTTGAGCTGGGAGGGTAGTATTCTTCTTGTACCATTCCTTAGGCACTTTGGTTTATAGATGGAATTTGGTGAGTGGAAATCGGTTTTAAATGTGGCAAGAGAGATCACTATTTCAAGAAAATCTACATTGTGTATGTTTTAAGAATGCAGATTCACTATCTCCCTATGGTTTAGTTGGCTAATCCAGATTTTCATATTTTGACATATGTGTTTTTATGTTTGCAGAATCATTTTCTCTCTTTCGAATGCTTCTGTGCATATCCATGGACCAAAGGCTTTTCACTCCAGTTTTATTTTCCCTGCATATATGGGGCATGTGGGTACTGAAAGGACAATCATTAGTTGGGGATTAAATTTATATATATATATATGAGTTGAAATCGACTCAACAGCAATGGATTTGGTTTGTTTTTTTGTTACATACATATATACACATATATATATTTTTTAGTTTAATGGAGGACAACCACACAATTCAATAGTTTATACACAAATTGTTCTGTAAAATTGATTGCAGTCCCTGCAATGTGTGAGCACTCTCCCCATTACCCTCCTGAATTCTCTGTTTCCATTCATCCAGTTTTCCTGACCATTCCTGCCTTCTCATCTTTGCTTTTGGGCAGATGTTGCCCTTTTGGTCTCATATAGATGATTGTTCTAAGAAGCATTTTCTTCATGGGTTTTGTTGTTTATTTCATAGACTTGTTTATAATTTGTCTGAAAGGTGATTGTCCTAGTCATCTAGTGCTGCTATAACAGAAATACCACAAATGGGTGGCTTAAACAAAGAGAAGTTTATTTCCTCACAGTAAAGTAAGCTAAAAGTCCAAATTTAGGGTGTCAGCTCCAGCGGAAGACTTCCTCTCTTTGCTGGCCTTCTCATCCATCTTCACCTGAACTAGGAGCTTCTCCGCGCAGGGACCCTGGGTCCAAAGCCCAGGCTCTGTTCCTGTCACTGCTTTCTTGGTGGTATGAGGTACCCCCATTCTCTGCTTGCTTCCCTTTCCTTTTATCTCTTGGAAGATAAAAGGTGGTGCAGGCCACACTCCAGGGAAACTCCTTTCACATTGCATCAGGGATGTGACCTTAGTTACATCCCACCCTAATCCTCTTTAACATATTTACAATCACAAAATGGAGGACAACCATACAATACTGGAATCATGGCCTAGCCAAATTGATACACGCATTTTTTGGGAGACACAATTCAATCCACGACAGTGATCTTCTGGAATGGCTTCAGTTGCAAGTTTGAAGGATGCCATAGTCTTGTGGGTTCTGGCCTTTTTTATGAATTTGAATTTTGTTCTACATTTTTTTCCCACTCTGATCAGTACCTTCTACTGTGATCCTGGTCAGAGTGGTCAGTAGTGGTAGCTGAGCACCATCTAGTTCTTCTGGTCTCAGGTTAGAGGAGGCTGTGCTTCCTGTGGACATTAGTCCTTTGGACTAATTGTTTCCTTGAGTCGTTGGTTTTCTTCAGTCTCCTTTCTCCAGATGGAAAGAGACCAATAGTTGCATCTTAGTTGGCCATTCACAAGCTTTTAAGACCCTAGACACTACTCATCACAGCAGGATGTAGAATGTTGTCTTTATGAACTATGTTGTGCCAATTGACCAAGATGTCCCCCGAGACTACGGTCCTTAGCCTTCATGCCCAGTAACTCAGTCCTGTGAGGTGTTTGGTTATGTTTAGGATGTTTCAATGACTGTGCCCCCATGTGCTCTATTATATATATAAATATACATGCAGCAATACAAATAAATATGTAGAAATGCCCATATACAAACCTATATATGCATGTGGGTGTACTCCCATATGTCCTCCCATATTCAGCATAGGTGGATGCATATCTACCTATGTATATCCACTCATAAATCATTGTTTGTTATTACTGTTGTTGCAAGATTATATATGTTATAGTATTCACTGTCATTGTCTTTTCTTCTTGCATACCTTTCAGTGTCTTCCCTTGCCTTGTTCAAGCTGTGCTGCCTTCCCCTATGTTGTGTACTGTCTTTTTCTTCATCAAAGTTAACACATGTCTACTCTCTAGTTACTGATTTTCCCTCACATTCCCTCCCCTCTCTGATAACCACCAACAAATGTTTCTTTCTGTGTGTAAACTTTTTCTTGACTATTTGTAATAGTGGTGTCATACAATATTTGTCCTTTCATGATTGACTTATTTCACTCAGCATAATGTCCTCCAGAATCATTCATGTTGTGAGATGTTTCACGGATTCATCATTATTCTTTATTGTTGCAGAGTATTCCAATGTGTGTATGTACCATAGTTTGTTTATTCATTCATCCATTGGTAGGCACTTAGGTTGTTTCCAGCTTTTAGCTATTGTGAATAGTGCTGCAATGAACATTGATGTATACATGTCTATTCTTGTCTGGGCTCTTGTTTCTCTAGGAGATATACCTAGGGGTGGGATTGCTGGATCATATGGTATTTCTATTTCCAGCTTTTTTAGGAAGTGCCGTACCATTTTCCATGGTGGTTATACCATTTTACATTTTCACCAGTAGTGTATGAGTTCCAATCTCCCCACAACCTTGCCAGTATTGTTGTTTTCTGGGTTTTTTAAATTTTTTTTATTTTGATCAGTGCCATTATTGCTGGGGTAGGATGGTATCTCATTGTAGTTTTGATTTGCATCTCTCTAATGGCTAATGATAGCAATCATCTCTTCATGTGTTTTTTAGCTACCTGAATGTCTTCTTTGGTGAAGTGTCTGTTCATGTCCTTTGCCCATTTTTAGTTGGATTATTTGTCTTTATGTTGTTGAGGTGTTGAAGTTTTCTATAAATGTTAGCGATTAGGCCCTTGTCAGATATGTCATAGCCAAAAAATTTTTCCCGGTCTGTAGGTTCTCTTTTTACTCTTTTGGTGAAGTCTTTGGATGAGTGTAAGTGTTTAATTTTTTGGAGATCCAAGTTATGTTTGGTATTCTATTTATGCCATATATTAGGGGCCTAGTGTTGTCCTTGTTTTTTCTTCTATGATCTTTATAGTTTTAGGTTTTACATTTGGGTTTTTCATCCATTTTGAGTTACTTTTTTCTGTATGGTGTGAGGTATGGATCTTGTTTCATTTTTCTGCAAATGGTTATCTAGTTTTGCCAGCACCATTTGTTAAAGAGACTGATTCTTCCCCGTTTGATGGACTTTGACTTTTTGTTGAAGATCAGCTGTCTGGAATTAAATTTTTGCTGGGAAAATCCACTTGGGGCAATAGACATCACCAAGTCACTGCTTAACTGGTTGTTGTCTCCGACTCATGGTGACCCCATGTGTGTGAAAGTAGAACTGTTTTCAGTGGCTTTCAAGGGTTTTCAACGGTTGATTTTTCAGAAGTAGATTGCTAGACATTTCCTCTCTGATGGACTTGAACTGCCAACCTTTGTGTTAGCAGCTGAGCTCATTAAGCATTTGCATTACCCAGGGACTCTGAGTTAGTGCTGTTGTTGTGTGCTGTTGAGTCAATATTGACTCATAGCGACCCTGTAGGACAGAGTAGAACTGCCCATAGGGTTTCCCAGGCTGTAAATCTTTAGGGGAGCAGACTGTCAGGTCTTCTCTCTTATGGAGCAGCAGATAGGTTCAAACTGCCTACCTTTTGGTTAACAGCCGAGCACTTATCCACTGCACCACCAGGGCTTCTTCCAAATTAGTGCTAGTCATAAGCAATTTAGGATCTGCAGAGACTAAGAATCTGCAGTTAAGCTGCCCACCTCCCTGCTGTAATGTACCTCTGGTCAATGTGGTCATAGCAATCCATTCAGCTCTGGGATTTAAAAAAATAGATTAATTTTCAATTATATAAGTTATACCCAAATGCACTCTCCTGATAAACAATTACAATAACGCTGCCAAGGCTCAAGGAAATTTCCCTCAAGTTGTTCTCCAGGAGTTAAAAAAAAAAGCTTTTGAATTTGTCAAACTTTTTTTCCTTCTTTTGATATTATCATATGGTTTTGTCCTTTAAGCTAATCCTTGTCTCGCTACTATCATCAGTTTGGTGTGTGTCCTTCTAGACCTTTTCTTATGCATTTACATATCCTGGATATCTATATGAATTTATGGTAGGATTATTTTCTGTAGAGGCGTAAGGTATGAGCTCCATTTTCAGAAGCCTCATTTAGGGCCCCTGTAAGCGCTGGTTGTGTCAATCTTACTTTCTTAGTAAGATGGCAAACTCCACAAGGACAAGGGCTTGATAGATCAACTGTTCCGGTTTGCCCAAGACTGAGAGTAGTCCCTGGGAAGTGAGGCTTTGAGAGCAAAACCCAAGAAAATCCTGGGCAAACTGAGATAAATTGGTCACCTTAGCAAAGGACTGTTGACAAAGTCTTTTTTAATCCTCCCATAGTACGTGGCAGAGGAATGGCTGTAAACCCATTGACTGGTGAGTTATTGAAGAGGATCTTGTCTTAGGCATCTAGTGCTGCTGTAACAGAAATACCACAAGTGGATGGCTTTAACAAAGAAAAGTTTATTTTCTCACAGTCTAGTAGGCTACAAGTCCAAATTCAGGGCATTATCTCCAAGAGAAGGCTTTCTCTCTCTGTCAGCTCTGAAGGAAGGTCCCTGTGATGCAAGTCTTCCCTTGGTCTGGGAGCATCTCAGAGCAGGAACCTCAGGTCCAAAGGACACACTCTGCTCCCAGCACCGCTTTCTTGGTGGTGTGATGTTCCCATGCTTCTCTGCTTGCTTCTCTCTTTTATATCTCAAAAGAGATTGGCTTAAGACACTATCTAATCTTGTAGACCTCATCAGTATAACTGCCACTAATCCATCTTATTACAGCATAGTGATAGAGTTTATATCACATAGGGAAATCATATCAGATTACAAAATGGTACACAATCATACTGGGAATCATGACCCAGCCAAGTTGATAGATATTTTTGGGGGACACTATTTAATCTATGACAGGGCTCAACCTGTTAGTAACCAGGGCTTCTCGGGCCACACAAGCTGTGTGACTCAGAAGATCACCCAGAGTCAGGGCCAACCTTAGCAATGAGAAAACCCTCGGAGAATCATCCCCTCAGGGCTCAGTGTTGGGTCCTGCGACAGCCCTGAGGCGTTTCCTCTACTGATATAATACCTAACCTCTTGGCAGCTCAGTTTCTTTGTCTGTTAAAATGGAGAACACAGTATCTGTCTACCTTTTGATGAAAGAGAAGGAAGGGAATAGTGTTAAGGGTTTATTACTAAGACTGTAAGGGTTACGTTTACCTGACTCTTATCTAGTCTTTGCAACAGCCCTTGAAGGAAGGTTCCATTACCCCTGTTTTACAGATGTAGCTACAGAGGCTTGGGGAAGCTAAGCAGCTTGCCCAAAGTTACACAGTTAACATGGAGCAAGTTGGGATATGAGCTCAAGTCCTTTTCATTCCAAGCCCAGGTACTGGGTCACTTTCCAAAACACCACACTAATTATCATGAAAGTGTATAGAAGGCACTCAAACATTAATTTCTTTCTGTCTTGTCCCCCTCTCTTGCTGAAAAAGGGACAGACATTTTTCTCATAATTGGGCCTCTCAGTGAATGTATCAAGTTCACTGTGTTTAGGTTTTCATGAGTAGACACTAGGAAAATAGGAACTTTTCTTGGGTCAGGAGAGGGTAGAAGAGGTGGATGGACATGACCATGGGCTGGGAGGTGGAGGGGCCAGAGATGGAGGGTTGCTCTCTGTCTGAATTACTACTCTCTGTCCAGCCTGTGATCTTTGGGAAGCTCCATCCTGTCTGGTCTCCTCTGTTGCTGGTAGCCCTGCACTTGCAGGATGCCTGACCTGGGATTGGCCTGTAACCTATGGTTGGTGACTGAGCAAATCTGGCTGCCTCTGGCCCAGCACAGGCCCTGGTGCCCTCCCTTGTGGTCTGCAGCCTCGTGAGGTGATACGTGCCTGGCAAGGCCACCAGAGCAGGACCTTGGAGGTCAGTGGCTGGCACAAATCCTGCAAGCCAGGCTGTGAGAAAGTAGGAAAGAATTCTGAACCCCTGAGTGCCTGGGGAGGGAACATTTTGCCTTGCTAACTGTGATTTCCCTTCCCCCTTCCTTGGCAAAGCTGAATAATTAGGTGCATATGGGCAGCAAAGTTAAAATTAATTTTGCTTCCCTCTGCAATGACAATCCAGCTGAGTTGGGAAAGGAGGGTCCCTTGAAAGGTATTTCCACCTTGGCTTGACTTATTAGGTTAGTAGAAACTGACTTTTTGTTCTTACTGGAAGGTTATTAAAACCCTCAAGGAATGTACAGGAGATAAATTTAGTTTGAGGAGCCTAGTAGGCCAAGGAAACACTGAATAAATAGTGCAGTTGTTTGGATAGCAGGAGTGTTGGGACGAGGGAACTTTTGACTGAGAGCTGTCCCGGGTTTAGCCTTGTGGTTCTTGGGAGATCTGTGCTGAGACAGTCTGCAGGCAGTGTCTCCTTACTGCTCAGTTACACCTTTCACACAGGAGGCCCACGTTCAATTCCTGGCCAGTGCACCTCTCTGCCTAGATGGCTCTTCTCTTGCTGTCTCAGCTGACCTCTTGGGCTTGATCTCCACAGAAGTCTCTTCAGGTTGAAGAGTTCAGGAGGAAATGGAGTGGGGAGACTGGGAGACGAGGCAGGTGGCAGGATGCTGGATCCGGCATGATCTGGTGCTCTCCTGAGCAATGAGGCCTCACCAGGGTGGAGTGGGCTCCCAGGCTGGAGGTTTGGAGGGAGGAGGCAGCTCTGCACCCTGTCACTGCAAAGGGCTGGATTGAGCTGCTAACTCAGAAGGAAGGGCTGATTATCCATAATTACAACCCCCTATGGTGTTGAGTCTCGTCAAAATGCAGAGACCTCCTTAGTCCCAGAGGTTCCACACCTTCTAAATGGGAGAGACCCTTCTGGGGGGGGGGAAAAAAAAAAAAAAACCCTCACACCTCCCCACACTCAACCCCACAAAGGTAAGAATCACCTTTCCAGAAGAGATATCATCCCCCTAGAGGCCTGGAGGATCTTTTCAAAACACAACCACTAACATGTCAACCTTCCTCCAGACCTTTAGCAAGCCCTGCAAGCCCTGCTGGTCCATCTCCTGCCCACCTTTTAGCCTCATCTCACACCTGTGACCTCTATACCTAGTCACTAAATTAATGCTACAAATAGTTATTGAATGCCTACCATGAGCTAGGCATTGCTCTAAGCATTGAGGACACTCCAGTGAACCAAGTAAAGTCCCTGCACCTGTGGCATTTACATTCTAGTAGGGAAGACAGGTAAAATTTATAGTAAGTCAGGTGGCAATATGTGTTAAGGAGAAAAATGAAACAGTGAGGACAGAAGAAGTTTCTGTTTTATAGGGGTGATCAAGAACAGCCATACTGATTATGTGCTATTTGGGTACAGACCTAAAAAAAGAGAAAGGGCAATCTAGACATCTAAGGGAAGAACAGTCCAGATAGAGAGAACAGCAAATGCAAAGGTCCTGAGGTAGGAACATGCTTTCCTTGATTAAGAACAAATAGCTGGCCAGTATGGCTAAAACAGAGTGGAGGACAGAACACGGGGTTGAAGAAGTACCAGGGTGTTCACACTGTAACCTTTATTCTGACAGAGACGGAAGGTTTTGAGCTGAGTAATGACACGATCTGTCATGTTTTAAATGAATCTTCTGAATGCTGCACTGGGATTAGAATAAAGGAGGGCAAGGGTAGGAGCAGGGAGACCAGTTAGGAAGTTCTTGTAATGATCCAGGAGAGACGTGCTGGAGGCTTGGACACAGTCTTAATTGTGGAGGTGGTGAGAAGTGGTCAGATTTTGGACACACTTGGTAGAGTTGTCAGAATTTTTCTGACAGATTGGATGTGGATATGAAAGAAATGGAGAAGTCAGAAATGACTCCAGGCTTTTTGACCTAAACAACTGGAAGGATGGATTTGCCACTTACAGAGATGGGAAAGACTACAGAAGAAGCAGGTTTTGGTGGTAAGATTAGGAGTTGGGTATGGTGCCTGTTAAATTTGAGATGACTATTAACTGTTCAAAAGAAGATGTCAAATAGACATATGGATATTTGAGTCTGGAATTCAGGGAAATGGTCTGTCTGGAAATATAAATTTAGAAGTCATCAGCTGTAGGAGGTACCTAAAGCCATGAACTTGGTCGAGAATTGGTCTTAGTTTAAATTCATGACCACCAAATTCAATGGGTTCTTGAGGAGACAGGAGAAAAAAAAAGTCCAAGAGCAGAGCCCTGGGGCACTTCAATATTCTGAGGTTAGGAAGAAGAAGAGGAGCCAGCAAGGACATTAAGGAGCATCCAGTGAGGCAGGAGACCAAGAGAGTGTTGTGTCCTGGAAGCTAGGAGAGGAAAGTGTTTTGAGAAAGGAGTAATCAACCATGTGAAAATTCCTGAGCCTGAGAGGTCAAGTCAGATGGGAACAGAGAATTGATGGTTTAGCAAACAACTGCTGACCTTGAGAAGGCCTGTTTTGTGGAGTGATGAGGGAACAAGCCAGATAAAAGTGGGACCAAGAGAGAATGGGAGGATAGGAATTAAAAACAAGGAGTACAGAGAACTCTTTTAAGGAGTTTTGCTATAAAGTGGAGCAAAGAAATGGGACAGTAGCTGGTGGGGGATATGTGGCTAGTGGAGAGCTATTTTTTAAGGATAGGAGAAATAACAACATATTAGTAGGCTAATGGGACTGATCTGAAAGAGGGTAAAACTTTGATGATGGAAGAGAGAGAGGGGACAATTGCTGGAGTAATGTCTCTAGGTAGGTGAGAGAGGATGAGCTTTAGTTTCTAAGTGGAGGGTTTGGCTTTGGATAGACACACCAGCAGTTCATCCACAGCAATAGATGAAAAATGCAGTGGTGGTACAGTGGTAGAATTCTCACCTTCCATGGGTTCTATTCCAGCCAATGTACTTTACGCACAGCCACCACCCATCTGTCAGTGGAGGCTTGTGTATTGCTATGATGCTGAACAAGCTCCAGTGGAGCATTCAGGCTAAGATGCACTAGGAAGAAAGGCCTGGCAATCTGCTTCCAAAAATCAGCCAATGAAAACCCTATGGATCACAATGGTACAACAAACAGGAGGAAAACATGACAAATGAGTCCAGATGTAGACTGGTAAATGTTTTGGTAGGAGCAGGTGGAAGCTCTCTTACAATTTACTGTCTCAGTAAAAAGGAAGTAAGGCCATCAGCTGAGGGCAAGGATAGAGAAGGGGATGTTAGAGTTTTGAGAAAAGAGAACATATGAAATAGTCTTCTGGGGTCTGAGGGGGCAGGAGGGTGAATTGTTGTTGTAGTTAGTTGTCATCAAGTCGATTTTGATTCATAGAGACCCCATGTGTGCAGAGTAGAACTGCTCCACAGGGTTTTTAAGGCTGTGAGCTTTTGGAAGTAGAACATCAGGACTGTCTTCTGAGGTGCCTCTGGGTGGGTTTGAACCACCAACCCTTCAGCTAAAAGTCGAGCACTTAACCATTTGCGCCACCCAAAGACTGAATAGAGGAGGGAAATTAAGTAGAATTGCTGGGGAACACTAAGAACTCACTTGAAGTTAGTTGGCCATGAATTTAAAGTTAGGACAGTTAGCATGGTCGATGTTTTCTAGCCACATTTAGCTCTTGTGGTGCAAGTACTAAATAGATAGAGAGCTAGATGTGACCAAAGCTGGAGTTTTTCCTTAGGAGTACAGTGAAGGGAGAGTGTGGTAAGGGAGTTGAGGCTGTATGCACACGAGTGAGTATAATGACTGACTAGGTGATCTAAGCTGGGTAAGAAGGAAAGCCAAGAGGAGGAGGGAAAGTGAAAGGTAGTAAGTCTTGGGACACTGAAGAATTATTGGACTTGAGGTACGAGAGGGAGTGAAGCAGGAAGATAGAAGATGGTGGGATGGTAGTCAAAGAGTGGGAGTCATGTAACTGAGATTATAGAGTTATTGGTAATATCATATCTAGGGCATGGCCATGGGAGTGAGTGGCCAAGGGGAGGTGGAGGACAAGACCACTGGGAGTGAAGAGGTCAAGGAACTGAGAGGCCACGTGTTCCAGGTGTGCCAGATTACCTCCCCATTCTGTGCTTTTCCCTGTAGTGCAGGGGCTAGAAGCCTAGGAACTGCATTTCTGAGAAACTTCCAGTACATTTCAGGGTTAGTTTCCACAAACGAGCCACTTACAAGAAATTTGGAAATAGAGGGGAAGTAGAAATAATATATTTTCTCTGGCAGGGATGTGATAGACAAATACATGGGCTTTGGCTTTACTGATAGAAGATTTGCAGAGGCCTCTGGGTGTTTTTTTTTTTTTTGGTCTTATCACCTTCCTCCATAATGGCATCAGATCACAGGGGGCAGTTTCTTGCAACTTCCTCACTCCCTGAAAATTGGCACCAAATGTGGAATCTAGCAGCAGCTCCCCTGACTTTTGTTCTTTCAGTCCTTCCAATTTGTTTTTAAACATTTAATTTTCTGTAGTGAGTACCTTTGTGCTTGAACTATCTAGAGTGGGGTTTATGTTTTGCTTTCCTTCTTTCAGTTTTTTTAATGCACCAGAGCTCTCCCACCAGAGGACTTTTGTGCCTTCTGTCCCCTCTGTTTGAAATGGCCCTTTCTTTACCTAGTTATCCTTCAGCTCTGAGCTCAATTGTCGCTTCCTAATGGACATAGTTCCAATGATCTATTGCTGCATAACAACCTACCCCCAAATTTGATCTAAAACGACAACTGTTTTATTACGTTCAAGAATTTGTCTCTGCGCTACCCCACAAGTCTGTCAGTTTGTCGTACTGTAGGGGCTTGCGTGTTGCTATGATGCTGGAAGATATGCCACCGGTATTCAAATACCAGGAGACAAGTATCAGCTGAGCTTCCAGACTATGGAACTGGGATTGGAACCCAGATCTGCCTGACCCCCCAAACCCTCCTCTCACCATTGTCTAGGGGTGAGAAGAAGAGGTTTTCAGGTGAGTCCCAAATCTCCTAGAACATGAGTTGATAGTTCACTCTCTAATAACTGCTTCTCGTTTCTCAGACAGCAAGAAATTAAGACAGCCCTTGGGTCCCCATCTCACCCATCCATCGGTCATCCAGAGGCAGAGTTCCAGCAGAAAGGCTTGGTGGCGGCCCTTCATGTTGATGCTGTCCATCAAGACGGACCCCCACTCCCAGTCTCACCACGGTGCCAGCCAGTCACCCATGTCCATAACAGTGCTTGGCACATGGTAGACACTCAAGCAGTGGTATTCTTGAGAGTATTAGCCATTACTGAGTACCCACTGGGTGCCAGGTAATAAGCTGATCCCTTTGTAAACACAGTCTCTTTGAATCCTCATAACACCCACAAAAGGCAGCTGTCTTAGTTGTCTGGTGCTGCATAAGTGGGTTAAAGAACAGAAATTAATTTTCTCACAGTTCAGGAGCCTAGAAGCTTGAATGCAGGACAAGGCTTTAGGGGGAGGTCTTTCCTTGTAATTTCAGCTTCTGTTGTTGTTGTTGTTAGGTGCTATCGTGTTGGTTCCAACTCATAATGACCCCATGTACAAGAGAACGAAACCCTGCCTGGTCCTGCTCCATCCTCACAATCCTTGCTATGTGTGAGCCCATCGTTCAGCCACTATGTCAATCCACTATGTCAATCTATGTCAATTG
Source organism: Dugong dugon (assembly GCA_030035585.1). Lineage (NCBI taxonomy): Eukaryota > Metazoa > Chordata > Mammalia > Sirenia > Dugongidae > Dugong > Dugong dugon. Next base: position 114,162 of record CM057469.1, on the reverse strand, counting down.
GAGGGTCTTCCTCTTTTTTGCTGACCCTCTACTTTACCAAGCATGACGTCCTTCTCCAGGACTGGTCCTTCCTTATAGTATGTCCAAAGTACATGAGACGAAGTCTCACCATCCTCACTTCTAAGGAGCATTCTGGCTTATTTCTTCCAAGACAGATATGTTCATTCTTCTGGCAGTCCATAGTGTATTCAATATTCTTCGCCAACACCATAATTCAAAGGCGTCAATTCTTCAGTCTTCTTTAGCTGTTGTCCAGCTTTCACATGCATATGAGGTAATTGAAAATATCATGGCTTGGGTCAGGCCCACTTTAGTCCTTACAGTGACATCTTTGCTTTTTAACGCTTTAAAGAGGCCTTTTGCAGCAGATTTGCCAAATGCAATACCTTGTTTGATTTCTTGACTGCTGCTTCCGTGAGCGTTGATTGTGGATCTGGCAATTATTGTCTGTCTTTATATGGTGTCTTCCTCCGTGTTTGTATCTATGTCTGTTCTGCTCCTTCCACAACTCAGAAGTGATTATGTTTAGGATCTACCTGGTGTGACCTCATTAGCACAAAAGAAAAACCACTATTTCCAGACAGGATCATATTTACAGGTACCAGGCCAAAACCAAATCTGTTGCTGTTGAGTCAATACCAACTCATGGCGACCCCACGTGTTACAAAGTAGAACTGCTCCACAGGATTTTCTTGGCTGTAATCTTTATGGAAGCAATTTGCCAGGACTTTCTTCTGTGGAGCCAGTGGATGGGTTTGAACTGCCAACCTTTAAGTTAGCAGCTGATCACAAACAGTTCAACAAATATTTTTTGGGAACATGAGTCAATCCATACCAGCAGCATTATCATCCTCCCTACAGATGAGGAGATTCAAGTCCTGAGAGCATAGTAGACTTGTCCACGCTCACAAAGCTAGTCAGTGGTGGAGCCAGGATTTGAATAGAATCAATCTACCTCCAAAACCATTTCTGAAGTATAAAACATTTGTGTGTGTGTGTGTGTGTGTGTGTGTGCGCGTGTGTGTCTGGGGATGTATTTAAATGTTGCTTGTATGCCATTGTCTTAATTGTCAAGTGCTACTGTAACAGGAAACCCTGGTGGTGCAGTGGTTAAGAACTATGGCTGCTAACCAAAAGGTAGGTAGTTCGAATCCACCAGCTGCTCTTTGGAAACCCTATGGGGCACTTCTACTCTGTCATAGGGTTGCTATGAGTCAGAATTGACTTGACGGCAATGGGTTTGGTTGTTTTTTTGGGTGGCTGTTTAACAGAAATACCAAGTGTGTAACTTAACGAACAGAAATTTACTTTCTCACAGTTTACCAAACTGGAAGTCTGAATTCAGGGTGCAGGCTCTAGGGGAAGTCTTTCTGATGGCTCTGGGGGAAGGTCTTTGTCTGTTTTCAGCTTCTGTTTCTTGGTGGTTCCTTGGAGATCTTCAGGTGGTGTACCGTCTATTTCCCCCCTCCCCCAATCTGTGCTTGCTTTAAAGGAACCCCAGAGGTGCAGAGGTTAAAGTGCTCAGCTGCTAACAGAGAGGTCAGCGGTTCGAACCCACCAGCCGCTCTGAGGGAGAAAGATATGGCAGTCTGCTTCCGTAGATTTACAGCCTTGGAAACCTTATGGGGCAGTTCTACTTTGTCCTGTAGGGTCACTATGAGTTGGAATTGACTGGATGGCAATGGGTTTTTGTTTCTGTGCTTGTTTTTCTGTGCTGTGCCTAATCTGCTCCTTTTCTGTCTCAAAGGTGATTGGTTTAAAACACACTCTACAAAGATATGGTCTTGTTAACAGAACAAAGAAAGTCCTATTCTCAAATGAGATTGCATCCACAGGTATAAGGGTTTAGGATTTACAACACATATTTTTATAGGACACAATTCAATCCATAACACCCATGCTGAAGGATTCAGATCAAAGCTGGTGTGCACGTGGTATGGAAGGAATCTCAGGCAGCAGCTTCTCCTTGCAGAGAGGCATTTGCAGAAGCTGCTGGGAGGAGTGACTGATTGGAAACAGGTCAGGGCAGTAGGTGGGGGTGCATTGCTGGCCAGATGTCCTGGGCAGGCTAGGTGACAAGGACAGTTTGGCCCCTAGGGGTTGGGACAGGAAGGAAATGAGGGAGGGTCCACTACGTTCAGAGGTCACAGCTGGGCCCATCAGAGCTCAGCCCAGGCTGGGTGGCCGTGTGCTATTTTTTAGATGACCAGCCAAACTTGTCCCAACAGCTTCCCAGCTTTTAAGGTCTTCCCTTCCTTGTTAATGGTGAGACTTTGTCTCACGTACTTTGGACATGTTATCAGGAAGGACCAGTCCCTGGAGAAGGACATCATGCTTGGTAAAGTAGAGGGTCAGTGAAAAAGAGGAAGACCTTCAACAAGATGGATTGACACCGTGGCTGCAACAATGGGCTCAAACATAGCAACAAGTGTGAGGATTGGCACAGGACCAGGCAGTGTTTTGTTCTGTTGTATGTAGGGTCGCTATGAGTCGGAACCAACTCTATGGCACCTATTAACAACAACCTTCCTTGTTCCTAGGTCACGGGGCTAAGACACTGTAGCTTGGCTTGGTCAGCTTCCCAGATAGATGAGGGAGGAGAAGGTGGAAGAGGGAGTGGAGGAGACTGGAGTCCCTGGATGATGCAAACTTAATCTTAAAGGCTCAGCTGCTAACCAGAAAGTTGGTGGTTAAAGTCTATCCAGAGATACCTTGGAAGAAAGATGGCGATGTTCTTCTGAAAAATCAGGCATTGAAAACCCTTTGGAGCACAGTTCTACTCTGACACACATGTTGTTGTCATGAGTCTGACTTGACTGCAACTGGTTTTTCTGGGGGAGATCAGGAGTACAGTCTTAGATCTATCACATCTGCAATGTCTGCTAGACTCCAGCTTGAGGTGTCAAATACGTAGCTAGGTATCTGAGTTAGGAATACAAGAAAAAGGTCTGGACCAGAAATGTAAATTTGAGGTGCAGTCCTATATTTTTGTTGTTGTTGTTAGCTGCTGTCAAGGTGATTCTGACTCATGGTGACCCCATATGTGCAGAGTAGAACTGCTCCATAGGGTTTTCAAGGCTGTGACCTTTCAGAAGCACATTGATAGGCCTTTTTTCCAAGGTGCCTTGGAGGGGTTCAAACTACCCACCTTCCGTATAGTAGTTGAGTGCTTAAGTCTTTGTGCAACTCAGGGAATCCAAGACTTGGCACTGGACATGATGGTGAATTTCCAAGGGCAAAAAGAGAAAAGGACCAGGGCTGGCCTTGGGGACTCTAATGTTAAGAAGTCCAGGAGAAAAGAAGGAGCAGCCAGGAAGCTGGGAGGAAAACCGGGAGAGAACGGTGTCTAGGAAGCCATGAGAAGAGAGAGCTTCCAGGAAGAGGGGTTAAGTGCATCAGTCGGTGCTGAAACTAGTCTCACTCTGAGCACCCGTTCCCCTTACCCATAAATTGGGAGTTATGTGTCCTCCTACCCCAAGGGTTGTGAGGAAGAAGATTAAATGAAATAATGTACATGAAGCACTGGGCATGTGGAAGACTCTTACTAATGTGAGTTGCTTTCTACGGGAGAATTCATAAAAATAATAATGATCAGAAAAAGAAAATAGTAACCTTGATGATGATGCTTATGAATGTTTCAGAAAAAAAGGATATGACTCCTCGTCCTTTGGCAGTGTGGCAGCGGTTGGGGAGGACCCACATGGTATGACGGGCTGCAGTCAGTACCTGCTGCACAAAGGCTGTGTCCCGAGGCAAGGGGCACAAGGGAGAGCTTCCCAGAGGTGGGCGTCTGGCCGGGCCTGGAAGGATGTGGAGACTTGGATGGGCAGAAAGAAGAAGGTGGGGGAAGGACATTCACTTGAAGGGAGGGATGTCGCAGAGCGTAGAGGTGCTGAATGGGGGTCTACTTGACAAGTGGGGTGCTTGTGTGTGCTGGGGAATGGGGGCAGTAAGAAAGATGTTGGCAAAGGGGGTAGGATGGGGTCAGGCTGCACAGTGACCATACATTCTAGACTCAAAGCCAAGGTACCCACTTCTGGGTCAGGGGTCCAGTCCTGGGAACCCAGTGCACCTGCCCCTTCCCCAATCCCAGCCTGCCTCTCTGCATTATGGTTGCTGTTTACTCCTCAACCTTCCCCTGAACTGTCAGCTGGGCAAAGGCAGGGGAAGCCCTGGTTGCTGTTGAGACCATAGAGCAGTGCTGGGAAGTCTGGGAGGCACATGTGGTGCAGAGTCAGCTGAACTGGAGCTGAAGGAGAGAAGGGGGCTCCCTCTGGACCCCCGACCTGAGCTCCAGGAGGAGTGTGCCCACACCTTGCAGGGTAGGGTGAACACATGGATATAATTATCTGGGGTTAAGTCCTAGAATTGAGTGTTGGAAGACCCACCCCAGAGCCTTTGCGGCCACCACCTGCTCCTTTGGACCCCATTAGTAGCCACTGGTTTGCCTCGGTCCCTGTGGCAGCAGAAGGGTCTTGAGTGCAGGTGTCGGGGGCCTCACTACCCCTTGCCACTCCAAAGAGAAGCCACCGATTCCAGACATGGGAAGGTGAGTAACCCTCTGGAGAGGCCCAGAGGGATCCCTCCCTGCCCCAGACCCACTCCAGGCACAGATGGAAAAAGGGGCAGTTTCTTCATGTGCTTTGTCCTTCCCGGGGCCCTGCCTGGGGACCTTCCCTCCCAGTCTGTGCACATTCCAGCTGCTCCCTGATCTTCCCCTGCTCAGATAAGGAGCTATTTTTGCTATCCAACCTCCCCTCCCCCTGCACCTGCCCCTCCTGTCCCCTAGGCCCTAGGGTGACTCCTTCCCAGAAGGGGATTCTGGAAAAGCCTGCCCTTCAGGGCATGGGTGGGCCACCAGCTGCTAGGTGAGGAGGGGAGAACAGCAAGAAAAAGGTGACTGGTAGACTCTGAGGGAGCCAGCAAGACAAGGAGAGAGCATGTGCATCGAGGGGCAGGGTGAGGAGACAAACTGGATGGGCAGAGCCCAAGGAAATCCAGGATAGAGATAAGGGGAGAAGGACAAGAGCCAAGGAAGAGCCACAGAGAGGGAGGCGGAGCCATGGGGTAGGCTGCAGAGCTGGGCCCCTAGCAGCCCCCTGGCTGAGCCGGGCCTGAGAAATCCCTGAAGGCTGCAGGTGGGCAGCTGGGCCAGGGCCACAGACACGCCTGGATGTCTGGAGCAGAGGGAGCCCTCGTCCTGCTTCTAGCACATGTCCACAAACCCACAGGTTGAGTGAAGGGGCCAGACACGGCGGGGAAGTGGGGACATTCAGAGCCTTTTCTGTCCTCCCCAGAGGACTTGCCCTGGTTGGGGGAAGGGGCAGACCTCCTCAGCTCTGTGTCTTGGCGGTGATGGTGGTTGAGGTGAGTCTACTTGCAACAAGCAGATGCTCTGGGCTGAGAGAGGTGGGGGCAGAGGAATGAAGGGTTCTAGAAGAAGGGGATGGAGGGATACAGTGATAATTTTGAAAGCAAGTAAAAATAGAGATTTAAAAAACTTTAAAGCTCCCCAGGAGCTGGAGTTCCTTAGCAGTAAACAAGTCTTAACTACAGTATGTGTTGTGGGTTGGTCACACTGCAACTTATCTGTGAGCTACTGACAGTGCAGTGAATCAGAAAGGGTCAGCGTGTGTGTGTGTGTGTGTGTGTGTGTGTGTGTGTGTGTGTGAGTACAGGTGTGTGTGAGTGTATGTGGGAGTGTGAGAGTTCAAGTGTGTGTGTGAGGGTAAGAATCTGTGTGTAAGTGGTGTGTGTGTGACCCTGTGATGGTTTAACTGTGAGTGTGTGTGTGAGGATGAGCATGTAGTGTGTGTGTGTGTGAGGGTGAGTAAACATGTAGTGTGTGTGTGTATGAGTGAGCATGTAGTGTGTGTGTGTGAGTGAGCATGTAGTGTGTGTGAGTGTGTGTGTGTGTGAGTGAGCATGTAGTGTGTGTGAGTGTGTGTGTGTGTGAGTGGGCATGTAGTGTGTGTGTGTGTGTGAGTGAGCATGTAGTGTGTGTGAGTGTGTGTGTGAGGGTGAGGATGTGCGTGCACATGACCCTCTCTCCAACCTAACAGCAGCCAGGATCCTGCATGTACCCAGTGTAGGATCTAGACATGTGTGGGCATGACCTGTGGGCTGGTGGGGCCGCCAGCCTACATAAGTTGTGCTCCAAGTCCCTGGATCCTCCACGGGGAGGACTCCCTCCAGGAAGGAGGTGAGTAACCAAACCCCCATGTCAACAGGGAGAAATGATCCCCAGCATGTCAGAGGATCAGACATTCCAGCCAGCTGCTGAAAAAGACTCTAAATAAAAGTACGAAGACTATTTCCCACAGGTTCTGGCCCCTCCGACACATCTGTCCTCAGAGTCCAGAGCCTTTGACACCTGAGGTCCAGCCATCGGTGGCAGTGGCTGGTGACAGACAGTGGGGCCCACTGGGGATGGCAGAAGCCCTGCAAGAGGCATCTAGGGGTAGGAACAGGAGTATGGGGACTATGTGGAGGGCTGCCAGGGGTCTGAGGAACAGGGGGACACAGGAGTCAGTGGCATTTTAATGTGACCCCTTCTGCACAGACAGGTTTATGGGAAATTCAGTTACATAAAATACATACATAGATAAAACAGGAACAATCAAAGACTATCCATTGTTTTCATGGGAGCCCTGGTGGCAAAGTGGTTAGAGTTCGGCTGCTAACCAAAAGGTCAGCAGTTCGAATCCACCAGCCGTTCCTTGGAAACCCTATGGTGCATTTCTGCTCTGTCCTATAGGGTCGCTAAGAGTCAGAATTGACTCAATGGCAACAGGATAGATTGTTTTCACTGTTGAAAGCATTTATTGAGCACGTATTTATTCATGCTAGACACTGTGGTTGGTGTTGTGTGTAACTACTAAAGTAGACTAAACATAGTCCCAGCTCCTGGAACTCACTGTCCAATGGGTAAGATGAACATGTCACACGTCACAGCGTGAAATGATAACGACAATAACAATTGCTCACACCTTTAGTGCTCCTGTGTGCTGGACACCGTCGTAAGCATCTTATAGTACACGCATTAACGCAGCCAACTGAGGTGTGCACAGGACAGGAGAGCATCCTCTGGATGCCCTAAGAGCCTGGGGCTCAAGGATGAGGCCTGCGCTTCCCACCATTCATCTCAGTCTTGGGCAGAAGCTTCCTCGGAGGGGAAAACAGTGTTCCACAGGTTCTAGAATGGCTCAAGAAGGGCATCCCAACTTCCAGCAATGCTTGTTCCCATCTCTGCCAGGACTAGCTGCCCTCCTGGCTGGCCGGAGCTGACCTTCCCTGGTCCCACCTGGACCGTCCCAGCTCCCAGTTCCACAGCTGGCTGGATCAGACCTGTCTAGACAAGAGCAACCATTGCCCAATCTCTGCAGCCCAACTCTGGGGCTGATGCCCTCTGGACCTCCTGGGGAAGCAAACAATGGAGGGGCAGGGGGCCACAAGGATAAAGGTGGGAGGGAGGTTGGAGGTGGTGTTGGGATAGACAGGGAGGGGCTGTGGGGCTGGCCGTCCAAGGTTGAGCAAGCTCCTCCCAGTGGAGGGAGGAGGACAGGGCCAGCCCCCAGCTCCTGCCCAGCTCAGAGAAGTCCCTGTTGGAACTGGTAACTGGTAACAGGTGGACGAGGGAGGCTGAGAAATACGGGAGATAAGCAGGCTGCCCTTGCCTTTGCAGGGTCCAGCTCAGGGGACCAAAGGGAGTCCCCAGATCGTAGCCCACCCTTCTTCTCCTCCCTCTCCTGGCTCCGTCCTATCCCATGAGGCACCACCTGTGTGGTTATGGACACCCCAGTATGTGGGACACACTCATACTAAAAAATTACACCGTGTTTATCTGAAATTCAAACTTAACTGGTGGTTCCTGCATTTTACCTGGTAACCCCAGCCCAAGGGCGCTCACACAGCTGTGAGGCCCAGGGTAGAAGCCCTTGTAAGCTCTGCAGGTGGGCTCAGGATGGTTGGACAGGACATCCAGTTCGAGAGTGTGGTGGGGGAGGCAAGCTTTGGGTGAGCACATCTGGGCCCTGTGGAGTACTCTCCCTATAGGCCAGAGGAGGGACAGATATGGGCCCTCTAAGACTCAGGGCTTATAGCAGGGGCCCCTTTGCCTGTGGGCTAGCGGTACTGGGGTGAGCTGCGGCCATGTTTAAGTGAGAACTCACCTCAAGCAAGAGACGTGGCCATAACGTGTGTTGGTGCCTCCTTGGTGCCTTTACCTCTAATTCTCCCGACTTTCCCACGAGGTAGGACCTCTGACTCCACGAGACAGAGTTACAGAGTGGCTGAGAGCTGGGGTTACCAGATAGAATATAGGATGCCCAGATGAATCTGAATGTCAGATAAACAATGAAACATTTCTGAGCATAAGTATGTCCCATGCGATATTTGGGACATTTATGCTAAAAAAATTATTCCTTGTGTACCCGAAACTCAAGTCGAACCTCGTGTCCTCTTTTTGCTTTTATTGGTTTGTTTTTGCTAAATGTGACCACCCTACAGAAAGCAGGGCCTTTGAAGTCCCCCAGATGGGGTTCAGATGCTGGCTTCCCCGACTTCTAGCTGTGTGAACCTCTGAGACTCAAACTTTCCTCGTCTGCCTGCCAGGGCTGGTAGAAGGATTACATGACAAAGCACTTGCACTACCAGTGATGGCTGTTACCACTGTCTCTGGCCAAGATCCCAGAACTTGGAGGTGGCAGGGCCCATGTCACCCTCCAACCTCTCGTTTCAGACCCCTCACTCTTCCCAAGCACACTTTGCTGCTGCTGCTCACTGCTCCAGGTCTGTGCCACCCAGCCTGCGAGGGGTCCGGGGCAGAGGCACTAAGGGCAGTGCAGAGACCAGGAGAAAGGGCCCTGCATGAGGCCTTTGGAGGTTTGAGAAGAAAACACGCTCTGGTTTGATATGTCCAATGTCGCCTAATAACCGGAGAGGAGCCCTGAGAGAAGTGGGGAGGGGAGGAACTAGCATTGATTTCCCTGCCTAGTATGTATCAGCATTTAGTTACCTAATTCTAGAAAAACATTTATTTTCGTAAAATGCATGTAACATAAAAATCGCCATTTAATCTTTCTTTGTTAATTTTATTGTAGTAAAACGTACCAAAAACCCATTGCCGTTGAGTCGATTCTGACTCATAAACAACCCCATAGGACAGAGTAGAACGGTCCCTTAGGGTCTCGAAGGAGCAGCTGGTGGATTCAAACTCCTGACCTTTTGGTTAGCAGCCAATCTCTTAACCACTGCACCACCAGGGCTCCACCAGGGCTCTACAGTAAAATATATATAACAAAAATTGACATTTCAACCTTTTTTACATGCACGTTTCAGCGGCATTAATCAAATCCACTATGCTGTGCAACCATCACCACTCTTAATTTCCAAACCTTTTTCATCACCCCAGATAAAAACTCTGTACCCATTGAGCAATAATTCCCCATCCCCCCTCCCAGCAGCCGGTACCCTCCACTCCCTTCTTCCTTATGAATTTGCCTGTATTCTCTGTGTTTCACACAACCGTGCGCCTGTCAGTGTGTCTCACTGTGGTGCCTGTGTGTTGCTGGGATGCTGGAAGCGATGCCACTGGTGTTTGAAATACCAGCAGGGTCACCCATGGTGAACAGGTTTCAGTGGAGCTTTCAGACTAAGACAGCCTAGGAAGAAGGACCCAGCGGTCTACTTCTGAAAAACTTGGCCAGTGAAAACCTTAGGAATAGCAGCAGAACATTGTCTTATGTAGACCTTCAATGAGATGGATTGACACAGTGGCTGTAACAATGGGCTCAAATGTAGCAACAGTTGTGAGGCTGGTGCAGAACCAGGCAGTGTTTCGTTCTGCTGTACATAGGGTTACTATGAGTTGGAATTGACTCGACAGCACCTAACAACAACAGATATTTCATATAGCTGGGATCATACAATATTTGTCCTCTTATGTCTGGTTTATTTCATATAGCATATCTATATGTTCATCTACATTGTCGCGTGTATTAGGACTTCATTTCTCTTTTTGGCTGAATAATATTCCATCCTATGGATATATCACATTTTGTTTATCCATTCCTCCGTTGGTGGGCACTTGGATTGTGTCTACCTTTTGGCTATTGTGAATAATGCTACAATGAACACTGGTGTACAAGAGTCTGTTACATTCCTGCTTTCAATTCTTTTGGGTATCTACCTAGGAGTGGAATTGCTCGGTCATATGGTAATTCTGTGTTTCACTTTTGAGGAACCGCCACACTGTCTTCTAGAGTGGCTGCACCATCCTACATCCCACCAGTAGTGGATGAGGGTTCGTTACTCTACGTCCTCACCAACACTTGTTTTCCCTTTTTTTGTACTAGCCAGGCTTCTCGTTGTTGTTGGGTGCCTTTGAGTCGACTCACTGTGACCCCCACATATGCAGAGTAGAACTGCTCCATAAGGTTTTCAAGGCTGTGACCCGTCGGAAGCAGATTGCCAGAACTGTCTTCTGAGGCCTCTCTGGCTGGGCTCGAACTGCCAACCTTTCAGCTAGTAGTCAGGTGCTAAACCATTTGCACCCCCCAGGGCCTCCTTATTTCCATTTTTCAGCTAAATAAATAAATAATATTAATGTAGGATAAGACCTTCTTGTTCCTGTGTTTGGAGCACTTTTCCTTCAGACCCCTATGGCTGGTTCCTCACCTCCTCCAGGTCTTCACTCACCTTCACCTTGCAGCCCCCCAACCACTGTACTTAACCCTGAAACTCTCCTTCATGTCTCCGGGGTTCCATATTCCCCTTTTCTGCTTCCTACTTTTTTCAAAGCACTTGTCATCATCAAATACGTCATGTTTATGTGGTTCGTCTTGTCTCTCACCCTTCTAGAACCAAGACAGCATGTTTTTCAGTGTGTTTTACTTACTGACATATTCTTGTGCCTAAAACAGAGCCTTGTACTTATCTGTTGAATAAATTAAAGATAATAATGATGATAACAATAATAACAACTAACACTTATTTATACTGCCTACTTTGCACTAGAACTACTCTAAGCACTTTACATATGTTAATTCACAAATTCTTCAAGACACCCCTGTGAGGCACAGAGGGGGTGAGTAACTTGCCCAAGGTGACGCAGCTTGTTGGTCTGGTTCCCAGTGTTCCCAGTTGACAGTGTTTTACACACTCACCCCAGGTGTCCATAATCCTCGTGGGATGTCATGGCCCCTTTGGTGGCACCCCTCCCATTTCTCTGCCTTGTTGCATTCTGGGTGTCACTTTGCTCACTTGCTGTGACTTAACCTCTTTGAGGGCAGGGGCTGGTCTCCACCTTCATTCCCACAGTGATGGCCGTGTGTGTTGCCCAGCACCTCGCAGGGATTCCTCTCTGTTTTCCTGTTTGACTTTTACAAAAACCACGTAAGGTAGGAAGCACGGGTATAATCACTCCACTGAGCCCATTTTATCAATAAGAAAACAGGCTCAGAGAAGTTAAATGATTTATTGCGGCAGTAACCAGTCGCCGGCCCCCTGACTCGGAGTTTCCTGGCCACAGCCCACTGGGGTGGGGAGTCCACAGTACCGGCTACAGGAGTTCTGGCTGTTGCCCAGCTTTGGTGAGGACAACCACCTGGGAGATCTGGGCAAAGGCAGGACATGACATTGGGGGTAGACCCCAGGATCCAGCTAGGCTCCTTCCAGCAGAGGCTTGGGGGGCTGCCCTTGGGAACTGGCGTGAGTGAGTGGTGAGGGGCCGATTCCCAGCCTGCGATGCGTATCTGCCAGGTGTGCTTCAAAGCAAACAGGATGCAAAGCAGGGTATATTTAGCCTGTGGTTGCTGCTATATTACCAGCCCCGCCACCCAGCCCCTCCCAGCGGGGGAAAGCCCTTTGGAGTGTTTTCCTTTTACTGGGAAATTTGTTTTTTGGGGGTGGGGGGTTGCAATGTACAGAAACCTGGAGGCTCATGGCTCAACCAAGAAAAGGCAACAAATTCCCAAGAAGAAATGTATCACGGGTAGAACCAGGAGGTCTCTACTTCTGACCTTCTCATTACTCCTTGAGTGTCTTCAGAGGGCAGATTTATGCTGGGACCCAGAAGTGGTGGGGAGAGGCTCCATTCATTCATTCCTCCATTCAAGTATTTATTACACTTCTATGCCCCAAGCACTAGGCTAAGTGCCGAGAATACATCAGGGGAAAACAACCAGGCACACCTGCCCTGTCCTCAATAAACTGTCAGTCTGATGGGGGATGGACACTGAAGAAGCCTTGCTGGCATTTAATGATTTTTAGCAGTCAGTGCTCTGAAGGAGAATCACTGGATGCCATGAGGGGAAGATAAGGAGGCTGTTTCAGGCTGGGAGTTGAGGGAGGCTTCCTGGAGGAAGTGATGTTTGAGCTTTGCCCTGAAGGGTGTTTCAGCACTCCTTCCTATGGCGACTGCTGGTGGGAAGTGTGAGAAGTCGGAGCAGCAAGCATTCCTGGCCCCCATACTTTATGCAAGAACGTCCCCAAAGTGGCCCATCTACTCTGATCGGGAGACACAGCCCTCGCCACAGGAATCGCCTAGTCTGATGTGGAAGATAAATGAGTTCAGTAATGGGGGTAGATTAAACCTAGGAGCAGATACACAGGTCAGAAGTGAGGCCGTGAAGGAAGGACACGGTGGTTTGAGAAGGCTCACCGAGGAAGGTGCACTTCAGGTTTTGAAGGTAGGAAGTGTCCTTGTTTTGTCTTTCCAATTAATTTTCATTTCACAACCGCTATTTATGTCCCAGGAATCCTGGGTGGTGCAAACGGTTAAGTGCTTGACTACTAGCTGAAAGATTGGCAGTTTGAACCCACCCAGAGGTGCCTCAGAAGACAGGCCTAGTGATCTGCTTCTGAAAGGTCACAGCTTTGAAAACTCTATGGAAGCGTTGGAGTGGACTTGAGGATGTCTAACAACAACATTTACTTCACAATCACTGTAGGGTTGCTATGAGTCAGAATTGTTGGCAACGGGTTTTTTTTTTTGTACGTGCCAAGCAAGAACTGAGCCATTTTATTTAATCCATACAATAGCCCTTTGAGGTAGATATGACCTTCCCATTTTACAGATGAGAAGAAAGCAGCTCAGAGAATGAAGGACCCACCCACAGTCACATGGAGAAGAGATGGGAGGACCAAGAATCAAACAAGAGTTGTCTGCTCTGGAGCCCGTTAACCTGCCACCTTACTTGCCTCCCTAGAGACTGACCTCCTGGGGATTTTCCCAGTGGGCTTTGGGAAGACTATTGTACCTTAAACCGCACCCCTACCCCCACCCGCCAAAAAAACAAAAAACCAAACCCATTGCCATCCTGTCAATTCTGACTCATGGTGACCCAATAGTACAGAGTAGAACTGCCCCATAGGGTTTCTAAGGCTATAAATCCTTAGGGAAGCAGACTGCCACATCTTTCTTCCACAGAGCAGCTGGTGAGTTCGAACTGCTGACTTTTCGGGCAGTGGCTGAGTACTTAACCACTGCACAACCAGGGCTCCTTTATCACACTTTACACATTAGTTAAAACCAGGTGTTTGCAATTATTGACTGGTAACATAACCATGGTGAACAGACCTGTTCGTGCCCATCCCACCCTGCTCCCCAGCCCATGGACGAGCAGCTCAGGGCTCTTCCCCTGGAAAGGGCTGCACAGGAAGGGGTGAGGCCCTGCCCAAGATGCCAGAGCCCTAGACCAGTGTGTTTTCCTCCACTCTGTTGTAACCACCTGACGGTACTCTTGATTGGTATCACTAGAACATAAGCTCCATGAGAGCAGAGATTTTTGTCTGTTTTATTGCTATATCCCAGTGCCCCAAATAGTGCCTGGCGCATAGTAGGCACACAGTAAATTTTGTTGAAAGAAATCTCTCTGTAGGTGGTGCAGTGTTAAGGGGAATTTCACAAATTTAATCCCTGTCCTTTGGCTGTTCATCACCTAATCCAACTTTTCACACACACGCACTCACATACACTCACATACACTCACACACACTCTCACACACTCAGACACTCACATACACTCACACACATCTACTCATACCTACTCATACCCACATACCCACTCACACACACACACACTCACATACACTCACACACAAGCTCACACACTCATACACGCATCCACTCATACCTACTCACACCCACACACCCACTCACACACACACAGAGTAAGCAGTCTTTGAATGACCCAAGACATTGGGGAACAGCTATTCCATACCTGGGCCATAGAACGAGGAAAAAATGTTCATCTATAATAAGAGGAATGTGGAAATGATTGAACAATATAATTAATAGCATAAGAAAGAAAAATTTTGCTGAAGATCATTCAAAAGCGGCTGCAGCATTATGTCACCAGGGAACTGCCAGAAATTCAGGCCAGATTCAGAAGAGGATGTGGAACCAGGGATCTCATTACTTATGTCAGATGGATCCTGGCTGAAAGCAGAGAATACCAGAAAGATGTTTACCTGTGTTTTATTGACCATGCAAAGGCATTCGATTGTGTGGATCATAACAAATCATGGATAATATTGCAAAGAATGGGAATTCAAGAACACTTAATTGTGTTCATGAGGAGCCTATACACAGATCAAGAGGCAGTCGTTCGGACAGAACATGGGGATACTGCATGGTTTAAAGTCAGGAAAGGTGTGCATCAGGGTTGTATCCTTTCACCATACCTATTCAATCTGTATGCTGAGCAAATAATCCGAGAAGCTGGGCCATATGAAGAAGAAAGAGCATCAGGATTGGAGGAAAACTCATTAACAACCTGTGATATGCAGATGACACAACCTTGCTTGCTGAAAGTGAAGAGGACTTGAAGCACTTACTGATGAAGATCAAAGACCACAGCTTTCAGTACGGATTACACCTCAACCTAAAGAAAACACAAATCCTCACAACCGGACCAATATGCAACATCATGATAAATGGAGAAAAGATGGAAGTTGTCAAGGATTTTATTTTACTTGGATCCACAATCAACACCCATGGAAGCAGCAGTCAGGAAATCAAAAGACGCATTGCATTGGGCAAATCTGCTGCAAAAGACCTCTTTAAAGTGTTAAAAAGCAAAGACGTCACCTTGAAGACTAAGGTGCGCTTGACCCAAGGCATAGTATTTTCATTCGCCTCATATGCATGTGAAAGCTGGACAAGGAATAAGGAAGACCGAAGAAGAATTGATGCCTTTAAATTGTGGTGTTGGTGAAGAATATTGAATATACCATGGAGTGCCAAAAGAATGAACAAATCTGTCTTGGAAGAAGTACAACCAGAATGCTCCTTAGAAGCAAGGATGGCGAGACTAAGTCTTACATACTTTGGACATATCAGGAGAGATCACTCCCTGGAGAAGGACATTATATTTGGTAAAGTAGAGGTTCAGTGAAAAAGAGAAAGACCCTCAATGAGATGGATTGACACAGTGGCTGCAACAATGGGCTCCAGCATAACAACGGTTGTGAGCATGGCGCAGGACTGGGCAGTGTTTCGTTCTGTGGTGCACAAGGTCATAATGAGTTGGAACTGACTTGACACCTAACAACTACAACATAATAAGAGGGGCAAGGGTTAAACCTATGCCGGCAAGCTAATTTTTCCCAGCAGTGAAATTAAAAAACCAAAGCAAAAAAACCAACCAAGAACAACTAAGAAGAAACTCAGCAAAGATACAGAAGACCTAAAGGGCACAATCAGCCAACTTGACCTCATAGACATATATAGAACACTCCATCCAACTGCTGCAAAGTACACATTCTTTTCCAATGCACATGGAACATTCTCCAGAATAGACCACATCTTAGGCAACAGAGCAATCCTCAACAAGTACCAAAATGTTGAGATAATTCAAAGTATCTTCTCTGACCACAATGCCATCAAGGTAGAAACTAACAACAGAAAGAGCAAGGAAAAAAAAAATCAATTACATGGAAACTGAATAATACCCTGCTTACACATCAGTGGGTAACAGAAGAAATCAGAGATGGAATTAAAAAATTCCTAGAATCAAATGAGAATGAAAACACATCATACCAAAACTTTTGGGACACAGCAAAGGCAGTCCTCAGAGGACAATTTATAGCAATAGATGCACATATCAAAAAAGAAGAAAGGGACAAAATCAAAACATTAACTACAGAACTCAAACAAATAGAAAGAGAACAGCAAAAAAAAAAAAAAAAAAAAAAAAAAAGCCCACAACCACAGGAAGAAAGGAAATAGTAAAGATCAGAGCAGAAATAAATGAAATAGAGAACAGAAAAACAATAGAAAGAATCAACAAAACCAAAAGTTGGTTCTGTGAAAGAATCAACAAAATTGACAAACCACTGGCCAGACCGACAAACGAAAAACAGGAGAGGACACAAATAACCCAAATAAGAAATGAAATGGGAGACATTACAACAGACCCAACTAAAATAGGAAGGATTACAACAGAATATTATGAAAAACTATACCCCAACAAATTTGAAAACCTAGAGGAAGTGGATAAATTTCTAGAAACACATGGCCTACCCAAACTACAACAAAGTGATGTTGAAAATCTGAACAGACCCATAACAAGAGAAGAGATTGAAAAGGTAATAAAAAAAACTCCCAACCAAAAAACGCCCTGGCCCAGATGACTTAACTGGAGAATTCTACAAAACATTTACAGAAGAGCTTGTACCAGTACTACTAAAGCTATTTCAGAGCATAGAAGAGGAAGCAACACTTCCAAATTCATTCTATGAAGCCAGCATAACGCTGATACCAAAACCAGGCAAAGACGTCACAAAAAAAGAAAATTACAGACGAATATCTCTCATGAATATAGATGCAAAAATTCTGAACAAAATTCTAGCCAATAGAATTCAGCATCATATCAAACAAATAATACACCACGACCAAGTAGGATTCATACCAGGTATGCAAGGATGGTTCAACATTAGAAAATCAATCAACGTAATCCACCACATAAATAAAAGGAAAGAAAAGAATCACATGATCATCTCAACTGATGCAGAAAAGGCATTTGACAAAGTCCAACACCCGTTCCTGATAAAAACTCTCAATAAAATAGGTATAGAAGGGACTTTTCTCAACATAATAAAGGGCATCTATGCAAAACCAACAGCCAAAATCATTCTTAATGGAGAGAGGCTGAAAACATTCCCCTTGAAAACAGGAACAAGACAAGGATGCCCTTCATCACCACTCCTATTTAACATTGTGCTGGAAGTTCTAGCTAGAGCAATAAGGCAAGAAAAAGAAATCAAGGGCATCCAAATTGGTAATGAAGAAGTTAAACTGTCCCTGTTTGCAGATGAGATGATACTATACACAGAAAACCCTTAAGACTCCACGAGAAATCTACTGGAACTAATAGAAAGATTCAGCAGAGTAGCAGGATACAAGATAAACATTCAGAAATCAGTTGGATTCCTATACACCAGTAAGGAGAACGATGAAAAGGAAATCAGGAAAACAATACCATTTTCAATAGCCCCTAAGAAGATAAAATACTTAGGAATAAATCTGACTAGGGATGTAAAAGACCTATACCAAGAAAACTACAAAACACTACTGCATGAAACCCAAAGAGATCTACATAAATGGAAAAACATACCATGCTCATGGATAGGCAGAATCAACATTGTGAAAATGACAATTCTACCCAAAGCAATTTACAAATACAACGCAATCCCGATCCAAATACCAACAGCATTCTTCAAAGAGATGGAAAAACTAATCATTAACTTTATATAGAAAGGGAAGAAGCCCTGAATAAGTAAAGCACTACTGAAGAAGAAGAATAAAGTTGGAGGACTCACACTACCTGACTTCAGAACCTACTGTACAGCTACAGTAGCCAAAACAGCCTGGTACTGGTACAACGACAGATACATTGACCAATGGAACAGAATTGAGAACCCAGATGTAAATCCATCCACCTACGGTCACCTGATCTTCGACAAGGGCCCAAAGTCCATCAAATGGGGAAAAGACAGTCTTTTTAACAAATGGTGCTGGCAAAACTGGATATCCATCAGCAAAAAAATGAAACAGGACCTATACCTCACGCCATATACAGAAACTACTTCAAAATGGATCAAAGACCTGAATATAAAGCCTAAAACTATAAAGTTCATAGAATTAAAAATAGGACCAACACTTCAGGCCTTAATACATGGCATTAACAGGATACAAACCATAACCATCAATGCACAAACCCCAATAGATAAGCTAGATAACTGGGATCTTCTAAAAATCAAACACCTACACTCTTCAAAAGACTTCACCAAAAGAGTAAAAAGAGAACCTACAGACTGGGAAAAAATTTTTGGACAGTACAAGTCAGACAAAGGTCTAATTTCCATAATCTACAAGAAAATCCAATACCTCTACAACAAAAAGACAAATAATCCTAGTAAAAAATGGGCAAAGGAAATGAACAGACACTTCACCAAAGAAGACATCCAAATGGCCAACAGACACATGAGGAAATGCTCACGATCACTAGCCATTAGAGAAATGCAAATTAAAACCACAATGAGATACCATCTCACCCCGGCATTACTGGCACGAATCAAAAACACTGGAAATAACAAATGTTGGAGGGGCTGCGGGGAGATTGGAACTCTTATGCACTGCTGGTGGGAATGCAAAATGATACAGCCATTTTGGAAAATGATATGGCGCTTCCTCAGAAAGCTAGAAATAGACATACCATTCAATCCAGCAATCCCACTCCTAGGAATATATCCTAGAGAAATAAGAGTCATCACTCGAATAGACATTTGCACACCTATGTTCATGGCAGCATTGTTCACAATAGCAAAATGATGGAAACAACCTAGATGCCCATCAACAGATGAATGGATAAATAAACTATGGTACGTACACACAATGGAGTACTATGCAATGAGAAAGAACAACAATGAATCTGTGAACCATCTCATAACATGGATGAAACTGGAGGACATTATGCTGAGTGAAATAAGTCAATCACAAAAGGACAAATATTGTATGAGACCTCTATTGTAAAAACCCATGAAAAAGTTCACACACAAAATGTAACAATCTTTGTTGGTTACCAGGGACGGGAGGGGTGGGGGGGGGGGGAAATACTAAATAGGCAATAGATAAGTGGTATCTTGGGTGAAGGGTGAGACAGTACACAATACAGGGGAAACTAGCATAACTTGTACAAGGAAAGGTCATGGAAGCCCCATAGCCACATCCAAACTCCCTGAGGGACTGAATTGTTGGGCGGAGGGCTGTGGGGACCATGGTCTCGGGGAACATCTGTCTCAATTGGCATGACAGAGCTTATAAAGACAATGCTCTACATTCTACCTTGGTGAGTAGTGTCTGGGGTCTTAAAAGCCTGTGAGTGGCCATCTAAGATACTCCACTGGTCTCATCCCTTCGGGAGCAAGGGTGAATGAAGAGAACATGATACAAGGAAAAGAGTCCAAAGGACTAATTGTCCACAGCTACCAAGGCCTCCTCCTCCGGACTGAGTCCAGTACAGCTAGATGGTGCCTGGCTACCACCACTGACTGCTCTGACCAGGATCACAACAGAGGGTTCTGGACAGAGCTGGAGAAGGATGTAGAACATAATTCTAACTCACAGAAAAAAAAAGACCAGATTTACTGGCCTAAAGGAGACTGGAGAAACCCTGAGAGTATGGCCCCCAGACACCCTTTTAGCTCAGTGGTGAAGTTATCTCCGAGGTTCACCGTTCAGCTTGGGAGTGGACAGCCCCATAAAACCAAATGAGACTAACAAGGTCCAGTAGTCCAGTGACAAGGGCCAAAAGGCAGAAGGGGACAAGGAAGCTGGTGATAGGGAACTCGAGGTTGAGTAAGGATATTGTTGATGTGTTGTGAGATTGTTAACCATTGTTGTAGGGCAACATTTGTAGTAACTGTTAAATGAGAAACTATTTTGTTCTGTAAGCCTTCATCTTAAGTGAGAATAACAGCACAACTAGAAGAGCATAGTCGATGTCACTGAACTGTGCATGTAGAAATTTTTGAAATGGTGTATCTTTAGCTATGTGTATTTTCACCAAAAAAAAGGTTGAGAAGTTAGAGGGTTGACATGTTGTGGGGTTGTTAACCAATGCCATAAAACAATATGTGTGCTCCTGTTTCATGAGAAACTATTTGTTCTGTAAGCCTTCACCTGAAGTACAAAAAAAAAAAAAAAAAAAAGCAAAACTTAAAAAAAAATAAAAATAAATAAAAATAAGAAAAACAAAATAAAACAAACAAACAAACAAACAAAAAACCCCAACCAAACCAAAAGAAAAACTCTTAATATTTTTGTAGCCTCTGTCTTAGTTTGCTACTGCTGCCATAACAGAAATACCACAAGTGTGTGGTTTTAAAGAACAGAAATTTATTTCCTCACAGTTCTGGAGGCTAAAAGTCCAAATTAGGATCTCAGCCATGTTGATTCCTTCTGTGAGTCTCCCTTCTAGTTTCTGGTGTCTGCTGGGGATTCTTGACATTCCTTTGCTTGCAGATGGGTCTTTATGTGGCGTCTATCTTCCCCCTGTGTGTGTCTCTGGGTCTATTCTGATTTTTTTGTAAGACACCACTCAGAAGTGATTAGGTTAAGGGCCCACCCTACCCTGGTGTGATTCATTAACATGACAAAAAGAAACCGCCATTTCCAAACAGGTTCATATTTATAGGTACAAGGTTAGAGCGTCAATACGCTTTTTTGGTAGACACAACTTAATTCATAATAGCTTATTTGGGGAGTTTTTTGGGGGTTGGTAGGGTGGGATGAGCCCTGGTGGCACAGTGGTTAAGAGCTCAGCTGTTAACTGAAATATCAGCGGTTCGAACCCACCAGCTTCTCTGTGGGACAAAGATGTGGCAGTTTGCTTCTGTAAAGATTTACAGCCTTGGAAACCTCATGGGACAGTTCTACTCTGTCTTATAGTGTTGCTATGAATCGGAATCGACTTAACAGCAATGAGTTTGGTTTTTTTGTTTACTAAAGCTAAACTTGAGCCTACCTAGGTGGTTGTACCAATTTACCCTTCCACCAGCAATGTATGAGACTTTGGAGAGTTTTTAAGATAAGGGAAATGATGTCTTACTCCCTCCAACTTCCCTGGCCATTTCCCACAAGACAAGATTGAACTATTGGGTATTTGACCCAGGATCTCTGTGTCCTGATGAAGCTCTTACCAGACCTTAGAGAATCACAGGTCCTGGCAGAGCCAGGGGGGCTTTGGGATGGGAGGCTGGCGTTGGCCAGTGAGCTGGGGCAGGGGCCTCGGGCCAGGATTCCCCAAGACTGACCCGTGAGATTGTTCAGGTACTCTGAGGGCCGATCCACGATGTTGTAATGGATTGTGCTAGGGTAAGAGTGGCAGCTCTGCCCACAGATAAAAGGTGGGTGGTGATGCTATTTGTTCTGGAACGAATTTATGGCTAGAAATTCACCTGCTACAGCAGAATCTGGTCTTGTGCCCTCTTCCCCAAACCTCTGTTTGGCTCCTCGCTTCCTCCCGTCTACAGGAATTAATAGCTTCTTCGATGAGACCGGTCAAAAGCTCTGGTCCAGCTCCATGGGGGAGAGTAAGGAGAGATGCCTCATGATGTCAGTTGCTCCACTGAAACTGCTGAAGGACTAAAAAGCTTTAAGGTGCTCTGGGAGAGAAAGGATCCCGGGTGGCACAAACACTTAAACGCTTGGCTGCTAACTGGAAGATTAGCAGTTCAAATGCACCGAGAGGTGCCTTGAAAGAAAGGCCCGGCAATCTACTTTCAAAACGTCAGCCACTGAAAACGCTGTGGAGCACAGTTCTGCTCTGACACGCACGGGGTCACCATGAGTTGGAATCGACTCCACAGTAACTAGTTGAGTTTTTGGGAGAGGAAGCAAGAACCAGAGAGAGAAGGATTGGGGAGAGGGGCGAACAGAAGAGGCGCTTGCCCCCAACTAACTTGAAGAGGTGTCTTCCTGGGATACTTACTCGATTGTTTTCCTGTGGACACATTATGGGCTAATCAGTGGATTGGTCCATAATACGTCCACATTAAAAAAGAAGAAGAAGAAGAAATGAAGGTAACTGTTATTCGGTGGGCTTATCTCCACCCCATGACATAAGAAGGCTTGGGAAGAGTGAAGTCAGAGGGAGTACAGGGTAGTAATTAAGGACACCGGCTTTAGAGTTAGTTGGACCTGGATTCAAGTCCTGGCCCTGTCCTTTTTACTAACCGTGAGGCCTTGAGCAAGATATTGGCGTTTTCTAAGCCTTGGTTTCTTCACCTGTAAAATCACAGCAGGGTTGTTCTGATGATTAAACGAGGCAATACATATACAGACACTAACAAAGGGCACAGAGTGGCACTTACAGGCTGCAGGCACCCTTAATGTTATGATCATCTTCTGGGAGTGCAGGGGGGGTCCAGATTGGCCCGGACGCCTTCTGTCTGGGTTGATCCAGGGAGGGGGCCGATGTAGAGGGTGAGGGGAGACCATTTGTATGACTTTATCAACATCCCTTTCAGACTCATTATTCTCTTTACTGAGAGCAAATAGAAAAAATGGACTTAGCATGCAGCTGAAAAGATTGTACCAAATCGATCCCCATCTGATCAGCTCTGAGTCATGGCGACCCCGTGTGTGTCAGAATAGAATGTGCTCCATAGGGTTTTCAATGGCTGAGTTTTTGAGAGCAGATAGCCAAGCCTTTCCTCCAGTCCCCCTGGGTGGACTTCAATCTCTCAGCTCACAGCTGAGTGCACTAATCATTTGCACCACCAGCCAGGAGCTCTGCAAGGATTGCAGTTAGACTAAGCTTAAGGCGGACACCAAGGGAAGCTGCACAAACACTGTTCGGGAAAGTCTTTGAAAGGATTTTGAGACGGAGTCCTGCTTGGTGTCAGAGGAACAGGGTACCAGAGATGTGAGGCACTTAGAGCTCCTTGTCTCCCATCCCCGGAGGCCAGGCCACAAAGAAGGTGTGACTAGGTATAGAAGGGGCCACAAATTCAATTGTCCGTGGGGTGCTGGATTTAGTGGCAGATCTGGGCCCTGCTCAATACTTCCCCTGGACTCTCTGGCCCAGCTGTGTGCAGGGTCTGTGACCCTCTCCCCAAGGCTCCAGACCTGGTGTTCTCATTTATCCCATGCTCTGTCTGGAAGGCCTTGGCCTGCCTGGGGAACCCACTCCAAGTGGCTTCCTTCCCTTGGCTTCAGTGTCTTTGAAACTGGCTGAAGCGTTTCCTGTCCTGGGCAGAGTCAGGCTAGTGGATTGCTGGGCTTCCTCTCTCCCCCAGGATCTGCAGCCAGACCCTGTTTGAGTCCAGGCCAAGCTCAGGAAGGGAATGGGCGTGGGGACCTTCCTTCCAGCCCAAGGAAGCGTCAGAGGAGGCAGAGCCAGGCTGAGCTTGCAGTGCTGGGGCCAGTCATGGACTTTGTACAGGGGCAGAGGCACCCAGCCTGGCACCCAGCCGGGCACCCAGCCCGGCACTTCGAGAAGAGTGGGACAGAGCTCCATATCTGACCCTTTAAGGCAGTCTGGGGGTCAGTAGCAGTTCGGTGGTAGAATTCTCGCGTGCCGTGCAGGAGACCCATGCTTGATTCCCAGCCCATGTACCTCATGCACAGCCACCACTCATCTGGCAGGGGAGGCTTGTGTGTTACTAGGATGCTGAACAGGTTTCAGCTGATCTTCCAGACTAAGACAGACTAGGAAGAAAGGCCTGGTGATCTACTTCTGAAAATCAGCCAATGAAAAAAACCCTGTGGGTCACAACAGTTTCATCTGCAGCCGATCATGGGGATGGCACAGGACCGGGCAGTGTTTCCTTCGGTTGCACAAGGAATCTCTACAAGTTGGGAGCAACTCAACAGCAGCTAACAACAAGGAGCATAGCAGGCAGCCCGCAAGGCGGCTCACCGAAAGAGCAGTGTAAATGAAATGACTCCAGGCAGCTGCAGGCAATTGCTTTACAGTTAGCTCTCCAAATGGGAGTTCTAACCTTGGCTGATTATCCCAGTTCAGGGATGACATCACTCAGCTTCTGAGTCAGGAGACTCACTCTGGGGCTCCCCGGGCTCCTCCCCTAGTGATAAAAATAGTAACAGTAGCAGTAACCTCAATAATAGGGGTCCAGTCCGGTGACCGTGCCAGAGACAGAGCACACCTGTGCCACTCATTGCCTGGAGAGTCTTTGGACCTTCAGGCCAAGTGCCAAGGCGTCTAAGGCTGGGACTGGATTTCCAGGAGAGGGCCTGCCTCCTGCTACAGGGAAATGTCTCAGCCAGAGAAGGGGGCCCCTCCCAGGGCACTTCAGCTAAGGTCATAATGAGGCTTCACGCACCTAACAACATCAACAGAATACCAAAGGTCAGACACTGGGCTGGGTGGTGAGGATGAGGAAGGCCTGGGATGGGCGTGGGGAGAAAGGTGGAGGAAAGATCCCAATGGCGGTCAGGTGGTGAGTGTAAGAATGTCTCTCCCTCGTGTTTTGTGGGCCATGGGCCTGGAGGATCATAGGGACTCTTTGGTGAAGTGGGGGTGGGGTGGACAGAGGTGATTAGGTGGCAGACGTGCTAATTTGCATGCTATTTGTGCACATTGTTTGCATATCTGTCATTGACTCTCTAGAGGACAGGGCGGGGAGCTTCCTCCAGACCCCTCTTTCTCCCCACCCTTCCTCTCAAATATGCTGGGCAGGGAAGCCCAGGTTGGGGAGAAGTGGACTGCATCCCCCTCCACCACAGCCCTGTGGTGCTCCCCGGGTCTATGCAAAGATGGAACCCTCATGATAGGGAACACCAGGAGTGAGAGAGGGTGTGTGGGAGATAGACAGCTCCCCATGCCTGGAGGACGGGTGTAGGGATGTGTAGCATGTCTGAGATGAGGGCCTTTCTGGCTCCAGGATTTTTTCTAGGCCAGGCCCAAAAGGAAGGGAGCCAGATGAGGTGCCTCCTACAGAATCCTTGTGAAGTTTTGTTTCCTGTTGCAAAGCAGGCTTTTGACATCAAATTCCTTTCCCTTCTAGTGGCCCTGTACCCCCACCCCAGGCTACCCTTCTTCAGCTTCAGCTCTAACCCATTTCTGTATTTACTTTGGGGGCTCTGGGCAGGAGGGAGGGGTCTGTTAGGAACAGGTCTCCGTGTCCCTCTCTCTTGCACCTACAGTGGCTAGCTGAGCTCACGATCAACCAGGAACAGGCGTCGTGGGGCCCCTTTGTCTCAACGCTCTTGGGTGAGCTTTGTGGGGGCCTGGGATGCCTGGACTTTAGCTGAATTCTGATTGGTCAGGAGCGGATAATCCCAGAGTGCACTGGGGCACGGATTCTGAGCAGCCTGGGAAGACTTCATCCCTACTCTGTCTGTGGAGGCCCGACTTCTTTGCACCTTTTCTTTCTCTCAGTTTTCTTTGCTCACTCACTTTCTAACCATATAATTTGCTTTTTTATTATGGATGTATAAATGTGACCCCTTGGCCCAGGTGAGGCACCTCAACTACTAACTTAAAGGTTGGTGTTTTGAACCCACCTAGCACTGCAGAAGAAAGGCCTGGCAATCTGCTTTTGTAAAGGTTATGGTCCAAAAAACCCTATATAGCAGTTGTACTCTGTAACACATGGGGTCACCATGAGTCAGAATAATCTCAACGGCACTGGGTTTGGTTGTTTTTGGGTTTTGGCCCTGTTAACCTTTCCAGGGTGCTTCGTCTGCTGGTATCCCCAACCTCCCCCATTGCTGATGCTTACAAGGCTTGCTCTGTTCTGGGTGGGGTGCATGACTTCTGCCTCACCTCATAAGAACCTGGCACCTCCACCTGAGGAGTAGACACGGGCCATGGCAGTAGGAGGTGGCAGCAGGAGGAAGCTTAGGCCCAGAGGAAAGCTTTCTCTTGAAGATTAAAATGTCTACCGGGAGCAGGAGGAAAGCCCAGGACAGACACAGAGGGCTGGGGAAGGCTTGGCACATTGGTGAGGCCTCTCCTGGGCACCAGAAAGCAGAAAGGGCCAGGCCAAGCCTGGTAAGAATAGCTCACAGAACTGCTGACTCAACTCCTGGGGAATGGCTGGTTCATCTTCTGAGGAGGGGCCAGGCTGCATGGGCAGGGGACAATTTCTAGGGCCAGAAAACAAACAAGCTGCCTGGGCACACCCATAGGCTTGACATACCCAGGAGCCCTTTGCACACCCACAGTCTGGAACACTCACCGGCTCTGTGCACACCCACAGGAGCTGGTACACATGTATGGGATCTGTGCACACCCATAGAGGCTGGCATAACACGGCTCTGTGCACACTCACAGATTAGAATATACCAATAGACTCTTTTCTTAGATTTATGCTCCGATGTTGTTTTCCTTTAGGCAAAGCTCCATCTTGTCCTAATTTGTAAAATTATGTCATTTCTATGTTGGAGCGGACATTGGAGTTTATGTGGTCCACCCCTCCCAGCCCATTTTACACTTGAGAAAACTGAGACCCAGTGGGGTCAAGTGACTTACCTAAGACCACACGGCTGATAAGCACATTTTCTTTTGAAATTGTAAAGTCTGGAATTTGGAGATGACAGGAAGCTAGGAGAAAAGCTCATGTCCAGCTTTAGCCTGTTTCTAAATGTGAGTCCTTTTACAAGTTACCAAAGGTTGTTGCATGATTTAGTAATGATATACATGGAAGACTGGCTCATAGTAGACACTAAATAAATGGCTCTACAACTATTTGATTAGTGTTTATGAAGGAGGATGGTCTTTGACCTGAAGGGTTGGGGAAATTTTGAATACAGCCATATGAACATTTCTGAAGTTTTCAATAGAAAAACAAATTTAGAAGATAAAGAACTTTGCTTCAATTTACTCTTTTCTTCTCAAAAGTAATTGCTTCATTGTTTACTAAAAACTTTTTGCTTTTATTCAAGGTCCCTGGCAGATGAAATTGTTGGCATAGAGCTAGGCTCTTTGGTGTAAAAGGAAGAACTTGAGAAATTCAAACATACCTGAGAAATGCAAGTACCCTTAACAAACTACTGGAGGTACCCCAATTCCTCTAGCTAGAGGATTCACACTCCTTACGTTATTAATGTATTTGACCTGTTGCAATTGATAGTTTTCAAAGTTGTGCTTGGTGGTAGTAGGTGGGGAGAAGAGTTTTCTTTTCTTTCTTTTTATTTTATTTTTTGTGAGAATATGCACAACAAAGGGTACATTGTTTCAACAAATCCTACATGTACAATTCAGTGACATTGTTTACATTCTTCAAGTTGTGTAACTGTTCTCACTATCCTTTTACAACTTATTCTACCACCACTAATGTAAAGCCAATGCCCCCAAAGCTTCTTACCTAAGCTTTTGAGACGCTGTTGTCAGTTTGATCCCACATAGATAAATCTTTGAGAGAGCACAATGCTCAAGGCAGACATAGTTTATGCTAAACTGTTCTTTGGTCCAAAGCAGACTTCCAGGAAAAGTTTTGGTTTGAGGTTTAAAGTCTATCTCACGGCAATAGTTTTGAGTGTTTATCCAGCCTCAATGGCTCCAGAAGATCTGGATTCCATTGAGAATTTTAAATTATGTTCCTTTTTTTCCTCCCTTTTGATCAGGATTCTTCTACAGAATCTTAGATCAAAACATTCAGTAAAGGCGGCTAGGCACCATCCAGGTCTTCTGATTTCATGGCACAGAAGGCAGACGTTCATAGTGGTAACATTTCTTCCTCTGATTCCTGGTTCTCCTTCATCTGCTACTGCAGGTAAATGGAGAACTACTATTGTAGCTTGAATGGCTCCTTGCAAGGTTTTAAGAATGGGGATGAGGGTTTTCAAGTGTTCATCTGTTCAAACTGATTCAACAAATATTTGCCAGACATCTCTAGGTGCCTGGAGAGACAGGCTGCACAACACAAGGTTCCTGCACTCTTAGGCTTTACATTCTAATTAAACTGGCACTTTCTGGCTATCACCAAGTTATCAGGAGAGAAACACTAAGCCATCCAGACAAAGGTGACATATGAGCGTGGTTAAGAGCCTGGCATTTTCAAGTCGGACTAACTCTGGGTTTGAATCCCAGCTTTTGGACTCAGTCAAGTGACTTAATCTCTTTCAGGCTCTCCAGAGTAAAGTGGGAGAAATAGAACCTACTCCATAGGTTGTTTTGAAAATTAAACATGATAAAAGATGTGAGGTCCTTTACACCAAGACTTGTACGTAAGACGCCCTCAGTAAATGATAACCACTAGTATTAATGGTCTTTGGAACAAACTCAAAAGCTAAGTGAATGAGCAGAAAATAGGTTTTAATCTGGTGAAGAGGAAGGTAATGAATTTAGGGGGAATAATCCAGATCAGATTTACAAAACTATTGGAAGGAGGGTTTCTTAAGGGCTGAGATTGAGTTTCGTTCATTTAGTATTGCCAGAGTCTAGAGCACATAATAAAATAAAACAAAACAAAATAAAAATTGGTTGCCATTGAGTTGATTCTGATTCATGGTGACCCCATGTGTTACAGAGTAGAATTGTGCTCCACAGGGTTTTCTTGACTGTAATCTTATGGAAGCAGATCACCAGGCCTTTCTTTCATGGTGTTGCTGGGTGGATTTGAATAGCCAACCTTTTGGTTGGGAGCCCAGTGCAAACTGTTTGCACCACCCAGGGGCCTGAACACATTAAAAAAAAAAAAAAAATCTTTGCCATTGAGTCGATTCTGACTCATAGTGACCCTATAGGACAGAGTAAAACTGCCGCATAGGGTTTCCACGGAGCTGCTGGTAGATTTGAACTGCCCATCTTTTGGTTAGCAGCTGAGCTCTTAACAACTGCACCACCAGGGCTCCATAATAGGGCCTTAATAATGAGCCCCTGATGAAAAGTTCTTAGCTCTTGGCTGGGACCCGGGAAAGGGAGCTGGGTGTCTGTTGAACAGTTCCAGGAAGACCCTCTTCCATGGGCTGCTCTGGCCAAGAAAGGTCAGTAGAACTTGGGACATCTTCAGGCACAGGGTAATTTGTGAAATAAGCAAACACTGCATGGAAACCTGGTGACACATTTTTTTTTAATTAATTTTTTAAAATTGTACTTTAGATGAAGGTTTACAGAACAAGTAGTTTCTCATTAAACAGTACACATATTGTTTTATGACATTGGTTAACAACGCCATGACATGTCAATGCTATCCCTTCTCGACCTTGGGTTCCCTATTACCAGCTTTCCTGTCCCTTCCTGCCTTCTAGTCCTTGCTTGCGGGCTGTTGTGCCCCTTTAGTCTTGTTTTGTTTTATGAGGCTGTCTAATCTTTGGCTGAAGGGTGAACCTCCAGAGTGACTTCATTACTGAGCTAAAAGGGTGTCCAGGGGCCGTACTCTTGGGGTTTCTCCAGTCTCTGTCCAGCCAGTTAAGTCTGGTCTTTTTTTGTGAGTTAGAATTTTGTCCTACATTTTTCTCCAGCTCTGTCCGGGACCCTCTGTTGTGATCCCTGTCAGAGCAGTCAGTGGTGGTAGCCGGGCACCATCTAGTTGTACTGGACTCAGTCTGGTGGAGGCTGTGGTAGTTGAGGTCCATTAGTCCTTTGGACTAATCTTTCCCTTGTATCTTGTTTTCTTCATTCTCCCTTGCTCCTGAAGGGGTGTGATCTGTGGAGTATCTTCAATGTTTACTCACAGGCTTTTAAGACCCCAGACGCTACTCACCAAGGTAGAATGTAGAACATTTTCTTAGTAAACTATGTTATGCCAATTGAGCTAGATGGTCCCGGAGACCATGGTCCCCACAGCCCTCCGCCCAGCAATTAGGTCCCTCAGGGAGTTTGGATGTGTCTATGGAGCTTCCATGACCTTTCCTTGTACAAGTTGTGCTGGCTTCCCCAGTACTGTGTAGTGTCTTGCCCTTCACCAATGTTATCACTTATCTGTTGTCTGTTTAGTATTCCCTTCCTACCCCTCCCATCCCTCATAACCATCAAAGATTGTTTCTTTTTGTGTATAAACCTTTTCATGAGTTTTTACAGTAGTGGTCTCATACAACATTTGTCCTTTTGTGATTGACTTATTTCACTCAGCATAAAGTCCCCCAGATTCATCCATGTTATGAGGTGCTTCACAGATTCATCATTGTTCTTTATCATTGTGTAATACTCTATTTGTGTATGTACCATAGTTTATTTATTCATCTGTTGATGGGCATCTAGGTTGTTTCCATCTTTGTGCTATTGTGAGCAATGCTGCAATGAACATGGGTGTGTTTCTGTCTATTTGTGTGATGGCTCTTATCTCTCTAGGATATATTCCTACAAGTGAGATTGCTGGATCATATGGTATTTCTATATCTAGCTTTCTAAGGAAGCGCCATATCTTTTTCCAAAATGACAACACATTTTTTAAGAGTGCAAAGAACAGAAAGTTCAAAGGAGACCAGGCTGGGGCCAGGGAAGGAGAGGAGTTATTTTGCAAAGGGAAAACCTTGAGGAAAGTGCCCTTGAGAGTGTATGGCAAGAAACATCCTTGTTCCAAAATTCACACCTTTGACCCTTAACTTGCCTCAGAGAACCTGAGCTGCGTATGTGGCTCACGCTTCTCTTGTCCAAACAAGGATGAAATGTCTGTGTTTCTGGTCCAAGACAGGAATCTGGGATGCTCAGGATGATCTACCATCTTATGGGGGAAGGGACAGCTGGGGTCACAACAAGAACATCCCAAAAGTGAGTCTAAGAGATCCAGGAACATCCCCCAAATTAAGGGACTTATTTCCTTGTTTTCTTGGGCGGGGCTGGGGGGATTCAGGGATGTTTGGGCAAAGCTTCATCCTTATATGCTGACAGATTCAGAGAATGTTACAGCTGGACAGAGCTTCAGTCCCTCTTCCCCTCCCTCCCTCCTTCCTGCTTTGCCCCTCCCCCATGGAACACTTAGGGACACTGAGTCCCAGAGGAGCAGCGATTTGGCCAGTGACGCCCAGTGAGCTGTGATAAGAACCCACATCAGCTCATGGAGTCTTGGATCAGTGCACACAGTTTGCAACTGACTCGCAGAAATGCTCTCCGAATTCCTGACTGAGACATCTAACTACCTACTTGACATCTGTTTTTGGATGTCTCAAAGATTGCTCCAACTCAACATGTCCAAGACTGAGGACTTACCTTTCTCCTCAGCCTGGTTCCCCTCCACTGTTTCCTGGCTCAGTGGCTGGCAGCACCATCCACCCAGCTGCTGCGTGCACTGGGAACCCAGGAGTCCTTCACACACACACACACACACACACACACACACACACACATTCTCTCTGTCTTCCCCACACCATCCTCCATATACAATCTATTACGATATTTTTATTAATAGTATTTATTTCCTAAATGTCCCTCCAATCCTTCCTCTTCTCTCCACCTCCAATATCATCACCCTCATACAAGCTACCACACTCTTTCACACCTTGACTACTGCCATAGCCATCCAACTGCCACACCTGAGCCCATTTTGGACCCATCTGATCCATAGGTCCAGTCCATTCCTCACAATGCTGTCACATTATCTTTACAGAGAATAAATCTGATGGTGGCACCACACACCTGTGTGGCAAAACTTCAATGGCTTCCCTTTGCTCTTAGTCTGAAGATAAAATGTATTAATGTGACTTACAAGGCCCTGCATTGTCTAGCTCCTGCCTCTCTCTGCCATCTGCTCCCACTTCCTAAGACCCTTGCTTTCCCTTAGGCTCTTGCTCTCCTTTTCTCCACCCTAGCCACGATGACTTTCTCTTAGTTCTCACTGTACTTCATCCAGGGGCACTGGTGGTTCAGTGGTAGAATTCTCGCCTTCCATGCAGGAAACCTGGGTTTGATTCCTGGCCAACGCGCCTCAAATGCAGCCACCACCCATTTGTCAGTGGAGTCTTGCACACTGCTGTGATTCTGAACAGATTTCAATGGAGCTTCTAGACCAAGATAGACTAGGAAGAAAGACCTGGTGATGTACTTCCCCAAAACCATATGGATCACAATGGTCTGATCTGCAACCAGTCATGGGGATGGTGCAGGACCAGAGAGCATTTTGTTCTCTTGCACATGGGATTGCCATGAATAAGGGGCCAACTTGATGGCAGCTGAAAACTACAGTATAATGCCTTTGCCTCTGTTGTTTCTCCTCTGCCTGGAGTGCTCACCTCCCTCTCTTGGCCTGGTTAACACCTTTTCATCCTTTAGATTCCAGCCCAAACCTCACTTCCTCAGGAAAGCCTTCCTGAGCTGGTCAAATCCTCCTGTTATATGCTGTATGGCACCTGTCACAGCTGGTGTCTCACATTTGCTTGGAGCGTGTTTGATGACGGACTTTTCCTCACTATGCTGTAAACCCCATGAGGGTAGGGAACATGTCTGGTTTTGCTGATCACACCCAGAGCACATAGTACAGTGCCTGGCAGATGGGAGGTCCTTAATACATACCTGCTTACTGAGTGAGTGAAAGCTCCATTTTTGAGCCTCCTTCTAAAGGTGATGCTATGGTGGATAACTGCCACTTCTTGTCCACAGATGATGACTTGCTGTGCCTCCTTCTGAGCAAGATGGGAGCGGCGGGTGGGGGGAGGGCAAGGCGCACACCCTGCGTGTGAACACAGTCGTGCCGCAAAACTTGTCTCCTGGTAGTTTTCTTTGTAAGCTCCTACAGGAGCTCACGATAGGCTGGTAAGTGAGGAGAAAAACACCCTGAAGTGATACGTACAGTGTGACCCCACTGTTGTTTGTAAGACAGTATGTGCCCACGTGCACACACTGAAAAAGGAGTAGCAGGGGACAGTCGGGTACAGGCGGTCTCTCTCGTCCTCTCTCTCTCTCTTTTGTAAGCTTTCTACAATGAATAAAGTAATAAAAAGTACAAGAACTTTTCTGAATGTATATTTCACATATGTCAAAAAAATTGGTCATGTGTTCAAACACCTGAGAACAGGAACCCTATTTCCCTTCTCTGCCTGGGACGTTTCTGAAGGTAGAAGTCACTTTACTGCCTTTCTCTATTTTTCCGTGTCTCTCCTCTCCCCATTTAGCCAGTACTCTTTTAGTTCTAAGTGACAGAAAATGTAACCCAATAATAAAATAAATAAAATAAAATAACCCCCAAAGAAATAAATGATGCTCCCATCTTGACGATTCAGACCTCGTAGCTCTAAGAGCTCTAGGGACGTCTTCAGGAACTGGCCTCTGTTTCTGGGCTTGGTTCTCCTCCCATGGAGGCAAGATGCCCACCAGCAGTCCCAGGCTCATATAATCCACCAGAAGAGAGTTTCTTTTTCCTGCTGGTTTTAGCAAAAGTCCTGGTCCCAATCCTGGAACTGATTGCTATGGCCAGGGTAGGGGGTGGAGATGAAATCTTTTACTGGCCCAGGCCTGGGCCAGGTGCTTCCTTCTAGTGAAATACTTAACTTCTGCAGGAATCAGACCGACTACAAGTGGGTGGTTCAGAATTGGAATGCTTTTGCCAGAATAAGGGATGCTGGGCAGGCAACACAAAAGGTGACTACCAGACACTGAGCACCCAGCACTGGGCTCTGCACACAGTAGGTGCTCAAATGACAGTGCTGACCGATTGGCTTACCTCTGGCTGGAACCATCAGGGGAAGGAGGGACGTGGAGAGTTGGGCAGCAGGACCTTCCTAGGTCCCAAGACAGCAGCTGAAATTCCATCTACTTCATCAATGTCAACAGGCTCATCTTAACACCCATAGAGGGGGATTCTGGGTCCATGCAACTCCCAGAGGGTTACGAGGAGGTGGAGAGTGATGTTTGCCGAGCTGCATGGAAAACTGCCCTTGAGCTTCTCCGAACACTGCATGCCCAGGAGGCTGAGCTTGATAACTGGTGGAGCTGGAGCACAGACTGGCTAAGCAAGCTGCTCAGGATGCAGAAGTGCCTGGTGCCTGCTCCCCTCCCAGCAGCCTGGCCCACAGGCCAGCAGGTGCTCAGTGAATGGTGAATGCTGACTGATTTCTCAGCTGAAGCTTCTCATTAGGCATGTTGAGTGTGTATGATGAAGAGGAACCATGGCTGGTGTTCTTGGCCAGTTCCCAGCCTGATGGGGAAAAATACAACAATGCAACACTGAGTGTGCTCTTTGGGGCGTCAAGCCCATAGGTCAGTCCCTTTGGAGGGACGGCACTGTAGATGCCTTCATACCAGAGCTTAGGGTTGTTCCCCAAACCACCTCTCCTTCCCTTTAGCATTCCTCTTCCTCTCCCTTCTATGTGCCAGCTTGTTTGACCACGTAGCCTGGTTCACTGCCCGTCATACCCAGGAGACATGGCATGATGCCCACCCGAGTGAGAGAGCCCACCTTCTCACCCTGGCCCAGACCAGCCCCTCACCTGCCTGGAAGGTACCTACCGCCAGGCAAGGCTGGTACAAGCCAGGGAGCCTGGCTGTGGGCCTGAAGAAAAGAGTAAGGTTGGTTCCTGCCAGGGTCTCTCAGGAGGGTTTTCCCCGGGCTCCTCCATTTCCAAACCCTCATCTCTGAGGCTGGGAGAAGGCAGGCCCAAGGGAAAGTGACAGGGCCGAGAGACCAACAACCTGGCTGCCAGCCATGGGGCTAA
This sequence comes from Dugong dugon, assembly GCA_030035585.1. Lineage (NCBI taxonomy): Eukaryota > Metazoa > Chordata > Mammalia > Sirenia > Dugongidae > Dugong > Dugong dugon. Next base: position 79,601 of record CM057469.1, on the reverse strand, counting down.
CAAGCCATATCCAGCTTGACAATTCCCCAGAAGTTTCTGCGAGAAACTGGGCCCGGCACTGGCTGGACCAGCAGCTCAGCAGTGAGATCACAGAGCCTGATGAGGCACAGGGGTGAGTCAGCCTTCTCCTCCCTTTGGCCCTTCTCCCTCCTTCCTCCACCCTTGCAGCACACTCCACCCTAAGCCCCTCCAGTCTGTATTCCTCCTACACCTCCCCTGAGGTAGGCCAGTAGGCTGCAGGCTCAAACAGTTAAAAAAGGCTGGTGCTAATCCTGTGTGCACAACTGGTGGTGTTCAGTGCTGAAGACACTGTGGGCAGGGGCTCCCACAGGGGTCTTTCTTGATCTGTCTTCTGCCATTGAGAAAACAGGTTGTCATGTTCCAGGCACATTCTTAATAAAGGTTTAATGAATGGGTGGATTAATGAATGAACAAACACCTGTCATCTGATTTGAACCCTATTCCAATCCTCTGAGGCAGCCCAGGTGGTTACTGCCATTTACAGCTGGACAAACAGGCACAGGGAAATTACGTGCCATCATATAGGCATGCTGTGATCAACTGGAGTCAGAACTTGTTCTTCTGACACCCATGACCCCATTCCTGCACTCATGCTCACTGCGTGTCCCTTTCACCTACCTGCTACTCTCAATTACTCCTTAGGGTTCAGAGGGTCAGGTGGAGGGGGCAGGTACAACAAGGACACAGGGATCATGTGGGCAGATTTCCACCCTGCAAGCTCTGGGCTGTGGGGACATCAACCTGAGCTGCTATCTCTGGGTTGCTGTTACCACCTCAACCCCAGGACCACCGCATTCTGTGGGGGCCTCTCCCGCTTCACTCCACCCGCACAATGCAGGGACAGCACTTGGGGTCAGCCTGCACAGTGCCATAATCACATCAGATGCTCCACTGCAGTTAAAGTGAATGGCTGGCCAACGCCTTTGGTCAGTGACCTTCGGCCTGCTGGCAGGGGGGTACTGGGTTAAATGTTAGGTGACCTCATGACTGTGGAGAATTAGGGAAAGTAGGATTCTCTGCTCTTTGGTGATGGGAGATACTGGACTTCATTAGTTTCTTCACTGGTGGCCTATGCCTCACAGCAGAATCAGAGGCTCTCCTGCCACCCAGAAAGCTTTAACCTTGGGAGCAGCCTTAACAGAAGACAGTCTCAGGGTGCTGGAGCGCCTCCTGCCCCTCCAAGATCTACTACCAGTTCCTGTATGCAATTCCTTTGGCATGAGGTCCTAAACCCAGGGGAGGAAGGGTAGCAAGGTCTTAAACTGTATTACTTACATGCTTTTTTTTTTTTTTTAAACTGTGCTCTAGGTTAAAGTTTACAGCTCAGGTTAATTTCTCATATAAAAAGTTATACACTTACATTGTTACGTGACCCTAATTGCTCTCCCTATAATGTGACAGCACACTCCCTCTTTCCACCCCGCAATTCCCGTGTTGATTCAACCAGCTCCTATCCCTTTCTGCCTTCTCATCCTGCCTCCAGACAGGAGCTGCCCGTTTGGTCTCGTGTATCTACCTGATACATGCTTCTTATTGTCAATTAATTTATCTGATCTTTTCCAGAACAGATTTTTTTGCTGTGGGGAGGGGTGGCTGATGAAGGAGTGCTTGGTCATGGACTAGAGCCATTAGCTACGTGTGGCTATTTAAATTTTAAAAAATTCCTCAGTTGTACATTTTGTACATTATTTTTGTGTGCTCAATAGCTACCGTATTGGACAGTGCAGATACGGAACGTTTCCATCACTGCAGAAAGTTCTACTGGACAGGGCTAACCCTAACCCTAACCCTTCTCAGCCTCACGACTCTGGCTCCCTCAATAACCCCACAGTCCACTTTTTGAAATAGGGCAAGTCCAGGACAGCGGGGGAGGGTTTATGACTTTGCGGGAAGGCACCACCTTGCCAACCTCACACCACCCCAGCCAGGGCCATACTGGTTGCTCCCTTGGCAGGACCCTAGTCTGCTTCCTGCTGGCCCCTGGCTCAGAAAGGACGCCCCCTGTTGACTGAGCGGCAGGCTCGCGCGAGGAATGGCAAGTGAGAGGACCCAGAATGCTCTGGCCAGGGGAGCCCAGTGATCCCGGTCCCCTGTGGGAGGTCCAGGGTGAGCGCTGGCCAATGCGACAGTGATTCAGCACACAGCGCGCGTAGGGCGAGGGGACACGGTGGAGGCGGGCCTGCCCCACTCTTCCGTTCCCCCGCGGTCCCCCATTGGAGGCAGCAGGGAGTCTCCTTTGCTCTTACCGTTCCTCCCTCTCCTCCCACCCCCACCATCCCAGCCATCCGGCTGAACTCACGGTTAATTATTAACTACTCCACGGTAGACGCCAGCCTCCCATCTTGAAGGGAAGGTTCCACAGAATATCAGATGGGGAGGGAGACTTGGAGCCGCGTCCAGCCCCTCATTTTGCCTTCGAGAAGCAGAGGCAGTGACTGACACAGCTGGGGCGCCTGGTCTAGGGGAGGGAGCTGGACTTCTTTGCTTTCTTCGACCCTGCACTTCGTATGCCTGCTTGCAGTGGGCAGGGGCGGATTATCCCATAGGCAACGTAAACACCGTGTTTACCCTGCTTACCAGATCATCTACAGTGAACAATTCCATATTTTTTCACCACATCAGAGACTTTGCTTCTAGGTATGGCTGGCCTCTTTTCTTCTCCCAACCCCACAGCGCCTTCCTACAGAATCTAAGCCTCTTTTCAAATTTACAGTCCTTGACAGGGGCAGATAACCCAATAAGCAAGGTAAGCACGGGTTTACTTGTGCTTACGTGCTAATCTGTAGTGAACAATTTCACATGAGTTTGAAATGCTTCACTACAGATGATCTGGTAAGCAAGGTAAGCCCCATGCTTACCTTGCCTATTTGAAAATCTGCCTCTGCCAGTGGGTGTTGGGCGCTGAGAGCAGGGTACATGCACAGGCACTGCCTGAGCTGGGCCCCTGCCTTCAGGTGCCAAGGTTGGTGGTTGGAACGCACCCAGCAGCTCCACGGGAATATTACAACCAAGAAAACCCTATGGGGTAGTTGTACTCTGTCACACGCGGTTGCTATGAGTTGGAATCAACTCGATGGCACCCAACAATAACAACACCCAGTGCCAAGCACAAGGCACTCTCACTTAAGTGATTAATTTAGTCTTCCACATTTTACAGCCGAACAAGCGGAAGCTTGCCAAACTGAGGTGACTTACCTAAGGTCTCACAGCTCAAAGGCAGAGCAGGGATTCAAACCCAGGTCCCAGACACAGATCCAGTGTTGCTCTGCTCCCCCACAGCTGCCCACCTCCAGAGATAATCACACCCCAAGCTGCTGACTTAATAACTACAAGAGTAGAGGGAATAAGGTTTGTCTGGCACCATCCGAGCATCCAGTGATTACAGTTCCCTTCTCCGCATGCTCACAAATCATTACTCCAACCTTAACCAGTCAGAAAATCCTGCCCAGCATTGATGTCATGCTATCAGGGATAATAATCCATGTTATACGATGTTCCTTTGGGCTGAAAGCAATTGTTGAGCGAGGGCCCCTCTCAAGGAGTCATTCTCCTGACCTGGGAGTCAGACCATCTCTTGCTGTGCTCTCAAGTTGCTGGTTCACAGGTCTTCATCCTTTTGGGGGGGAAAGAACAAAAAAAACAAACAAATTATTCTGAAATGAAGATACAAGTTCCAGGAACCAAGATTAGGTTTCCCTGTCTCTAGGGGAAGGAGCCCTGGTGGCATAACGGTTAAGCGCTCTGCAGCTAATGGAAAGGTTGGTAGTTCCAACCCACCAGCCACTCCCTCACAGGAGAAATGTGTGGTAGTCGGCTTCCGTAAAGATTTATAGCCTCGGAAACCCTCTGCGGTCGTTATGAGTCCGAGTCGACTGGAGGGCAATGGGTTCGTCTCTAGAGTAAAATGAGGCATGCAGGCTCTGCCCACTCCTGGGCAGGGACTGGGCCTTACTGGATTCTGGCTGCCCAGGGGCCTCTGGATGGTGCTGCCCTGGCCCAGTATCAACCTGGACTGGTAGGCCCCTCTGGGGTTGAGGTTCGCAGGGAGCCCACGGTTCCTTCCACACTTCACCACAAGGTGTCGCTGCCGCTCGCAATTAGAGGGCACTCCAAACCCGTTGTCGTCGAGTTGATTCCGATTCATAGCGACCCTACTGAACCAGAAACTCTGGGATGGGACCAGCAATTTGTGTTTTTAGTAAGCCCTCTAGGAGATTCTGACGCAGGCTCAAATGCGAGAATCCCCAGTGTAGGTCATTCTGCAGGCCCTGCTGCCGCCGAGGTCTGCCCTCTGTCACCTGCTTTTCAGGACGTAGAATCTCAGAGCTTCAGTTTTCTCAACTGTGAAATGGGGATAATACTCACCAGACAGGGCTGTTACCAGGCTAAAATGAGACAGTGTCTGTGAAATGGTTTTGCAGAGGATAGAGAACCACGGCAGAGTCGTTAGGGGCCCTCGAGTTGATTCCAACTGTGTGGTTGCTGCCGATTTTATTCCTTGAGTGACAAGTTCCAAAGAGAGCGGAAAGGCAGCTGCTTCTGAGGGGCCCATCCTCTCTCTTCTCTCCCTCCGGCACTCTTATTTCTCTCCCCACCTGGAATCATCTCTCAGTCACCAGGAGAACCACGTTCAGTGTAGCACATACTATGCAATGATGATAACCTCACATCCACTGAGCACTTGCTGTGTTCCATACCCTGAATTTAAGTGCTTTGTGTGGATTATTTAATTTCATCTTCACACAACTTTACAAGGCAGGTGCTATTAGGATGCTGATAAGGAAACTAAGGTATAGGGAGGTTAAATAATTTGCCCCAAATCATGTAGCTAGCAAGTGGTGGGGTTAGGTTTTAATTTAGGCAGCCCAACACAGTGCTCATGTTCTTAACCCCTACACAATGCTTCTTCCCCTAAAGCACACTTCCCAAGACCCTGCCTGGTGAGAAGCAGCGCGGGAAGAGCACTGGGTTTGGATTCAGAGTCCTGGCTTTACCACTTTCTCTGTGATCACGGGTGAGTTGCTTAACCTCTCTGAAGGGGCTGCCTTATGTAATGTACACAGCAGAGGGTCTAGTATATAGTTATTGTTGGGTCAATTTCAACTCATAGTGACCCTATACAACAGAGTAGAACTGGCCCATAGGGTTTCCTAGGCTGTAAATCTTTCCAGGAGCAGGTCACCAGGGCTTTTCTTCTGTGGAACCACTGGTAGGTTCGAACTGCCAGCCTTTCAGATGGTTGGCAGCCGAGAGCTTAACTAGTGTACCACCAGGGCTCCTCGTCGGTATATAGTAGGTCCTCAGTATATTTGATGTGTTCCTCAGCCTCCTCTCTGCCCATTATTCCCTCCCCAGGTCAGACAAAGATGGTTCTGGGATCCAGAGGGACAGAGCAATGTCCCATGTCTCCATAATGTCCCTATAAAGCATGTCACAAGGCTGGCATCAGGGCCAGGAGATGGGCTCCCATCTTGGCCCTTGTTTACTGCTGTCTCCCAGAAGTTCCCCACCTGCTTACACGGGGTCTCTGGTGTTGGGCTGCTCACTGCTTCCCGCCATGGCGGCTCTGAACTCCCCTAGAGCTGCTGGTCAGGGGGGCGAGGCTCTTCCACACTGGTAGGTGGCTTTGTTCCTCCAGCTCCTCTTCTGAAACCTGTCCCAGCCCCCACCTCTCGCTCAGCCCCTTGACTCTCTGTGGAGAGGTCCATGGCACTGGGGAGGGTTCTCACTGTCGTGGCATGGGGCCAAGTGAGTGTGGAATGTGGAGGCATGTAGAATGCATGTGAGTCCTAGCTCTCTCTCTGGATATGTAACACGAAGTCAGTCCTGTTGGCATCTCTCAGTTTTCTCATCTATTCATCTTTTTATATTTTCTACACAAAAAAGTACAAACAAATTATTTGGATTCCTGTCCCCTCTCACATTTGGGCTCTTTCTTCAATTCTAATTCTATCCTGGCCCTCTGTTTTCCTAGAGCAAGCCCCTACACCTTTCTTTCCAACCCCCAGTGGGAGTGTGTGAGATACTGACATGTCCTGACTCTTCAAAGAGGGGCAGAGTCCGTGTGCTCACTCTCGCACCAACCATGCATTTTCTATCCTGAGTGTCACTCTGTTCAAGATACAAAGTCTCCGGAGACAGTGTGTTTAATTGCCCAGCCTTGTGTAAAAGTGGTCTGGAGGTGGTGTCTGACCTCCTCCAACCTCACAAGGGGGAAGGAGAATCAAGATCAACAGCCCCAGTCTGATTCCTATAAGGCAGAGGTCAGACATGCCTCCTGTCTTTGCCATCTTTACTAATGCTGACACCAACCGTCCCTCCCACAGCACTCTCTATTTCTCTGCTGGGTTTGATGATTCATTGCAGTGGCCACACAGAACTCACAGACCATACAATTATGGGGTTTATTAGGGAAGTAACAGATTACAATTCAGGTTCAGGAACACTCAGGATACAGTTCTTCCATCAGGACAATCTCTTCCCAGCCATGCTCGCAGGCATACCTCTTCCTGGCCCTAGGCTTCTGCCCAAAGGAACTCAGCTTTCTCTTTCTCTGGGCCTGAAAGCCCATCACACCGTCTCCTGCTGCCAAGTCTCTTCTGCCACTGCTTCTTACCGTCTTCAGGGTTACAGATTGCTCTCTCTCTCTCTCTCTGTCTCCTGCTTCCAGGAGATTTTCAATGCAGGGATCCCAGGTCCAAACGACTCACTATCCACTTGTGGCTATTCTTTCTTAGTGGTGGTAGGATCCTCCTGCTCTGGAATTGGCTCTCTTTTAAGGCAAAACTGACGAATATCCTTGGGGGTCCACAATTACCCTATCACACAGTCCCACCCAATCACCTGAGTGGGAGTTAAAGACCACAGCTAGAAAGGCCACACAAAAGTAATCCATCACACCATACTGTGGTTCACCCAACCTTGACCAGAGAAGAGAAGGAAACTTGGTTGGCTATAGTGTCAGGGCTTTATACAAAGAAAAAGAAACCAAAACAAAACCTGTTGTCGTCAAGTCGATTCCAAGTCACACCAACCTGTAGGACAGAGCAGAAGAGCTCCACAGGGTTTCCAAGGAGCGGCTGGTGGATTTGAACTGCCAACCTTTTGGTTAGCAGTCAAACTCTTAACCACTGCACTGCCAGGACTCCTTTTAAATAGAGAAAGAGGTAATTCTCCAACAGAAAATAAATGCCAGGTAGTAAGAATTTTAAAAAGAAGTCCACCACCACTTGCGTGTGTTAGGGGGAGACGGGGAAACTCTACTTGCTCATGAAACTTCAAGCTATAGTTGGTATGGTGGAGAGACTCCAGGGTGAACCCCGTGTCCCCACCTCCTGGTGTTCACACCTACAGTCTACAGGAGAGTGCCCTTGTTTGGGAGAAATACACACTGGTGTCCTTAAGTGTAATGGGGCATTTTGTCTGCAGCTTGTTCTCAAATGATTCAGAAGAAGGCAAATGATAATGGGATATATACAAATCTGGAAAGACAGAGTGAGTATATGTGGTGAAATGTTAACAGCTGAGGAATTGGTAAGGGGGTATAGGAATTTTTAACTATTCTTGCAAGTTTTCTTTAAGTTTGAATTTAAAAAAAAAAAAAAAAAAACCTATTGAGCAAAAGAAGCCAGACATAGAAGAGAACATATTGTATGATTTATATGAAGTTCTAAAATAGGCAAAGTTAATCTATGGCGATAGAAATCAGAACAGTCCTTGTCTCTAGAGGTGGATGGGGGATTGACTAGAAATGCAAGGGAACTTTCTGGGGTGATGGATGCTTCCATATATTGACTCAGGTGTTGGTTATATGAGCTAGGTGCTCGGGAAACAACCATGAATAAGACAGACCAGGCTTGGGTTAGTATTCTACCAGGACTAGTGAGACAAATAATAAAAAAAAGAACAAATACGTACCAATTTCAGATGATGGTGTAACAAGGAAAATAAAACACATTAATAGAGATATGGGTTCTTGAGTTGGGGGGTCAAGGAAAGTCTTTCTGAGAAAGTGGATTTTTTCTTTTTTTTTGAGCAGAGATTGGGAGCCAGACGAGTGAAGGTCTGGAGGAAGTGTGCCCAGGCTAAGGGAACAGCAAGAGTAGAGGCCCTGATGTGGAATCACTGTTAGCATGGGTGAAGACCAGTGAGCACTTGTGCAGTAAGGCCCAGTAAGTCCTTGGGGACAGAGTGGCAGTTGCATGTGATGTGTAGAGTAGCCTCGTCTCACAGTTGGAGCCCAAAGCTCGAGTGCCTGGGTGTCTGGCTGGTGAGGGAGAGATGCTTGAGTGGAGGATGATGCCAGGTAGTGAGGGCAGGTGACTCCTGTTGCCATGTTTACCAGCTCAGATGAGTCAGGGGACTGAGGGTGGGGCAGGAGGAGCACAGCTGAGCTTTCTGAGCAGCTTCTCTAGGCGTCCCTCCAAGTGAGCCTCTGTGGTGCCTGACTTTTGCATAAACAGGTGAGAGACTCAGTGGCCAGAAGATAATTCTGAGCATGGCCATTGGCCCTGCACTTTTCCCAGTCAGTCAGACTGGGGGTTGTTGCTGTTGTTAGGTGCCATCGAGTTGGTTCCGACTGATAGCGACCCTACGTACAATGGAACGAAACACTGCTCAGTCCTTGGCCAGTCTCACAATTGTTGTTATGCTTGAGCCTATTGTTGCAGCCACTGTGTCAGTCCATCTTGTGGAGGGTCTTCCTCTTTTTCACTGACCCTCTACTTTACCAAGCATGATGTTCTTCTCCAGGGACTGGTCCCTCCTGACATAGTCTCACCATCCTTGCCTCTAAGGAGATTATGGTCGTACTTCTTCTAAGACAGATTCATTCGTTCTTTTGACAGTCCATGGTATATTCAGTATTCTTTGCCATTCCCACAATTTAAAGGCATCAATTCTTCTTCAGTTTTCCTTATTCATCGCTGAGCTTTCAAATGCATATGAGGCGATTGAAAACACCACGGCTTGGGTAAGGTGTACCTTAGTCCTCAAAGTGGCATCTTTGCTTTTCAACACTTTAAAGAGGTCTTTTGCAGCAGATTTGCCCAATGCGATGAGTCTTTTGATTTCTTGACTGCTGCTTCCATCCATGGGTGTTGATCGTGGATCCAAGTAAAACGAAATCCTTGATAACTTCCATCTTTTCTCCATTTATCGTGATGTTCAGCTTATTGGTCCAGTTGTGAGGATTTCTGTCTTCTTTATGCTGAGGTGTAATCCATTCTGAAGGTTGTGGTCATTGATCTTCATCAGTAAGTGCTTCAAGTCCTTTTTACTTTCAGCAAGCAAGGTTACGTCATCTGCTTATTGCAGGTTGTTAATGAGTCTTCCTCCAATCCTGACACCCGTTCTTCTTCATGTAGTCCAGCTTCTCGGATTATTTGCTCCACATACAGATTGAATAGGTATGGTGAAAGGACAAAACCCCGACACACACCTTTCCTAACTTTAAACCACACAGTATCCCCTTGTCCTGTTCTAATCACTGCCTCTTAGTAAAGTACAGGTTTCTCATGAGCACAGTTAGGTGTTCTGGAGTTCCCATTATTTGCAATGTTATCCATAATTTGTTATGATCCACCCAATCAAATGCCTTAGCATAGTCAATAAAACACAGGTAACATCTTCCTGGTATTCTCTGCTTTCAGCCAGGATCCATCTAACATCAGCAATGATGTCTCTGGTTCCATATCCTCTTCTGAATCCAGCTTGAATTTCTGGCAGTTACCTGTCGATATACTGCTGCAGCCACTTTTGAATGATCTCCAACCAAATTTTACTTTCATTGGATGTTGATATTGCTTGATAATTTCTGCATTCAGTTGGATCACCTCTCTTGGGAAGAGGCGTAAATACGGATCTCTTCCAGTCAGTTGGCCAGGTAGCTGTCCTCTAAATTTCTTGGCATAGACAAGTGAGCACCTCCAGTGCTGCATCCATTTGTTGAAACATCTCAATTGGTATTCCATCAATCCCTGGAGCCTTGTCTTTCGCCAGTGCCTTCAGTGCAGCTTGGACTTCTTCCTTCAGTACCATCGGTTCCTGATCATACTCTACCTCCTGAAATGGTTGAACATAGACCAATTCCTTTTGGTATAGTGACTCTGTATATTCTTTTCATCTTCTTTTGATGCTTCCTGAGTCATTTAATATTTTTCTCATAGAATCCTTCACTATTGCAACTCAAGGCTTGAATTTTGTCTTTAGCTCTTTCGGCTTGAGAAATGCTGAGTGTGTTCTTCCCTTTTGGTTTTCTTTTTCCACGTCTCTGCGCATGTCATTATAATACTTTGTCTTCTCCAGCAGCCCTTTGAAATCTTCTGATCAGCTCATTTACTTCATCATTTTTTCCTTTGGCTTTAGCTACTTGATGTTCAAGAGCAAGTTTCAGAGTCTCTTCTGACATCCATTTTGGTCTTTTCTTTCCCGTCTTTTTAATGACCTCTTGCTTTCTTTATGTATGATGTCCTTGATGTCATTCCACGACTCATCTGGTCTTCAGTCATTGGTGTTCAATGTGTCAAATCTATTCTTGAAATGGTCTCTAAATTCAGGTGGGATATACTCAATGTCATACTTTGGCTCTCGTGGACTTGTTTTAATTTTCTTCAGTTTCAACTTGAAGTTGCATGTGAACAATTGATGGTCCATTCTGAAGTTGGCCCCTGGCCTTGTTCTGACTGATGATATTGATCAGGGGGTTTGAGGGTGATTGAATTTTGGCCCCAATGAACTAGGATTGATAAAAGGTTATGGAGACAGGAGGTGAAGCACCAACAAGAGCCCTAGGGACAGCCCACCAGAGTTCATTCCTGGTTGATTCCGGTAGCTAACTGGGCAGTTCTGTGGGCAACAGGGCTCCCAGGACAGGATGGGGTGATGCATGCGAAAGGATGGCTCCATTTGTCAAAAGGGATGGGAATGGGGCCCTGGCCACAGGCTCAGGCTCCGTAAAAACCAGGCTCCATCCTCTGTTCCAACAGCCTTAAGGGGTCCCTGACTCTGTGTCGCCATCACCAAAATCATGGGTAACAGCTCCGGGTTCTTGGTGTGATGGAAGGGCCTGGCTTTTAGAGTCTGCCAAGTTTAGCTCTGCAACTTTCAACATTACTCCCTGAGCTTCAGTTTCCTCATTGGCAAAATGGGGTCACTAAGAATGCCATCATGGAGTTGTGAGAATTCAGTGGGTTCACGTGTGTCAGTGGCCTAGCAGAAGGTGATAATGGTGGGAGGGGTCTCAAAAACTCTAAGAACTTTTCTCCTCTCATCCCATTAGAGAAACTAAGCCCCTAAGTAACTGACCATGGGTTTTCGTGCAGGGGTTATAAAGTAAAACACCTTCAGGGGCAGGCAGGCACATACCACAAACGTATGAAGTAGTAGATGGGAGAAGATGAGGGGATAGAGGTGAACTGGGGAGCACATGCCCAAGGGCATCCAAAAAGAAACTCTTAAAGCCGTGCTGGCCAAACAAACATGGATGTGGCAGTCAGACTTCGCACTTGTGCCATCTTGTTTACACTTGGGCTTGCACAAGCAAACATATGTCACAGTAATTGTCTCCTCAAGATTCAGGGAGGACCTGAAGGGTAAGTCTGAGCCTCTCCTGCCCCTTGTGTCTCACAGAGGGCTCAGGCCTCACCCTTCAAACACTTCTCCAGCCAGGGAGCAAAGCCTCTTTCTGGATACACTGTCCAGAGCCTCAGATCTTGGCCTGCGAGTTCGTTAGGAGGGTAGATGATCTTGGTGGGCTGGACAAGGAGGGATCCCAGGGGACTGGACCTGAAATCTGGGCTGATAAAGGAGTCAGAGTGTGTGGTAGCCATAAGCCCTGGTTGAACACCTGTCCTGTGCAGGCTGCTGGGAATTGCCAGAAGGCGGCAGCAGGCTCTCTGGGTATCATTCACCCTGGCTGAGCCCCTCTCCACAGCACACAGTTGCCCATGGGGTCAGGTCTAGGTCTGCTCCAGCAACACCTTGTCCTGAGGGCCAAGCAGAGCCTCAAGGGGAATGACGAGGGGGTTCACCTTCCCGCTGCCTTGGCCAGAGTTAAGGCCTGCAGTGTTGGTGCTTTTTGTTAGAGACAGCTAAGGAGATTGGGGTTGTGAGCTCAGTCCCTGACTGTGCCAGTGCAGCCCCACAGAGAAACTGAATCTAGGGGTGGGGGGTTACCTGAATCTAGGAGTAGCTGATGTTTATTGAGGGGCTAGTCTGAACAGGGCAATGGACAAGATGTTTCACATCAACCCTACAAGGTAGGCATTATTATCTTCAGATTATTACTGAGGCTCAGAGAAGGCACACGAAGCTAAGATCACACAGCAAACAAGTGCTGAGTCTAGACTTGAAACTAGAGAAATGAGTCTTTGAAGAGCCCCCACTATTCAGATGTAGGCCTTTCTGCATCAGCTCTTTGCAACTCACCCCAGACACTAGGGATCAAACCATTACTCTACTTGGCTGGTGCTTCCTAACTCAGAGGGTAAGCCCTGAGAAGGCAGGAGCCACAAGCTAAGTCCCCTTGACTGGTTCTTCACAGTCCCAGCACCACAGCTGTCTACCCCTGCCCTGTTCTCCTCACTGGGCTCTGATGACGGCAGATGAGTGTTTGTCAATAAAATGAGGCAAAGGAAGTGACAGTGCTTTGTAAACTCCCAAGTGCTGTGCAAATGCAAGATGACTGTAACTTATTTTCCCTTATGAGCTCGATGATTCTACCAATGAGTTATGAGGTTGGAGGTCAATGTTTAATAATTCTTTGGTAAAGGCATAAAATAGATTGTTCAAGTTCCATAACCATGGTTTTATACTACTTTTTCTCGTCCAGTACAGCATAGACCAAATAATTTGTAGCCATTCTTTCCCTAAAATGTATTTTCCAACTTTGGATCCAAGGATTTAACTATAGATCCAGCTTTGGGGTAAATACACCTACTACGTTGGTCTACTTTTAGCCTCTATTTTTGGCCTGTTAAAAGTACCAAAAATAGGCAGGGAGTCAAAATTGTACTACCCTTTGAAGAAATGTGCAAGCTCAAAAGAAGTTCAAAAATTTTCTATGAGCTACACGTAAGTCAAGAAAATATGAGAACTCAGTGGAAATGGAGTGGCTGCTGTAACACAAATACTACAAGTGGGTGGCCTTAAAGAACAGAAATTTATTTTCTCACAGTTCTGGAGGCTAGAAGTCCAAATCAGGATCTCAGTCATGTTGATTCCTTCCCTGGGCGTTCTTTGGTTCTTGGTGATCCTCACATGTCATCTGTCTTCCCCAGTATGTGCACACCTCTGTGTCTAATCTGTTCTTTTTCTAACTCAGAAGTGATTAGGTTTAGGACACACCCTACATTGGTGTAGCCTCAATAACAACAAAGAATACCCCTATTTCCAAACAGAGTCATATCCACAGGAATGCTGTTGTTGAGTGCCAGCTGTTGAGTCTATGCCAACTCATAGGGACCCCACGTGACAGAATAGAACTGCCCCATAAGGTTTTCTAGGCTGTAATCTTTTTGTTGTTGTTGAGAATACATGCAGCAGAACATACACCAGTTTAACAATTTCTACAGGTACAGTTCAATGACATTGATTACATTCTTCAAGTTGTGCAACCATTCTCACCCCCCCTTTTCTGAGTTTTTCCTTCTCCATTAACATAAATTCACTGTCCCCTAAATTTCCTATCTAATCTTTCAAGTTGCTGTTGTTAATTTGATTCCATACAGATAGATCTTGAAAGAGCACAATATTCAAGGCAGACATTCTTTACTAGTTAAGCTTAATTATTGTTTGGTTTTAAGAAGACTTCAGGGGATATTTTTGGTTTAAGATTTAAAGATTATCTCAGGGCAATAGTTTCAGGGGTTCATTCAGCCTCCATGGCTCCAGAAAGGCTGATTCCATTAGAATTTTAAATTCTGTTCTTCATTTTCTCCCTTTTGATCAGGATTCTTCTATAGTGGTCAGTAATGGGAGCTGGGCACCATCTACTCCTTCTGGTCTCATGGCAAAGGAGGCAGTTTTTCATGGAGGTAATTAGTCACATATTCCATATTCTCCTCCTATTCCTGACTCTCCTTCCCCTGTTGTTCCAGGTAAATAGAGACCAGTTATTGTGCCTTGGATGGCCATTTGTAAGCGTTTAAGACCCCAGGCACTCAGCAACAAATTAGGAGATAGAACAGAAGCACTGAAGACATTATTAGGCCAATTAACTGAGATGTCCCATGAAGCTATGACCCTAAATCCCCAAACCAAGGAACCAAATCTCATGTGGTTTTTGGTTGCATATCAGCGGCCTCAGCAGCTACTCTTTTTTTTGGTCATTGTTAGAAGTATATCTGTCACGTAACTTTTGCCAATTCAACTTTTTACAGGTGTACAACTTATTGACTGCAATTGCAATAATCAACTGTGCAACCCTACCCTTAATCAATGTGATTTTTCCATCACCGTTAACCCCCACTTTGCACCTTCTCTCCCACCCCTGGTAACCTCTAATAAACTTTGGTCTCTATACATTTGCCTGTTCTTGACTTTTTATATAAGTCAGGTCATACAATATTTGTCCTTTTATGGCTAACTTATTTCACTCAGCGTAATGTCTTCCAATTCCATCCATATTGTAATATGCATCAAGATTTCATTTCTCCTATTGGCTGAGTATTATTCCATTGTATGTATGTACCACATTTTGCTCATCCATTCCTCTGTTGATGGGCATTTAGGTTGTTTCCACCTGTTGGCTATTGTGAATAATGCTGCAGTGAACACTGGTGTACAAGTCTCTGAGTCTCTGCTTTCAAGTCTTTTGGGTATATACCTAGGAGTGGAATAGCTGGGTCATATGGTAGTTCTATTTTCGGTTTTTTGAGGAACCACCACACTGTTTTCCACAGTGGCTGTACCATTTGTTATTCCCGCCTAGGCCGTAATCTTTATGGAAGCAGATCACTAAGTATTTCTCCTGAAGAGCTGCTGGGGGGGTTCGAACTGCCAACCTTTTGGTTAGCAGCTGAGTATCTAACCATTGCTCCACCAGGTCTCCTTTCCACAGGAATAATTGTTAAGATTTCAACACATTTTTTAGGGGGACACAACTCAATCCATAACACTTTTTTTCTATGATACTCTGGTTTAAAAAAAGGCGATGGACCAGCAATTTAAACATTTCTAAAAGAATCCCAGCACATGTGCAGCCATTTTCTTCACCTGGGGACAGTAAGTTCATTCTACCACCTTCTGTGCACTTCATCTCCCTGGCTTTGTCCTTGTGCAGTCCCAGAGGACCTACCACAGTAAGTCCTGCTGTTTTTCACAGAATGGGAAGCTAGAAGCCAGTTTTGCCATAATGATTGCTTTATGGCTGTAGAGGGTCTGGGACAGTGATGCCCTGTAATATGTCTCTTCATTGCTTCAGGTACGTGTCAGAGGGAGTTTCTAAACCTTGTTTTTTCAATTCCTGCTTCTGATTTCCTCTCCATGAGGTTTCCAGAGATTGCTCCAGGCATCTGACAGCTTCCACAAGCCACATGGCCTCCTCTCAGGAGCAGAAGGGGCCTCTTGACAATGAGAAGCTTCTTGGTGCCTTGACACTTGGTGAGCGCTAGGTTTTGGGCTCCAGTCCTTTCTGCTCTTCTTGTGGTTGGTCGGATGACTCCGTTCTTTCTTCTTCCTTCACTGGTTGTTTGGCACACAGGAGGAGGTTAAAGTGCCTGTCATAGACTGAATTGTGTCCTCCAAAAATGTGTGTCAATTTGGCTAGGCCATGATTCCCAGTATTGTGTGGTTGTCCACTGTTTTGTTATCTAATGTGATTTTCCTACGTGTTGTAAATCCTACCTCTATGATGTTAAGGAGGCAGGATTAGAGGCAGCTATGTTAATAAGGCAGAACTCAATCTACAAGATTAGGTTGTATCTTGAGTTAGTCTCTTTTGAGATACAAAAGAGAGAATTGAGCAGAGGGGAGAGGGACCTCCTACCACCAATAATGAAAAACTAAGAGGGGAGTGTGTCCTTTGGACCCAGGGTCCCTGTGCTGAGAAGCTCCTAGACCAGGGGAAGATTGATGACAACGACCTTCTTCCAGAGCTGACAGAGAAAGAAAGCCTTTCCCTGGAGCTGGCACCCTGAATTCGGACTTCTAACTTCCTAAACTGTGAGAGAATGAACTTCTGTTTGTTAAAGCCATCCACGTATGGTATTTTTGTTATAGCAGCACCAGATAACTAAGACAGCACCTTTTGTTTATTTTCTTCTGGGAATAAAGCCCAGGGTGCTGGTGTAAGATACCCAGGAGAGCCTGCTGCTACCTTCAGGCAATTTCTAGCAGCCAGCACAAGGCCTTATACAGGGCAAATGCTCAGCCAAGTCTTGTGGCAACACCAGGCATTCTGGCTCTTTCATTAATTCAGGTTTCAGGCCTAGTTCACACCCTTCTCATCCCAGGCTCCCTCCTTGTTCAGCCCACCAAGACTATCTATCATTTGAGAAACTGCTGAAATACCTTCTCTTCCAAGAAGCCTTCTAGGAATATGAGAAGAGAAAGTAACATGAAATTACACACACACACACACACACACACACACACACACACACACACACGGGTGCCACCTTCTCATCCCCTCCGGGCAAAAGTGCTTACCCTTGTCACACACAGAAAATCAGATGTGTTTGGTGTTCATGGCTGAAGATTAGGGTGTATCTGCCCAGGGCTTTGGCTGACTCGTTGATGCTACAAAAGTGGCAGTGGTCAAGGCGGTGGTTTGGAAGAAAAGAGCATTGTTTACTGCTCTGGTTTTGTTACTCACCTGCTGTGCTACACAAGCAAGTTTCTTGTCCCTTCTGGGGCCATTAATTCAGCAGGTGTGGGAGTAAAACGCATTTAAGCCCCTACCTGCTCTGCCATTCTGGGATTCTCAATAGAGCACCTCAGGGACAAGAGAGAGGTGTGCGGGGTGAGGGAGTGGGAGCCAGGAGGCCAGGAACTGCTCTCTCGGGACGTCTCTGGGTCTCTGCAGCCCTCCCCACCAGTTGCACACAGACTTGCTCCTTCTTTGAGCTCTGAGCCCCATGAGAGCACAGATGGGCCTGTCTTCTCCACCTCCACCCTTGGCACCAGACTGGCACAGTCTGTGCTTGGTGAAACGTTGTTGAGTAAATGAGTGTGGGACTGGGGAGAACAGGGAAGGACGGATGTTGTGAATGAAAAATAGAGTGCTTAGAGGTCCTGGGGGCTTGTCTGAGTTCTAACCACTTATGAGTCTATCAGAGAACACTTTGAAGGAAAGACAATAGCAAGGTATCCACTCTAGCTTGTGAGGGAAGGATTGAATTAAATCAGTTGTACTCTTGGCCAGTGAGGCGTTAGTGGTTCAGTGGTAGAATTCTTGCCTTCCATCCAGGAGAGCTGGGTGTAATTCCCAGCCAATACACCTCATGCACAGCCACCACCTGTTTGTCAGTGAAGGCTTCTATGTTGCTCTGAGGCTGAACAGGTTTCAGCAGAGCTTCCAGACTGAGACAGACTAGGAAGAAAGGTCTGATGATTTACTTCTGAAAATCAGCCAGTGAAAATCCTATGGATTGCTATGTTCTAATCCGCAACTGATCATAGGGCTGGACAAGGACCAGGCAGCATTTCATTCCATTGTGCATAGACTTACCATGAACTGGGGGCTGAATTGATAGCAGCTAACAACAATAACAACAACTCTTGTCCATGCGCATGTCTTCACTATAGAGGGCTGCTGTGAGACTGATTCCTGAAACGGAACCCTGTAGAGGATTGGGACACTCAGAGCCTTGGGCTCATCTCTGTGCTCACTTCTCAGCAGCATCTGAATGTATGAACCCAGCCCTCAGGGAGTGGCCAGTGAGAGAGGTAACCCAGCTGTGTGGAGGAGGGAGATCAAGGAGTGGGGAGGGAGGATACAGCAGGGCAGAGGGCACAGGTGTCAGAAAAGGGGACCTAGTGGCGGCTAGAGAAGGGCTTGAGGAGGTCAATGTCCAAGGGGAGTTGGCAGAGTTTGTTGTGCAGGATGCAGTGAACCCTCCTCTCGTCTGGCATTTCTATAAAATCTTCAGTAAGCTCTGGTCTAGCGAATGCTCAAGGAGCCCTGATGGCACAATGGTTAAGTGCTCAGCTACTAACTAAAAGGTCAGTGGTTCAAACCCACCAGCTGCTCCACAGGAGAAAAGACCTGACAATCTGATTCTATAAAGATTACAGCCTAGGAAACCCTGTGGGCACTTCTACTCTGTCATGTAGGGTCACTATGAGTCAGAATTGACTCAACGGCAACAAACAGCAACAGTGACTGCTCATTGCGTGTGGGGAGATGCCGAGCCCTGTGTCAAAGGCCATACAGAACAAGGGCAGAATCTGTGCCTTGGGGTGGCAGCCTTGGGTGGGGTACTAGTCTTGCCCCCATGCTCCAGTGGCTGTAACCCCACTGATTTGCACCACCTCCCTGTTGCCGATGATCCTTGCTGGGAGTTGTTCTGCTTGACCGCTCTGGCATCTAACACTGCAGAACACCCCTTACATTTTTTGACTTTTTCTCTCTTTGACTTTCCCAGAAGTAGAGTCTGGGACAAGATTTGGTTGCAGGTAGTTGATCTGGGAGGTGATCTAGGAACCTGGAGTGAGAGGACAGAAAGAATGAAACAGCAAGGGGGAAAGGCCAGCGTAAGGGTGTGTTACCAACGTCATCGCTGACAGCAACAGGGTACAACTCCTTGGGGAGCTTCTGAGAACTGTAACAACATGCCTTCCAGAGCTGTCCACTTGAAGTGCAGGAGTCTGCAGCATTTATTTGCCAGCTCCCATTCCCATTGGTAGAATACTGTCCCCAGTGACACTAACTGCCCACATTTCCAGACCACACTTGCTTTGAGGCCCAAGGGGCTTCCTTAGTATCAGAGGGCAGGAAGTGGAAAGGTGGTTGTGAGTTTGAGCTGAGTGTCAATTAAAGGTGCCTCTGAACTCAAACAGACCTGTCCACCAGAGCTGCCCTGAAAGCAGTCTCTCTGGGGGTGCTTTGCCCTGACCTGTTGTCAATAAACATCGGCTGAATCCACGTGATCGCCACTTCCTTTCTAAATGCTCACACACTGCCCATTTAATACACTCTAGAATTTTGCTTGTCCCCGGAATCATGTCAGAGCATGAGGGAAGCATCACATCACCAAAGGATGCTCGGTTCCCATGCTTCTTTATATGATGTTTGGCAGGAGTATGGAGCCCCTGGGTGGTGCAAACGGTTAATGTGCTCTGCTGCTAACTAAGAGTTTGCAGATTCGAGTCCGCCCAGAGGCTACTCAGAAGAAAGACCTGGTGATCTATTTTCAAAAAAAGAAAACCCTGTGGAGCACACTTCTACTCTGGCACACATGAGGTCACCATGAGTTGGGGTCAACTCAACGGCAACTGATTTTTCGTGGGAACGCAGCTACAATATGTGTATGGTGTGAGGTTCTCCTCACTCTTTCTCGGTCTCTTCCTCCAATGGCCCCTTGAACCGATCCCAGGTCCTCTGCTCTTCTGGTCCTGAGTGATCTGAGTTTGCTCACCTGTGCCCATGGTTTGAG
Organism: Dugong dugon; assembly: GCA_030035585.1. NCBI lineage: Eukaryota > Metazoa > Chordata > Mammalia > Sirenia > Dugongidae > Dugong > Dugong dugon. Next base: position 59,985 of record CM057469.1, on the reverse strand, counting down.
GTTCCTGGGTGGTGCAAACTGTTAACACTTGACTACTAACCTAAAGGTTGGCTGATCAAACCCACCTATCAGCACTATGGAAGAAAGGCCTGGTGATCTGCTTCCATAAAGATTACAGCCAAAAAAATCCAGAGGGGCAGTTCTGCTCTGTAACACATGGGGTTGCCATAAGTCAGAGTTGACTTGACAGCAATGGATTTGGGCCCATGGCTTGAACCTCCACCTTGGCCCTTACGATCCCTAGATCTGTCTCTTTAACCAAACCCTTTTCCTGTCTCCAGATCTGCATATGGAACTATCACTGGACTGCCTCCACTGGGCTGACCTGGGAGTCATGAAGTCTCCTTCACCTCCACACAGCCACGACTGAGCTCATCTTTCCTCCCTGCAGTCTGCTTCTTGTCCTGGATGTCACGTCTTACCACCATTCCCTCAGTTGTCCAGGTCAGAATTTCCAAGCAGTCCCACCCTCTCCTCCGCTCTCCATGCCAAGTCCACATGGTCTCCCGGGGTCAGGCAAGTATTTACTGTAGGCTACTCTCATCAATCTGGACTCACTGACATTCCCTAGGAACTGATTTCAGAATCTATTACGATCCACATACGGCATTCAGGTCCACGTGTGACAGTTTGTTTCATCCCATACACTCACACCTTCTGCTACGTCTTTCACTAGTAGCATCCTCTTTTCTTCCTAGGCCCTGTACCTGTGAATGTGACCTTATTTGGAAATAGGGTCTTTTAAGATGTTATCAGTTAAGTTAATATGAGGTCATACTGAGTAAGGTAGGTCTTAATCCCATCTGAGTGGTGTCCTTATAAAACAGGAGGAGAGACATAGAACACAGAGGGAAGATGGTCATATGACAATAGAGACAATAATTGGAGTGATATAGCTACAAGCGAAGGGACACCAAGGATTGCCAGCCATCAACAGAGGTTGGGAAGAGGAATGGAACAGATTTTTCCTCAGAGCCCTCAGAAGGAATCAATATGGCCAACACCCTGATTTCAAATTCTAGCCTCCAGGACTGTGAGACAGTAAATTTATGTCCTTATAAGCCACCTACTTTGTGGTTCTTGGTTACAGGAGCCTAGAAAATCAATCCAGGTGTTAACATTGAACTAAACTTTGATGGATAAATAAGATTTCCCCAGGTGGGAGGGCATTTCAGGCAGAGTATGTATCATGGGCAAAGGCATGAGACAATATGGGGATGTGAAATGTTTTGGGGGTGAAGTTGGAAAAACTGGAAGGGAGCATGTCAGGAAGACTTCTGACCTCCAGGAGCCAAGGACAGGGCAGAAGATTCCACATCCATCCCTTCTCACAGGGCCTTATACTAGCTGATCTCCAGGAGCTGAGGACAGGGCAGAAGATTCCACATCCATCCTTTCTCACAGGGTCCTATACTAGCTGATCTCCAGGAGCCAAGGACAATGCAGAAATTTCCACATCCATCCCTTCTCACAGGGCCCTATACTAGCTGATCTCCAGGAGCCGAGGACAGGGCAGAAGATTCCACATCCATCCTTTCTCACAGGGTCCTATACTAGCTGATCTCCAGGAGCCAAGGACAATGCAGAAATTTCCACATCCATCCCTTCTCACAGGGCCCTATACTAGCTGATCTCCAGGAGCCAAGGACAGGGCAGAAGATTCCACATCCATCCCTTCTCACAGGGTCCTATACCAGCTGATCTCCAGGAGCCAAGGACAGGGCAGAAGATTCCACATCCATCCCTTCTCCCAGGGTCCTATACTAGCTGATCTCCAGGAGCCAAGGACAATGCAGAAATTTCCACATCCATCCCTTCTCACAGGGTATGGTAATGCCATGGTAATGGCGACCACTATCACAGAGAAACCACAGTCTTAGTGACTTGGCCCATAAACCCTTATTCCTTGCACATATTAGAGTTGAGTGTAGTGATTGGTGGGAAGCCTTCCACGTAGACCTGGCTCCTTCAAAATTGCTTTTCTACCATCCTGTAGGACCTCATAGTCCTTTGCTGACAGTCAGTGAATGGGGTAAGATGGGGTGCGGAGAATTGCATGGAAGGTTTTTATACTTCAGACCTTGAAGTGGCACACATTCCATCCACCCACATTCCATTGTCACATGGCCCCACCCAGATGTGAGAGGAGTTTGGGAAGGATGTTCCTCTTTGGACAGCTGCTTCCCAGAAATGTGTGTACACGCTGGAAGAAGAGCATGAATCTCTGCTGGACATTTAGCTGTTTCTGCCACAGGCCCTCAAATGACAGTCTGTCACAGCCACAGGGAAGAACCTCAAAGAAGTTGGTGGTGAGTGAATTCTATAGAAATGGAGCATCGAGAGATTGTCTAGCAGAGTAGATGGTCAATGAATGCTTGGTGAATGAATGAATGAGGAACGAATTATGTCTCTCTCCTCAGTTCCTTTTAGCCTGATAGATGATAGATTATACCTAGATAGATACACAGACAGATAGATAAATAGTTGTTGTCAGCTGCAGTCTAGTCGGCCCTCAACTCATAGCAACCCTGTGCACAATGGAACAAAATATGGATTGGACCATTGTGATCCATAGGGCTTTGACTGGCTGATTTTTCAGAAGTAGATCTCCAGGTCTTTCTTTCTAGCCCATCTTAGTCTAGAAGCTCTGCTAAAGCTTAATAGTAACATGCAAGCATCCATCTACAGATGGGTGGTGGCTGCGCATGAGGTGCATTGGCCAGGAATTGAACCCTGGTCTCCTACACGGAAGGCAAGAATTCTACCTCTGAACCACCAATGCTCCCAGAAAAATAGGTGTAGATATAGATATACTTTTTAAAAACAGAATGAGAGATAGAGGGAGGAGAAGTGAAAGAATGAGATGAGAGAGACGACAGGGGCTTAAACAAGGAAGCTGGGAGGGAAGTGAGTCCTTGTCTTTCCTACAGCCAGACACGGTACTTCCTTTACCTGGAGAAGGAAACGTGGCTATAGGAGTAGAAAGAAGGCTACCCTGAGAGAAGAGTTATAGGGAAACAGGAGTCTGGTCTATACCTGTGAATATTCTGTCAGTTTAATTCAGTCTCATTTAGGATTTGGACTGCACAGACCGTCTGCAGTGCTCTGAAAAACCAGGGTATGACTGTGGTTAGAAAAGGTCTGGAACAGTCCCCACAGCCTGGTCGAAGCCAGGGAGGAGGGGCAGGAGGAGCTTACACACATCAGCCTGACATCTGGTGCCAGGCCCTTCTTTCATCTCCCTGTGGTTTTCAGTCCAGCCTTGCACCCGATGGCTCATAATTCCACATTTCCAATTTATTAATCAAACACCATCTGTGAGGCCATGTCATGGCCCCACTGGTGTTTTTCCATTTGAATGGTTGCTGAGTATTTAACTATGCTTCAGCAACTTCCGTTGATGACAGCAACCTCCTTTCCCCAGTACAAATTCACACTCAGCAAGGATAATCACAAAGCCTCCACAAATAAATTAGCAGTCAACACAAACTCCAAGCCCTCTTGAGTGATGGTGGCAAGGTGGCAGCGAGGGGAGGGAAGTGGGGTGGGGAAAACCCCCATCACCTGGTCAAAGGCATCATTTGAAACATGCAGGGAAGGAGCCAGCTGTTTCTGTGGGAGGTTAAAGATCTTGTCATCTGCATGCATGTTCTCCAGAGCCATAGGGTCAGGAGTCCTGAAGATCACCCCTTGCCTTGGCATGTTTTTTCAATGGACCCAGCTTTTTTTTTTTTTTTTTTTAAATTGTACTTCAGGTAAAGGCTTACAGAACGAATAGTTTCTCATGAAACAGTAGTACACATGTTGTTTTATACATTGGTTAACAACCCCACAACATATCAACCCTCTAACTTCTCAACCATTTTTTTTGGTGAAAATACACATAGCCAAAGATACACCATTTCAAAAATTTGTACATGCACAGTTCAGTGACATTGATTGCGCTCTTCCAATTGTGCTGTTATTCTCACTTAAGAAGAAGGCTTACAGAACAAAATAGTTTCTCATCTAACAGTTACTACAAATGTTGCCCTATGACAATGGTTAACAATCTCACAACACATCAACAATATCCTTACTCAACCTCGGGTTCCCTATCACCAGCTTCCTTGTCCCCTTCTGCCTTCTGGCCCTTGTCACTGGACTCCTGCACCTCGTTAGTCTCATTTGGTTTTACGGGGCTGTCCAGTCCCAGACTGAACAGTGAACCTTGGAGGTAACTTCACCACTGAGCTAAAAGGGTGTCTGGGGGCCATACTCTCAGGGTTTCTCCGGTCTCCTTTAGGCCAGTAAATCTGGTCTTTTTTTTGTGAGTTAGAATTATGCTCTACATCCTTCTCCAGCTCTGTCCAGAACCCTCTGTTGTGATCCTGGTCAGAGCAGTCAGTGGTGGTAGCCGGGCACCATCTAGCTGTACTGGACTCAGTCCGGAGGAGGAGGCCTTGGTAGCTGTGGACAATTAGTCCTTTGGACTCTTTTCCTTGTATCATGTTCTCTTCATTCACCCTTGCTCCCGAAGGGATGAGACCAGTGGAGTATCTTAGATGGCCGCTCACAGGCTTTTAAGACCCCAGACACTACTCACCAAGGTAGAATGTAGAGCATTGTCTTTATAAGCTCTGTCATGCCAATTGAGACAGATGTTCCCCGAGACCATGGTCCCCACAGCCCTCCGCCCAACAATTCAGTCCCTCAGGGAGTTTGGATGTGGCTATGGGGCTTCCATGACCTTTCCTTGTACAAGTTATGCTAGTTTCCCCTGTATTGTGTACTGTCTCACCCTTCACCCAAGATACCACTTATCTATTGCATATTTAGTATTCCCCCCCACCCCCCACCCCTCCCGTCCCTGGTAACCAACAAAGATTGTTACATTTTGTGTGTGAACTTTTTCATGGGTTTTTACAATAGAGGTCTCATACGATATTTGTCCTTTTGTGATTGACTTATTTCAGTCAGCATAATGTCCTCCAGTTTCATCCATGTTATGGGATGCTTCACAGATTCATTGCTGTTCTTTCTCGTTGCATAGTACTCCATTGTGTGTATGTACCATAGTTTGTTTATCCATTCATCTGTTGATGGGCATCTAGGTTGTTTCCATCGTTTTGCTATTGTGAACAATGCTGCCATGAACATAGGTGTGCATATGTCTATTCGAGTGATGACTCTTATTTCTCTAGGATATATTCCTAGGAGTGGGATTGCTGGATCAAATGGTATGGCTGTTTCTAGCTTTCTGAGGAAGCGCCATATCATTTTCCAAAATGGCTGTATCATTTTGCATTCCCACCAGCAGTGCATAAGAGTTCCAATCTCCCCGCAGCCCCTCCAACATTTGTTATTTCCAGTGTTTTTGATTCGTGCCAGTAATGCCGGGGTGAGATGGTATCTCATTGTGGTTTTAATTTGCATTTTTCTAATGGCTAGTGATCATGAGCATTTCCTCACGTGTCTGTTGGCTATTTGAATGTCTTCTTTGGTGAAGTGTCTGTTCATTTCCTTTGCCCATTTTTCGATAGGATTGTTTGTCTTTTTGTTGTAGAGGTGTTGGATTTTCTTGTAGATTATGGAGATTAGACCTTTGTCTGACTTGTACTGTCCAAAATTTTTTCCCAGTCTGTAGGTTCTCTTTTTACTCTTTTAGTGAAGTCTTTTGAAGAGCATAGGTGTTTGATTTTTAGAAGATCCCAGTTATCTAGCTTATCTATTGGGGTTTGTGCATTGATGGTTATGGTTTGTATCCTGTTAATGCCATGTATTAAGGCCTGAAGTGTTGGTCCTATTTTTAATTCTATGAACTTTATAGTTTTAGGCTTTATATTCAGGTCTTTGATCCATTTTGAAGTAGTTTTTTTGTATGGTGTGAGGTATTGGTCCTGTTTCATTTTTTTGCAGATGGATATCCAGTTTTGCCAGCACCATTTGTTAAAAAGACTGTCTTTTCCCCATTTGATGGACTTTGGGCCCTTGTTGAAGATCAGGTGACCGTAGGTGGATGGATTTACATCTGGGTTCTCAATTCTGTTCCACTGGTCAATGTATCTGTCGTTGTACCAGTACCAGGCTGTTTTGACTACTGTAGCTGTATAGTAGGTTCTGAGGTCAGGTAGTGAGAGTCCTCCAACTTTATTCTTCTTCTTCAGTAGTGCTTTACTTATTCGGGGCTTCTTCCCTTTCTATATAAAGTTAATGATTAGTTTTCCCATCTCTTTGAAGAATGTTGTTGGTATTTGGATCGGAATTGCGTTGTATTTGTAAATTGCTTTGGGTAGAATTGTCATTTTCACAATGTTGAGTCTGCCTATCCATGAGCACGGTATGTTTTTCCATTTATGTAGATCCCTTTGGGTTTCATGCAGTAGTGTTTTGTAGTTTTCTTTGTATAAGTCTTTTACATCCCTGGTCAGATTTATTCCTAAGTATTTTATCTTTTTAGGGGCTATTGAAAATGGTATTGTTTTCCTGATTTCCTTTTCATCGTTTTCCTTATTGGTGTATAGGAATCCAACTGATTTTTGAATGTTTATCTTGTATCCTGCTACTCTGCTGAATCTTTCTATTAGTTCCAGTAGATTTTTAGTGGAGTCTTTAGGGTTTTCTATGTATAGTATCATCTCATCTGCAAACAGGGACAGTTTAACTTCTTCATTACCAATTTGGATGCCCTTTATGGAACCAGCTTTTTTGATGGCTCAGAACGATGGCTTGTATGATCTCATTTACATTAATGGTGTGTGTGCGAGTATTTGTGTGCATGTGTGTATGCATGTATGTGTAGATGTGCATGTGTTAGAGGCTGAAGTATTAACATGAAAGCATGGCTGTGGAAAAGGGATGAATATTATAATTCAAACACAGAATGGTCACTAGTACATCCAAGGCTGTACAGCAGGAAGATAAAATCCTTTAGCTCTGTACCCTAATACTGTCCCTGCCCACCACCTCCCTCCTGGAAGACTCCCATCTTCTATTAATTCTACCCAACCTCATGGAGGCATAGAAGGGAGAGGGAAATGAGATCACCCATCCTCAGCCAGCTTCCAGCACTGTGCCTGGCACAGAGTGGGTGCTCTGGAAATACATGTTGCATGAGTGAGTGTGTAACTTGGTCATTGGCTGCTTCTCGTCACTTCCAGCAACTTTCCCAAAGGAAGGTCAGAACCCTCTCAGCCTTCTGCTCCCTTCCCTTCAGCATGGACATACTGGAATTTCTGCCCTTGGATCTCTGAACCACAAACCTTGGGGAAGTGCCAGGATGGTGGTAGGATGCTCAGAGCTGGGGAATCCTGGTTACCTGCCTACAGATTGCTCTGGCCTTAGCTGGCCCTGGGGTGGGAGCCACCGGGGAGCTGTGGGTCAGAAGAGGTCGGCTTCAGCTCCCCAAAATGTCAGGGTCTCCCCATTTCCGAGTGGTCCTCCAGTGTTTGAGACTGTCACGCTGTGAGCTGGCCAGAAGTGTCTTGAGAAAATGGGTGAGGAGGGAAGAAGATATGGAACCAGCCACAAAGCACTCACAAAGGGGCTTGTCACCCAGGGGAAAATCAAAACAGGCAGTCAGGCAGGTTGTATTTTCTACTCATTTTTCACACAACCAAAGCTAGATGTGTCCAGAATTCACTAACTCACCTGGTACCTGGTACAGCATCATTTGGTATCTATGATAATGCAGGTTAGTGCCCATTACAGTACCCCCATCCCTCACAGTACAGCATGGCATCGGTTCAGTGCCACCTAATGTCTGCAAGGATCCCTGGTGGTGCAATCTGTTAGAAGCTTGGCTACTATCCCAAAGGTTGGCTGTTCAAATACACCCAGCAACTCCACAGGAGAAAGTCCTGGTGATCTGCTCCCATGAAGATTACAACTTAGAAAACCCTTTGGGGGCAATTCTACTCTGTCACATGGGGTCGCTGTGAGTCAAAAATCAACTTGATGGCATCTAACAACAGCAACAAATGTCTGCTTAGCGCAGGCTGGCCCACACACAGCCTGAAGCTGGAATAGTCTGCAAAAGACTGACAGTCTAGAGAGCTGAGAGACAGGCAGGAGGCCCCATGTGAGTGTGGGATGCTGGGGAACAGGAACAGGAGGCTCTGCCAGCCCCACACGTGACCTCAGATACCTCAACATCAATGTTTCATGCTCCGTGCTACCTCTTTTCCCTGGATTATTACCTGAAAGTAAACTGTCCTCCAGATATTAGAAGAACTTTCTGCACCTGAGCTTTCCCTGAGGGAAGGGGAGAATTTAGGCGGAGAGAAGACACTAGTTTCCAGGTAAGAGATGTTGTGGGGCAGAAGTGAAGAGAAAAATGAATCTTCCCAGGCCCCTGCCCTCAGTACCCAGAATCACCCCTCTCCTGTTGGAGGAAGTAGGTGGAAAAAGGGGCTCTTTATCCAGGAACCATCCACAACATAGATGGCAACATCTGCCAACTGTAGGTTCTCCAAGGGCTCTGCAGAGGGTTCTGGAAACATCTGCCAACTGTAGATTCTCCAAGGGCTCTGCAGAGGGTTCTGGAAACATCTGCCAACAGTGGGTTCTCCAAGGGCTCTGCAGAGGGTTCTGGAAACATCTGCCAACAGTGGGTTCTCCAAGGGCTCTGCAGAGGGTTCTGGAAACATCTGCCAACAGTGGGTTCTCCAAGGGCTCTGCAGAGGGTTCTGGAAACATCTGCCAACAGTGGGTTCTCCAAGGGCTCTGCAGAGGGTTCTGGAAACATCTGCCAACAGTGGGTTCTCCAAGGGCTCTGCAGAGGGTTCTGGAAACATCTGCCAACAGTGGGTTCTCCAAGGGCTCTGCAGAGGGTTCTGGAAACATCTGCCAACTGTAGATTCTCCAAGGGCTCTGCAGAGGGTTCTGGAAACATCTGTCAACAGTGGGTTCTCCAAGGGCTCTGCAGAGGGTTCTGGAAACATCTGCCAACTGTAGATTCTCCAAGGGCTCTGCAGAGGGTTCTGGAAACATCTGCCAACAGTGGGTTCTCCAAGGGCTCTGCAGAGGGTTCTGGAAACATCTGCCAACAGTGGGTTCTCCAAGGGCTCTGCAGAGGGTTCTGGAAACATCTGCCAACTGTAGATTCTCCAAGGGCTCTGCAGAGGGTTCTGGAAACATCTGCCAACAGTGGGTTCTCCAAGGGCTCTGCAGAGGGTTCTGGAAACATCTGCCAAAAGTGGGTTCTCCAAGGGCTCTGCAGAGGGTTCTGGAAACATCTGCCAACTTTAGATTCTCCAAGGGCTCTGCAGAGGGTTCTGGAAACATCTGCCAACAGTGGGTTCTCCAAGGGCTCTGCAGAGGGTTCTGGAAACATCTGCCAACAGTGGGTTCTCCAAGGGCTCTGCAGAGGGTTCTGGAAACATCTGCCAAAAGTGGGTTCTCCAAGGGCTCTGCAGAGGGTTCTGGAAACATCTGCTAACAGCGGGTTCTCCAAGGGCTCTGCAGAGAGTTCAGTGAATGTGCCTTGTCCCTATTTATGCTGGCTGGAATCCCTGGGCAGTGCAAACAGTTAACGTGCTCGGCTGTTAACCGGAAGGTTGGAGGTTTGAGTCCACCCAGACACCTCAGAAGAAAGCCCTGGTGATCTACGCCTGAAAAATCAGTCATTGAAATCCCTATGGAGCACAGTTCTCCTCTGACACAGAGGGGGTCACCATGAGACAGAGTCGAATGGAGGGCAACTGGTTTTGCTGGAGCACTGGCTGGGGTGAAGGGACAGAGAGTGCCATCTGCACACAGGCGCTCTCCCTGCCAGTGTCTTCTTAGGTCTTCATGTCAGGTCACACATGCTCCTTCCACAGATAATACTGCTGGGGTTAAAGAGGCTTAGGTGCATCTCCACAGCAACCACAAGTCAGGAGCTCAGGGAAGCTGTGGTTCAAGCCTCCTGGGACATGAGGCGTGTGTGTGTGTGTGCAAGCGTGCACGCCCACACAGCACACACACAGCAGCCTAGGCTGCATCCCCCCTCTAGTCAGTGTTGTTTTCTGTCAGCAAAACTTCTCAGAAGCAGAAAGAGAAGAAAAAGAAGGAGGCAGCAGAAGAGAAAGAGAAGGGAGTAGAATGCAGTCTACCCTCTGCTCCCCTGACCCCTGTGGCTGCAGAACTTTCTGATTTTCCCTGACAAGATCCAGACTAGAAGCAGAAAGCCAGATTCCCACTGCCTCGGAAAGCCAGGTAAGAGGCATGTCTCCCCAGGGACAGTGGCTTCCCACTCCCACCCCAAGAGCAGCTGTGCCTTTAGAAGCTAGAGCAGAGGCAGGGCTGAGCCAGCCCCTCACACGGCCTGGAACCGGAAGGGCTGGCTTCAGGGGCGTCCCAGGCTGAGGACAGCCCATCGAGCAGTCTGAGTCCAGGGCTCAGGACCCCGATGGCCACAAGGAGCCCCCTTCAGTCCTTACCAATTCCAGAAGAATTGATGGACTCTGTAGTATCCCAAGGCTACGGCCTGCTCCTTGCTTTATAAACTCAGAGGAAGCCACAGCCCTTGTCTGTTCAGGAACCAGGAACTGTCTTTGGGAGAACCCAGCCCCGGCATTTTTCTCTCTGTTTTACAGGCAGGGGGAAGAAGCGTGAAACCCAAATCAGAGATTCTTTTGTTGATCTGAGAACTGTTGTTGTTAGTTGCTATGTAGTAGAACTGCTCCATATTATTTTCAAGGCTGTGATGTTTTGGAAGCAGATTGCCAGGCCTGTCTTCCGAGGTATCTCTGGGTGGGTTCGAACCGCCAATGTTTTGGCTAGTAATTGAGCATTTAACCATTTGCATCACCCAGGGACTCCACTGTAACTTGAGCACCTACTAAGCTCAAGGTGCAGAGTCAGGCTCTTGGGACCATAGTGACCACGGTATTTGGGTGGCCTTGGAGCAGTCTGTGACTGTCCAAGAACAAGCCCAAGAGAGTGGGCTTGGAACTGAGCCAGGCAGGATGGCGTTCCAAGGGAGGACCAGGCTTGGGGAGGATGGTCTGAGCTGTGACTGTGGGGCCAGGGTAGAGTTTTTTTTGGATCAGACCCCTCCAACAGTGGTCAGTCAGACCTGAGTGCTGGGCAGGCTCCCACTTGCCCTCCCCCTACCCCGGTTGCACCTCTGCCTCAGAAGGAGGAGGACTGCCATTCATTCATTCATTCAGGAACTATTTATCAAGTGCCTACTCTGTGCCCTCACAGAGCTTATAGCCTGGTGAGGAAGAGAGAAATACAAACAAAAAAGGGAGAAGCATGTTTGTTATAGATGCTGTGATGGCAGACCCTTGTGCCAGGCACACCGGGGATCAGCTCTACCTCCCTGCAGGGCAAGCAGGCCTGGCTGCAGGGAGTAGATGACCCTTGAGGGGGGGTCTTGAAACATGAGCAAGGGTTTTCCAGGTGGGCAGAGGACCAGCAGGTCAGGCTGAGTGTCATCTGGCTTTGCAAATTACAGGTTCTTTTTCTATGATTCAAAGAGAAATAAGGTCAATTTGCAGTCCTTGAAGGTGCCCTTGGGCCTTGGTAAAGACAGGGTGGGAGGAGGGGAAAGTTAGCCAGAGAGGGGCGTCTACTCTGTACCTTCTGTGACGCTTCTGCTCAGTGGCTTGATGAAGTGGCTGGTGCTCTGGGACAGCCTGTCCGCCCAGCTCAGGTGCCACTTCATACCCTTGGGCCCAGGTCTGCAGACATACGTCTCAGCTGTGAAAGCCCAGCTTCAGAGGCGGAGGAGTCTGGGGTGGTCCCCCAGGCCTCCTTTGTTCTGAGAAACACTGATACTTTGCCAGGGACGACACTTGTCCCTCACTGGCTGGCCGGGCAGCTGGCGCCACCTCGGTCTCCCCATAGGTGGCTGACCCTCTGCAGCCTCCTGGAAGAAGGGGCACAGGGCCTTGCTTCCAACTCCGAGAACCCACCCCCATGTTCCTACCACTGAGACATCCCTCTGTCTCGCTTTGACTGCTAACAGGCCTGCAACCAGAGACTCCTCTTGCCCTTGAGGAGGCTGGGGATGGTTTGCCTAGCGTATCCAAGGAACCACAGCTGGTAGCAGCGTCTCCCAGGGAGAGGTGGAAAAGACAATGTCCTCAGGGATGTCCAAAAATAGGCTGAAGGGAAGGTGCAGAGAATGTGCGGGTGGGGTGTCGTGAAGAAAATAGGAGGGCGAGAGGGAAGACCAGAGAATGAAAGAGGAAGGTCTTGGGTGGGGCAGGGAGTACGCTAAAGGGCAGTCACAGAGCAGGAGAGGGCTTTTCCACTGTTTGCCCCCAAAGCTTGTTCTTCAAACAGGGAGGCTGTACAATCTCAATGCCATAGCCATAAACCAGGGTTGGTGCAAGGCAGAACAGGATGAGGGTGTCTGGCTGCACCAAGCCAGGGGTTGTTCACTTTTGTGCTGTGTATCCTTTGGGAGTCTGGGAAGCCTATGGATACATTCTTAGAAACATCTCTCTAAATGCAGAGAACTAAGTTCATATAGGATTACAAGGAACCCAGCTATGTTGAAATACAGTTATCAAAATATTTACAAGAAGTTTGTGACAAAATAATATACTTGCTAGGAGTCCCTGGGTGGCGCAAACGGTTAAGTGCTCTACTACTAGCCAAAAGGTTGGCAGTTCGAACCCACCCAGAGGTGCCTTGGAAGACAAGCCTGGCAATCTGCTTCTGAAAGGTCACAGCCTGGAAAATCCTAGGGAACAATTCTACTCCGCACGCATGGGGTCACCATGGGTCGGGAACGACTTGACGGCAACAAACAACAATCTGTGTGCTTCTCTGTTAACACTTGAAATAACAATTGCTGGTGGCAGGTCTAACAAATACCATAATTTCATAGTAGTGATGAGCATAAACAATATTTCAAGAATAACAGCTTTAAAGTTATATGACAATATTTGTGATCCTGGGATGATAAAGTCACAGGTGCTACTGATTCGACTTGGTCTGTGGCCCTCATTCATAGTTGAAGGAAGTACTACTTTTCAGTTAAAGGATAGGAGAAGTAAAGATGACTTTTCCCCCATCCAAGTTCATAAGCCTCTGAATTCTCCCCATGGACCCCAGGGTAAGAATCCCTGCATCAGGGATAATGTTAACCACAGACCTAGATGAACCAGCATTTTGTTAATTTATGAAGCACTTACCCAGACATTACCTTACTTGATCTTCACAGTAACTTATAAGTAGATACTTTTATTACCCCATCTTACAGATGGAGAAACTGAAGCACAGAGAGAGGAAGGTAACTTGAACACAGGCAGACTATAGGGAGAGGAGAGGTGTAGCAATTCAACTCAGCCAGTCTCTGCTAAAGCCTGCAATCTTCCCCCAGACTGGCCCGCCTCATCTGTGTGACTGACCAAGGGCAGAATGAGGGGGCATAGCCAAACCGCCACACATACGTCTGAGGTCAAAGGGAGTGGAGGGGTCAGTGGGGGTAAGGTTGGGGAAGGGACTGAGCCCCAGGCCCTGTTTCAGCAGAGGGGGTGTGGGAAGAGGGAAGGGAAGGCAAGTGTCAATAGATGACAGCACCCTGCTCGCCCACCAGAGGAGGAAGACACACACCCAGGGTTCTCACAGAGGACCACAGGGTTGCGGGGAGGGCTTAAGAATCACAGGATCCTCCGGGAGCCCATCATTCCAGTGGCTTACATTCCTTCCGGGACGGATTACCCAATAAGCAAGGTACACATGGGCTTACTTGTGCTTACTTACCAGTCTGTAGTGCACACGTCACCTGCTGGTCTTGTGGTGAAAACCAGGTGAAATTGTGCACTACAGATTAGTAAGTAAACACAGTTAAGCCTGTGTGTCCCTTGATTCCTGTAAGCCTGTGAGTCCCTTGCTTACTGGTTAATCTGCCCCTGATTCCTTTTCTTTGCACTTTGTGTCGTCATCGGATTTGGTCAGTATTCTTTCGCTCTCTTCTCTCTGGCTACTCATATGAATGACAGGTCAGGGAGGAAGGGAGGCCCTGTGGCAAGCCCCTCAAGACTTCTCTGCAGGCACCCTGAATTCTGTAGTCAGGAATCCACCTGATGGTATAATAAGAATTACAACACCTGATCATCACACAGACCCTGCAGTTAGCAAGTGCTTTCACACACTTACTCTCATTTGGGTCTCGTGGGACTGAGCAGGCACACTATGTTTTATAAATGCAGAAACCAAGGCCTAGCTAGTTCGTGAGCCTGAACAAAGGTATGCAGTTAATACATTGTAGAAGCTTCCTGGGCATACCCTTCAGTAGTATTGACCACTGAAGTATGGTAGTACCATGGGCATACCCTTCAGTAGTATTGACCACTGAAGTGTGGTAGTACCATGGGCATACCCTTCAGTAGTATTGACTACTGAAGTATGGTAGCACCATGGGCATACCCTTCGGTAGCATTGACTACTGAAGTATGGTAGTACCATGGGCATACCCTTTGGTAGCATTGACTACTGAAGTGTGGTAGTACCATGGGCATACCCTTCGGTAGCATTGACTACTGAAGTGTGGTAGTACCATGGGCATACCCTTCGGTAGCATTGACTACTGAAGTGTGGTAGTACCATGGGCATACCCTTCGGTAGCATTGACTACTGAAGTGTGGTAGTACCATGGGCATACCCTTCGGTAGCATTGACTACTGAAGTGTGGTAGTACCATGGGCATACCCTTCAGTAGCATTGACTACTGAAGTGTGGTAGCACCATGGGCATACCCTTCGGTAGCATTGACTACTGAAGTGTGGTAGCACCATGGGCATACCCTTCGGTAGCATTGACTACTGAAGTATGGTAGCACCATGGGCATACCCTTCGGTAGCATTGACTACTGAAGTGTGGTAGCACCATGGGCATACCCTTCGGTAGCATTGACTACTGAAGTGTGGTAGCACCATGGGCATACCCTTCAGTAGCACTGTAATTGCTGTTTACTTGTTTTCCTCACTCTCTTGAACATATGCTTCTTGAGCAAGTCCCAGCCCCTAGTGCAGTGATGGAACAGCTCAGACCTTCCTCCCTATGTTTGCTGAGTGAGTGAGTGACGGAATGGATCAGAACTCAGGCCTAGGCTCCCTCTCCAGGTCCACCTAGCACATGCAACTGCTTTTCACCATAAGGCCCACACACACCTGTGGAGAAATGCCACAGCAATATAAACTAATATAGTATCAACAGTGGGCAGAAGTACTGAGAAGCAAGTAAGTCCAGCAACAGGCTGAACTGGGAAGGCTTGCTACCAGAAAATGAGTTTTGAGCTTAGATTTGTTTTTCTAACTTTTTAATTATGAAAATGCTCAAACATTTTTCAGAAAAGTTAAAATAGTACAACAAATACTCCTAAATATCCCTAGATAAATGATTGTTAATATTTTGCCATATTTGCCCTTTCTATACATGCATGTGTGTATATATACATATACATATATATTGAGTCCCTGGGTGGTGCAGATGGTTAATTCTACCCAAAGGTACCTCAGAAAAAAGGCCTGGTAATCTACTTCTGAAAAATCAGCCACTGAAAACCCTGTGGAGCACAGTTCTACTCTGACACATGTGGGGATATTTGCCAGTATTCCCCTATAACCATAATATCATTTATATCCCTAAGAAAATCAACAATAATTCCCTAACAGCCAGTTCATATTCAAATTTCCCCAAATGTCCTAATTTTTTAAACAAGGATTTAGTCTACATTGAGGCAGGTTGTAGATACTATTGACTGAGAGAGAAGCAGGCATTCTGGGTAGAGTGATGGCTCATGGGAAGTCTCTGATGTCACCATGGTGCAGCCACAGGCCTGTTGTTAGCTGGATGAGAGGGGCCTTGGAGCTTACACTGAGGAGTCTGGCTTTGCCTTGGGGCTTGATCCAGAACAAGGGAGAGGCAGAACCAAATTGGGCAAAACACCCAGGAGATCAGTTGTGCTGTTCTGATGGATCTCAGGGTGTCTTTACCAGACCACATTCTGACATCCACTTCCTCCCCAGATGCTCGGTCACACACACACACACCTGGGATCTCGCCCGGGGTCAAGTCCCAAGGATGCCCTTAGATGAGCCAGCCCCTTCTGGAGTCTGTCTGGCCTGCTGCCTGCCTCTCTGTCCCCGCCCTCTCTCCCTCCCTCTCTCCCTCTCTCCCTGTCTGTCCCTGTCCTTCCTCCCTCTTTGTCTCTCCCTCCCTCCTTTGCCCTTAAGAACTTTAAGCAGACCGGCCACAGAGCTCCCTGGGAGAACAGCTGGCACTAGAGACAGAAACAGCTCTACAGAAACCATAACTTCATCAAAGCCTCCAGTCCTGGCAGGGGGTGGGGAGCAGAAAATCCACAACAGAACACCACCTCTTCCCCCACGAGAGGCCAGATAACCCAAGGACTCAGGTGGAATCCCCCACCAAGCCCCTGCCACCTGACTTGGGGTGAAACAGACAGCAAAGCCCCTGCCCCTAGTGGCCAACTCAGATCAGGAGCACAAACCTTGAAGCTGGGGAGAGGGACCTCCAACTCCAGGCTGAGCTTGAGGCTCTACTCTAACTTTTCTGACCTCACCTCACCATAAGACGAGGAGTCTGGGGGGTCAAGGAGACATGCCCACTCTAAGGACATGTTTCCCTCCAGACCAGGCTTTAGGTACTGAGATCTGGAATTCCCTGCCCAGACAGTCCACTCTCAGAGCTTGAGCAGGTCTCTTGTGGGTGAACTGAACCACCAGTATGAACAATCCTAGGTCTGAGGGTAACAAAGAGGCAGCTATTTGTGGGGGTGGTTAGACCTTGGATGTGAAAGTGGAGTGTCCCCTTATATATTTGCAAGGCCACTCACTGTGCAGGATGGAGCCAGGGATCCGAAAAGAAGGGGGACAAGCGGACAGCCAGGAGCTTCTCACTCATATCCCCATGTGCCAGCGAGGAACTCTGCGGAGTCCGAGAATTCTCAGTCTGCACCTCAACTTCCAAGTTGTTATGGAGGTATATTTGACAAGGGAGAAAAGCAGAACGTATGTTATTTAATAGCTGGTTAGCTTCGTTTAGAGGTCCCTGGGTGGTGCAAACCATTTGTACTTGACTGCTAACCTAAAGGTTGTTGGTTTGAACCCACCCAGCAGCACAGTGAAAGAAAGGCCTGTCGATCTGCCTCTGTAAAGATCACAGCCAAGAAAACCTTATGGGGCAGGTCTACTCTGTAACACAAGGGATTGCCATGAGTCAGAACTGACTTGACAGCAATGAGTTTGGTTTTGGTTTTTACCTTAATTTAAAATTAGCAAAGATTTACATATATGTTATGTGGGCCTCCATCTGTAGTATTGTCCTAGACTCTTACAAATGTGTGGGGTAAGCCTGTTACCCAGGCACCCAGGGTCCTTGAGTGGTGTTGGTATGGTATTCCCAGGCAAATTTGTCTTGGAGGCATAAGTTGTCTTTAGTGACTCCCACCTCCCCATGTTTCTTCCACATTTCTCCCAGCTACAGGAAGATTCTCTATTGCCAAGCCACTGTCTTGCTGTCTCCTCTCAGCTCCAAGAAGAAAAAAGAGGCCTCTAGGGAGGGCAACACTTGACT
Organism: Dugong dugon; assembly: GCA_030035585.1. Taxonomy (NCBI): domain Eukaryota; kingdom Metazoa; phylum Chordata; class Mammalia; order Sirenia; family Dugongidae; genus Dugong; species Dugong dugon. The sequence goes on along the minus strand of CM057469.1, from coordinate 42,465 downwards.
CAAAGATGAATTTCTCAAAATCGATCTTAGGAAGGGTGAGAAATTTTGAGGTAGGAAGGAATTCCCTAGGTAGATTTCTAGCCCAGCTACACACACACACACATACATGTATACACGCACACACTCACACACAGGTAGGGTTGTACTACCTGGCAGCCCTATCCATCACCATGGGATAATCCAAATAAATTAGATGATAAGTATCACTCATTTATTTGCGGACATCCGTCGAACACTGCTGCAGGCCAGGCCCTCTGGGGGGTGCTGGGTGCTGTGTGCTGGGTAGATTAGTGCACAAAACCTGATTCCTAGCTCACACTCTGGAGAGGGAGACAGATACACAGACAGTACAGCGACTGCCCTGATGGGGAAGCTTGGAGGGCCTGGGAGCCGAGAGATGAGGCTCTGACACCTGGAGTCTCAGTTATCTAGTGCTGCTATAAGAGAAATACCACTCATGGGTGGCTTTAAGAAACAAATTTATTTTATCACAGCTTAGGAGGCTAGAAGCCCAAATTCAGGGTACTGGCTCTAGGGGAAGACTTTCTCTCTCTGTCGGCTCTGGAGGAAGGTTCTTGTCTCTCCTGAGCTTCTGCTCCTGGAAGATCTTCATGTGGCTTGGCATCTCTCTTCCCCCATCTCTGCTCTGCTCACTTGTTTAATCTCTTTTATAGCTCAAAAAGATTGACTCAAGATACACCCGAGACTAATCCTAATGCATTAACATAACAGACAATCCGTTCCCAAATGGAATTATAACCACAGGCATAGAGGGTAGGATTTTCAGCACATAATTTTGAGGGACTTAATTCAATCCATAACACCTGATCAGGGAAGGCCAACGACATCTCCTAAAGGAAGCAAAGTATACGATATCAGCTGAAGCAGGATTTGTATTAGCCTCTGTTATGGATTGAATGGTGGCCCCCCCAAAATATGTGTTGCAAATCCTAACCCCTGTACCTGTAGTATAATCCCATTTGTGAACTGGTTTTCTTTGTCATGTTAACGGGGTAGTATTAGCATAGGGCATGTCTTAAGTCCATCTCTTCTGAGATAGAAAAGAGCAGGTTAAGCAAAGAAGCAGAGATGAGGGAAGAGAGATGCCAAGCCACATGAAGATCACCAAGAAGCAAAGGAACAGAAGCTGAAAAGAGACAAAGACCTTCCCCCAGAGCAGACAACGGGAGCAGGGGGGTGGCTTCCTCTAGAGGTGGTGCTCTAAATTCATACTTCTAGTGTCCTAAACTGTGAGGAAATAAATTTCTATTCATTGAAGCCACCCGCTTGTGGTATTTCTGTTACAGCAGCACTAGGTAATTAAGACAGTCTCCTAGGGCCACCGTAACAAGTACCACAAACTGGGTCATTTGAAAAAAAACAGAAATTTATAGTCTCACTGAAGTACACATCCAAGGAGTCGACCTGACCATGATCTCTGAAGGCTCTAGGAGACAAGTCTTCCCTGCCTCTTCCTAGGTTCTAGTGTTTCCTGCCAATCTTTGATGTTCTTTGCTTGCTTCATCTTCACATGCTGCTCTGTGTCTCTTCTTTTTTTTTTATAAAAACACTGCTCATATTGGATAAGGGCCCACCCTACTCCAGTATGACCTCTTGTTAACTAATTGTGTCTGCAAAGACCCTGTTTCCAAACAAGGTCACATCACAAGTACCCAGGATTAGGACTTCAACATATCTTTCTGGGGCCCACAATTCAACCTATAACAGGATTTATTCAGGAATTGTAGAGACTGAAAGTGTTCTGGGTGTGTGCAAAGGGCTGAAAACAAGAGAGAGCAGGGCCCAGTAGGGGAATGGTGCACGCGTGTGCGAGCGTGTGCGAGCGTGTGCGTGTGTGTGTGTGTGTGTGTGTGTGTCGGGGAGTGATTAGGGGAAAGAGGAAGTTTGGTGAGAGATGAAGCTGAAGAAGCAAACAGTAGCCATATGATAAAGGGCCTTGAAACCACTTTATGGGTCTGAGTTTAATCTCGAGGAGAATAGGGAACGATTGAAAGCCAGGGCTGAAATATAAGATGATTTAAAGATCTCCACAGGCTCTAGCCACTTTTACTATTGGAGGCTCCACCCACATCACAGTAAACATCATAAAATGAATCCATATCACAATTCTTTTTTAATTAAAAATTTGAAAGGAGTTTTATAACTCTGATTTTTAATTATTGTCAATTTATTAATTTAAAATTTTATAGTTTCTGTTTATATTTTGAAGCCAATAAACTTTTTTTTGGCTTGGGGACTGTCAGGTCCTTGAACAACAGCTCCCAGATCCCATGCACTGTGCTATGGTATCTAATGAAAACAAAATGTCGAATTTGTGCTTTAGAAAGATCACACTTTAGAAAATAGAGTCAAGATTGAATTGGGAGGATCAACTCTGTGTTCCCAGCTATGAGGTGGCAGCTGTAACATACCTGACAGATGGTCAGAGCTTGAAGTAATGCTGTGACTGTGGAGGGAGGGAAAGTGGATAGATCTGGGAGAATCATAATATTTACAATTGGGTGAATCCACAGGAGTTGGAAACAGGTAGGATTTGACAGATGAAAGAAAAGGAAAGACAATAATGGCACATTGGTTTTGATCTCTGACAACTAGGTTACGCTCACCACCAAGCTGGGCACCCAGGAGAAGCAGCAGCCAATGGAAAGGGAGATGGGGAGCTCTGGGCATATTGAGTTTAAGTTGCTTGTGGAACCTACAAGAAGAGATGTCCAGGAGGCATCTGGGGACCCCAATCTGGAACGCAGGAAAGAATTGAATTATGGGTTTAGATTTGGAAACCATCAACATTGAGGTAGAAATTGGAAATGCATGAAAGGATAAGGCTTATTGAAATGAGAGGACAGCTTTAGCTCCAAGGGCACAAAAACAATCCAGGGAAGGGCAGAGGAAGGGAGTCCACAAAGGTATAAGCAGGGTCTCCAGAGAGGAAGGAGGTTGACCAAGGAGTGGTCTAATGGAAACAAGGCAGAGAGAGCATTTCCAACAGGAATGAGTGGTCAGAAGAGTTAAAACTTCAGATGGATTGGGAAGCATGCTAACCAGTCACTGGGAGTGTGGCAGGTCATTGAGGACATTCCTGTCTAACAGTACGTGGCAGATTGTATTAAGAGGTCATTCAAGAGAATTACATTCCTCTGCCTCGTACCTCATCTGCTTCTTCCTCATTCAGTCATCTTCCAGATTGGTGAAAGTCAAGGATTAGGTGTCCAGCATTCAAGTGCAGGTGGTAATGTGGCCTGGTGGGTGGCACGATGGGGTATAGGGGTTGAGGGAAATTCCCAAAGAAGTCTTCCTGGGGAAGGAAGATCAGGGCCAGTTTTGGAGGAATCCTAGGATGCACTTAGCAAGGGAGAGAGGTGGAACCATTCTGGCAGAGGGACACCAGATATCCTCTGACCCCACAACTCTCAGCCCAATATTCCGTCCCCAGGTTATATCTTCAGAAAAGTTTAAAATAAGGACTTATCTAAAGACCACCCTAAGGATAGAAGAACTGGTGTGCACACAGCCCTTCCTCTGGTCACCTCATACCTGAGTGTCAGTGTGAAACCATAGGAGCCAGAGGTAAGATTGTCTTTGCCATGGTCTCTGACAAATGCCATCTTGTTCTGGGTAGGTCAGACCTGGGAGGCTTGCTCCTTGACACGACCATAATGACGTACCCATCATTCATTTGTTCATTCACTCATTTATTCACTCCTTTGCTGTTGCATTCATCAGTTGCATAGTTATTAAGTGCCTACTGCACTATGTAACCAGCAGCAGAGATAGAAAGGTGAGTAAGACGCAGTCCCTGCCCACATATGACACACAGCGTAGAGGTAAATTGTCACAGTGCATGAAGTATTCCTGGTGCTGTGAAAATGTCTGTACATAGTGCAGTCAGGGTGCAAGATGGAGAGTGGCCAGGTTTGCCTGGGAAGTGAAAGGATCAGGAAAGGCCTCCCCGAGTCAGATGTGGGCAGGCTTTACAGGCAGAGGGAGGAACATGGACAGAGGCATGGAGGTGTGAAGTTGCCCAGCATGGTGAATAGCCCTTGTAGGAACTACTGACTATACATAGTTAGGACTTTCAGGAGTGTTGAAGGAATGCCTGAAATGACACCATTTACTCTTCTGGTGATCGGCATCAACCTGACCCATGTACTTTGTAAAAACACAAACACTGCAGGAAGGTAACATGCAGCTACAACATCGCCCTGCGCCAGACCTGAGGAAATCCCTCAGCCTTGGGCAGAGCCTCCTGGGACTCACAGCTCTCAGGACAGTGCACTAACCCCTCCCACTTCACCCTCCCCCAACACAACCTCACCTGCCAAACCTCATTATTCTGGGCACACGAAGCAGTTAAGGGACAATAAGAAAAGTTTCTACTGCTCCTGACTCAGACAGTAGGACCTGATGTTCTGTCCTGCGCTCCCAACTTCCCAGGAAGGGCCTAGGTGTATAATCCCAGGTCCCCATTGGTGATAAGCCCAGGCTGAGTGCAGGATGAAAGTTTTTAGATTTCATGATCAGAATGGTTGCTAAGATAGCTGGTTGTTCAAATCACCACATGTAAATTTGTTTGATTTGCGGTATTCCAGAGGCTATCGCTACCCTGCAATAACTTCCCCATTAGTGCCTCCTTCTCCACCATTAATAATTTATTTCTTTGGGTTAAATACTGTGGGTGCAAACTGGTGGGAAGACTGCCTAAAAATGTGTCTGTCCCTAGGAGGATGACACAGCTTGACTACTGTGTTGAGACTAAGCTCATCAAATCTCTTTTCTCTGCATCTGGAGGGTCAAGACAGGAAGATGATCCTCAGTGTCTGGAAGGGGAGCCCCTTGGAAGGTGGAGAAGGGCGTGGAAAAGAGAGGTGGGGGAACTTGAAGACCCACTACAGGATTTAGCCCAGGAATGGCTCTCAATTTCACTGTTGCCTGAGCCACAAACCTACTTCATACTGTCAGTGAGATATGCCTGAGATGGCAGCTTTTGTGTGGTACTTACATGTGGTACTTGTCGTGTACCAAGTTTATTCACACCTGATTCTCACAGCAGCCCTATCTTATCTTATAGAATTAGAAAGATTGCTTGCAAAGGTTAAGCAACCTACCCAAGGTCACCCAGCTGTGAGGACAAATCAGGTCTCCTAACCCTGGGTTGAGGCTCGCCTCCCTCCCCCTTGGCCTCCCTGGTTCCCCATCCTAACTGTCAGAGGAGCTCAGTGAAGACGCACCCCGTGCCCTTTCTCAGCAGAGCCTGGAAGGGCCATGTCCCTCATCCCATGGCTCCGTTGGAACGAGACCTCACCACGTCTGTCATCCCAGAGCCCAGCTGAGATGGTGCTGGAAACGCTCATGATGGAGCTGGCGGGGCAGATGAGGGAGGCTGAGAGGCAGCAGTGGGAGCGCAACAACGTGGGCAGGAAGATCCGCACTGGCGTGGACTATAGCTGGCTGGCTAGCACGCCCAGGCCCACCTACGACCTCAGCCCCGGAGAGCGCCTGCAACTGGAGGGTGTCTGTGCCAAGATCCACCCATCCTACTGTGGATCCACCATCCTCAGGTAACCCCTGGCTCTGGGATGGGACTCACTGGAAGGCTGCAGCCCAGATGACTCCAGAGAGGGTGGCTGCAGTGGCCTGAGGCCACCAGAACCAGGGGGCCCGTAAGACCCGGTTATCTGTTAGAAGGGCAAGGCAGGAGGAGGAATCTGAAAGATGTCTGGAACTCCAGGCCAGGGCTAAGGATTCAGAGGTGGTTCTTGGAGGCACATGAAGTTTGATAGGAGAGAACCCAGAGCCTTTGTGATTTCTATTCTCCCTGCCTAGAATGTTATTATCCTGCATATTAACATAGCTGGCTCCTTTTCCTTCTTCAGTTCATCTTCAATGTTACCTTCTCAGAGAGGTTTTCCCAGACAATCTCTCTAAAACAAGTGTCTCAACTATCCTATTTCAAACTACCTTTCACTAGCTGGCCTATGGAGTGAGTATATAAATACGTATGTCTGTGTATATACATATATATGTATGTATGTGTGTATATATGCATGTGTGTATCATATAGATGAATATGTGCAGGTGTGGGCACTGAACTTAGAGGTTGGGTACAATAGTGTTTTTGAATATACATGTAACCCTAATGAAGTTGTGATCCATATGGCCCAGTCTCAGCTGGGTTGGTGTTGAAGTCAAAGAAACATAGTATAGCAACCATAAATAATTTCAAATAGCTCGAGTTCTTTACCTGCATTTCTCAAACACTGGTAAAGGAATACAAGCCTATAATAAAACATCTCAAAATCCCCCTTAGTCTTCCGATATTTCCCTCACCAATTCCTTCACCAACATATGCAGCTATTCTACACCTTTTTTTTCCCCAGAATTCATCTTAAAAACTCTTTCTCCTTCTCTGGCCCTATCCACATAACTTTGGTCTTTGTAGTTTTTTTTATCCCCTCCGCTTTCTTACTTCAGGCCAAGAATCTTCCCTTCTACCATTTTTCTGATTCTTTACCATGTAAGTCCCTCCCTCCCCACTCCCTTTCACCTCCCATCCATTCTACCTCCTGCAAATGTATCTGGCTCCAGAAGCACCCTGGGGCCTGGGGTGGGTGTGAGTCATGGTGCCGTAGTGCTGATGAGAGAATCTGAGTTGGCAAACCAAAACCTCCGTACATGAGGAGGAAGGCTGGAATGTACATGTCACTGCTGAAAAGTTTGAGAAGTCCTGACTTTCAATATGGTAGAGGAAATTGGGTGGTAAATGGACTTGCTAACTATTGTTAATTCTTGAACTCTAAGCAAAGACATCTTAGGAGAGGAGGCAGCTTGTGAAAACACACAGGGACCCAGGAAAACCTGGGGCCTTTGGGGAATCATATTTGATTCTTTCTGGCTGGAACACTGGGTCCTCTGGGGAGTAGCAAGAGTCAGTTCGCCAGGGTCTGGAGTCCCAGGCCAAATAGCTCAGCCTCACCCAGAATGTGATAGGGAGCTGCAGGAATATTGCAAGGCGGTGACATGATCAGATATGCATTTCAGAGAGATAACTCTGACCACTGGGCAGAAGGGGTGGAAGAGGGGTAGTCAGAAAGCAAGTTAGTGAGGCTGCGATCGCAGTGGGCTCCCATTAATACCCTAGCATTGAAAACCTTAGGTAAGTGCCAAGATCTTTACATATGTTAGCTGAGTTGTTAAACCTCATGAAAGGGTAGATACCACTCCCAGTTAGGTCCTTAGATGGCGCAAACTGTTTGTGCTAGACTGCTAACCCTCAAGGTTAGTCCCCTCTCCACGCGGTGCCGCCTGTGCCTGGTGAATCGCCCCACTCGCCCTCTCCGCCCTCGCCCAGGTTCCGGCAGCTGATGGCGGAACACCAGCCCGAGGTGCAGGACGTGGCCCGGCTGTTCCTCTCGGTCTTGCAGGAAGTCCTGGAGAAGATGAAGCAGGAGGAGGAGGCCCACAAGCTGACCCGGCAGTGGAGCCTTCGGCCCCGCGGCAGCCTGGCCTTGGCCACTTTCAAGACCCGCGCGCGCATCTCGCCGTTCGCCAGCGACATTCGGACCATCTCGGAGGACGTGGAGCGGGACACGCCGCCACCGCCCCGGACCTGGAGCATGCCCGAATTCCGGTCGCCCCAGGCGGACTGACCCTCTCCCCTCCCATCCCCAGGAGCTGAGCCACCTTCAGGAGGGCAGGGCATGATAGGGTGACTGGCCATCGGGTCCTGGAACCTCTCCCACCTGCCCCTGATGAGGAAGCCAAAGAGGCGACTCAGTCCCAAGACGCTCCTGTAATACAGAGCAACCGCTGCCCGCCCCCAGCCTCTCCCACTGCTCACAGGGCCCATAGTTTTAGGGCCTGGAACTGGGATGTGGGGCTCCTTCTCCTGCACAAGTCTGCTGGCAGTAGCCCCTTCCCTGCCTGGCAGAGATTCAGAGCCTTGGCAGACAGATCAGGCTCCATCCCCATCTTCTGCTTCTACCTGGAAAGGCAAGGTTGTGCCTTCTTACCAAGCCCCAGATTCGCACCCCAACTGCAGGGTTGTCTGGTTCGCCCCTCTCCCTGGTAATGAGGAGGGGCCTGTTGGTTCGTGTCCACTGTTGGTGACCAGCTGTTCTCACCACTGCAGGTGGGTCACAGCCTCCTAGGCTGTCAGATCTGGAAGGCATCACATAGTCCATTAAGCTCACCCCCCTCTGCTAGTGAATGAGGAAACTGAGGTTCAGAGAGGGGCGGACTCCTTTCACCATGAATAGCAGCCAGATGCCCATGGGCTGTGAGGCTGTCCCTGAGCCCTGGAGTCCTGGGCTGTGATGGGACAGGTCCAAGGCCACATCTCCACCTGCCCGAGGGTGGGGGTCTAAGCTACTGTCAGAGAAAGTTAGCTGGGGAGGGGATAGGTTGCCCAGTATGCCACCCCACAGTGTCATCAGGTGGGATATGGCCAGTCTACAGCAGCTTCTGCCACAGGCTAAACTTCAAGGCCTTTGAACTCACTGCTCTGGAGGGCCAGGCCTCTGAATTCCAGGGCCGCTTCTGTATCTGGTTATAGCCGCTGTCTGACTTTCCTCAGGGAAAATGATACCCAAACCTCTAACTGACCTCGAGGCACCCGAGTGGAATATTCTAGAAGAGCCACCCTACAGGGGTCACTGTCCTTTCATCTGATGACACAGTTAGCTCTTGATGATGAGCATGTGGCTTATCCACTGGGTGGATCATCCATGGCAAATCTAGAAGGCCAGCTGGCCTCCTGATAACACTCTGGGGCTGAAGTGGGGATGGGTATGTATGTGACTGGGTGGGGAAAGTGCCCCCAGCCATAAGTGCATGCTCAGGAAATGCAAGTAGATCTTAATATTTGTCTAAATAAAATACCAGAGGAGATAAATCAACCAGAGGAAAATTTATATATTCCCTGACAAGCCAGTGAAAAAAATTTTTTTTAATGATCTGGTTTTGGATTATCTTCATTAAAATCTGGATGAAGAATGATACTGTGGGAAATCTCTTACCCAACACTATCAAGATGAAGTAGATTGGCTCATTAACATAATTAGGGAAAGTTGATAATCATTTAAATAAAAATACACATCTTAGACATCTTACATATTTTATTTTAATTCAAGACATTAAAAATTTCATTCAATTGCCAAACTTTTGCTGGAGGTTCAAGCTGTGTTCACTTGTTTGTGAGTATGGGCTGTGTGATGGGAGTTCTATACTTAAGTTTTATTAGTTTGTGTTCATTTTAAATTAATCATCATAATAAGAAAAATGGCATAAACAAATTTTGGAACAGACAGAAGCAACCATTGGTAAGCAGACAACTCAGCTGATAGGTGCAAAAGTGTCGGGTGATAATACTTGCTACTAGCAAAGGACCTAGTAGCCATGCGCTGTCTGAGTGACCTAGATATGGATCAGTGTGTTTTTCAGAGGGAATGGAGTGTCTCAGTTAGCCTGGCAGGAGGCTGGCTAAGAGAGTGTCTGCTGTTTTCCTTCTTCCCCACCACACTACATGTAGCTATTTTCGCCAAAGAAAATAAAACCTGAGCCTTTCAATGTGGTGTTCTTTTTAAATTTAATTGGCAGCCAATGAAAGCCTTCCCTGCATTGTTGATTGTCGCATGGACAAGCTCAGCCAATCTCAGATCGGACAGATGGAACCCACTATGCCTCCACAGACACCTGTTGTTCTGCTGCAGTGGATTCCCACTGGTGACCCTCAAACTTCTGAGGGCCCAGAAGTTGTTCCTCTGGATTCAGGTTGTTAAAGGGAATAATGATGTCTGCTTCAATGCCTATTTTTAAAAACTCAATAAGAACAAATAAATTTTTTCCTTTAAAACAAAACCACTTGAGAGACTCCTTGTGACCATCTGGTGAGCGTTTAGTGGTGGTTGATGCGAATGAGTTGAGCAGACTCAAGGTTCAGACAAGTAATTGGATTGTACCCAGTTCAACACCACTAGCCACTAGAGGGAGTGGATGGTACTGGACTGCTCTGTAGCTACATTTTTCCTTGATTATTATGAAAAACTTCAAACATACATAAAAATAAAGAGAAAAGTCTAAGGAGCCCCCATATGCCATCATCAATGTTTAATAGTTATTAACATTTTGATATACTTGCTTTATTTATTTTTTTTGTGTGTGTGTGAAGTATTTTCAAATAAATCCCGGGCATCATGACATTTCATCCCTGAAAACTTCAGTACTCATCTCTAAAGAATAAGATTTTCCTATATTACTACGATCCCTCCTAATAAAATTAAAAGTAATTCCTTAATATCGTTCAATACCCAGTCCCTATTCAAATTTCCGTATTATCCTGAATGATTTTTGCAGTTTATTTCTTTGAAAGGGGTTCTAACCAAGCTCCACACATTTTCAAGAAAGTTGCAATTTGTTTTATACTTAGTCATATAGTGTTTATTTAATTCCACAATGAAGTATTCTTTAACAATAGAGACCTTAAGGAACATTAGTGTTGACATAAAATAAGCTAATGACTTGCAGTGCAGTGAATTACTTACTATGGCCCTTCTAGCCATAGTCTTTGTAACTCCCACCAAATGACTGGGTGAAGACTATGAAAATGAGGTGCTTGATCCCCTCAAGGGGATTGGATAGCTTGTTAATAATGTAAATAAGTTGCATGGCACCCTTGTGGGGTTGGGAGCATGCAAATAAAGTGTATGGAATCCTAATGAGGGGATTGGTCAGTTTTGTCATCCCACTGGGCTTAAAACGAGCCATCTCAGAAGCGGGAAGGGACGAACTCACCACCACCAAGAAAGAAGAGCCAGGAGTGGAGCGCATCCTTTGGGCCCAGGATCCCTGTGCTGAGAAGCTCCTGGAACCAGGAGACTGAGAGAAAGCTATAACACTGAAGACAACGAGAAGTAGCAGCAAAGAAATGGCAGCAGCAGAGGCAGGAGATAAGCAGGAGACAGAGCAGTGGGCTTCCTGGCCCATGGATTGAGAAAGCTGAGCACCATCAGGCAGGAGACTTGCTAGTGGAGTTGGGTGCCTCTGGGCACTTGGTGGAGTTAGGTTTGCTGACCCACAGAGCTAGAACTGAGTGCCTTCAGGCCGAGGCCTACTGGTGGAGTGGGGTGCCACTGGGTACTTACTGGCAGAGCAAAAGAGCTTTGTAACACTTGTTGGAGCAGGGCAGAGGCCAGGCTGAGAGGCCAAGGGCCAGAGAGAAACCTGCCTGCAGCCACAGCTGAGAAGAGGCTGTCCGGATCGAAGAACTGTATCCTGAGTGTTCCTGAGTGTTCCTGAGCCTGAACTGTAACCTGTTACTTCCCTAATAAACCCCGTAATCGTGAGTACTGCCTGTGAGTTCTGTGTGGCCCTTGCAATGAATTATCAAACCCAGGAGAGAAGTAGAGAGTGCCGTGAGGGGGGGGGGGGGGAGGGGGACAGTTGGTATTAGAATTGTTAAAAAAGGGGAGACCGAAGAGTCATGTCTGACCTCCACCTCATAGGATTCAGCCTTGGCCTGTTGATCTTGATTCTCCTTCTCCTTTGTGAAGTTAGAGGAGGTCAAATGCCCCCACCATGCCATTTTTACATGACTGCACATAAGCAATACTAATTTTATAAATTAGCCTAAAGACATTCTTTACTCAGACCCTTGTTATATTCTTTGGATTAAAATTCTTCCACAGGAACCAACTCAAATACTTTAAAAAGTAATGTTAGAAAGAGACAAAGACACGCAAAAAAAGTGTTACTGCCTGCATGTTGGTAAAATAAATAAACAGATAAACAAATAAACAAATAAATACATAAATAAATAGATAAATGTGAACCTGGTTTAAAAAGAGAGAGTGAGAGAGAGAGACTTGACAATATGGTTTTATTTATTTATTTATTTATTGTACTTCAGGTGAAGGCTTACAGAACAAATAGTTTCTCATGAAACAGAAGTACACATGTTGTTTACGACATTGGTTAACAACCCTGCAACATATCAACCCTCTAACTTCTCAACATTTTTTTTTTTTTTTTGGTGAAAATACACGTAGCCAAAGATAACACCATTGCAAAAATTTCTACATGCACAGTTCAGTGACATTGACTGCGCTCTTCCAATTGTGCTGTCATTCTCACTTAAGATGAAGACTTACAGAACAAAATAGTTTCTCATTTAACAGTTACTACAAATGTTGCCCTATGACAATGGTTAACAATCTCACAACACATCAACAATATCCTTACTCAACCTCGGGTTCCCTATCACCAGCTTCCTTGTCCCCTTCTGCTTTCTGGCCCTTGTCACTGGACTCCTGTACCTCGTTAGTCTCATTTGGTTTTATGGGGCTGTCCAGTCCCAGACTGAACAGTGAACCTCAGAGGTAACTTCACCACTGAGCTAAAAGGGTGTCTGGGGGGACAATATGTTTAATCTTACTTTTCATTTAATGAAAATGAAGACTCTCCACACTCATATGTTTTATTTTCTGAGACAAGTTTGCAAATAGCAACCTAAAACTTTCTCCCATTTTCTTGCCATTTACAGAAACAAAATACTGAAAGGTTCCCTCCACCCCCATGGTTCCTTTTTTTAGGGCATTTATGACACCCAGGGACAGCTTCATGGACATATGACCTGTGTAGTCACACGGGGCCCCATGCTTAAAAGGGTCCCGTGCTTGGTTTAATGCTCTGCTGTTCTTAATAATTTTTTAACAAGGGGCCCTGAATTTAATTTGCACTTAAGTAGCTGGTCCTGATGGCTCTCCTAACTGGGAAGTTCAGGTTGTCGCTGGCTTGATTTCATACAGTAGAACGTGTCTTAAGCTGGGTTCTCTAGAGAAGCAAAACTAGTGAAGCATATATATATATATATATATATATATATATATATATATATATAAAGGAAATGGGTCATGTGGTTGTAGAGGCTGTGAAGTCCCAAGCCTGAGGGTCAGGCATCAGGCTGGAGGCTTGTCTGGACCGATGTAGCTACAGAGGCTGATGAACCCAAGATCAGCGGGTCAGATGGCAGGTTCATGGCTCACGAGCTGTGGAGGCTGACAAATCCCAAGATTGGCAGGCAGTATGGCAGGCCACTGGCTCAAGTCCCAAGAACTGGAGGTCAGATGATAATGAGCCAGATGCAGGATCCAGAATGAGCAAAAGCCAGAGGGCTTTTCTAGAATATCCACATATAGGTTGCAGACCACACCCTCGAGGAAACTCCCCTCACAACTAATTGGTTGATCACCTCAGATCACATCATGGAGGCGACTACATTATGTTACAAAATGGATGATAATTACATGATTACATAGCCGTAAAATTACATCATTACATAACTGCCAAACCACTGAGAATCATGGTCTAGGCAAGTTGATGCATAACCTTAACCATCACAGTCCACCCCTTGTCAACTTGGTGACTGTGCACATCCTCTTAAACCGTAGATAATCTCCAAATAAAGACAACTATGAAGTCATACTTGTGCCTAACATGGTACAACCAACACGCGTACAACCAAAAATGCCCTGTTTACATCTTATATTTTATAATGAATAATGGAATAAAGGAGGGAAGAAAACGAAGATTTTGATATATATATGCATGTGCACATATATACATACAACAAAATAAGGAAAACAGTTACAGTCTTCATTTCTGCGACTGGTCACATGGTAGTAGCTGGTATTTACAACCATTTTCTTCCACCACCCATTCTGTTTTCCCTTTTCCCTCAGCAAGCACCTCAGGTGGTTGTGGTTTTTTGCCTGGTCGGGGTGACCCAAACCTTCATTCCTGAAGGGTCTAGGCCATTAGTAGTCATGTCGGAATTGGGTTGCTGTAGTTTTCCGTTGACTTTAATAACAGGGCATGGTAGTACTAAGAGACATCTGTCTTAGTCATCTAGTGCTGCTATAACAGACATACCACAAGTGAATGGCTTTAACAAACAGAAGTTTATTCTCTCACTGTTTAGGAGGCTAGAAGTCTGAATTCAGGATTCCAGCTCCAGGGGGAGGCTTTCTCTGTCAGTTCTGAGGGAAGGTCCTTGTCATCAGTATTCCCCGACTGAGGAGCTTCTCAGCACAAGGACCCTGGGTCCAAAGGATGTGCTGTTCTCCTGGCTCTTGTTTCTTGCTGGTATGAGTTTCCCCTGTCTCTCCGCTTGCTTCTGTCTTTTATATTTCAAAAGAGATTGACTTGAGACACAACCTAAATTGTCCGGCCTCATTAACATAACTGCTGATAATCCCACCTCATTAACATCATAGAGATAGGATTTACAACACATAGGAAAATCACATCAGATGACAACATGGTAGACATTCACACAATACTGGGAATCATACTGGGAATTGACACACATTTTTGGGGGACACAATTCAATCCATGACAACTTCCTAAGGGATATCCTGTATTCCAGACAAACTCTTCTTTACCTCCATTATGTAGTATCAATCTGATTTCCACTTGGTAATCAGGATCAGTCACATCAACCAATACAGTAACTCCCTTCTTTGCCTATTGATCCAGAGACGTGAGGAACCCAAAGCGGTCAGGTGGCATTCTTAACTTTCAGTTCAGTGGAATCTGTGTTGTGTCTCCTGGTGAGAACATTCCTCCCTTTGGAACTAAGATCTCTAGACCTGCAGACCATAGGGTCACAGGGACAGGAGTTTTCTCTTCCTCAGTCAACCGATCATAAGGAACTCTCCATGAGGCCATAAGTGAAGACTGGGAAATGGAAGGTAATGTGACAGGAGTGGAGACTATGGGCATTTCAGCCAGATTCTCATGCAACTTACTTGTGCTTTCAGGTCCTGCTCAGGCCCGATCTTGTATATACCACTTCCATTTAATGATGGAGTGCTGCTGTGCACATCTAACGTTATGACTCTGTGAGTCAGACAAAATCCAGTACATGACGGGAAGCTCAGGCTGCATGGTGACTTAGTGGCCTATGGTTAAACTTTCAGTCTCTACTAAGGCCTAGTAACAAGTCAAAATCTGTTTCTCAAAAGGACAGCAGTCATCTGCAGAGGATGGCAGGGATTTGCTTCAAAATCCTAAGAGTCTGTGCTGTGATTCACCAGTAGGGTTCTGCCAAAGACTCCAAACAGCATCTCTATCTGCCACAGACACTTCAAGCACCATTGGATCAGCTGGATCATATGGTCCAAGGGGCAGAGAAGCTTGCACGGCAGCCTGAACCTGTTGCAGAGCATTTTTTGCTCTGGGCCTCACTCAAAACTAGCTTTTTGAGTCGCTTGATAAATAAATAGGCTGGAGTAGCACACCCAAATGAGGGATGTTGCCTCCAAAATCACAGAGGCCCACCAGGCATTGTGCCTCCTTTTTAGTTGTAGGAGGGGCCAGATGCAACAACTTATCCTTCTTTTTGGGGCTTGCTGGGACTTAATTCTAGTTATACATCTATAGGCAAAAATGGGTGGTGGGGGTGAGTCCTGGGGACATTCAAGAATATCTTGTAAGGCATCTACCCCAAGCAATGACTCAGATGCCACCCCAGACAATATCTCAGACAAAGGCTCTCCAAACACCAAAAACTCATTGCTGTCAAGTTGATTCTGAGTCATAGTGACCCTATAGAACAGAGTAGAACTGCCCTGTGTGGTTTCCAAGGAGCGGCTAGTGGATTTGAACTGCCGACCTTTTGGTTAGCAGCCATAGCTCTTAACCACTGCACCACCAGGACTCCTCTTTTGACACAGCTAAGTTAATCTCATAAGATGGGTGTGGAGGGGCTAATGGTTTTACTGGGGAGGATGGCTTATCAGAAAAAGATGGAGTAATCTCTTCAGATGGGTGTAAGAGGGCTTGTTCTGTTTGCAGGAATGATCTAACAGAATTTAGGGGCTCATTGTCCCCATCTTCCTGATTATCTGCCCATATGTCCCCACCCCAAGTTTCAAGATCCCATTTCTTCCCAATCAATGCCCTCCTTTGACTTCAGATGTCATTCAAGGTTGGGAATTCAGTTGGTGTTGTAATTCAGCCACTGTTATGATAAAGACTCTGGGTTTGGTTTTTTTTTTTTTTTAGCAATACCAGATCAGTTACTACAAGAAGTAGTCTTTCCTCCAGGGCCTAAGTGGCAACTTTGAGGTCTTGTATGTAGTGCTTGAGCTGTGACTCTGAAGCCCTGTGCTCATCTCTTTCACCACTTTGTCTAGCAAAAGTAAGACAAACCAACCAGCTTTGCTATACTTCTCATTCTTACAAAATTGTAGAAAACTATCAAACATGAAATCACCCAGAGCTTCGCTTCTCACCAATACTTGATCTATTTGTGGTGATAGTTTGTGTATTAATATTGCCACCTCATGCGATGGATTAGCAGCACTCTCTTTACTACTGGAGGCAGAGTCATGAGTGCCTTTAAGACGAGTCAGACTTGAGAACTAGTTTAGAAAAGGCATCCTTACAATTTTGTTTCTCTAGAGCCACTCTTGGTATCACATGTCTTTGCCTCTAGAGAAGCAAAACCAGTGAAGTGTGTGTGTATATATATATATATGTGTATATATATAGGGAGAAAGAGAAAGATTTATCTCAAAGAAATGGATCATGTGATTATAAAGGCTGGCAAGTCCTATGTCCGTGAGGGTCAGGCTGGAGGCTTCTTCTGACTCACATAGCTGCAGGGCTGGTGAACCCAAGATTGGCAGATCAGATGGCAGGCCACAGGGTCGCAGGCTGGGGGAACCGACAAATCCAAGATCAGCAGTTAAGATGGCAGGCTGCATGCTCAAGTCCCAACAACCAGAGGTGAGCCAGATGCAGGATCCAGAGCAAGCAAACAACCTTTGCCAGAACATCCATATATACATTGGATACAGGCTACATCCCTGAGGAAACTCTCCTTACATTTGATTGGCTGATCACATCAGATCACATCATGGAGGATGACTACTTCATTACATACCTGCCAAACCACTGAGAACCATGGCCTAGCCAGGTTGACACACATGTTTAACCATCACATTGGGTATTATAGATAACAGAGAGAGTGTAACTCCACCTTCAGCCAATACTTGATTGGATATGTTAAAAGGGGAACTAGGATTTATGCAAAAGAAGGAAAAAGATAGTCTGGGGAGATCTCCAGTGAGGCCATGGAGTCCTTCACCATTTCCAGTGTGAGCACGTTTGTCTTCCTCCCCCAGAGGAAGAAGAACAGAGGTGCAAAGGGCCCCACTGCAACTCTTTGATGGCAAGGTCCTAGAACAAGTGATCATTTCATCCAGTCTAGTCTTGGAAATCAAGGAACAGTGAGTAGGAAAACCTTTCATTCTCATTCTTCTGACCTGGGTTTTACTAACAAGGTAAAATGTTGCCACAAAAGATTAGACCAGTTTCAGCTGGAAAAGTAAAAGCGTAGAGCACTGAGGGGAAGTGTTAGAAGTACTGTAAAAAATAGCAAATGCTCAGCAATTACTTGCAGTCACCAATATCCTCTGTGAGAGAGACACCCTCGGACCCTCCCAGGGCACCTTGCTAGGTTGGTCCTTGTCTTAGTTATCTAGTGCTGCTACAACAGAAATCCCACAAGTGGATGGCTTTAACAAAGAGAAATTTATTTCCTTAGGGTAGAGTAGGCTAAAAGTCCAAATTCAGGGCGTCAGCTCCAGGGGAAGGCTTTTTCTCTCTTGGCCTTCTCATCAGTGTTCCCCCGGACTAGGAGCTTCTGGGTGCAGGGTCCCCGGTCCAAAGGACATGCTCTGCTCCCGGCACTGCTTTCTTGATGGTATGAGGTCCCCCTGTCTCACTGCTCACTTCTGTCTTTTATATCTCAAGAGATTGCCTCAGGACACAATCTAGTCTTGTAGATCAGGTCCTGCCTTACTAACACAACTGCCACCCATCCTCCCTCATTAACATCATAGAGGCAGGTTTACAACATACAGGAAAATCACACAGTACCAGGAATCATGGCCTAGCCAAACTGATACACACATTTTTTGGGGGACATAATTCAAACCATGACAGTCCTTGTACATAAGAAACGGTGTTTTCCCTGCCAAGATGCTTTCTGGGTTCTAGTTCTGACACACTGTAATTTTAGGATTTATTTTTTCTTTTATAATTATATAAATATATAGGTATGGAGATAGCATGATGGTATTTTATTCTGATTGGTGCCCCATTATTGCAGAAAATTAGAAAATAGAAAAAAGTACTATGAAAAGTACAGAAATGATTTATAATCTCACCACTGAAAATTTCTTCCCCTAACTCCCACCTTTCCAGGCCTTAGCGTTGAGTTTGGATCAAACTGGGAAACTTGTGTTTGGCTTTTGGATGGCATTTCCAGTGCCCTCCCAATACTACAGTGTCACAGCTAGAAGGACTAACCAGTTAGAGACCACCTGGTTAGTCCACCTCCCATGTTTACGGATGGGCAGGAGGCCAAGATAGGGAGTGGAGGCAAGAAAGTCAGGCCTTTGGACTCTTTCTCCTGTACCTCAGCATCATCTCTGATCTTTCCCCTTCACCCCTCACCTTGAAAATGTCTCTTGACTTGATCCTCATCCTTCTCCTCCCTCTGCCACAGACCACTGTCTCTCATCTCCTTAGACCGTAGAACGAGAACTACAAAAACAGCTATGAGAGCTACGACGTACTGAATTCTTGCTGTGGGCCAGCAAGGACTTCATCCTCTCAATAACTATGAGAGAGGGAACGTAATTAACTCTACTTTATAGCTGAAGAAACTGAAGCTCAGAGACTTGGTAACTTGGCCAAGATCTCTGAGACAGGAGGTGATTAGAGCCAGAATTGGGATCTAGATTGTGTAATTCCATAGTCTTGTAGCAACCACTATGTTATCTGGCCTGAGGACTAACCATAAAAAAGCATAATCAACTGATTGGATTTGTGTACTGAAGCATAGCATATATACCCAAAAGTGTAGAAATGGTAAGTGTACAGCTCCATGAATCATCCAAAGGGAACACACCTGGTAGCCAGCACGCAAAGGAAATAGAACATTACCAACCCTCAGCCCCACCCACCCCTCCCCAAGCAATGGAGAGCATGGCCAGGGCCCGAATCAGGATCTGGACCACGGCCAGGGTCAGAGACATGACCAGGGCCGGGGTCAGGGAATTTCCAGGTGGAGAAGTGCTTGGGGTTTATAATATGCAGGGATTTTCCCTTTTGTTCCCTTCTGTGAAGTGGAATAAATGGAATCAAGGCAACTTGTCCACAAATTAACAGTCGTTGCAAATAAGTTACCAGTTTTTATGTAATTTATCACTGTGGAATAATATTTTAAACCAAGTGGGAGTAAGTAATGAAGCTCTCCAAGGAAAAATCCTGACAATAAATAAAGCTGCACACTTATTAGAAGGCCTACCCTCTTTCTTACAATGAATGACAGAAAGGATTTTGAAAGTATGTTAGAGAAATATAAACTTTAACAAGACATATGAATATACTTTCTTAATTTGAAAAGAACCACAGAAGTAAAGAAATGTTAAATACTTGAATTGCTGGGTGAAAGTATCAATTATTTTGGGAAAGAGGAATATAACATGCCCAAAAAAGGATACTAGAGACATGCTAAATTCCCCTTTGAAATGGAGATACACAAAACTAAACTAAGTACCTTCAGATTGTAAATTTTTAATAGGAGAAAATTTATTTTCAAGTAAACAACTAATTTACAAAAGCAGCCACTGTCTTGGCTCTTGGCTTTTAAACATTCTGACAATGTAAGTCCTGTAGATATTTCATCTTTAATGGTTTTAAGCAGTGTGCAATAGATGTTATTTTAAAAATCATCGTCATGATGAATGAAAAAGTCTTCTCAGTACAATCTTACAAACTGCTCAAAAGTAATGTCATTTATTTGATTATTATTTATTTGAACACCACCAGTCACAGAAAGCTGAAGTTATTTAAAAATTATTTAAGATCATCACTGTGTCATGAGAAAATGTCAAATATGGTGATACTGTCATTTGAACATAAGATAAGCTAAGAAGTATATTTATAAAACATTTTTTATGAATTAGCTTCTTAAGAAACCCTGGGTAGTGCAGACAGTTAAGCCCTGGACTACTAGTAGAAAGGTTGGTGGTTCAAACCCACCCACAGGCTCCTCGGGAGACAGGCCTGGAGATCTGCTTCTCAAAGGTCACGGCCTTGAAAACGCTACAGAGCACTTCTACTCTGCACACATGGGCCTGCCACGAGTAGACACTGACTCAGCTAACAACAGCAACAGCTCAACTAGCAACTAACAGCGACCACTACAAAGCCAGGGAAGTCAAATCCTAATAAATGATGGTTTTGGAATAAAACAAGAATTTTTTATTTATATAATCTTTATTTTTTTAACTTATAAATTTAAAATAATGTTACTTTTAATACATCTACTTTTAAAGTTTTCAATTTTTGTTCAACTACTGTAATATTGTGCAAAAAATAAGTCAAAAATTTTAACAAAAGCATGTGTATAAGGACACCCATGTTCAATTTCTCCTTGAGTTTCTGGGTAGGGCTCACCCCTGTACTGGCTGTGTGTGTATCCAGCTCTGCTTCCCATCTTTCTGAATCTGTGGAGTTTCTCCCCAGCAACAATGCTGAATCCATAAAAAATACTAGAGCACGTTACGGTTTCAATCCACCAAAACCACCAACGAATAGATGGATACTTTTTTAAAGAAAAAAAAAAAACAAAAAAAAAAACCAGTTGCTGTCCAGTGGATTCTGACTAATGGTGACCCCATGAGTTATAGAGGATAACTCTGCTCCATAGGGTTTTCTTGGCTGTAATCTTTACGGAAGCCCATCTCCAGGCCTTTCTTCCCCGGCGCAGCAGCGCCAACCTTTAGGCTAGTAGTCAAGTGTAAACCTTTTGCATAAGTCTTGCTAAAATCTTTGAGAAAGTAAAGCGCTCAACACATAGAAATAGTCTAGAAACGGAAGGGTTCTGTGCTCGCTATTGGAGAAAAGTGTCTGGGAGAAGCCTGGCTGGCTCCCTCTTCCGCACTGTGGGCGGTGAAGAGGGAGCTTTGTCCTCACTGCTGACTGGGCGGTTTGGTCCCGAAGCTGCCGCGGCTCCCTCCCTGGGGCGGTGGGTCCGGCGGGCGGGAAAGCTCGTCCTCTCCGGTTGGGGGGGCGCCCAGGTACGTCCCGGCCGAGCACCACGGCGTTCCCACGCTCGGGGCCGGCAGGGCATTACCGGCGGTTCGCGCGCCCTCTCGTGGCCATCCGCCTAATCGCTGAAATTCCGCGTCAGATGGGAAATGTGAGGATAACAAGAAGTAAAGCAGTAGCTCAGTATTCAAAACTCCACTGTGTGTTAGAACGATATGGAGGGAGGAGACAGGAGGAGAGCGGAGGGGCTCAGAGATGGTGAAGGCTGGTCCTCCACTGCCCTGGACTCTGCTCCACACACCCGCCTTCCACCAGGGCCGGGTTAGTTATCCGCTGATCCTCCAGAAAATTTTCTAACTCCCCTTTAGGCTGCCAGACCAGCCACAGCCTGCAGGGGGTGCCCTAGGGGTAGGTCGTCGTTGACTGAAGTTTCTGAATTCACAGAGATTCACTGCACACGATGATGCGGACCCTCTGCACACACACACACACCCGGGGCCCAGGCTCCTGTGTTCCCAACGGGATGAGGAGCCTTGGATGAGGCTCTGGAAAGTTTCCAAGTCCCAGGCATCTGGCAGCTGGGACATGTCTGTGCCGACCTCAGGGTCTCGGGGAGGGCATCCATGGTCTGACTGAGCCGCAGAGAATTTTTCTAAGTCCACTCAGAGGCCTGGCAACCTCCTGAGCCTCTTGGAAACTTTCCTTAGTGCACTGAGGTGCCCAGAGACCGCTTGTACCAGTAAGGCAGTGGGGTCAGGAAATGAGATAGAAATGATGGTCTCATAACACGTTTACCAAATTGGTGCAGCCTTGAAAAGGCCAGGTTTTCACAGAGGAAATAAAGAAATGGTTATTTTTTCTTCAAGTACAATTCATAAAGGGAAGATAGTTCACACCTCAGCCAACTAAGTGGCCGCAATGTGCGTAGACATGTAGTGAACTCAGGGTACAGAGATGAGTAAGGGATCGGAAGCTCTGACTCTGGCTTATCTCACCTAAGAACATATCTTGTAAATCATAGTATTAGTAAATATGGTAAACAAACTTTCCTGATGCTCCTTAGACAGCAGGAAATTTTGCCACAGTGAATATTACATTCTATTCCTAGGAGATCTAAGTGAGCTTATTACAGTGGTTTTTCAAATCCACTATCGGTTGATGATCTCCGAATTCTTATTATTACCCAGAAAATAACTCTATGCAGAGTTGTAGCCACAGCTGGGCACTGTTCTCCACACTTGGAGGACTCCAGACATCCAAATCCGACAGGTCCGGAGGAAACCTTTGGGTCATTTTCCAAGCTTGTTCCTCCGCTGTTTTCCACAGGGTAGAGAAGGGCTCTGGTCATCATGCTGTCACTGCAGCCTGAATTCTAGAAGTCACCTTTCATTCTCCGTTCCCCTCATCCTGTACGTCTGATCCACCAGCAGTTCTCGGCAGTTCAGGCTCCAAAGTGCACCCCAAGCAGCCCACCGTTCCCACCTGCACTACCACCATCGTCCCTCACTCTGGCCACTGCAGAAGCATCCTGACCAGTCCTCTGTATTTGCCGTGCTCAAGTTATTCTGGCCGGCAGTCAATTCCTGGGACATGTTCTTTCTTTTTCAAGACCATTGAACAATAGAAGGAGAAGGGCATTTACTTGGATGCTGCCTCCTCCCCTTGAACTGCATGCCCTTCAGAAACCACTGCTTATTTGCACTGCCCACTGTCAAGTCTCGGTTCTGATTTCCTGTCTTTGGTTGCACTGCTTTGATAGCTTGCGCAGGTGTGTGCTTCGGGGGTCATGCAGACAGATGCTTGGAGGGATTTTTCTTAGTACAATCGTAGTTGTGTGTTTTGAGTCGATGCTGACTCACAGTGACCCTCTATGACAATTTAGAACTGCCCCATAGGATTTCCTAGGCTGTAATCTGTACGGGAGCGGATCGCCAGGTCTTTTCTCCCCCTGAACAGGGAGTGGGTTCGAACAGCCCACCTTTCGGTTGTCAGCGAAGCCCTTAACCCTCGCACCGCCAATCAACTGTGCGCACAAGAGGGCCTTCTCCTGACCCCTCCCACCTCCTGTCTCCGCACCCCTGGGCATTTTCCTTGCTCCTAGACCCCTCCCTCCCCTCTTGACTCCCAATCCCACCCGGCCTGCCCCGTCACCTGGGCCGCTGGGCAGGGGCCGGCAGCACTGTTCCCCGACGCCCGGCCAGTTAGCCAGGCAAGCGCTTGGAGACAGGGTAGAAGTCACCGACCAGATGACTCGCTGTGAAGAGAGGTTGGTGTTCGTGCGGCTCCAGTCGCTGTGCTTTCTGAAAGGTACGAGACTGGAGGTCCCGGGTGGGGGGACTCGCTCCCAGGCTGAACACGCCTGGCCCTGCCAAGGTGTGTGGGGCCGGCGCGGGGTGGGCGGCACCCCCGTCCCTGCGTGCACCCTGGTCCTTGCGTGCGCCCCGGTCCCTGTGTACCCCCTGCCGGTGTTCGGTGTCCCCGCGTCTCAGGTGCCAAAGGGGTCGGAGGGCCCAGGCGCCGGGTTAGCAGCTCGCGCCGCCCCCTCCTGCCTGCCGGGCCCCAGGTGATTCCCTCGGGGGAAGCCGCAGTGCAGGGGGCGTGGATGTGCTGGTGTAGGGGTACGCGGCGGCACCAATGGGCTCCAAGAGGGAGCCTCGGACCCGGGATACGCAGCGGGTCGGCGGGATTTGCACCCTGCGGACAGGGGGTCCAGCCGGGGGTCCAGCTGCTGTCTCCCCTGTTGCATGCGGGCTTGAAGGGCTTGGGGAAAAAGGCCGAGCCCAGAGCTGGGCACGCGGGGTCTTGGGGAGCCACGGCCCCCACTTGCCCAGAAGGTTTGCGGGCCAGTCTGAGGGAGGGGCGCCCGAGGCCCGGCGCCTCCTTACCATTTGGGGCCCTCTGGGAGGCCGAGGCGACCCACCCCGGGCCGGTCTGCTCACGGCGCTTGGGGGTTGGCGCAGCCCCGGCCCCACGTGGAGAGGAGGGAGTGCCGGGAGTCTGAGGAGCAGCGCGGGGATCCCACTGCTTGTGGAAGCAGCGATTCTGTGTCTGTTAACAGTGTGGATGTCCAGGTCCCACTTCCCCAGTGGGGTGGTTGGGGGGCAGCAGGGAGGGATCCTGAGCACCCATGTTGTTTGTTAATTTAAACACTTGTGCGGCTCTGTGTGCCAGTCACCGTGGACCGGGGTCTGTCGTGCTGAGGGGATTTGGGGGTCCTTCAAGCTGGCAGGATTTGGAGCTTCTGGGTTGGAGAAGATACGGTATCCTCCAGGTTGACATTTGAAAGTCTTGAACTGAAGATCTAGGAGCGGCTCGGGCGGTGGGCTCGGATCCGATCTTTCCGCCCGTGTGGTCGGTCCCGCCCCACCCCGGGTCGGGGGGGACCGGCTGCTCTGGGTCCCCGCGCCCACGGGTAGGTGAGGAGCTGACAAACGAGAGTGATGCGCAGCTGGCCGCAGTCGGCGGGGCAGCCCTGCAGACGATGGCCTCAATAAGGGCTGTTGGGGTCATGCAAGGGTTCCGGACATTCCCTCGAGTCCCCCTGTGCGGGTCAGGGAATGTCCCGGGGGCGGACGCTGAGTGGGGGCCAGCAGAGCCTCGGGGCGCCAAGGGGCTCAGCACTGGGAGGTTCCGGCGCTCGGGAGAGTGGGGGCAGAACTGGAGATGCGCGCGCCCTCTTGCGGCCATCTGCTAAATCGCTGAAATTCAGGGTCAGGATTCTAAACCGCGGTTTTGGAGGCTGAAATTGCGGTGGGGCACACCGACCTTGATGGCGACGGTGGAGACAAGAAGGAAAGCAGAGCTCGACATTCAAGTCTACTGAGTGTTAGAACGATATGGAGGGAGGAAACAGACGGAGAGTCTAGGGGCCCAGAGAGCACTGATGTTTTGCACTAGTTTTTTTTAGAAATATTGCATTGAAGTACTGTTTATCTTGACTGCCGATTTTTTGGCCCCTCAAAGTTTGCCCTCTAGCCCTTTTCCTAATCCCTGATATTTTCAGGGTTTCTCAATGGCTTAGGAGGCCTGCACCCCTCTGGGGTTTACCTTGGAAGGAGCTATCCTTTATTTTGTCTACCTCACCCCTCCCGGGCCAGGTTTGGAACCCCACCAAAACCCTCCATTTTGTTGGAAAATGGATACAAGCCCACCTCACCAACTGTTGGTGTGTACCTGCCCACCCCCTCCCAGAAGGGAGCTGCAACTACATGGCTGCAGATGGGCATGAAAGGAGGAAGAGGGACAGGATAAGGATCAGGAGGATCCAGATGATGAGGATCTAACCCCCTGTTCTGTTAGGGGATGAAGTTGTGCCCACAGAGGGCAGTGACTGGCCTAAGGAACATTGCAAAGACTTTTCAGAACACATCTTCCTGTAGACTGTGGCCTCCACGGTGTCCGGCACTGTCACGTTGATCCTGTCCCTCCATCTGCCCTAACCACAGTCTTCTACATTCCCCACTTCAATCAACCTTTTGTCCAAGGAGGCCTGGTTCCTGTTAGTGGGGAATGGAAGTAAGAAATCACGGTGTGGACGCTAGGTGAGCTCACTGCTACTGACGTGTCATTGCTTCTTGGCCATTCGAGTGGGCAGAGCTGGGAACAGACACGCACGGCCACAAGGGTTGCTGTTGTTGTTAGTTGCCGTTGGGTCTTCTCCGACTCGTGCCAACCTCACGTATAACAATGAAATGTTGCCTGGTCTTGTGCCATCCCCACAATTCTGGGTATGTTTGAGCCCATTGTTGCATTCACTGTGTTAACCATCTCATTGAGAGTCTCCCTTTTTTTCCACGGACCCTCTTCTTTACCAAGCATGATGTCCTTCTCCAGCAGTTGGTCTCTCGTGATGACATGTCCAAAGTAAGCAAGATGAATTCTCTCCATCCTCACTTCTAAAGAGCATTCGTGCTGTACTTCTTCCAAGACTGATTTGTTCATTCTTTTGACAGGCCCTGGTGTATTCATTATTCTTCGTCAACACTACAATTCAAATACGTCAATTCTTCTTCTGTCTTCCTTTTTCATTGTCCAGCTTTTGCATGCATATGAGGTGGCTGAAAATACCATGGTTTGGTTCAGGTGCTCTGTAGTCATTAAAGTGACATCTTGGCTTTTTGAAGATTCTAAAGAGGTCTTTTGCAGAGATTTGCCTCAATGCAATACGTTGTTTGGTTTTTTGACTACTACTTCCATGGTTGTTAATTGTTGATTCAGGTAGGATGAAATCATTGATAATTTCAATTTCTTTACTGTTTATCATGATGTTGTTTATGGCCTAAATGAATAATTTATTTTATAAGGATCAACACAAAGCTTGTTCCTGTGAGGTGGAGATTAAAGATGTCCCAAATGTCCTAGTTTCCCCAACTCCTGTACCACTCCATCATCTCTAACATCAACTACTCCTCCCCTCAGTACTCTCCCTCCCGTCTTTGGGTTCTGTAATTCCTGCAACATCTCACAGAACTCACAAACCATATCAAGGAAATGGTTTACACGGTTGTGTAGGCTGGCAAGTCCCAAATCCATGGGTCAGGTGTAGGCTTCTCCTGACCCACGTGGCTGCAGGGGCTGACAAAAACAAAACCAGCACATCAGACAATAGGTCGCCGGCTCACAGGGCTGTGGAAGCCAACGAGTCCCAGAATCAGCAGGTCAGATAGCATGCCACTGGCTCAAGTCCCATGAACCGGAAGTCAGATGATCACGAACCGAAAGAGGGATCCAGAGTGAGTGAGAGAGAGACAGAGAGAGACAGCCTTTCCAGAGCACCTACATATATACATTGTATGTGGGCCACACCCCAGGGAAGAGCATAATTTGAGTAAGGGTGGGACTAGAGTCATGCCCTCCTGCAAGGCTGTGGCTCAAGATACACTCCACACTAATCTTGCCTCATTAACATATAGAGGTTAGGATTTACAATATACAAAATGGAGGATAATTATGATATTTACATCAGAGCACAAAATGGAGGACAACCATACAATACTGGGAATTGTGGACTAGCCAAGTTGACATATACCCCAACCATCACAGATTCCATACACCTTATTTTCATAGTCCCACTCAGTCATTGTTTGTG
Source organism: Dugong dugon (assembly GCA_030035585.1). Taxonomy (NCBI): domain Eukaryota; kingdom Metazoa; phylum Chordata; class Mammalia; order Sirenia; family Dugongidae; genus Dugong; species Dugong dugon. The sequence goes on along the minus strand of CM057469.1, from coordinate 15,233 downwards.
AGTCACGAAGACCATGGCTAGAAGGGCCATATTAAGTAATCCCTTGCACTGCAGGCCACTCCCTGGCTCTTGTAGCCATTGACCCTTCCATACTTGAAGGATTAATTTCCCCCTCCCACTCATTTTATCAGTCCAAAATAATCATTAACAATTAGTCCTTCAGTAGGGCAATAGAGTCCTAAGGGTGAGGTTGCTCAGGTATCAGCCATTCAGGTCTGCTGCAAGTGCGCATCTGATCTGGTCATGTTCTCCAATAGCTAGTCTTCACCCTTTCTGGCCTCTGATAAAATTTAACTGAGAGATTATTCCCTTGCACTGAGTTGCTCTCAAGGTATCAGCATGTTAGATTTCCCTGATACATAACCCATTTATTCATTCCTTTACCTTCAGCTGTTATTTCTCCTTCCTTCCATTTGAATTTATTTTTACTCAAACTCTTCCACTTTGGGAAAGGACATCAGGTTCAGCTGCTGTGCTAGTCCAGATTGCTGGTAGCAAGACCAGTCCAGCAAGTGCTTCCTCTTCAGTCCACTCCCACTCATGCTGGGTAGGGTTACACAGGTACAACACTAGAGGGCTATCTCGACCACTAGGCAATGCGGCAGTATTCACTGTCAACCTCAATTTTGCCAGATGGGGGAAGGTACAGTTTATCCCATCAGGCCCTTGAGAATTCTAGTGTACATGTTTAAGGGTATAGTTACAGTCTCTTGTTTATTGATCACCCCTGCTTCCAGTACCCGCAGCTGCATCCCTGGTCCTGGGACTGCGCCATCTGGCAGGAGAAAAGTAATTATAGGTGATGTTGGAAGAGGCTGCATAGGCTCGGCTCACCATTATTACTTCCCCCGTTGCTAACCCCCACATTGTTTCATGATCTTTCTTTTCCTTCCCATTCCCATCTTTATAAAAAAGTTTAAGATTAACCAGTGTTCCTTGTTGGAGGGTGGAAAACAAGTGATAATAATCTAGGAATGAGAAACTGAACAAAGCACCTGTCTTGTGACCAGAAACCAGGATGGTGTCAGGCAATCTTCAGGAATGCCAGTAAAAAGGTCAATTTGCCTGAGACATGACCACCATGACCACCTCAGGGAAGAACTAACATTCCACAAATTCTTAAGACTCATGATCCTGTCCCAATAAAACCTCCAGCCGGCCTCCAGTTTGGTGAGGCAGGTCTTTGGAGGAATCTATTCCCCTCTGTCTCCTGTATATTGATATATAAGAAAACTCTTGCTGCTCACCTCACCCCTGTCTCAGAATTGGCTATTGCGGCAGGCGGCTCTGATCTGCACGTTTGTCATAACAATGTGAGGAAGAACTGTACAGTGACACCAGCATCCTCCCTTACCCCCTTCTTCCCCAGATCCCCCAGAGAAGTGTAGGAGTCTGTCCAGTGGTGATCCTCCCTTTGTACCCTCAGGCTGAGAGTGAGCACACACTCATGAAGACATGTAAGCCAGCCCTTTATGCCTTTATCTCCCCATTTTATATAACAAGTGTTCAATTGCCCATTCCAATTCTCTATCAAACCATTACTCTGAGGGTGGTATGCAACATGGTATGTCCATTTAATATGATGCTTCTTGGCCTATTGCTGCACCCTGTGGGCTGTAAAGTGTGTTCCTTGGTTTGATGAAATATAACTCCATTTGGTACTGTGGCCCAAATTGGTACAGTATCTTTAGTTCCTATCACTTAATGGTGTTTTTGACATTTGCATCTGTCACGGGATATGCAAAGCCCAGTCCAGAGAAAGTATCTATTCCTGTGAGGACCCATTTATAGCCACCCATTGCCACTGGTGTCATTGGTCCAATATAATCAACTTGCTAGCTATGCACAGGGCCTTCTCCCCATGGAATCTGTCCTGTAGCCATCTGCAACCTCTGTCTTTCTTGCTAGCAGACAGAGCAGTTCTTATTGGCGTTTTGTGCCTCAGAGGATGCAAGAAGGATTTGTCTAGATTCGGTCCATCTCTGCACTGCTGCAGCACCCCCACGTCTGCTCAGTTCATGGACCCAATTGGCCACATCAAGTGATCATACCAACAGATCCACTTGCTGATTACTATTGCCTTCCTATCCAGGAAGGGGGTTCTTCTGGATAGGCATCTGCATGTCCTACTCTAATGCGCCCTTTGAATTCCCAGATTGCTTTCCATAGGTCCATGCTCCACACAGGTGTTCCTTCAGTAGTCCAATTTTCCATTGCTCATTTGCCTGACCATATAGCCAGGCCATTGGCCACTGCCCATGAATCGGTAAAAAGCCAAATATATGTGCTGTCACCATTGTGTAGTTCTTCCATCACAGCTGGGAAAACAGCATGCAGTTCAACCCATTGAGCTGACCTGTTCTTACTTTCTTCAATCAGAGTCTTTCCATCTGCTGGTCTTAATGCAGCAGCTTTCCACATCACATGTTGTCCATGTACTTTGGAACTGCCATCCATGAACCAAGCAGCCTTCTGCTGCTTTCTGCTGGTTAACAGAAAGTTGTTCATAGGGCACTGTCCATGTAGCAATGGGCTCTGGCAGCTTCTCAGGTGGTTCCAGGGTAGGATCTATGGAAAAAGAGGATATGGGAAAATGGATATGATGGGTGCCTCCCTGCATTCCCCCAGTAGCTTGTTCTCGTATGAACCATTTCCATTTTGTTATGGAACTATTTTGGGCACTTCTTTATTAGAGTGTTTCTCTGAAATCACCTATGACATTATAGGTACTTCAGGTCTCAGGATGATTTTATGTTCTGTCATGGAGGTAGTTGCAATCAATGCTCAATAGCCGGCGAGTAATTGTCTTTCAGATGGCATGTATCATGCTGCAGCATCTGGAAACTTTCTAGTCCAGAATCCCAGTGGTTGCTTTAGGGCGGCATTCGAAAGTTTTTGCCATAAGCTCCAATCTGCATAAGCACATGAGGCAGACACCTCCAAGATCATGTCTGGATGTGGATCATCAGGGCCCAAAGGCAGGAAGAGTGAGACCACTTTCTGTAATTCAGGCACAGCCTGCTGTTGGTGTAGCCCCCATTCGAACACAGTTTTCTTCCAAGTGGTTTTTTGACTGGGGGTCAGCTATATTCCCAGATGTGGAATATATGTTCTCCAAAATCCAAATAAATCAACCAAACATTGTGCCTCCTGCTTAGTCTTAGGGGTAGGTAGTGACCACACCTTATTCTGGCACCAACTGAATGAATAATTTCTTTTATAAGGATCAGCACACAGCTGGTTCCTATGCGGCAGAGGCTAAAGATGTCTCAAATGTCCAACTTTTCCAAATTGCTGTCCCATTGCATCATTTCTAACATCAGCTAATCCTCCTCCCCTCAGTCTTTTCCTCCCATCTTTGGGTTCCATGATTCATTGCAATGTCTCACAGAACTCACGAACCATATGTCATAGAAATGGCTCATGTGGTTTTGGAGGCTGGCGAGTCCCAAATACATGGGTCAGACATCAGGCTTGGGGTTTCTTCTGACCTATGTGGCTGCAGGGACTGATGAACCTAAACTGGCAGGTCAGACGACAGGCTGCTGGCTCACAAGGCTGTGGAAGCTGGCAAATCAGATCAGATGATTGGCTGCTGGCCCACAGGGCTGCGGAAGCTGGTGAATCCCAGAATGGGCCGGTCAGACAGTAGGGTGCTGGCTTAAGTTCCAAGAACCAGAAGTCAGACAATGACGAGCTGGATGCAGGATCCAGATGCAGAGACAGAGAGAGCTCTACCAGAGTACCCACATATATACGTTGGATGCAGGCCACACCCCAGGGAAGGACATGATTTCAGTAAGGGTGGGACTTGAGTCACACCCTCTAGTAAGGTGGTGACTCAAGATACATCCTTGATCCTGCCTCATTAACACAACTACAGGCATAGAGGCTAGGATTCATAACAAATAACAAAATGGGGGATAATTACATCACATCACAGACTGGAGGCCAACCATACAATACTGGGAATCATGGCCTAGCCAAGTTGACACATAACCCCAACCATCACAGGTTTCATACACCTTATTTGCATAGTCTCACTTAGTCATTGTGTGTGAGTCACAAAGACTATGGCTAGAAAGGGCCATATTAAGTATTTCATTGCACAGCAAGTGTGCAGTAAAAATAAAAAAATGAAACCCATTGCCACTGAGTCGATTCCAACTTATAAGTGTGCAATAGATGGTATTAAAAAAATTGCTGTCATGATGATTGAGAAATTCTTCTCAGTACAGTATGAAAAGTTTGGAAGTAGCATTTATTTATTTATTTATTTTAACACCACCAGTCACAGTGGGGTCCTGTAAAAGACATTTCAGCAAGATGAAGTTATTTAAAAATTATTTAATATCATTAGCGTATCATGAGAAAATGTCCAAACATGGCAATACTCTCATCTGAAAATGAGATAAGCTAAGAAGTATATTTCTAAACAGGGCTTTGAACCAGTTCTTCCTGGTTCAGTCATGGCTGAGGAAGTGATACTGGAACAGACCTGAATTTTTAGAATTTGGGTGAACCAGAACAGTAATTGGAACAGGAAAAATTACGAATTGAAGCCCTGCTAAAAACTTAATCTCCTTCTTAGAAAACAAGGGTGGCGTACGTGTTGCATAGCAACCAAATCTGTTGCCTATTGGATTCTGAGCACAGTGGGAATTAGCGGTACCCCACTGAAAGATAGCAGCGAATCGCACTGCTTTGAATGTGTGTTGCTCTCCACAGTCCTGGCAATAATCCAGTCTCATGCGCAAGTCTCCTGAAAGGGCTCACTATGCCTCTTCCAAGTCTCCCATTCCAGAGCTCCAACCTCTAATTTTTCCCCATTCCTGTTACTGTTCTGGATGACCCAAATTGTAAAAACTTGGGTCTGTTCCAGTTTTGTTTCATTGGCCATGGCTGAACCAGTTTGAAGCCCTGTTTAGAAAATATTGTTGATGAATTAGCTTCCTGGGAGACCCTGGGAAGTGCCGACTGTTAAGCACTCAACTATTGAAAGGCTGGTGGTTCAAACCCACTGTAGGCTTCTTGGAAGACAGGTCTGGAGATCTGCTTCTGAAAGGTCACAGCCTTGAAAACCCTATGGAGCAGTTCTACTCTGCACACATGGGGTCAGCATGAGTCAGAATCACCTCGACAGCAACCAAAGACAGCAATAAAGCCAGGGAAGTCAAATTATAAAAGAGTATGGCTTTGGAATAAAATGAATTGTTTATTTATATAATCCTCA